>ML685811.1:1244125-1368672 GCA_007922175.1 Pelusios castaneus
TGTGTGTGTGTGTGTGTGTGTGTGTGTGTGTGTGTGTGTGTGTGTGTTTAACTAAAAATACTCATGGCTAAATCTTAATCTTAATCAAGAGTTTGGGGTTTTTTAATTCACTGCCACCAGTTCCAGTATTTGCCAGTGCTGGCCACTAATACTGAAAAATCCAGTTCTCTTCATGAAGGAAGAAAGAAGATTCTTCTTGTGCCTTGTATCAAAGCTTGCTGCTGTTTTCATCTCTGTCATTCTTGAAAATCTTCCTGTGGTCTTATCAGCTGTCCAACGTCATCATTCTGTAGATTCCATGGAAGTGAAGCCTATCATGACAAGGAAATTGAGAAGGAGGCCAAATGACCCTGTTCCAATCCCAGATAAGAGAAGAAAACCTGCCCCTGATATCCTTTTTACACAATCGGTTGAAAGCTATTTTATGCGCCTGATTATTGTACATAAGGTGCAGTGTGTCCATATTGTATCACCAAGAAAAGAAAATCGTAAATCAGGTTTAAGCACCTGATTTAATCTGTTCCAAAGAGGGAGCCATGTTAGTCTAGTTCAGAAAGACAGACAAGGTGTGTGGTGGCACTTTTAAAGACTAACAAATTCAGTTATCACATGAGCTTTCTTGGGAGAAAATTCCTCTTCATAAGACACTTGAAGATGGGGAACTCACAGGACGATCTGAAATGTGATGTGAAGTGTCTAAGCAGTGTTGCCGTAAGTCAAGTCAGTATTTGGAAGTCACTGAATACTCTGAATACTAGAACAAAAGCTAGTTCCTGGGCCCGATTTCTTTTTTTAGATGTGATGGCTTGACTTCTTTAGTTTTCTCAAACCATGCAGTAGAACTGTTCATTTGCTGCAGAGTGCATGAAGCCCTGGAGAGGGATGTGTAAAAGGAGATTTGTTTCTTTGGAATGACTCTCTGAATATTATGGTTTTTAGATGACTTTCTTGTGAAGTTCTGAATTTATGTTCTGGTCAAATAAGCAGTAAGCCTTGTTGTCTGGTTTCCACCGTTTGCTTGTTAAAAGCATCTTGGCTACATGAACCTTAATTCTGAATACCTCAGTTAAATTATCTGCTGACAGATGAACAGATAATGGAGGATCTGAGGACATTGAATAAGGTGAGTTAGTGGCCTGATCTAAAGAAACTTAACCTTATTTTTTTCACGCTAAGCATTCTTTCCATATCTGGCTAATTCATCTCTCCTTTACCATCCCAAGCAGACTGTACTCTACTGCCTAGTATAACTCGACTCATTAAGGTGATGGTTCCTTCACATCCCCCCCATTCCAGTAGGTTAGAATTAACCAAACAAAAATGGTAATAGTTGATATATATACTATGTTTTCTACAAATAGTACTTCTAATTCTAATAAAGTAGAGGAATCTGAAGTGCTTTTCCTTCTACTTCATCTGGATTGGTAGATACTGACACTTGCTCCTGTCAGATCTTGAATCACGTAGTTCCCTCTTCTCTTGCCACGTCCCAGCATCCTAGGGTATGAAACAAAACTGAGCAATGTTGTGTCTTAGCTTTGTTTCACATCATAGGATGCTGGCTGGGTAAAGTGGGAAGGTGTACCACTGTATATAAAAAGTTTTCTCTTCCAGACCCTCTCATCCTACTGGTTTTTTGCCAGATCCACAAACCCACAACCAGGTTTCCCACAGTGCTTGCTGAAGCTGCGTAAGATGATAGGTGATCTTTCAGTTCTCTCATCAATGAACTGTTTACTCCAGCTCTGGCCAGAACACTCTGAAACGAGGAGGGTGCAAGGCAAAGTTTGGTTTTCGTTCATTAACTTTGGTGAATCATTTGGGGAGCTAGAACGTCAGTTTTCAGGTCTTGTCTCATGACCCTTCTGTTCTGTATCAAGTCTTGTTTATGGTTCATGATTTAATCCTCTGGACATTCATTAACACTATTTTCAAAAAAGAATTGCAATGTAAAGTGGTATCTTTTTATTTGTCATGGTTCCTTTTTCAGACTGATGTTTTTTTGATTCCACAAATTGCATTTAAAATGTCTAAAATTGCTTTGTTTGTTTTCTTTTCTGCTAGCTTAAATCACCCAAGAGACCGGGTAAGTGTCTTATGATGTTAACATATATACCTGAATCATATTCTCTCAAGCAAACCTGAATCTTGTTGGATACTTTTTAGCAGTCTTTAAATTGGCACTTCTTTTAGTCTCTGGTTAGCCAACCAGTGAGAATTCCTGTCAATTCTACTGCTTCACAACTGCCATATTACTCTTTTTAAACTCAAATGGGCATTATGAATGGTGAAATATGATTGTGCTGGAGTCTGTTAAATGTGGGATTCAGGAATCAAACAAAATGGTTTTTGTGAAGAGAAATTTTCATTTTCATTATGCCCTTAAAATATGTTGAGATGGCTCATCCACTTTTCTCAGGTGGGTGGAAGCATTTGGCTGTTGGTTTTGTGCCGTACAGTTCAGCAGCAGGGTCTAGACACGTGGCTTTATTTTATTTTATTTCGTTCAGTTATCTAAGCAGGGTCAGTGAGCCAGACAAAGTTAATTCAAAGGCTATTCTATGCACTAATCTTCAGATGATTACTTTTGTAGCTTTTTGCAGACAAGCCTTGAAACAGCCCTTTCAGGTGATAAGAAGCAAGGAAAGAGATGAAATGACTCGTGTCAAAGCTGAAGTAAATCAGAGTTCCTAGTTTCCTCTATTCATAGCGCACCTCTTTAGTCAGGGACACTGCATTAACACCTCTGGTCAGATTTCCTGTTGCATTGTAGATGTGCTGATATGAACACTACTCTATATACAATTTATTTCCCTTTCAGCATCTCCTTCATCTCCAGAACACGTTCCAGCCACGCCTGCAGAGTCTCCAGCACAGCGGTTTGAGGCCCGGATAGAAGATGGGAAACTCTACTATGATAAAAGATGGTAGGGTTAGGTGGACAATGTGGCTTCTGCTGTTAGTCTGAGCTCTGTAGCGACAAGAAGGCTGCAAAGAAAATGGGCTTTGGAGAAAGCAAAATGTTTCTCCGCAAGAGCTAGCCTTGTGGTACTCATGGTGAACCAGAATTGGTGATAGATCTGTACTGCAGGAGTCTTGACAGAATTGGCTTAGTTCAAGGGTATTTATGGATATGTAGCTACTGGTGGTGGGCCCTAATTTGGGTTAGAACACTGAGGAAATATTTTTGTTTCTTTTAAAAAAAAAAAAAAAAAAGCCACCATTAAATGCAGTATTATGTGCATGCACTCGCAGGTCCATTGAGCTGATACCCAAATATACTGGTGCTGATGTGGCACCTCTCCACAACATTGGGAATTCTTAATTCAGCTTTACAGTACATTAGCATGTTATGCCACAGGGTGGCAGAATGTGGTAAAATACTGTGCACAAGCTGAATAGAATGAAAAATGTTTCTAATAACTAAAACCAAATAACCTTTAAAGATCAAACCCACACACAAGAACCAACTTCAGAAATGATCAGATTATCTCTAATTTTTATGGGTGTATATAGTTAGTGAAGCCTCCAATACATCAGAAAAGATGTTCATTTTGTACAGAGAACTTTTTTCCACTGGTTTTCCTTTTTAAGCTTACTTCTAGGATAATGCAGGTGTGAGCAATTAAGGTGACAATCTAGTCCTTTTTACGCAGCAAGCTATTTACGTGACTCTTGCAATACATGTGTTGTAAAAGGGTTTGAAAACCAAAGGAACCGTCTCACTGAATGAGTGGCCTGTGAAATGAATTCTCCTCAAGATGAGCACCCAGAAGGTAGTTCTTCTCATCAGATATAAGATCTGTTCTTTTTAGCTATTAAGCAGGAGGCAGTAATTAAAGGTTTGTAATCTAGCACAGCAGCAGTTTTCCTGAGTTTGAGGTAATTTTCCTGTGCCAACTCTCTGGCAGTGAAATTTCACCCAAGGCTTGCGGTGTATAATGGTGGTTTTGTGATAGAAAGGAGCTTGAACTCGTGTGTGGCTTAAGCTAGGAATGAACAGACTGAATCTTTTCACAAACGCACTAAGTTCTTTTTGCTCTTAAAAAGCTTTTTTGTTATGTAGAGCCATCCTTCCTTGCTCCTTCTGAAACCACGATCATTTGTGGTGACTGAACTCCATTCCCTAGAATTTCAAGCAAATAGACGTCTGTAAATTTGTTAGTCTTTAAAAGTGCCACAGGGCTCCTTGTTTGTTTGGCTGATGTAGACTAACACGGCTCCCCTTTGGAACTTGTAAAAGGCTTATGACCTTCTTAGAAACTGAGGGTGCTCTTGCATCTTAGTCAAGCAAACCTCTCCCCAAATTCAAGCTAAGGAATACATAGCTGGACCACAGATGAGTTTCACAAAAGCATGCAAGGACTCCAAATCATGTGCGGACAGGGCATATGGCATTGTAGTCTAAATATTTTTTCACTGCATTCCATTATCAGGGGGTTTCATTGTCAAGGACCATAATCATGGCTTTTTCCTGGGTCTTGTACCGCTTTATTTTACATTTTTGCTAGAATAATCCTGCTCATAGTTTGATTGATAGTAATAATGCCTCTGCAAAGTAGCTGATATTTTAAAATAACAAAGTAGTTCATGGTGGTGGGAGGGTAATTTTTTTTTTTTTTTTTTGAAACGCATATTAAACCTGAAGCTGCTAGCATGCACCAAAAATAACGAACTCTGACAGCTCAAGAGTGACTCTTTTTTCTCCCTTCTGATGGGAGACATAAAGGGCAATTCTCTCAAAATGGCCAGTGTTTAGGGCTAGAAATGGACTCCTTGAGGTTTTGTAGCTGCATTTGGCAAACTTCTTTCAGAAAATGGAGACTGACTAATTGCACATCTAGATGGGATTTCTATTACTTTTCTCTTCCTCAGCCATTTTGTTTCGCTGTCTAAAACAATTGCTTACACCAAGCCCACTTTTTTCTTGTGCACATTTAAAGTTAAAATTACATCTATAGTAAGTGAGAATTTCACAGAGAATGGGAGAGGTTTTCATTACTTACCTCCAGTATGCATCTCTGAGGCTTTGGTTTGTGTTCCATCTTTCCCTCATACAATAATTCCTTTGTCTTATTCCCAAGTACAAGTTGAGACCTTTCAGAGTTCAAATTAAATATTTCTTAGCAGAAGAGGAAATTTCAGTCAGCCTCAATGTATGCTAGCTTTTTATGGCTGCTTATTTTACCTAATAGAAAGCAAGAGTTCACCCGTTAGAGCTATTTTTCTTCTTTTCCATAAACCAGCTTAAAAAATTCTTGGGTAAATCCTGCTCTAATCCATCTTTCCCCCTCTTATTGCACCTTGTTCACAATGGCTGTCTGACCACTTTGAATGACGAAGTAACCAGGGAGCTTCTCGGTCCTCTTGGTTAAAATTAACTTCATTATATTGAAATGAGTTATTTGCAGGTGATTCCTGCTTATGGGATAACCATATGTTGCGTAAAATAAAGAGACCTACCGTACTTTAACTACGACATTAACAAGGAAAATCCTAAGTTCCGTACAGAAAGCCAGCATGACTCTGAAACCAAGCACTTGAAAGCACCGCATTACTCTTAGACAAAATAAAAGACTATTTTATCTAACGTTATAAGGAAGGGAACTTGCACGAGCTTGGATAAAGCCTGTGTCATGTGGGGGCCTATGGCTTCCTACTTACAATACAGGCTTTGTCTCTAACTGACAACTTGGGGTGGTATGAGAATTTAGGAAATGAGAAATGCAATCTTAAACTTCAATACATGTCATTTCCTTTCTGACTTTCTAAAACAATTCACTCTTTTTTTTTAAGAGTGCTCTCATCTCCAGGTCTCTTTGTCAGCTCAGTTCCTGAAGGTCAAATGAGTGCATGCCATTTGTGACAGTGGCTGGCAAACTGTGTGGGAAGAGGGAATGGATACAGCTTAGAAACTTACCTTTGCTAGGGTGCCCAAGTGATTTTCTTATCCATGTACTAATTAAAACATCTTTAAAAATCCACACCAACCTCAGTCATGTGCCTTATCCTCCAAACATAACACCTCGCTGCTCCTCATCTCCACAGTCTCATTTCCTGCACGTGACCACCCAGAATGTACTTCTAGTTCTGAAGAATCAATCTTCCACAGCTTTAATTCCAGCCCTGCAAGATTAAGCAGTTCTAGCAAAACATAATTTCATGTCCCTAGTTTCTTTATTAGCCACAGGAATCTCTGGTCACTTTTGATTTTTGAGGAATTGCATGTACTAAGATGCCTGTATCATGATGATTGGAGGAGAAGCCATGTGAATTAGGTTTGGCTTGGATTAATATGGATGTGTTGCCTGACTCCTTTTGATCAACTGCATTGGTAGGTTGCTCAAGTGCATTTCCTTAATGCTAAGATCAAACTTTTTGTGTATCAATTTCCCTGTATCTTTTCTAGCACCTGGCTTAAATGTGATTATAGTATCAAATTTTCAGGATGGCAGTTCTGCCAGACTTTATGATGCCTGTTGTATGGGGCTGCCCTCTGGAATCCCTTTGCCTGTTCTTGTCTGGGGAAGGTGAAACTGAAGGGAAGATCTTGAAATAAGGGGGATTCTGAAATGAGATGGAGGGGAGAGGCTTTCACCCATGTTTAACTTGAAATTGAGCACACTTGCAGTGTGACCAGAACTCCTCATTCCGGGGTCTTCTACCCTCTTCTTCCTCATCCCTTCCCTAGCTGTTCTTGTCAACTGCAGCCCCTTCTAGCCCTGTGGAATTAGGCATGCACTCACGTTTTTCTGCTCCTGTTTGACCCCTTTCATACGGCTATGAATGCTAGGCTACTGCAGCCGTTTGCTTACCTATATGTCTTATCTCTATGTGCCTGTTTGCTACACCTGCTTTCTGTTTCATGTCACCTGTTTTGAGAGAGGAGAATGTGAAGTGTCTGGGGTGGGGGACGGAGCATGCAGAGACATTGCCTGTTTACCAAATTGCCACGAATCTCGGGACTTGACCAGCTCCATGTCAGCAATGAATCAGCGATGTGGGTTGGTCTGTAGGTTCACTGCTAAGCCTCAGGCGCTCCAGTGCTGAAAGTCAGACTTGCAGTGGCGGAGCAATTCCTAGTGTTTGCCAGCAACTTGAGGGCTGCCACATTTGTAATGACTAGTAACTGCGCCCCTGAGGCCCAGTCGCACACTATCCCTCTTCCCCAATCCCTTGTTCCTCTCCTGTACCTTTGTGCCCCCCTCCCCCGGGTAGGATCACTACTTGAGGCACATCTGCTCACCTATCGTAGGGGTAATAAGCACAATTTACACACACGGGCACGACACGATTTTCATTTACAGACGTGCATTTGAACTTCACTTGCATGCTATCTCTCTGGGAGATTGGCTTCATAGCACACCCATGACAGGGAACTCCCCTTTTTGCACTTGAAAGTGACTACCCGCTGCGTTTACCCGGATGCCCAGATTTGGGGAGAGACTTATTCTCAGAAGTAAATGAGAAGCCAGTCCTATTCGCTTGCGTGCACATACAGTGGGAGTGTGAAACAAATACTCCCCCATTTGCAGCACACCCACCCAAGAGAGGCGAGAAGGAGAGGAACGCTACATTTGTGACACACCTGCCCAGCTCCAGGCCAAGACACTTTCCAAACTTCCCCACTTGGGTGGTGGAGTTGATGGGACATAAAGGGCTGTAACTGGTTGGGTGGGAAGGGCATCGGGCTGTGATTAGCTGGGCTCTGTTCCTCCCCCCTGTTCTGCCCGAGGGTGGCAATGGTTAGTTGGGAAACTCTCTCAGCGGGTTAAATTCAAATTGGCAGCGAGCTGCGTGGGTTGTCATCACAGAAAACAGATTTTTAAAAACCAGCAATGGACATTAGGGCTTGTGACATGGCACCCAGACACATAAGCCAAAACCCAGATTGTCCAGGAGCAAATCGGATGGATGGCAACCCTTCTATAGATTGCACTGAGCCTCCCTCTGATCAGTCTTGGGTAGGCCATGAGTGGAGGTGTTGTAAGGGTGAAGGAGCAGGGGTTGAGGAAAGGTGCCGCTAGCCTAGGAAGTAGATCTGGGTTGTGGGCTGGGAACTAGAGACATAGGAGGGAGGACTAACCAGGTGTGGGGCGCCAGCCACAGGGCTGAGAAGTGAGCTGGGTCTTGATTATGAAATGGGCAGTGAAAGACTGAAAATCTAATGCTTCAGCACTTCCCTGCCCGTCCTCCTTGCGTTTACACCACAACATTAACCTTAGTGTTCCTTTTAAAATGGCATATCTGATATTCTCTGTCATTTCCTAAACTTTGAAGAGTTGGAATCTAGTCAATTTTTAGTCTGTACCCCTCAGATAATTTTAGGTGACTATTTTGGTATCTGTATCTATTAAAAGTTCAAAGCAAATCTGTTGCGGGGTGGGGGGGAAGCACTCTGCCTTAAGAGTAAATATTGTACATTTTTGTATTGACAGACATTTTTACATAAGTAACAAATCTGATTACAACTTTAAATACAGTGATCGACAACACCCCATAATGAGTGGGCCAGGGGAGTCTGCAGTATGCAGCTTCGTGTGTTTGTAATGTTTGAGTGCAGATGGTTGGGAGAGAAATGGGTTTAAATCCTCAGCTATAAAATGATGGGAATGTACTGAGAAAAGTGAGACTTCTTTGTCACTTTCTTCATGCCTAAAGAATTGTGTGGCTCATAAATCAAGCCACTCATTCCTTTCTAAATCTTCACAAGCAGTAGATGAGACCTCCTGGACAGCTAACGGATTCATGCCTTGCTTTTTGCAGGTACCACAAGAGCCAGGCTATTTACCTGGAGTCCAAAGAGAACACTAAGATCAGCTGTGTTATCAGCTCTGTAGGAGCCAATGAGGTAATGGGCTTTACACTTTGATCAGAATAGGGTACGTGTCGGTGCAGACACGTAAACTGGTGTCTGTCACTTGCGCTTAAAAACTCACTCATGAGTCAGATTGCTTGGGAGAGTCGCCACCTCATCCTTTCAGTAGTCTGCGAACCAAAAAGTACCTCTAACGTGAATGGTATTAAAGGGAGAATATTTTATTAACAGAATACATCTGATGTCTGGAAAACACTCTACATTTGGTAACAATGAGCCTCGTCATTAAATAAACTTGTAGCAAAATGCCAGTGGATGTATCATAACATATACAGGAATGGTTAATTTGATGAAGCTTATTACAATTAACATTAAGGATTTTAATGTTGTAAATGATATGTGTTAGCTGAAATTTAAAGACTCTTCCCCAAAAGGAAAATGCAGACATGCCTTTTCTTGAAATGGAAGGTTCTTTCAGAAGCAGCTGGCGCCAGCATTGGATTAAAAGAAAGAGGGAAAGGGGTGATAACTTTTTTCTCCCATGTGGTATTTCAACTACAAACAATGGAAAGGCAAGGAAAGTAATTGGCTAAGAGCGATTTTCCATAGAAAGCTGAATATTTGGAATTAGATTCACCAGTTTCAAAGTTAAAATCCTCAAATGTTGAATATTAATGGAGATGTTGATAAACAGTCTCCCAATAATTAAGAGCAATAATCCAGCACAGAATAGAACCACCATTTTGTGACTGATAGAAGGCAATGACTAAGAATGTACTTGAGGCCTACACCTGAAAGCCAGCACTAAAATGTGATTTGGCCAAGGCTAAAATTACAATCCTTTGTAATAACATTACTGCAGTTATGAAGAGAGTACAATATTTGCCAAGATTTTTAAAACAAGTTTTCAGTCTTTACAATATATCTTTTTAAATGATGTTTAAAATGATAAAACCAGGAGGATATTTGCTCGGATTCAGTTTCAGAGATAGCTGATCCGGAGCCTAAAATCCTTGACAGTGACTTTGATTTCAAAAACTTTATTTTCCAAACGGCTCTTCTTGTAGATACAATTTGTTGTCCTTTTAAATAGATTATATATCTGCAGTAGTAAGACTTTTTCAGTGTAGGTGTTTAAAAAGCAAGCACCTTTATCTTCGAATACAACTTATAATTTAATAGTGATAAATGCTTCACTGAACAAAATCAGGGCCAGCTTATCTTTTGATTAATAGTTACTTGTCTGAGCAAATCCCGGGACAGGTAACTTTATGATCTGTGGATCTAGAGAGACTTATTCTTGATTAGCTAAAGCTGAATGCAAGCTTTCTGTTGTGAGCTGTCACAGTAAAGAATATCACCTGCCTGAGGCTTAGAATCAATTTTTTTTTCCTGATAGTAATTCCCGGTTGGAAGCAGATGGGGGGAGGGAGGGGTACAGCTGGTGGGTAAGTTATGTTTGCCACGGTGGTTTTTAAAAAGCCATGTTTTCTTGTCTTTCTGAGAAAATGGGGAAAACTGCAGAAATCAACTGTTATGGCTGACATTAAGGATCTTGGAAAGATTTTTCTCCAGTATTTCTAATCTTGGCCGGTCTTCCTCTTGTTTCTTCCATGCAGATCTGGGTGAGGAAGACCAGCGACAGCACAAAAATGCGGATCTATCTGGGACAGCTACAGCGAGGGGTTTTTGTGATCCGCCGCCGATCAGCTGCATGACTGTATGCTCTCCCTTGATCTTTTTAGAAACAAACCCTCTTACAGGGAATAGCAGTCTATCCACCCAGCCATAGCAACAGAGACCACTGTTATGGCCTTCTGAGAGACAGTTTGTGGCTGGCCACATTGTCCCAATTGGTCTCAAGTCTCCAGGGCAATGCTTGAGCATCACTGGACTACTTCTGGACTTTGCATTAAAAAGCTTCTCTGAACTATTTTCATATTTCAGGAGACTATATTTAAGAAGAATCTGCATCATATTTTCTCATCTTTATATTTTTGAACCATGATGTGTGTGTACACTGAAAACAACATAACTTAAGTTTTGAAGAGGAGAAAACCCAGCTATTTTCTTTGTCAGAAGCTAGCTCTGGTTTTTCGGCAAAGCTCAGCCTGCTGAGCAGAGGCAACTGATCCAGCTTGTTTTCTCTAACAACATGACATCGTTTTTGTTGGATTTGCTGTTGAAAGACTTTCCTTTGCAATGAGGATTTTTTTTAGAAAAGTGTGAAAAGTATTCTGAAAACCTGTAATGTGCTGATGTTCCCGTTAATTTTAACATGGTTAACCACAGTCATACTTGGTGAACCCAAACTTCCTTTGTCTTCACATTAAAAAGCCTTCAGATGAGCCATCAGTGTGTGTCTATATTGCTAGGTGATATTTCATTATGTAGGTGAGTATAAACCAAAGGGTAAACTGGACTCTGCACTAGACAGTGAAGTTACATGAGCAGCATTGATGGATTTTACATTTCAGTTCCTTGATATTGGCGACTCAACCGTAATTAATGGGCTATACTAGAACAGATGATGGATAACTTGTGTATTAGATTTTTTTGCTCTCAAAAGGGCCTGATAGAAAATGAAAAGCTGTATTGCTGGGTCTTGGCACTTACATGAAACCTAAATTCCACAAACGTAACTTTCTTTCAAGGGTGTCTTCATTATTGGAAACCATGATTACTCTCTTGCTGCCTTGTCCAACCTGTGGCCCCTGGCCCAGAATCTGGTTTGCCGGGGGCTGGAATCCGGCCCGCGGATGCCTAGGAGCTGCATCCGGGCTGGAGCCTCTTCCAATCTCCTGCCCTGAGCATGCTCGGACAGTGTATTCAGGGCGGGAGCGGCCTGGCCAGGGAGCTGACTCGGCCCAGCCAGGTAGGGCGGGAGGGAGGGCGTTAGGGGGCTGGAACTGGTGGGGAGGCGGCAGTGCGAGGCTGGGGAGGAGGGTGGCGAGGCCCGGTGGAGGGGCTCTGGGCGGCAGCAGGGGATCCTGGGGGTGGCAAAGGGGGGGAGTGAGGTCCAGGGAGGCTGCGGTGGCGTGTGGGGAGGCAGCAGGCGTCTGGAGGGGTGGCGAGGCCTGGTTGGAGGCTGAGAAGGTCTGGGGGGGCTGAGGCAGCACCAGGGGGCCAGCGAGGCCTGAGGGTTCCTGCAGGGGTTGGGGGTCAGCGGAGGCCATGGGGCTGGGGCAGCAGTGGGGCTGACAGTGGGATGTCGGCTTTGGGTCCAGGGGTTGGGGGACCATGGGGCTGCGGGGGCGGGGTGAGTAATGGGGCTCTGCCCCCTGACAACAGATCTCTCCTGCTCCACCCCACTAGTCCCCTTTGTCCTGCCAAGCTCCCCACCCCCATCCTTCCCGACTGCTCCCCACCATCCCTGCCCCTGCTCTGGTCCCTTCCCATCCCACACTTGCCTTCCCACATCTCCCTTGATCCCCCCGCCCGCCCGCCATCATGCTCCCCACAGTCTTTACCACTCCACATGGCCGTCCCTGCCATCCTTCGTCTCCCACCTCTGCACCATCCCTGCCCTGCCCTGGACAGATGAGGCAATTCTTTTCTCACTTGGAGGGGCGGTGAGGAAACTTTGGGTTGATAAGGCATACAAATTGATCTTAATAATTATAATAATAAACAGTCAAAAATTACTATTAAATTTTATTAATAGTAAGATCAGTTTCTGTGCCTTACCTATCCAAAACTTCCTCACCGCACCCTCCCCTGAGTGAGAAAAGACTTGCAAGGCAGCCCCTCACCCAGAAAAGTTGGACACCCCCGCTCTATAGTGTACCCTCCAAAAGTGCTCTGATTCTGCACTATTTAACTGATAGTGGCAATGAATGTCCATTCAAGTATGTCTAAACCACTCTGAATCCTGGTCTCCGTTTTCTTTAACAAACCTTTATTCACAAGCCGGCACGGATGGCCGGGCCCCGCTGATATGAGTTATCGCAGTGGCACGAACTACACACGTAGGAAACTCTCCGATTTCTGCCTTCTGCATGAGTGAAACTTCAGTCTGTACCTGAAAATGTTGAGAAATGAGTTGTAGGCTGCTGCTTTCTCAATGTCTGTCACTTGTTTGAGGGGGATGTGAGGCGGGTGGGCTCTTTTTTCTTCTTGGTTTTAAAATGCTTTCTTGTTCAGGATCAGATTTGTACTTGTTTCATAGCGGGCTAAATGAAATATTTCCAATAACCTTTCCGTTATTTTTGTTTGCTGTAGTTTGGGTGGTAATCTGTTGGGATCCGTGTCTGTGTCCACACACACGTGGGTCCATGGTGCAATCCTAGAGATGAGCTTAGATCTGTTTTGGAGTCTCTGCACCTTTTCTAAGGTGACCATGGGAGGAAGTCTGTTGCCTACCTCTTTGAAATGTGCCATGCTCACTGCAAATGCAGTCAGCTGAAAAGCAGCAGGCTCTTTGAATTCATTAACCCCGTGCTTAATGCTGCTGCCGGGAGGTCTTTATAGGTGGTGCACCAGACGGTATTTGAACATGGCCATAATGGTTCGTGTAAATAAAACAGTATTAAGTCACTAGGATTCCCTATTGGAATTGTGTGTGTTCGGGGGAGGAAGTTGGGGACCTGGGATCCACAGGAGCCCTGCCAGTCCCTTGTTTCTACGTACTGGGCCAGCCAAGCCAGACAGCCACAGGAGAGTGCTGCTGTTTAGGTTCTGGGCATCTGCCGGTGGCTAAAAGCCCTCCCCCAGCCGGGGGCTCAGTGACATTGGGGCCAACAGCTGAGAAAACAAAGCGTGAGGGTCCCAGGGTTAAAAGTGGACGAAAGGGAGGGGCGCCACTCCCAGGCAGCCAGGGAAGGGGGAGGACCGACAGACGAACCCACAAACGCTTGTTCCAAGAGCAGCAGTCAGGATGGTGGAGGTGGCAGGGGCCCCTCACTCAGAGGGCAGGACAGTGGCCCCCCAGGCTGCAAGTGCCGGAGGGTTAGGGGGGGCTACAGGGGCAGAGCAGTGGGGCAAGGGGCTGGTAGGGCACAGCAGGATCTGTGCTCCGGGCCCTGAGCCCCACACCTCCAGGAGGGCGTGGGGCAAAGACGGGTCTCTCGGCCCTTGCTAGCGGAAAGGGGTTACCTCGGGTTAATCCGCACACCTGGTGCCAAGCAAGGGGCGGCCGATGGCTGTTCAAAGCCCCCCAGCGTGGGAGGGAGTGGGGCGAGCGACGGGAGAGCTGAGCGGGACGGGCGGGCGCGGAGGCAGGACGCTGGCAGGAGAAACCCGCAGGTACAAGCTGGGGGGAAACCTGCTCAGAAGGGCTGAGGACCTTTCTGGATCCAGATTGAAGCGAGTCGGCATTTGGGTTGGCGCTGCCATGCGCAGGGGGGGCTCCCGAGGCTCCTGCCCAAGCATGGTACAGTGAGCCACAGGGCGCGGGAGTAACCCAGGGAAGCCCCAAATAAAGCACGTGTAGGGTCTGTGAGTTGGAGCCTGGAGCAGGGGATAGGAGCAGCCTTCCCCTCCCTCCACGTCTCTTCACCAGAGCCCCCGAAGGCCTGGACGCTAGAGGGAGGGCGCCCGTGGCGGGCGACAATTACTTCTCCCACGTTAGAGGAGGCAGATGTGAGGGACAAAGAAGGAAGCGCTGGTCCCTCTCGGCCAGGGAAGAAGCTGTCGCAGTCTCTAGGACATCACTAAACACTGCTGGTGGCTTTTCTACATTCACGCAAATCTCAGATACTTTCTGGAGCCGGGCACAGTGTGGACGTGGTTTGTGTCCACATCAAAGCACAGTTATGGCAATGAACCTGTCTTGATCAGCAGCCCCATTTTCTCCTCTTCTACTTGTGAAAGAGAAGGCGAGCAGGATCTTATTCAGAGGACAGGCAGCATGCTACATGCAACTGTTTAGATTTCTACCTCCTCAATGGTGGGGGAGAGCTTTTCATACAAACTAGACTCCTGGCCACTCCCGAAGGCTTGTGGGGAAACTATTTTATTTTTCATACAGTCTGTCCTATAGTAGTCTGCATGTGTTTGCCTCGGGTTTTTATATCCATGTACCTCGTAGTGGGGAGTTGAGGGAGCTTTTAATAGTGGGAGAGGATTGTATGTGGTTGGTGTATGGGTGGGAGAATGCATAGAGAGACTGTACTTCATGGTTCTGTCAAATGTTAAAATTCTCTTATCCAGGGGAATAATCCTGCTTTATTTCCACATCTTCTAATCAGCAGAATGGATTAAAAAGATTTTTAAAAATTTATATTCCCTTTCTCTTTTAATGTAAACAGATTTTTTAAAAAAAATGTGAAATTGAAGTTTAGGCTTCAACACAATCTATTTAAATAAAAAATAAATGCTGCATCAACTCCAAATTTCAAGAAGTTAAAAGGTGCAGATTTTTAACATTATATGCCTGAGCTGGGGGGACGAGGCGAGAGGGGGCATTACCTTTTTTGAGGTCAAGTCAAGATTTATAAACGTCACTTGTCATGTAATTACAATAAAACAAATGCTGTTATTCACATTTTTCCAAATGTGTTTGTTGTGCAGGATATCTTTTGCCTTATGTACTTTTGATTTCAATTTAGCTAACAAGTGCATAGAGAATATAGTCATCTTCATTTCGATCTAATTCATTTGAAGTTGAGAAACTGAGTGGGAGCTGAAACACAGGAAAGCTATTTTCCTCTTCTGATCTATGAATGAAAACCAGGTCCGAGAGGAAGAGATCAACTAATTCTTGAAAACTTAAAGGACAAGGGGTCCAGATTTTCAGAGGTATTGAAAATCTGACCCCTAATGCGAAGAAATATCTATTAAAAAACGTGTAAAAGGCTGGTTTTATATGGTTTGAACTGAATTCCAATTTCCTTCCAACTGTTACTTGACAGAAGTGAAGGATTTAAAAAAACCAACCCAGTGCATGCATCATTCCCCACTTCCTAACAATAAAAATTAAGACTCTGAATAAATGTAGGTTACACTAGCTAATTGTTTAAACGTGTTTTAGTATAATATATGCTCCTGAGTTTAGTATAAAGGGTAATGGTGGCAAATCATCCTGTTTTATACTAGCCAAGGAGAAGGAAGTCTTTGAAAATAACTAGAATGTACAAAAGCTAAACACACTGGACGATGGTGGTTTAAATTGAGGTTTCCTGCTTTATTTTAAACCATGATTTAAACTTCTTGGTTTTTAACCAGTTCTCCATTCTGCTCGGTTAGAGGAAGTGGGGGAAAGGCTGGAACAAAATCCTGTGGACAAACAGCTGTCCTTCCTCTCCTGTGCCAGTCTAACTGAAGTTTATGTAAAGAAGCTATATCTACTCATCACGCCCTTGAACAATTATTCAGTACTATATTATGGAGAGGAATGTGCATCTCTTCTACTTGTAATGTGGATGGGCCTAACAGGGGCACTGCTGGAAGCAACATCCATGCTTTGGGAGAGAAGCATTTGAATCAAAGCCTCTTCTGCACACATGCATGGGAGAAAATTCCCCCACCCCCCAGATCACCAGCAGCAGAGAGGGTAACAGTGCTGAACGTTCCTACAGACACGGTGTCCTACTGGGCTCCATTAACCTCCGTTGCCAGAGCATGGAGCAGCAAGCAGCTGTGAGGGTTTAGAAAGCTAGCCCATAATACTGAGTCAGGTTGAGTAATTGCCCAATGATCAGCATAAACGTGCTCTGCTGAAAAGGATTCCCACAGCGTTAAACCTTATTTCTAAAAGAGAAAGTAGACCGTAGTCATTTAAAAAATGGAGGTTTCTAAAGAGTACCGCCAAAAGAAAAAAGTTTAAAAGATCATCTATTAAGACCCAGGGCTAGGGCTGCTAGGTACGCAGAGCAGCTGTTTCTAAAAATATTAATTCAATCGTGTAGCTTATCACTACTGGGGAGGGTAAAACAGCCTTGCAAAATTGATGTGAATAATTTCCAGGCCTGGCATGATCTAGTAGGCCTGACCTGTACTCTAACAATGAAAACATTAATTTCCTCCCTCCATTAAAGCAGCTTGCCTGGTGAGGGAAGAATTGTGCAGGTCTGGGGTGAAATACGAAAGCAAACCACCCCATGAATCTTCCCATTTCCTGCCTGAAAAAGAGTTGGAGAAACAGTCTTTCCAGGAAAATGTAGTGCTACTGTACTTCATCAGGCAACCCCTTCGTTCCCCCTTCCCTTGCGGGTGCTTTGCTCCCGTCCTCTCATCTAGCTGGACAGTTAACAGGAGCTCACAATCCTTCCCCAGCCCTGAGGAGACCGTTCCGTCCCTCTTCTGTATGCCATTGCTGGGGTGTAACATAGCCTGGGCCACAACCCCATTGATGTTCCGCTCTTTTCTTTTCATGAGAGATGGAGGGGGGGTGCTTTCCTGATCTGGCCCCGAGAGAGAGTCTGATCTTTCCAGACCAATTGAGTGGTCAGTGAAGACCTGCTCGGTCGATCTGGAATACGGCTCAGTAAATCCGCCCCCTGAAGACAGGGAGCGTGGAGTCGGAGGGAGAGCATTGCTCTTTGACGCAGTGCAGTGCAGACACGGAGGGAAGTGGGCGTTGGAAAGTCGAAGGGAGATGCGCAGGTCATTTTACGTAGCTTGCGTATCTGCCTGTGACTGCTGCCGTAAACGATGGCAAACGTAGATCAGGCCTGAGATGAAAACAAGCAGGCAGAAGCTCATTCCAGATAAAATGGAAGAGGTGATGCTGTGAAAGGGAAGCCTGGGGATGATGGGGCAGGGCTTGCTGGCTCTCTCTTGAGGGTGCTTGGGCCCTTCCTTTGCCGAAGATGTTCATGAAGGGTACAAAGGATCAGTTACTGGTTTGCCAGCTCCCAGCAATGTCAGTCCTTTTTACTACTTGTGCTCAGGAGCTGTGACCGCTTCTGAAGTGGGGATCGCTCTCAGTTCTAGGTTGGATGTACTGTAACGGACTCTGCAAAGAGTTATCCTCAGCCACCCAAGAGCTACAGACCTTCCCGAACATAACAGCCTGCTTGATTCATCTTTGGTGTGTGCCCCCCTTGAATACTACAGGTGCGCTCTGTAAGCGCTTGGTACAATTCAAAGTGTCAGCATTAATCTGTAAAGCCCCTAGAGGCCTATAGTCTGGCTAGTTAAAATAACCCGCAGTATTTACTTTCTCACCACGCAGAGCTAGATGACTCCGCCTCAGTTACTGAGATGGGTTAAGGGGTTTCTATTAAGACCTGGATCTGAATTATGTGGCCCAGAGGCAGGCTATTTTTGGAGAATGTTGTTCACTTCTAAAACACTCTCCCCTTGTCCAGGCACCAGGCGATGCAGGGCTTGTCCATCGCGCCAGGCTGTTGGTGGCTCTAGAGGCTTGCAGCCAGTTTTAGTGTGCCAATGCAATATGTAGCTTACACATTGATTGTATTTATGGAAATGTACCTGGATCGTGTTTTTATAAATACACAAATGCTTTATTCCAGTCAACATTTGTGGTGCTTCTACCTTCTTTCAACCCCTCTCTATTACCTCGCTTCTTACCCTCTAAAGGCAACGCAGGGAACAGTTTGGATGGGGCCAGCCGTTGGTCACCTGGATGAAATGCATTGCTATTCATGCTCAGTATAATTCGACCATTATATGCATGCCATATATTCTATCCCAGAAAGAACATTATTTCAGCTCCTAGGTCTCTGTCAGCCTGGGGTACAATGTGCAAAATCCAGGAACTAACCACACTGTGCTCTTTCATGCTTCCGTTCTTGCACTCAGGACAGTCCCCCAAGTGCTGTTCTCCAAGGAACGGCTTTTTATTTACTGCTGGACCACCGCAGCAGCAGGGAAAGACCACGCAGAGCAGGACCTGCTGTGCTAGGCAGTTCGCAGTTGCATGGTAATGACAGGCTCTGTCGCAAACTGTTTACAATCTGAAAGATGAGACGTGAGGGGCATAGGATGCTCAAGTGAGTTGAGGTGCGAGCGAACGAGAAGAGATAACCTAAATTATTGGATGTGCACCATCCTCAACCAACTGAGAAGTAATGACAGCTCACTACCTGTCTAGCCATCTCCAGTTCTCAGTCCCTGGTGCGGGGCATACATCTGTTCTCCAGGAACAAGACACAAACCCAGAGGAAATCAGCTTTCCAAGGCCAGATGAACGAATCACAGGAATGAAATGATGTTTAACAGGCGTGGGTGTGTTTAGCTCATTACAGCGGGCTTTTACATTTCTTCCCAAGATGGTTTCAGTAGAATGAGCTCTGTGTGAGGAGAAGGTTGGCCGCTGGGGTGAGTCGTGGCGTGCTAGCTGTAATGAACAGGGAAGATGTTTTCAGAAGCAGCAGACGTGTTTGTCCGTTCTTAACTTTTCATTGTGCACTCAGCGTAGCTATGAGCTTCGTCAGCACATGGGAAAGGCCTCTCATTTTTGACTGAACACAGCTCCCCTCAGTTGGTGCTGGTGATTTCCTCACCCCCATCCACGCTGGCAGGCGTCCAAAAGCCGACTGGCCAATGTGAGATTGCACCAGTTTACTGTGGGGAAAGGTTGCCCTGATGTCACTCAGCTTTTGTATGTGGCCTGAATAGTCAATGCATCGAACCTTCACCCTATCCTGATTATTTTTCCATTTGTTGTTCCAGGTCTTTAGTTGGTTTCTGGGAGCCCCTGCCGGGTGTAAGAAGCAGGCCTTAATGGAGCGCCATCCACTTGCCAACACTCCTCCCAGCATTCAGATTGACCGGCCCCATCTCCAGCTCCCATGTGCTGTCTTAACGCAACAATGGGAGCGTTCTGTAGTTTCAGCTCTAGACAGATGGGCGTTTTGGTGGGCTTTTTACCAGTAACCTGGACTGCAGGTAAGCAAATAACGAATTGCTGATCATTTAAAAGAAAAGGTTTGTTCCATGAGATCCCTGGAATCGATTAAGGTTAAAATTCACTTTTACCACAGGTGTCTCAGTCTGCAACTCATTCAGATTAATTCCCTGTGTATTTAACCTCTCCCTCTTCTTCTTTTGCTCACTTTTCAGTACGATGCAGGCTGCCCGCTGTTCAGATTTCCACTTTCATATCAACAAGCTCCTGACAGTATTTTAAATAAATTGCTTGGCAGTCTGTCCTGTCCCTAAAGGAAAGGGACTGGATTAGCAGGAGCCAGCTACAGACTGAGTCCAATAGCATGCTGCTTCCCTGCTGCTGTGAAGACTCTCTTTCGCCCAAAAGAGCCTGTTGTTGTTAACAGCAGACTTTACTCGGTATTCCTGTAGCACTCAATCTGTAGATCTCAAAGCTTTTACAAAAGGTGAATATGCGATTCCTGCCGCCCCCCAGTTCTGAAGTTGCAGCACAGAGGTGAAATAAGTTGCTCATGGTCACACGGCAAATCAGTGGCAGAGTTGGGAAGAGAAGCTGGGTCTCTCGCTTTATCCGTTGGCCCAAGTCCCCTGAGGCATAACTTACAGCAATGAATGTGACTTTTGCTCCATTGCCAGCGGAGAGTAAGCTGAGCAGTGGATGTGCACACTCCAGCCTGGCCTGCTTTGTGGAAAACAAGGTGGAAGAAGTGAACTTTGTATTGGGATCTGAGCGCAGGTGAGGGTTATGATCAGTAACAGCTCCTGCGGGAAAGCATTTCAGTCTCGGGCCAGCTGCTGACTGCTTTGCATGCAAGCATTGCCCTTGAGATAGATGATCTGTGAAGCACAGCCATGGGTGAAGCAGTAATTTGTGTCTCCTGGGGCTTCTCAACTTATTGAGAGCTTCAAAAGAAGGCCCAAGACCTACAACTTGGAGAGGGTCTGAGAAGTATAACCCAAAGTAACGAGCGAAGATAAAGGGACCAGGCTGTCGAGAAGAGGCTCAGGGGAAACAGGAGCCGCTAATTAAAGGAAGCAGCAGTTGGCCATATAGATACAGCCCTTGGGTCGGGGACCGTGGGCAGCTGGCTGTATCGATACGGCCCTGGGTCGGGGACCCTGAGGAGTTGTCTGTATGGATCCGGCCCTGGGTTGGGGACCCTGAGGAGCTGGCAGGCCCAGGTTCCCCGGTTGGCCATGGGGAAAGTAGCCTACGTCCTGAGAAGGGGGCCAGGCTCTTTAAGAAGCCCATGTGAAGGGCAGAATTCACAGAGCCCAGAACCGGGCTGAAGACCCGGGTGATGGTTTGCTGAGCTCTCTGCTATCCCGGACGGGGCTCACCCATTACTGACTTTGTGACTCGGTCAGACGGCTAAGCCAACGAAGACCTGCCTAGCGTGGTCAGCAACCTAGAGGGAGTGCTGGGGGCTGGAAAAATTTGCAGTTTGCCATTCAGCTGATAGCAGATGCTCAGGAGATGAGTCCCCCTCATTCCACTCCCATCTGACCAAGAGCCAATGTCTGTCCTAGCTCTCTATGCTCTTCTCCCTGAATACTCAAAATCCTTCTCTCTGAAAGTGGCTGTTAGCAGGCAGGGGCAGAGTTAGCATGCATCATGCGGTGCTAAGGCTGAAGAGATCATTCAGTTTTAACCGTTTCTCTACATTCAGCGACTTGTACTGTAATTTTCAGAAAAACCTCTCTCTGTACAGAGGATTTGTCAGGTGTGTTCTGAGCAGGTAAGTTAGTTTTGCTAGAACTTGTTGATGTAATTCCCCAGGGCTGTGCTGAGAAAAGGCAGCGGGGACAGGGGTTCCACCCTTTCTGAAACTTCAGCTCTGCGTGTCTGCACCTTTGCTTGTGGACAGCTAGCTTAGGGTTTCTCGGTAGACCCTCATGCTTGTCAGGGATGAGGACCTCACTGAAGACAAGTGGTTTTGACGTGTTTGAAGATGTTTCACTTAGGAGTAATTAAGTTCTCAGCCCTTGTGCAGCACATTTTAATGGAAGTGAAGAGGTGTGAAGCTTGGAATAGAGATGTGCGGCACACGTTGAAATGCAATCTCTTGCCAGAGTTCTGACCCTCTCCCTCCCTTCAGCCAATCAAAGGGATTATACCTGCTGTAAAATGGCATCACAACGTTAGGGAAGACATGTGTGAAATTCAATTCCTTCTTCTTAATTTTTTTAAATAATTTGACACTTGTCGAGTCTGGTAAAACTCGGCCATTCAGTTCTGGGAGAGATTGGACCCTAGGCTCGGATTTTAAATGGAAAGAACTTCAGGATAGGGAACAGATCTCTTCTGCTTCATAAATCACTGGGCACTTCCGATGCTATAGGAATGATAAAGAATAATTGAAAAAAGTGGTATTTCTTGAGTGCAATTGCAGCTTCCAGTCTTGTAGTGCTGGCTGCCAAATATGCCTAACTCAGCAAACTCCCCTTTTCACGTTTTCTTCCCTCTGTGAAAAGCTTGCTGACAGTGCCTTGTTTTAGAAAACTTTCAGCGTTTGGTTCTTTTTCTGGTGCAGCTCTACGGCTGAATTGTTTCCTTGCACAGACAAATGGAAACAAGAATGAGACCACGGAGATGTGAGAACACAGACAGGAGTTTGTCCTCCATACTCCTTCCCAAATAGGAAAACCAAATTAGATGATGACTACATTTTGAGCATCTCTTTGGAAACAGATCTGCCTAAAAGAAACAGAGTTGCACTGCTCCTGGCTGAATGCAATTCTTCCTTTGCCTTGTCTCTCCTTGTCCCATGTACCTAGTCTTCAATTCAAAGAATTCCTAGTGTTCTTTTCCGTTGAGACTCTCAAAGCTTTTTACAAATGGAGGGTACAATCCACAGGTGGAAATTAGGGGACATTGAGGCAGAGTTTAACGTGATTTACCCTCACCCACATTCAGAGTCTTCGACAGAGGCTGAAAAATAGAAGCCAGGAGCCTTGTCTATTAGTGCACTAACCCTTCAAACAAGGAGGTGAATCTTGTTTTATTTCCCATACTAAATCCTATTTCAGCGTTTATGTTTACCAGTGCAGTGTTTGGATAGAAGAGTGAGCAAGTATTCAAAGCTAGCTCCTCATTGTTGCCTTTCTCAAAACTCTGTGTATAATCTGTTTTGTTTCCAAGGCCGATGTTTGAAGCATTTCTTGTGTTTGCTTTGTTCTGATGTGGCTTTCTGCTGTCATCTCAGCCTTGAACCCCTCTCCACCAGTCCCCATCGTAGTGAGATTCTTTGTCAGACTTTAAGAAGGTTTTCTAATTAAAAAAGCTCCACTCTCAATCGGATCTGAAAAATGGATTGTATTTTTAAAGTGTCCTACCAAGGGCCCTTGGGCACTATACAGATAAAAACATTAATTTAAACATAAAATACATGGTTTGAGTATGGCTGAGTTATAAAATGCTGCTAGAAAATGTCCTTGGATGACTATTCACTCTGCCCCCACCCTCAAAGGAACAAGCTCTGCCTGAAATACTCCCGCCCTGTTTTCAGGAGCTGATTCTGCTGGAAGGGGGCGTCCTGCGGCCTCATTACCACCTCTGACTTTAAAGCACATGGGATTATCTGGGGATAGAGAGGATGAAGAGTGTGGGCTGACAAGTTTTGTGGGGAGGATTTGCAGAAGTGGTCAAACAGGGGGAGATGGTTTGAACTGATTTTTGATCTGTGGTTTCTATAACCCATGCTAAGACCTCTCACACCGAGACAATAGGGTGGTTGGAGTCAGCTACTGACCCAGCGGAGGGGACCTTTTATGTCTCGAAAAGAGACCAATAGTTTTAGGCCCAGTCCCCTCAGTGGCCCCCACAAGGGACATCGTATATGCATCAACATGTATGTACAGAGCCAGCCTCCAGGGAAGGGGATGAGTTTGTACAGCAGGTGGGGAAGGTGCCAGCTTTCTCAGCTGTTATTGCATGCATGGCAGTAAACTGAGAAATTCCATTTGCTTAAAGTTGCAGCTTGCTGCTAGAGATAGGGTGTGGTCTCCACCCCACCCCTGGTCATTTTATGTTTCTCGTTTGCTCGCGAGTCTGGACCTTTCCCTGTGACTGTAAGACACAAAGGGAATCTTTCTAATCACTGACTCACAAAACCAGTCAGAATTGTTTCTGTGCATTTGTGAGGAGGAACTGACAGTGGGTGTAAAAATGTTTCCTCTGTCATGTGTCAACAAAAACACAGCAGGAGCCTCTCTTCTAATGCTCATTTTCTCTGGCCCCAACTGACAGGGCTGAACTGGAACCACGAAATGCTGCGCCCTCTTCATAAGTGCAGTGATTCAGAGCAGCACAGGGGCTGGCTGCGAAGGTGTCTCGAGCTGCCAAGGCTGTTCTTGCGAAGGACAGGCCCGGGGAGAAAGCGCTAAGGGATGGGGAAGGAGGTGGTCTAAGCACTGGAGATGCAGAGAGAAGAAACAAAGATGAAGAGCCTGAGCTGGTGGGTGTATGGTGTGAGGATCATCAGAGATTGCTCCTTTAAAATGGTGGTGCGATGCACACCCGCTCCCTGGCTTACCAAAGGAAAATGGGGCATGCTAAAAGAGCAGCAGGAGAAATGTGGGGAAACGTCTCCCTTATAGGGAGGCCGGCCCAGTGCCTAGGGCAATAGCCATGTTTCCTGAGTCTCAGGCTTCAAGTCCCTTCTCCCCCACATTTGCTCCCTGCCTCCATTTCCCAGCTCTAGATTGGCCGGAAGAGCACTTCCCTGCCCCTTCCCAGCAACAGGGGCCATCGCAGTGTATTAGACACAGAGTTTTAGCCCTTGGAGCATCGTGAGCCGGCCTGAAAGCAGCACTTTGGACAGCACCTGCCATGTAGCCTCAGTCCCCTCTCAAGCGCTAAAAGGCACCAGCGCCGGGGACAGTGGTGACAGCCACACGGTTTCAGTCCCTGACTGCGAGTACTGCAGGCAGATGGACTCGAATGGTCTAGACCAAGAGTCTTTGGGGAAGAGAAGTAATAGAGCAGGTGTCCGTCTAGTCCTCTGCCGCCTTATCTGGAAAACTGCCCTTCACCAACCCGCCTGCTCTCTGAACAGGGAGCCTAGGCCACAGATCCTGGGCAATGTGGGAGGGATGCTTAACCAAGAATGGTGGAAATAGGGCTTCTAGATGGATAGGGAGCTATAGGGTTTCCTAAGATGCTGGACATGGGGCAGCTGAAGATTGGGAAGGTACCAGAACTGCTCCTTGGCAATGGAAACAGTGGGGAGAGTCCAATAGCAGAGCAATTCTGCTCTGGATGAATAGAGGCAGGGGCAGGTGAGAATGAGCAGGAAGGCGGTGAGTTTAAGGAATGACTCGATAGTCGTCAGAGCAGATGTAGTGGGTGAAGCCCTGGGAACAGCTGGTGAGGGGGCCAAGGGCCTAGCGGGGGCAGTAAGGACCTTCAAACACCTTCCTGAGGGAAGTCAACAGGAAGGGGAAGAAAGAGTTATCCAAGAGGCTGAGGGGTCAGCCTGGAAGGAGGGGAAACCACTGGACAGCCCCAGGAAGAGGCAGAAGCAATCACTGGGGCGTGAAGGCAGCAGCCAGGTGGAGCAAGTAAAAGAGGAGGAGCTCATTGCGTTTGTTGTGAGACGCTCGATGGTGGCCGTGTTTCAGCCATAAGCCAGGAAGAAACAGGTCTGGATGGGCCCAGCTGGTCGGCCGTGTTGTGGAGCCAAGAGGGTGGCCTTGCAGAGCCTCACGGAGGTGATGAAATCCTGCCCACATACAGCCCTTGTGGAAGGAGCTCTTCTGCCCCACACGGCCGAAGCCCCAGCCACGCTGCAGGTCTTTCCTCCCTGTGTAGATCCACCTGAGCCGCTGCCAGTTCCAGCCCCCTGGTCGCAGGGTGCGAGCGGTGGGTGGGAGGTGGCCTCTGCAGGGGCTGCACTCAGCGCACCTTGACTGTTGCTCCCGGCTGGATCCAGCTCCGCGTAGCAGCCACAGCGAGGAGTGAGCATGCACGGCCACTTGTGCTGACCACGCAGCTCTGCTGCATTCGGGGACGGCGCAGGCTGGTTTCAGAGATCTTACTTGCAGCCCAAGGTCCGGGAGATGACGGGGTGCTGACGGGGCGCTGTGGATCAGAAGCGGGCGAGGACGCGTCGGTGGGGAGTGGGAGGAATCCGGGCTCGGGACATGGCTGAGAGGGAGCAGGAAGAGAGAAGGAGGCCACGAGGGATGGAGATGACACAACTGATCAGATAGGCTGAGACCGTCAGAAGCGTTTTGTTGTGGCAGAGCTCTGTTGGGGCTGGAGAGGAATGGCTGGTCTGTGGCTGTGGCCTGACATCTGTCCTGCTGTGATTTCCCTTTTGTGGCTCTTGACAGAATTTTTCACCCTCAGAAATCCACAGCTTTGGTTTCAAAGGCCAAGTTTGCGTATTTAGTCAACCCTTTAATGACAGCAGCACAAAGCTGAGTGGCTTTTTAATTCCTCTGGGCTCCTCTGACAGCGTCCCTTCAATTTTTAACGGGAGATTTGTTTTCGCACCAGTTTGATCAGAGCAGCTTTACCCTGTGAAGTGGGGTGGGGGACGTGGAGGGGGAAAAATACACGCTCTCGAGTGAGCCAGTGTGTCACTGGGAGGTGAATTTACACTTCCCTGCTGTGGCTTAGAAGGCTAGATCTATATTTTCATGCGTCTCTTGCTTATCGTGAGGATTACGGCACTTGATAATTTAATCAACCTAATCTCCAGACGAAACATGCCTCTGTTATGGGGCTGAGAAATGTTAATTGATGCCACTTTGAGTCTCCTATGGTAAATTAAATGATTAGGGTTAGAACTGGATTGTGTACAGACATCGCCCCACAACTGAACAGTGCTGTTCACAGCTTAGAAACTTCTTGGCTTGTGCATTTCTCAGGAGCCCTAAACCAATTCCAGCATAGGCCCTTTGTTATAAATTAAACACGTAATGCAGCGTCTAGGTGTGTGTACATACATAGCTGCCAAACCCAAGTTAATTAAATCCCATCCAGACCCGCACAATGTCATCTGAAGAGGCTCCCTAGCTAAAAGCTCTCAGTCCTTCCAGCTCCCTGCGGCAGGGTAAAGAGAGGTGTCTTGCACTGTGTCCTAAGGGCCTCTGTTTTTCCCCGTTGGTCTGACAGGACCTGAGCCTAGAGCTGTCCATCAAGAGGGCCCAGGATCCCATCATTCACACCCCATCAGTAAGAGGTGCTTCCATCAGCAGTAACTGGAAGTCCCAAGTTGTCTACAAATGAAGCTCCATGAGGAACACACTGCAGTCGTAAAGGCTGAACCCCTGAAGCTTGCAGGGGAAGAGATCGCCAGCCCCATTTTACAGATGGGGAAACTGAGTCAGACGTTGTAACTTGAGAAAAGTCCCACGGAGGCAGTGACAGAGATGGGGATAAAAGGAAGGGCTGGTGCGCAGTGCTCAGCTACTGGTGAATGCTGGTGGACCTCCCTGGTTACAACTGACCTCACGACAAGCTGATTCGGTGCAGCTGCTGCTTCATGGCCTAGCAGACAAATTCTACTAGGGAGTGACTGGACCTAGGTTTGACACGCTGTGTCTGCCGGAAGATGAACAGTTCTGCTGCGTGGCTGAGGGTGAGCTCTTCAACATTCCAGCACCGCTTCTGGATGAAGCCTGGAGGGACACCTGTTTTCACTGCGGTCGTGACTCTGTCAGGAGGCAGTCTGTCCATTCCAGTACATGCCCACTAGTTAGGAGCTTTAGAACGATAGCAGATTTCAGTGTCGTTAAGTGCATAATAATGAGACCTCGTCATAGTCCCATTTATCAGCAGTGCCTGCCTGAGACCCCCCCTCCCAGAGCAGCTCATGCATTTCTACTGTTATCGCCGGAGAGTCACATTCATCTCCTACACACCTGTAATTCTGTTGTGAAAAATGGCTGTCATCACACGGTGAGTAAACTGTCTCTGGAACAGCACTGACCCTCTGCAAACATTTGTTCTGCAATCCAGCAGCGATGTGAATCATTACCTCTACATGTTAAGTTATGGGGGAAATGCAGGCCAAGGTAAAACCCTACTAAGCCTTAGAAACTGGAAGGGACCAGGAGAGGTCTCAGAGTCCAGTCCCCTGCGCTCATGGCAGGACCCAGTACCCCCATTAAACCATCCCTGCCAGGTGCTTGTCTGACCTGCTCTTAAAAACCTCCAATGATGGAGATTCCACAGTCTGCCTAGGTAACTTATTCCAGTGTTTAGTCACCCTGACAGTTAGGAAGTTTTTCCTAATGTCTAGGCTGAACCTCCCTTGCTGTAATTTAAGCCCGTTGCTTCTTGTCCTGTCATCTGTGATGAAGGAGAATAATTTTTCTCCTTCTTCCTCATAACAACCTTTTAGGTATTTGAAAACTGTTATGTTCCCTCTCAATCTCCTCTTTTCCAGACTAAACAAACCCAGCTCTTTCCATCTTCCCTCCTAAGTCAAGTGTACCAGACCCTTAATCATTTGTGTTGCTCTTCTCTGGACTTTCTCCAATTTGTCCCCATCTTTCCTGAAATGAGGCGCCCAGAACAGGACACAATACTCCAGTTATGGCCTAATCAAGGCGGAGTAGAGCGGAAGAATTACGTCTCATGACTGACTTACAAGACTCCTGTTAATACGACCCAGAATGGTGTTTGCTTTTTTTGCAACAGCATTACACAGTTTAGCTTGTGGTCCACTAGGACCCAGATCCGTTTCTGTGTTGTTTGTTTGTGATTTGATCTACTTTCCACTTTTTGTAGGACTCTCTTTATTTTTAGATTATTGAAAATCTCCTGGCTAAGCCAGGGGCATCTCTTGCCACACTTCCGATCCTTCCTACGCAGTGGAATAGTTTGCTCTTGTGCCCTTAATAATGTTCTGTGTTCCCCTTTCTCCGGGACCAGGTGCTCCACTCACACACTATCGCCCGTCTCTGTGTCCCAGTCGGAAGTTGGATCTGGACCACCGAGACCAACTCCCTGGCTTGGCAGTTGTGATCACTCTTTATTACTCTGTAACATTTCCCGTCTGCAGTACCCAGTACCGACCACCTCCCAGCGCTTGCGGCTTACTGCTTCAAATGTCTTGATTTAAAGGACGTTTCAGCAGCAGGGCTTCAATGCTAAAATTCCAGGTGTCAGGAGTCCTTGGGCAAGAGGCTGTGACAATCGCCATGTGGTTAACTGGTCTGTGCATAGACCCCTGCAGCACAGGGCATACAGATTCTTTTGTTATTAAGTAGCCTGGCATGGAGTACAGGGGATTTCTTCCCTTCGCCTGCAGGCTTTTCCTACTTGTATCATCAGGGCTCGCTTGCCAGGCTCGAACTTCAAATGCGTTTACTTGCCACAAGGAGGTGCCATTAACTGGAAATCCCTTCCCCCCCCCCCCCCCCCCCGTGTTGGGATGGTGATGTGGAAGGTGTGGGTCGAAAACGTACTTGGATGGGCCCCTTGGCCTTTGCGCTTAAGCTGACAGCCGTGTATTTCTTCGCAGTGGTGCACAGTGGGACTGCCTCATCAGCAGAGAGGGACACCCTCCACTCATTCTAGATATAATGGGCAGGTAACAAAGCTAATGAGGGAGGAGAAGATAAAAAGATCTGCAATGCCTGGCCTGGGTGTGTTGTCTGTCTTACAGCACCTAGGACCACTGAGAGATTAAAGGGGGGGTCGCTATTTGCTGTTTCCTATGAGGGAAACCCTGAAACTAACTAGACATCAAATGCTGTAAATTGGTCAGCCTGTTTCCCCTGATTTTGGGGGAGATCTTTTACAGGGGGAGGCGGGAGGAACTTTTAAAAAATAAAATGTTTGTAACCCTGAAAATACTGGCAGAGGAAGGTGGAAGCAGGTGTGGTGGTGCCTCAAAGGACTTCTGATTCGGTTTAAAATACCGTTCAAGATGAAAGGGACCCTTTAAATTCATTTGCTTGGGAGTCTCAAAAGAATAGTGCTAGGGCTGAGTTCAGGAGCTGCTGTTCGAGGGGACTTCTTCCTTTGCAACCTGGCAAGCTTGAACCTCTCCAGTATGTGCACAGGCAAGCCAGAGCCCCCAGGGTTGAAAGGGTCAATGGACATTTTAGAAAGTTGCTCTGTATTTCAGAGTAAGAGGGGGAACCCTTTATCTCAGCTGGGCAGGCGTTGCAAACAGCATTCTGGATGAGCTATTTTCAGCACCAGCCCCCTTCTCAAGCCATGTGTTCTCCTACGAGAGGATGATATCAATCCGCCTGTGGCAAGATTTTTTATTGCTCGGTGTTTATTTGAAGCAGAGTGGACAGGAATCATGTTTCAAAGACATCAGAGCTGGAGATTTTAGGCACCTCTTTCTCCAGAACAGCAGCAGCTTCACAACACACTAGAGGATGTCAAGGTGAATTTGTTTTGCTGACGAGAAGATGGTTCTGTCCCAACTCAGAGTGCTGTTTACCTGAGTGAGTCTGCAGAATAACTAAAACCCCAAATTGTTTATAGACGATAAAGCTGCTGCTTGAGGGAGAGCTGGGTGGGACGTGAGACGGTGGCTGGGTTCTTGGGGAAAGAGGAGATTGCTGGGCGTTGGGCAGCAGATGACGGATGCTACAGAAACTAATCACTGTGTGTAGCATCCAGAGATCAGTTTTGAGCCATGTGGCCTTCCCCCAATCAAACGGCATTTCCTTGCTCGCTGGCCTGTGTTTGACGTTGTTGTGGTTGGGTTTGGTATCAGGAAAGATAGCCACAACCCACAGAGAGTAAATGTGTGGCATGGCTCTGTATTTTCTTTGTGTGAGTTAGTGGTTACAGCGCAGGACTAGTCAGGAGACCTGAGCTGTATTCCTAGCTGTGTCAAACTTGCTTTGTGACCTGAGTCTAGTCACTTACGCTCCCCATGTCTCTATTTCCCTCCATGCAAAACAGGTAAATAGTATCGCCTCCATTTTCTCTGTGCAAAGTGCTTTGAGATCTCGGGATGAAAGAGTCTGGAGAAGTACGCAAGGGGGTATTCTTCCATTTTCATGTCTCTATGCAAGGAAGTCCCATGATTCCTTTCCCCCAAGCCTGAGATCCCTTTCCCAACATCATTCTCATCACCAGGAATAAAGGAACATTTCTGGTGCTGCACAGCATGAAATGCAGGTTCGCTGTAGACGGCCTGTCCTCTGCTCTCTGTGAACTCCTCCAGTGCTGGAGAACTGGGATGGAGATACCAATCAAGCCATTCACCTCCAACCTTCATGGTCCAGTGGCTGTTTCCTTTGAGGGTTTGATCAATCTAGAATGAACTTTTCCCTGCCCTATCACTGGTCAGAACAGCCCCTCCCCTTCCCACCATTCCCCATCAAGTCCTGGCAGGTGTTGGATTCTCCGGCTGCCAGTGCTGGCCATTGAATGTTTTCTTCAAGACATGAGGGAAGAGAAGGGGTGTATGTGTGTGCACAGGGCATATGAGCCCTACATTTGCAACCTGCTGATGCAAGAGCAACGTGTCCCAGCCTGGCTGACAAGAGAATTCATTTTCTTCTGGTGAAAGGAGAAAGCTAAAATATTAAACAGGCCTCTAAGGCTGGACTATTTTTAAATTCTTTCTGCCGGAGACCGTTGGCAGTGGTGTGTGGTGTGGCCAGAGGAACAAGGGAAGGGAGAGCAGATCTTGGGGAAAGCGTGTGTGGGGAGGAAATGTGTAGCTCAGAGAAAGGGGATCAGCACACGAATGATGATGTCCCTATTGGGCTGAGCTTGTGGTTCAGGCATTGGTCAAGAAATTGGGAGATCAAGGGTCAGGTCCCGGTTCTGCCACTGACTGTGTGTGATCTGAGGACAGTGCATGTAACCTTGCTGTGCTTCAGTGCTGTAGGTCTCATGTTTCCTTTCTCCCATCCTTTGGCTTGTCTAGTTAGATTGTAAACTCTTCAGGGCAGAGGCCATCTCTTATAATAGGGTGTACAGCTCCTAGCACAATGAGACGCTGCTTTTGGCCGCGCTCTCGTGCTGCTTTGATAGATAGGATCATGTCTATGTGCATTTTTTTCATCTAGAGCAAAGGGCCCCTCTCCTTCTCCACAGGCCACACCTCACTGTGTGGGGAGAGGGCACGGCTAAACCCATACTGCAGTGCAACCTTCTGGTTTTCCATGTCCCCGCCCCCTGTGCTGTCTCCAGAAGAGCCATGTAAGTAAGTTGATGGCTTCTGGCCCCTGAAAATGTATTAGGGTTTGTGGTTCGGCTGACGCAGTGGCAGATCCATCCCAAGCTGAGAGTCAATAAAGTGAATACATCGTTGCAGCAGTAAAGGCAAGCCCACGGGGAGTAGAAGGGACAGGTACAGGGGGCACCATGGAGGTTTGATTTGGAAAGAAATGTCCATTCCACCCCGGACATGGGAGGCGGGGTTGCCATATGTATTGTGTCTACTTCTTTAACGGGACAGTGAGTCCACTGTAGTTTCTATGCCTGGGAGTTTTCTTCCTTCTCTCTTCCACGCCTGAATCTCTTAGAAATTCGCTGACCTAATAGGGCTCTCCCCAGCTGTAAGGTATTTCTCTTTACAGGGCTGCATTGTCGTCCACCCCGCTCCCCGCACCATGTGCTGCTGACTGGGGGAAAGCCCTGATTAGGCTAGAAGGGAATTGAAAAGCTGTTTTTAAAAAAGCAAACACAAATCATTCAAGATCTCAGATCATGAACAATAAACCCTGTGGGCTTAGCACTAACCCAGGTGTTCTTTTTAACATCACGCTTGGCTGCTCTATAGCTCTGGGGTGCCCACGCACGCTCCGCAAATCTTGCATTAAGACTCTCACCTCCATTGCAAGTGGATAAATATGACCACCCCTCTTTTCTAGGTGGGGATACAGGCACCAACTTAACAGCAGTCACAGAGTAAATTACAGAAGAGTCAGTTCCCACTGCTGGACCTCAGCCTTCATTCCTGCCTCTCTAGGGAAGCAAGCTCTGGGTGAACTCGGTTTAGGTGGACGTGAACGCAGTTCCATTGGCATCCTCAGAGCTGGAGATATTTAACCTGGAGAGGAAGGTTCTACATCTCGGGCTGAATGGGGTCTGTCTTCTTCATCTTGGGCTTAGATTGCAGCACAGCCTTGGAAGATGTGAAGCATTTAAAAAGCCACCAATCACCAGTCAAGCGGCCCTCATCTCTGTAACAACAATGACACAGTCTCCATTTTAGGGCTTTTTGCCTCACCTGTTTCCTGAAGTACTTCCCAAACTGAGGCAGCTTTGCCTGTCACTGAAATGTGGCTACCTCTTGGGTGGACCGTGGCAGCTTGCCAAGGGAAAGGCTGAGCTATGCTGTATCCAGTTGAAATGGCAAGGGGGATTCGTCATTGCCTTGGCCAGTGTCCTGCAGGGACCAGACCCCATTGTAACCCTCTCCCAATTCCACCGTACGACTTCTCCTCTGCAGAGACTGGACTGATCTTCTGCCTGTCTCTGTCAAATCTGCCGTCCTTCATTGCCCCCCCAGTGCCAACGAATGGGGCTGTCGAGTCCCGCCTGGGCAGGGGCAGCTGCTCCGTTTGCTCCCCAGGAAGTCCGCACTCCAGACGGTCAGGCCCCAGACAAAAACCTCGTAGAGTTTATTATGCAGATAATTTCTGACACAACAGGGATCTCTAAGTGTGGAGATGGTTCAGGCTGCCCACGTCATATGAACCACACATCTCCCCAGGAATCTGTACTCACGCCGATGAACTTTATTATGGACACAGCTGGCTTGCCAATGCAGTTTGGGTGTGTTGAGGACAGTAGCCAGAAGGAGCTTTGAGGAGACCGAGTTTGCTTGTCCTCTGATCTTGTCATCCTGGGCAGTGGTGAGAAATTAAGCACACTAAAGACAGTGGTGTGTGGCCTCCTTCTCGCAGGCTGGTTAGCTCACCCCACTGCAAGTTCTTCTGATCAATCAACCAGTCCTTTCGGAGCCAGACCCTACTTGTTTGGGGAGCAAGCCTGACCGCTCTGTGTCCTTTCCCCAACGCATTGAGAAGATGCACTAAAATCCATTCAAGAGTCTCACTGCGCTTCAGGCTTGCTGGCATCTCATGGGGCTCTGGTTCTGTCCCCGTAGGAACACCTGCTAACTTCCTTAATTGTCGCATCGGCCGAACACTGTGCAGCAGCAGGGGCTCCAGTCAGCCCTGTGGCAAGCGGCCTCAGCAATGACCTCTGCCCATGGTGTCATCCCTAGTGCAACCCGGACGGCTCCAGGTTTCAGCCTTTCGGTCCTGGCTGGCTTAGTGGAAATCTTCAAGGGCATCCTTACCGTGGGTCCAGATGATGAAGATATCATCGATATAGCGTAAGTAAAGTAGAGGTGCTTTGGGATGAGACGTGAGGAAACGTTGTTCTAAGTCGGCCATAAAGATGTTGGCAAATTGTGGGGCCATGCGGGTACCCATAGCAGTGCCGCTGACTTGAAGGTATAAATGATCTTCAAATGTGAAATGGTTGTGGGTGAGAACAAAGTCACAAAGTTCAGCCACAAGGTTTGCTGTGGCATCATCTTGGGTAGTTCTTCTAATGGCTGGTAATCCGTCTTCGTGTGGGATGTTGGTGTAAAGAGCCTCTACGTCCATCGTGGCCAGGATGGTGTTTTCTGGAAGGCCACCCATGGATTGGATTTTTATCAGGAAGTCTGTAGTGTCTCCCAAATAGCTCAGCGTGTTGATAGCACAGGATCTGAGGAGAGAAGACACTGATTGTGATTGTGTCTTTATTCCCTCTTTCCTTGCCCCAGTGTAGCCCAGGAGTGACTCCGGTGAATTTAACGTGATTATAACAGCCAGGGGGAATCTCTGAGTTTAGCTGAATTGGTGGGAGCGTGGAGTAGAGGCAGGTGTCCAGCCCCCCATCTCCATGTTCAGTCCTGGATTGCAGGATTGCCCCTCTTCCTGCAGAGTGCAGAGGATTTCCCTGTGCAGAGAACGGCGGCTGTCAGGTTTGTGATGCAAACAGACCTCCGGGGCTAAAATGCCGGGCCGGGTGACTTCACACTGAGGTTGTGGAGGGAGAGGACCCAGTGTTGTGTGTGTTCATCGTATGTGGCTGTTTTTCTGTTGTGACTGGCAGCCAGGTACCTCTGATGAACTCAAAATCCCGCAGACCCAAGCAGCAGTTCCCCTTCCCTCCGTTCTTTACTCTTCCCTTTCCCTTGGGGTCAGGTACACCAAGCACCCACCAACAACAGAGCAGCAGGAGTCTGCTCTCAGCCTGGTCCCATCTCCACTTTCACCCTCCCACCACCTGCTCCCTCCTCGCTCTGCTGTGCTGTCAGAGAGGCACAAGTGGTCTGCTTCTCGACAGGGACACCGTGCTCTGCTCTGGTACCCTTACACTGTGCAAACATACTTGGGGGAAATTCCTGCCAGCTGAGGCAGCGGGGGCCTTGAGGTGGCTCTTTGCAGAAGGGTGAATTTCCCATAGGGGCTTACATCACATGGAGCTCTGCCCTGAGGTGGAGTTTGTACGCTGGGGCGTATACAGCTGGGTCGACTTTAGTGCGGGTGACCTGGAGCTCTGATCTTTCTGTTATTCACACCTCACTCCTCCTGATTAGATTTAAATGAGAGGCAGGTTCAGATCAGCCGAGCTGGGTGCTCTTCTGGGAAATCCTGCTGATCACAGGATGCTTTGAGTTGCATGAACTTCGTGCCCTCTACTGCATCTGATTTTTCATGTAATAAATCTGCATAATGAATACTAATTGGTGCATATTTACCCATTTTAATTTTGTCCCTTCATTTCCCCACCAGGAATCAGCCGTGCAGTGGAATATTCTCTCAGCTGCCTGGAAATGTAATGGGCTGCATGAGTGCAAATGTTGTTCATTATTTTTACTAAAGATGAAGATGAACCTGTGTTGCCAAATTCAGATTCCAGCTCCTGAGCTGGATTTCATAGTTTTTAACCCCAGAAGGTGCTCTTCTGATCATCTGAGCTGATCTCCTGCCTAGCACAGACCCATGAATTTCACGCAGCCTTTCCTGCATCCAGGCCAGTAACTGGGGCTTGGGCTAAAGCATCTGTTTTAGAAAGGCAGCTTGACTTGATTTAAAGATGCCAAATGATGGCAAATGTACCACATCCCTTGTAACCTGTTCTAATGGCCGATTAACTTGGTAATACTCTGTGCGTTATTCCAGAACACCACAGCAGTTAGGGCACATTTAGGTGTTGAGGCGGCGGATTTGATTTGCTCTGTCAGAGAAGGGTCAGCTGAGAAATTCCAGATGTGGGTTTAGTTTCTGGACACATTCCGATTTGGGCTTGGGCCAGACCCATCACTGTTTAATAGAAATGGCCGCCTGTGTGAAGTCAAACATAAGCAACGGACTGAGCCAGGTGAAACATCTTTAGGATCTATCGATTCCTTTCTTTTGTTTTATTCTCTGTATAATCAGTTTACGCATAGAACAGAGCTGGGTTTTGCATTGTCCCTTTCATCCTCAGGCCAGCTCCTCAACTGCCTTCAGTGCACTGTGCCCATTTACCCCACCTAAGTACTGCGGCCCTGGCCTTTACCAATGCCAGGTGAGCAAACACAGCTGCTCTTCTGCAGCAATGCTGTAGCCAAAGCTTTGCTGGAGGAGCTGGCCTTATCCCTCCTTTCTTTCCAGACATGCAGAGGGATCTTCCCCTGGCACTTGGACAGCTTCAGGGCCACCTGTTCAACCTTGTGCATCTCTACCAGCACATTCCCCCTTAGCATGGCATTTCCTGGTCGTGCGCTGTTTGCAGGTCTGGCTTTTCTTAACCCGCTTTGTTCCCTCCACCCTCCTCTTTTCTTTCTGCTAGTCTCTTTCCTTGGCATTTCAGTTTTCCCTATGGTGAACTCTCCCCTCAGCCCCCAATTCTTTCTGTATATGCTCCACACCCTCCTGTGGCCCCATTTGTTCTGCGACACCAAACCCACCTGGCCCTGCCCTCTCTCTGCAGAAAGTAGAGGAGACAGCGGGGCTGTGTGGATGGGTGGCTCAGGATCTCTCCCCCAGCATGGAGGAAGAACATGTGGACTCAAGGGCATGGGAATAAGGGTTTCCTGACTCCACCTGGTGAAAGTGACTAGCAGGAAGAGAAAGCTGGGGAGGGGGACACGTCTTTTCCAGAGGCAACATTCACCAGCTAGGGCTGCTACTCCCCACCCTTCAGGAAAACCACAGGAGTCCAAGTCCTCCCCAGCTCCTCCTCTCACTGTCACTTCAGACTTCCCTGCCTGGCAAGTCCTTGCTTCAGGAGCCAGGAGCTGAGGGAGGAGGAGCTGGTGACGTTCCTGTTTCTAGCAGAGATGGGCATTGCTGCCTCTTACTTTAACCCCCTGTTGTAGACTCCTTCATTGTGCCAGCAGCGTCTACTGCATGCGTCCTTGGCTACTGATGGTGCAGGGAGACTGCAGGCCAGTGCTCTGGACAGCAAAGGGTTAAGCAATCTAAGGTGCTCTTCCCAAAGCTGTTTCTTCCCGTGACTGCTTGGCCGGCAGGTATTCAGTGGGCGAAGGTGGGGGCTGGGGGCTGGCATCCCTGGGCACTGGGATGCGCTTATAGCACCTGTCTCATGCCCAGTCTTGAGTGGAGCAGGTTTCATTTTCTGTTTCCTAGCTGGGGAAAAGGCAGAGTGAGTGGCAGAAGCTGTTCCCTTTCCCAGTGTCTGGCTGCTGGGCTGGCTTCTTCCTTGTCTGGTTCAATTCAGGGCTGCTCTCATAGTAGTGTCCAGAGCTGAAGTGACCCTGGGGCCGGATCAGGGTCTCTGCTCAGCTGTAACAAGTCCCCGGTAACCTGCACTTGGCCCCGTCCCCAGCTTGGTGCTGGGATCCAGACGGCTCCCAGTAGCGACAGGGAGAGCCTCTGTGGCAGAATCAGGAATAGCACTTCCCAGCACACAAGGCTCTGCCACCCCAATTCGCTCTTCGCCAGCTCTCTGCGCAGTGTTCCGCGAGACATGGAGGTGTCATGGCACCGCCAGCATCTACTCGCAGAGATCATTGGCACTTGGGTTATTAAGGATTCATTGCCTTCGATGCCAAAAGAAATACTCCCACCACCGCTGGAACCTTGCTCCAAAGGGGGAGCTGTGTTAGTCTGTTGCAGAAAAACAGCAGAGTCCTGGGGCACTTTTAAAGACTAACAGATTTATTTATCGCATCAGCTTTCGTGGGAGAAAATCCGTCTTTGTCTTCAAAGCATCTGACGAAGTGGGATTTTCTCCGATGACAGCTGATGCAATAAATACATCTGTTAGTCTTTAAAAGTGCCCCAGGACTCTGTTGTTTTGCTGGAATCTAGTGATCCCAGCTGGGGAAAGATACAAAGACTGCAGGAAAAGACAGCGGCCACTGGCCTTCCTTTATACTAGCCCAGGTGTTGAAATAATGGCTCTATTCTGATCTCACTGGCACCCGTGTAATTCTAAGGGCAGGGCAGTGACTATTGATTCGCACCAATGGGAGGGAGAGCAGAACTGGAAGAAGTGAACGGACACAGGTAATAGGCTTGATTTCCCAGTGCCTTATACCTGATGGTGTTGTTTACTCACCTGAACCACATGCCAGGCAGCAGTTTACTCTCACTTTACACAGGAGAGTGACAACTCAAGGTGCAGAGTGGAGCAGACTCATGTGTTAATTGATCATAATAAACCCTCCATCTACGGTTATAGACCAGTCCTTCCTAGGAAGGATCTCAAAGCACGTTACCAGAATTCATCCAGCTCTGAAACGTAGCCCCTTCTGAGGCGGAACATGGGTTAACCAGCACCAGGTGGATGAATAATAGCATTAGTTTACCAATACCTCTACATGAGCTCTGCCAGGAGAGGAATAACGTCTCCGTTTGGAAGCACAGGGGTATTTGTGGGGAGAAAGACGATAAGACTGGAAAGTTCATCTCTTTAATTGGGCATTTGGAGCTGGGCTGGACTGAGGAGTTAGAGTTAGGTCTCATTAATTGGAGGGAATTATTAGTTCAGTTCATCATGCTGGAAGCTCATTTTATATATGGGTTTAGGGATCGGTGCATTTATCTTCCATATAGAGCCTGTAGCTGTGAAGTCGCATCGCTATGCCTGGAGCTTATACAGTGCGCCCTAGTGGGTAGGGCACTGGAGTAAGGGGTCAGGAGATCTGGTGTCTGTGTGTGTTGGGCGGGAGGGGGGTCTATTCTTTGCTGTACCATTGATCTACTCTGTGACCTTGAACAAATGACTTTCCTTCTCTGTCAGTTTTTCTCCTTCCCCTGTCTCCCAGTTCTCTCTTTAGGCTGTTGGCCATGGACCCCGACCTGATCTTAGAGAAGCCATAGTTTCGGGTAACGTAATAATGCTTGCTACTGAGGAACCAAAATGTGTGTATTAAAAATAAGCTTGGCTATATGTCTAACTCATTACGGCTATGTCTACACTTGCTAAAATTAGTTCAAATTAGCTTAATTGGAACTAACTAATTCGAACTAATTTTAGTTAGTTTGAATTAGCTTAACTGGAACCAGCATGGCCACACTGGAACGTCAGTTTGAACTAAGCAAGCACTTGCTTACTTCGAATTAGCGATCCCCATTCATTTCAATGGCCGGTTAATTGAACTAAGAAATTAGTTCAAATTAACATGGCCACATTGGCTAATTCCAACTAGTTAGTTCGAATTAACCCCTTAGTTCGAATACCCTGTTCGAACGTATTAGTTCGAATTAAGGAAGCCCTTAATTCACACTAACTAAAGCCTAGTGTAGACATAGCTTTAGTTAGTTCGAATTAAGCCTCCTTAATTGGAGCCAACTTGCCCGTGTGGACATAGCCTGAGTGTTCAGGGTTTAGAGTGAGGCCTAGAAGTTAGCAATGTGTAGCTTGTGATAGATTAGCAATGCGTCTGATGATAAATAGGCAAAATCACCAGTGAACAGATGGTAGCATCTTAGGAGCTTTTTATAATGAGAGCGAACTGAGCTGACATATCAAAACCACTTGGAAAAAACCCAATCATTCGTACGAGTTCAACTGTTGGAAATGTAATTATGGTCAAGGAGAATACCACATCTGGACAGTCCCCAGCCTAAGAATGGTCGGTCTCCTGGAATGCCAAATATGAACAGAGCGGGGAGACTTGATCAGGTATGCTCCCATGTGCATGTGGGTGAATAGAAAGAGCTGGGGTACCAGGGATGAGCAAACGGTGGAAGCCTAGGTAGGAACAAGCCCTCTTGAGATGATCTCCGCTTGGTTTTTATTCTGCCTTTGCTGGTACGAGTGTGCGCTGCGGTACATGTACTCACAGCATTGTATCACCAGCAGGGATTGCTTCATCTTGTGCCACCCTGGAGCTGTACGTGCACACAGTCCAGGAGGAGTTTTGTTCTACGCATCTGGTTTTGTATAATTGTGCTGGGATTTATTTGGATTTTAAGTAAAGCTTTCCCATTTCTATTTGTATGTTTTACCTGGCTCATAATTAGTACTATGTACCAGCAAGAGTGAAGAACCCGTTAACTGTTGAACACTAGATTAATTTCGGATTACAAGACTGTAAACTGCTCAGGGCAGGGACCATCTAACTTAGTGTTCGCTTAATGCTGAGCACCGTGGGACCAGGCTTGGCCAGGTTCTCTGTCGCAAACGTTTAATGCTCAGCTGGAGCAGCACTAGGATGCAATAACTTGTTCATTTTGCCATGCTGACAAGGCATGCAGTGTCCCTTCTCCCTGGCCTGATGAAGCCATGGTATAGATTGTCGGTAAGCCGCAGGGCCCGGGTTAGCTTGATTTATAACACACATTTTTAGGCTCTGGTTGTTTTTAATGGCTCCATGAGCGAATTGTTTTCTCTCTAGATTAGTGAGCTGGCCTACAGCTAGGCTGATAGTCTTGCAGAACCTTGAATTAGTGCATGGCTGCGTGGAAATAATAACATTTATGTCACTGTGGGCTCCCCGAGCAATGAGGAAGGACAAACTGAACATTGGGATGAACTGACATCAGAGTTGCTTGTCAACTGGTCGATAGGGAGGGGAACATGCTCGAAACCTTTCTCTGCAGAGGTGGATGAGCACTGTAGGTGTTCACCCTGTGTTCGGTTTTCACCCATTGTCGGTGTTCGCCCTGTCACGCGGTCAGGGACAGCCTTCCTTCGACGCATGCACGTTATCCTCCAACCTGCTTCCAGAGTCCTGCAGCTGTGCACACCAGCCCCCCAGCTGATGACATGCTTGCCCTGTTGTGTCCAACCTGTGGATGGCCATGTGGGAGACCCATATCTGATTACTGACCCCAGCCATCCAGGATTAGAACTGCAGAACTGCCTCCCAGGAGCCAGGGAGGAATGGAGAGGTGGCCCTGAGATGCTCCAAAGGGAGACTTGGGCATGACACGTAAGCCTGTGTTTAGTTACCACAGAGTGTGGCCTCAGTGAGGAAGAAGAGGTTAATGTAAAGAAAAACTGAGCAGGCCCCCGCAGGAGGTTGCTGCTTCATAGCCCACAGAAGCCTCCTCCTCCTGGGAGGGAACGAATTTCGGATGCTGCTTCTGCTTTGACATTCTCCCTCCAGCTCCCTCATGGCCATGTGGCCAGAAACCAATGAGATAAAGGAATGCAATTTCCTCCAGTTGTTCTGAAAGTCCCTGATATCTCATTATGAATTTCCATGAGGCAAAGGGAACTGAAAACAACCTGCAAACCACAGTCTCGTGAGGGTGCACTGTCACAATTGCTGTGTAAATGGGAGAACTCCAACGGTCCTCAGGAAAGCCAGTCCACCCTCAGCAGGCCAGTGCCCCATCAGGGATAGGACATGGGGCTTTTTCACACCCAGGGTGCTATTGTTCCACTGCCTCCTGGACCACAGAGCCAATCAAGAAGCAATGATTGCTGATGCGCATGAATTGGTCGGGAAATCACGCTGAATGGCCCAGCCTGGTAGGGAGCTATAAAGCTGGGATTTTTCCTTTATTGTCTGCATAAGTAATAGCACTGTTCTCGCCTGTGAAATGGATGGAGGGCTGCAGGGGAAATCGGTTTATCACTCACACGATCTCGGCGACAGCAAGGATTATTTATTTTACAGCAATGATTATTTTATTTTATGGGGGGGGAGGGATCCTTTAGTCATCTGGCTCCTTCCCAATGAGAGCTTTCTCAGTGATTTAGGGTTTGAGCCTTGATGTTCAGAGATGGAATATCTAGGCCATGCACATCACTCCTTGGACAGAGAGCAACCCCTTCCTCTCACTTGTTCTCCGTTTCCTACTTGGGGAGGCTGTGAGGACTGCCTCAACCTGAGTCACAAGCTAATTCGGACTTGTTTGGAGCATAGGATCTGAATCCCATGCCCGAGAACCTCACAGGACTCTGCTACTGCAACTATAGGGCAGCAGCTTTTGATGCCAACAAGACTGGTAGTAGTGCTGTATGGACACTTTTCTTTCCCCCTCCTCCCATGTTGCTCCTGTTTCCAGGGAGTTGGATTTTCCTGCTATTTCCTCTTAAACACCACGCTGACCTGTCTCACTGGACGTGGCTGCACTGTTCATGGCTCCCGACAGCATATATGCCCCAGAAGGTTCTTAAGGTAGAGCCCTGCACAGATACAGAAATGCGGATCTGCATCCGATCCACATCCGCTCAGTGTCAGCCTATATCCGATCCAGGATTCTCACGCCAGGTTTTCTGTCCTTCTGCACCGCCCAGCCGTGCAGCAGCCCCTGCTCTGACTACAGGAGCAGAGCCTGTGTCTGGCGGCCACAGCCTTGCTGAGCTGAGGCTAGGGCTGGGGGAAGAGGGAGTTGCTGTCAGCTCCATGCAGTTCAGAGCCTCCCCGGCCTGATCTCAACAACTTTTGTTATGCCGGAGCCAGGGAAGTCAGAGCTGCTGCGATCACTCATCTGTTCAGTGGCAGTTGCCAGTGATCTGATTGGGTGGCCGGCAGTGAGGGAAGGGGGGGGGTAGCTGCCCATCACCAGCTAATTGGTGGAGTGTGGGGACTGGCCGCTGAGGGTCCTAGAGTCAGAGGTGGGACTAGCCACTAAACTGAGCTCCCGTGTCTCTGATTGGCAGACCGCAAGCAGAGCTGAGCTGGGATTGGCTGGAGTGCTGTGCTGTTTAACATTGCGCACTGCTCTCCGCAGCTGTGGCAGAGGCAGCAACTAATGCGCATCTGAGCTCCAGTCCACAGCAATGGATCTGCGGATATCCACATCTGCATCCTTGGATGTGGATCCCCGTGGATCTGACGCGGATGCCCACAGATCTGCAGGGCTCTAACTTAGGCTGAGAATTCCTGAGTGCCTCTGTAACTTGATTCTGGGAGCTATTCTCCTCTTCATGCAAGATGTCCAGTCAGCCCGAAGCCAACGCATTTTGCACTAACATGTCACCTCAGGCATTACCCGCACAGTTTGTTAATCATTTCTTCTCACAGCGCATGTCTCACAGGTGTGGGGAGTGGCGGAAATGAGGCACACAGAGATTGATCCTGCCCACGCTCTTCTGCAGCAGATCAGTGGTAAATCCTGAGCTCTGGTGTCCTGTTCTAACCACAGTCCTCCCTCTTTGTGCTAATTAACCTCATCAAAGTAGAGCAAGTTCCAGACCAGAGCAGAACTGAGGTGCAGCTAATCTGTCTCCAGCAGACAGAGGCTCAGTCAGAAACTGGTTAAGTAATACAGAACAGATGTGGCTATCTTTAAGGGGCGTCTGTAGAAGAGTCTGGGAAGCAGCAGTTACTTGCCATGAGGCACTCTTCCTGTGGTGCTAGGTGACTAAGGGTACGTCTACATGTAAAAAACACCTGTGGCAAAGAGTCTTGGAACTCAGGGTCAACTGACTTGGACTCATAGGACTAAAATTACCCACTCAGGCTGGACCCTGGGCTTCGAGACCCAGTTCCCCCACTAGCGTTCAGAGCCTGGGCCCCAGGCTGGGCAGAAATGTCTACATTGCTAATCTTAGCCCGGGTGCCTGAGTCATTTGGCCTGGGCTCTGAGACTTGTTGCTGTGCGTTAGTGTTTTTCATTTTTCCTTGTAGATGTAGTCCTAGTTCAAACCTAGGTGAACAGTGGAGTCCCCTCCTTTTGGGGCAGTGGGAATGTGATGGAGCAAATTTCCTGTTGTTTTTAATCTCTAGCTGCCATGTTTCTGAGACTCTTGAACTTTTCTCATGGTAGACCCACTGGACCTTGGTCGGGTGTCTATGAATAACAAAAAATGAAAGAATAGGACAGGCAAAAGTTTACTGAAGAGAAAACGAGTGCACCAGTGCGGCTTATTCCTATCAGTTCTACCCAGGGTGTTATTTGACTGATGGTTTGATTTCCAAGGAATTTTACTTCCCAAAGGATCTGATGCTTTGCAGGGAGTTTGCCCGGTGGGAAAACTGTGTTCTTGGTTTTGCTAACATGATAGAAAGGACACTTGTACGAATAGAAAGTCCAATTACTGATTTACTGTAGTGTCCCAGTGACTTTATTATTGGCTCAGTCGTTTGCGGATGTTAAAATGATCTGCAAGTGACTACAGTAGTTTGAAAATCGTTAGCAGCTTCAACCTCGGCAAGGCTGTCCACTAATCAAACGGATTGATGTCCTTCAAATGTGTGAGGCTGGGACGTCTGCAGATTTCCTTTTCAGGACACGGAGATGAGAACTGCTCTTCCATGTTACCATTTCTCTTATGTCAAGGGCATGATCTTGACCTAGGAAGAGGGAACACTCCATGCTGTAACAAGCGTGTGAGTTCATGGTCTTTTCTCTTCCATACCCCCAGTTGTCGGATGCCGAATTCACGCCTGGATGAATGCTGAACTGGATATGGGTAACTTACAGCACTCACTCCCAGCCCACAGACAGGGGAAGATGCTGATTTCTGTGCCTCATCAGTGCTGTCCTGGGTAAGACTGTGCATTGTTTGATTAGCGTCAGAAGTATCTCTGCTGGGAGGGGCAGCAATCTCATGTGACAGGATAGTAGTGGGTTGCCATGGTGCTTTCTAGATGTAGACAAGGAGCAGGGACCTAAGGTACAGACAAATCTATATAGAGGCTGAGTGACCAGAAGCGTCACAGCATAGCAAGTGCCATCCTACACTGCCTTTGGACGGCGTATAATGGGGATAAATCTTGCATCAGAAGGGTTGAGGACTCTCAGGCCATGGAGAGCAGCCCTCTGTTCACAAGCAAGTAGAGGGTGGTCTACACTGCAGGGGGATTTTGGCGGCAGTTGAGGGAGATATGTAAGTTACTTAACTTGCATATCTCCCTTTGACTACCTGATGCCTACTCACCTCGCTGAATTGACAGGAAATGCCTTCCCGCTGAATCAGCGCTATGCTACTTGCTGGATGGGTCATTTCCACGTCACCTCCTACAATTTGTGGTTTAACTGGACCTTATCGCTTGAAGCATCCAGTCTTGATTGAAAGACTCCAGATGATGGCAAATTTCCCGCAGCCCTTGGTGGCCTGTTCCAATGTCTAAGTGCCCTCATGCAAAAAATGCGCAGCTTTCTTCCAGGGGAACTTTGCTTCTTCAGTTTTCAGCCGCTGCAGAGCCAGCTTGTCGTACTCTGCTGAAGACTAACCAGCTACCACAGGTGTATCTAGTTGGTCTTTTCCTTGGTTTCTCTCCTTCTACTTAAGAGCATCTGAATTCTCCCGACACAAGGCTTTAAATTGTACTTAAATTCCATTCAAAATATCCCATCTTCTCCTTCCTCTTTGGTGACTATTCTTCTCTTCTTATTCCCGCCAGCAGCATGGCAGTGTTTCCAAGGACCTGTCTCTTGCATTGGTCCTGTGAATGGCAATATTTATGGTGGTTCTAACATTGCCCATGGGGGATACCTCCCTATGGACCTGTTGCTTGAGGAACCTCTGTCTTTCCCCTTCCACATCCCTTTTTGGGGTCGTTCCAGAGTGCTCAATGAGTGCAGCTCTACGGTCTGAACTAACCCAGATATGGTGGCCTTAAAGGCACACTGCAGCTCTCCTGTCTCTCACTCCTTCTCTCCGGGCCCCACAAAAACACATTAAAATCCAGATAGTGGGGAATTGTTAGAGGGAGCGGGTACCTGAGCCCTGGCAATGCTGGATTACTGCTAGATGGCTGCATTGACTCATACTGCTGCACTCTATGTATGCATTTTTCTCTATTTTTAAGGTATGTCCATAGAGCACAGGGAGAAGCAATCTTCTACTTCTTTTCTATGGCTGTACCAATGTAAATAAGACAGTTGTGGAGAGAGTTGATTGTTCCGGTAGCCGGGCCCCTCTCCTGTTATAGGGCACAGAGCACTGGGACGACGTTTGCATTGACCCTAGCTAGGTGCAGTGCAGTACAATGGACTATTCGGATGTTGGCTGGCAAGCGCTAAGACAGGACAGGAGGTGGCTTCTAGCTCCTCCTAGCCTCATCTTCACTACTGTCCTGACAATGAGGCGGGTGCCCTGTACTGAGAATGGTACCGGTCTTGGCCAGTTCTGTCAAGATGCCTGTGTATGTGCCAGCAGCCTTTTGTCCAGCCACTAATTTCACTCAGGCATTGGGGCGTTTGGTCGATGGCCGAGGAGATGTGGAGCTGGAGGCTATCTGAATGCTGATGACCTTCAGACCAAGAACATAAGAACACTATATGGGTCAGGCCAGTGGTCCATCTAGCCCAGCGTCCTGTCTTTGACGGTAGCCAGTGTCAGGTGTTTCAGAGAGAGTGAACAAAACAGCAATTCCCAGCGAATTCTCAAATTCCCTTTGTCCAGTCCCAGCTTCTGACAGTCGGAGGCATCACTTCTCAGCCACCGCTAGTAGCTTTCCATAGAAGCTGAGCAGCCTAGGGAGAGAGGACTGTGTCCGGTGGGGGTGCTCTCATAGGGAATGGTCTGAAAGGCAGGATTGGTGCTGGCTCAGGCCAATTCAGCTCAACCCTTCCATGTCTCCAAGGACCCAGTGATCAGCACCACAGAACACAGCCATGTCTGAGCCCTTTGCCCTTCACCTGCCCCACAAAGCATGGCCAGTAAACCTGGTTAAGGCGGCACAGGGCTGTGAGCCCAGGGTGATCTTGAACTGTCTTTTATTGCTTTTGTTAAAGTTCCATATCTGGAAATGTGTCCGGAGTGCTGGAGAACTCTGGTTTTATGACTCGCACATGCTTTAGTCAAATTGCTTTCACTGGCTTGTTATCTATAATTCACATCTGCATGGATGTTGGCGGGATACGTAATGCACCGTCCTAATGATTTATTCATCAGGAAGTAGCGCTCTGTTCCCTCATGCTCTGTCTGGCCCCTCACATGCTGTTGTTTCTTGTGGCAAAAGCTGGCTCAGGAATGGGGATGAGTGAATTTGCTGCTGCATGCGAGAGAGATTCCAATACCCTGGTGCTGAGTTTGATGGATCCGTGTATCCTTTCCTTTCATAGAGAGAGGTGTGGCAGGCAAAGCCTTGAGAAGTATAAAATCATAGAAACTGGAAGGGACAGTGAGAGGTCATCATGTCCAGTCCCCTGCACTCATGGCAGGACCAAATACCCTCTTAAACCATCCCTGACAGGTGCTTGTCTAACCGGCTCTTAAAAATTTCCAAGGATGGAGGTTCCACAGTCTGCCGAGGCAACTTATTCCAGTGGTTAATCACCCTGAGAATTAGGAATTTTTTCCTAATGTCCAACCTAAACCTCCCTTGCTGTAATTTAAGACCGTTACTTCTTGTCCTATCGTCGGCAGTTAAGGAGAACAATTTTTCTCACTCCACCTCCTGACAACCTTTTAGGTACTTGAAAACTGTTATCATTTTTCCCCCCTCAGTCTCCTCTTTTCCAGACTAAACAAACCCAGCTCTTTCCATCTTCCCTCCTAAGTCAAGTGTTCCAGATCTTTAATCATTTGTGCTGCTCTTCTCTTGACTTTCTCCAATTTGTCCACATCTTTCCTGAAATGAGGTGCCCAGAACAGGACACGATACTCCAGTTGAGGCCTAATCAGGGCGGAGTAGAGCGGAATAATTACTTCTTGTGTCTGTTTTACAATACTCCTGTTAATACATCCCAGAATGGTGTTTGCTTTTTTTTGCTACAGCGTTACACTGTTGTCTCATATTTAGCTTGTGGTCCACTCTGACACCCAGATCCCTTTCGGCAGTACTGCTTCCTTTGCAGTCATTGGCCATTTTGTACGTGTGCCATGGATTGTTCTTTCCTAAGTGGAGTACTCTGCACTTGTCGTTATTGAATATCATTTTATTTACCTCAGACTATTTTGCCAGTTTGTCTAAATCATTTTGAATTGTATCTTATCCTCCAAAGCACTTGCACCTCCTCCCAGCTGGTATCATCTGCAAACTCTATGAGTGTGCTCTCTATGCCATCCTCTAAATCACTGATGAAAATATTGAAGAGGACTGGACCCAGAACCGATCCCTGCAGTACCTGTGGTACCTGAGATCCCTGTGGTATGAGGCTCACCACTTCCCTAAGATGGGATCACATTGCCTTGTGAATGTGGCACAGAGAGAAACGGTGACGTGGCTGTCCTGGCCAGCCAATCAGGAGTTTCCAATAGTTCTGACCTATATTAGGTATGACAGTGCCAGAGAAAGATGTCATGGTAAGTGGGTGCAGTGGGTAAATTGAACCCTAGTGTAAGTGAGTGTCATCAATGGAATTGCTCCTTATTGCATCGGGTCTGCATTTGGCCCAGTATCAGGAAACATTACTTCAGGGCAAGCACACAGCCTCTTGAAGGCATGGTGGATACTCCATTGCTTGCATTATGGCTATGTCTACACTTGAAAAGTTAGGTTGACTTTATGAAGTTGACTTAATAAGGTGGACCTTATTAAGTTGACTTAACAAAAGTCAACTTAACTTTTCAAGTGTAGACGTGGCCCCTTTTCGACCTTATTAAGTCGACTTAACGTTATAAGTCGACTTAGTCCACTTTGTTAAGTCGACTTAAAGTCGACCTTATTAAAGTCGACTTAACAAAGTCGACTTAACTTTTCTAGTGTAGACGTAGCCTCTGAACTATGCAGTCTGAACTATGGCTGTCTTCTGTCTCCACTTTCCAGGATTCTTTTCTGCTCCCCACGGGCTCAGTAGTGTTCCGTGAGGGGAGCTGGGAACAGAATTTGGCACCTTATATGGCTTGTGGAGAGGTAAGGAAAAGAAAGTGGGAAGGAAGAGGAAGGAGCCTTGTAAAAAAGCAATGGTAGCAGATCTGGACTGTGATGTCAGGCACAAAGATCATCATTACAGAGAGAAATACAACTGTGGCTTCCTGGAGTCAGGGGCATAGCTAGCAATTTAAACTTGTACCACACTGCTTGTGTGCGATTCTCTGCAGCATACCCCTAATCTCCCACCATAAACCCACCATTATCACAAATAAGATGATATGCAGCACGGCAGGGACACTTCTATGTAGAGATCTATTGGAGTGTTAATACAAGGCTTCATACGGAGCAAAGGAAACCCTGCCGGTCTGGGGTTTAGATTAGACTGGCATCGCTAACAAACCTCGCATGCACTTGGATAGTGTGGTGATGTGGCATCGTACAAAATTCTAAACCAGTCTCCACCAGAAATACGAAGATATGAAGAAGTGCATGCCATAGTGTACATGGTTTATTCGAGGTCTACTGACAAATCTTCTGTATAAAAGCTAAGGATCAGCATATGTGTACAGATTTCATATGGTTTGCATGGACATACTATACACTGTACAAGGGTTCACACTCACTTTGTGTCTCTCCACACAAATGTATTTGTGACATATAGAAAGCCTTGGAATAGTTTCTCAAGCCCAGGCATCTAGCTTATTGCCTTAAGGTCAAAAAGGAATGCTTCATACATATATGGAAACATCTAAAAACTTTAAAAAGAAGAGTAAGCAAAGTCAAAACTCAAAAGTTAGGAAATGGCGGAATTAAAGTCACCTGTGTAACCTTAATTCAGTCCTCTTGGCTGTATGCACTATGATATAGTCTTTAATTGTGCTATCACTCCATCATTTAATGAATATTATTCAATATTTCTTTTTATCTTTCTCGTTCAAAGTATGGCCTTATTTAGCACCCTCCATCCAAACCCAGCACTGAATACAGAATTATGAAATTTCCCCGGGTTACGTCCTTTCATAATATCCAAGTACTTCCTAAACATGAATGACTATGTCTTCATACCTCTGTGAGATGATGGTATTGGTGGCTCTGTTTTACAGCTGGGGAAACGAGGCACAGAGAGATTAAACTGTCAAAGGTATCCACTAAATTTGGATGCACAACTTGTGAGGCCTATGACCTGATTTTCTGCTATACTTCATAAGTATTTTATAGCACTTTATAATTCAAAGCAGAGTTTTCCCATTGACTTTAGTTGCAACGGTGAGAGCTCAGAACTTCTGAGATCTGTTCCCAGATGTCCTAGGGTACCCAAAAGATGAGGAACACACAGTTATGGGCCAAATGTGCATATTCTTCTTCATGTCACTTACCAAGAATCATATAGCTGGCATTAAATAGTCTTAACCAGGAGACCACCCTTTCTCTTCCTGCAATTCCCTGCCTCATTCACTACACACCTTCCAACTTCTGTACCAAATAAAGCCAGGGTCCTGCAGACAACTGTGTCCTTCACTAGACAGCCCTGATTCCTCTGTAGAGCAGGTCCATCCTGTACACTGAATGAGGCAAAGCTCCTTAGTAAAGTGTTCGTGTAATTGACTATCGTAACGGTAATACTTATACAACAGGAAGTGAATTTACAGTGAATAGACGACTTAATTCTAGCATTTCCTAACTTCTGAGTGCTTGACATTACAAATAAGATTGTTCTTTTAACATGGATTTTTTTTTGGATGTAGTTTCCTGCCGGGAGGGGGGGGGGGTTTGGGAGGGGAGGTGTTTTGTTTCAGTTGTTAAAACAAACAAATTCCACCACGTATAATACTCTGCCCCTTGAGTTAATGGAGTAAGTGATGGCTGTAATAGGTTGTCATCCTTTCTGCGGAGCACCTCATGGGGGGGATGAGCCACACACTTTGTCAGTGAGTTTCACAAACACTTGCTAACAGCAGATGAATGTGGAGACCGAGGCCTTTGGGTTCAACGGCATGTTTTAGAGGGAAGTGTCTTCTAGTGGTTATACATACTGTCCTTGTGTCCCTACCCCAAACCCAGCTCCTGATCTTCTGCCTCCAATGCATTCAAGTCAGATTCCTCCTCCTCTTCCTCCTCCTCCTCCTCAATGTAGCTTGGGAGCCAGCCGGGGAAGCACTGAGAGCTCATCTCCTTGCTTGCATTTCCTCTCCCTGACCCTACAGGAGTCCCCAGCGACTTGAGAAACAATTGAAGGAAAAGTCCTGCTTATTTCCCATCTCCCAGGGATGAAGCATGCCCCCTTGCTTTGTGGGGAGGGCATAGATGTAATCTGGTCACACCAGCGGTTGTGAGGAGCTGGAATATGCTTGGTGCAAATGGCATGTTTGGAGAATTTAGCTGCTAAACTCTAACAAATGTCTACAGAGTATACATAAGGTGAAAATTTTCAAAGGCTTTTACCTTGGCCAAATTTGGGCTACTTTCCACCAGGATGACACCGTGACAAATTTCAAGTCTATGCTCCAAAACATGGAGGTGCAGAGCTTCTCAAAAATAGCCGTCAGAGTCTATTGGAGGAAAAACATATTTTTCTTTAACTTGATTCTGAGAAATTGCAGAACCCTTTAGCTTAAATGTTCCAAAAATTCAATGTGAGGCAGATGCCAGGTAATGAAAAACTTCAGTCCAAATGGTTAACATTGGACAAAGTTATAAGCAGCTGAATAGGGTCTGCTGAGGGAAAGTATATATTCTTAAAATGCACAAAACCTAAAGGAACTTGGTTTCTTCTTGGCTCAGTCTGTGCTGACTTCTGCTGATTTCTTATTGTTTACTGAAGAGTTTCAGCTAAAAGACCTTTCCTCCCCCATCTCTTTTTCTCTTTTGCTGAACTGGCTGGTAGGGAAAATGCATTAACAAAAGCAGGAAGCCCTTCAATAATTTTCTGCTTTGTGTTAGCCAGTTTGCTGCCCGCAGGCAGCAGTCGCAGGCTGGAATCCTGATGGTTGGAACCCCAATGTGTTTGTATTTGTCTCATTTCTTGGGGTTGTTTGGTGGTATCGCGGCCTCACCTTGCATTGTCATTGAACCTCTCGGGGGAAGCTGCTGACACCCCCTGAGCATGCAAAGTGAGGCGCAGAGGCAGGAAAGCGCCTGCAATGTCTGACTCAGAACAGGGTTGACTGTGCCTTCCCTGCCTATCCTCAGGAGCCTCTGCTCAAGTCCCCATGCAGTGTCACGGCATCTGGTTTCTAGCGCCGCTGGCTAGAAATGCCCTTACTCATTGGAGCATCTTGACCGAAGCCTTCTACTGCCTCCTGCTGAAGCACATGAACACCACTATTAGCAAGTTTTCACACGCACACAACCAGCAAGCACCATTTGAATTCAGGGCTCTCAGCTCCAACCTCCTTACAAACAATCCTTCCCACCCTACCCAAGAAGTTTTTTCTGCTCTGCTTTCACCGCAAGGATTTCCAGATGTGTAACAAAGACACATCAGGAAGCAGAAGATGTAGAAGTTTGAAGTAGGATGTCGGGCCTGATGCTGCGTTTCTCTTGCGGAAGATACTCCAGGGGGGTCACGGGCAGGGGGGAGGAAATATTACTGAGCTGGGAGTATGAATATGGAATAGGGCTTCGCTTCCATTAATATAAATATCTTTTCAGTCACTCTGGCTTTACACTCCAGCATTTCTAGGGCCAAGTAATAAGACGTGTGCAGCGTGGGGTGAACAGAGGGGTCTAACAGTACAAGGGGATCTTGGGATCTAGTCGCTCAGTTGGCTGCTTCAGCGTTCGTTCCAAAGGGGCAGCTGAGTTAGTCTAGGTCAGCCAGACAAGAGCCGCCCTGTGACTATTCCACTGACGACAGAGAATTTTTATTACAGAGAATTGTTTCTTGGGTAACTGGCTGTTGAGACTTGCCCACGTGCTCAGGGTTTAACTGATCACCATATTTGGGGTCGGGAAGGAATTTTTCCCCCAGGGCTGATTGGCCTGGGCTGTGGGGGTTTTTTGCCTTCCTCTGTAGCACAGGGCATGGTTCACCTACCGGTGAATTCTCTGTATCTTAAAGTCCTTAAATCATGATTGAAGGAGGTAAATAACTCAGTACTACGTTGGTGGCCTATTGCAGAAGTGGGTGGGGGAGGTCTTGAGGCCTGCATTTTGCAGGAGGTCAGACTAGATGATCGTACTGGTCCCTTCTGACTTTAAAGTCTATGAGTCTATGAGACAGCCTCTGGTTTCCAAGTGGCGCCTGCCTGGCAAGAGTTCCTGCAGAGGAGGCGCTCTTCCCACAGCTGTAGTAGTAGGTTGTATTGTCTGGCCACTAGACTTACTGGAATGTAGTAAGCAAGTCTGAAATTCTCCCCAGCAGAGATCAGTCTCTGTAAGCCACTGACCCAGCCTGTAGCAGACTGTCTGGCCGCACAGCTCGGGCCCAGACATGAGGATGTAACCCAAAGAGGGCAGTGCGGTGCTGTCTGCCAGCTTGGATTCCTTTCATTTTTTAAAGAGAGCGGTTTTGCTACATTTCAGCCTGCAGGCTTCTGAGTATTTTAGTGAAGGATTTTTCCCTTCCTACCCTGCCTGACAAAGACTTTGAATGCTATGGATTTCCCGAGGGAAAATCTGCTCAATTCTGAGTGGGAGGTTTCTTCTCCCAGCTCGAACAGTTGTCCTGAAACAACCAAAGCTTCTTTAAAAAAACAACCCCTTAACTGAAATACTTGTCCGTTTGCTGCCTGAACCGACCCATTCCTAAAGGTCCCAGGTTCTCAACATGCCTGTGCCATTGCTAACATCTCCAACTGTTCACACTGAAATCATTTCAAATCTAATCTGCCTTTCACTCTGCTGATGCTTTTTCACCTTCTCATCCTGGCCAGTAAGAATGGATTATTTGAGCCAGCTTCTCAGCGGGTCTGAATCGGCATCCTTCCAGGGATGGCCAAGGCGAATACCGGGGCTTAGTCAGCTGAATTTAGATCTCTGGTTGGCTTCATGGTGCACTCCTCACACACAAGCCCGGTGTTTGGGTTGCAGATCCTTCAGGGGAATGATTTTGTTTTATATACTGTTTCCCGTCTCAGAGACCACCCAGAGACTTTCTATTGCCCTGAGCCCTGCTGTGAGTAAGCGGAGAAATGGGCCCTTTATGTCCCTTTTTGGATGGTTGAAGATGAGTTTGTCTGGAACCTGAGATGATCTCCGTTCGTTAACTGACCGATTAGTGGGGTGTGCGCGTGTGTTGAGGGTCTGTCCCATTGCAGCTCATAGACTCTCCCCTCGAGTAGAGATGAGAGGTTTTGACAGCTGTTTAGCTCTGCTTTGTCCTGCAGGTTTTCCTTCAAGGGGGGACTCTGGGGCCTTGCAAAGGTATTTAAAAACTGTTTGCATTAGGGTAGTGGTGGCACCAGCTGTGTGCTCCTGGCTTTGGGGCTCTGGGCACAGCTGCCCCTCTCTCCGTGAGAACAGCCAACTGGTAGCTGTCCTGCACCAATCCAGCTGGGAGAGGTCCCAGGTGCTGCTTTGCTGCGATGTAGGGTCAGTGAACCTGAGCACCCTGTCAAGCGCTGCCTTTTTCTCCAGTAGGTTCTGATCGAAGGGCATTAGACAGAAAGCAGAGCATTCGGAGAGCAAAGCGTGGCAATGACCCACCCGCTCATGATGTCTACTTGACCAGATCTCATTGCGCCAGGGCAGCGGAAATAGCGGCCAACCTGCTGGTAGTGCGGGTCGCAGCCATCGAGGCCCAGCTGCTTCAGGTGGGTCTGTACTCGGCGTGGCTCAGCGGTGCCTCTGCTGCTGGCCCCTGTCCTCCATTGCTAGTGACGCTCACACTGCCTTGAGCACTAGTGTGGGTGTGGGCACACGAGCCGGGCGCCACGCCCGCAGTGTAGACGTAGCCTGTGAAGCAGGAAAGACTTCACTATCTCCTTACCAGCTGCAGGATCAAGTTCTGCTCCGGTGTACGCATGGGGTGCCTGTGTGACTTCAGTGGGACTTGCTCTGGGTTTCCCCAGTGCAAACGGGAGCAGCCCTGGGCCCATCGGCTGTACGGAGCAGTTACCAACGGACGGCAAAGAGCTGCTCCAGCAACCGTCGAAAGTGAGGGGCAGGGGGCATCTGGACTGCTGCAGCCCTCCGCAGGCGGGAACCCTTCCAACAGAGCATTAGCTGACTTCTTTCCACGTCCAGGGACCTCCCTCCTGGTGCTGGAGCATGGCTAGAACGCTGCAAATAGGACCAAACCATTGTCTTTCTCAGTTTCTGGCCTATTTTCCGTTTCACAGGAGAAGGGAAAAGGTTCTCATTCTCTTTAAAGAGACCTCTGGTGCCTTACCAGGCAGGAGTTCGGCTGAGCAATGCTTGCCATTTTCACTTGCCAAAGAGAACGGATCCTTAGGTGCTGCTGGCTAATTGTTCCACCCCCAAGCCATTGAGACTATACGCATCGGGACCCTTTCAAGGACACATTCCCTCTTGCATTAGTTTCCTGTACCTTTAAATGTGCTCTTGCGTTAACTGCCAAATGAGTGAAATGAATGGTGTTTTCTGCCTGGCAGCTATCCCAGGAAAATGTCTAATGCAGCTCAGCACTTGTATCATGTGTCCATTTGGCTGATGGATGGCGGCATGAAGCCATGCAGTGGCTGAAGGGTTAAGTCTGGTGTGGCAGGTGTGGGTTTGAGTCTTGCTTGCTCCCCCTCTGAAAAGCTGACTCCAGTTCTGCCAGATGCAAATGGGTTTCTGATCAGAGGGTTAGAGAAGTCAAAGGCAGCTGGATGTGGATCGCTCCCTTGTGTACCATTGGCTATGGAAACTGATATGGCAGCCTGATGAGCCATCTGCAGGCTGGGGTGGACTGTGACATTTTGGGTTTTTTTGAGAGCCGCATAAGAGGGCTCACGTCCCCTGACTGTTAAAAAATGCAATACGAAAATCATTACAGAACAAAAACTGAGCATGCACCTTGCCCCGCCTACAACCACCAGATCTTACCTCTCAGGTTCCCTACTGTAGCTTACACGCCCCACCCAAACGGCCTTAGTCCTTGCTCTGAATGCCAGCTCGTCAGGTGAGCTCTGCAGCACGCCCGAATGGCCAACGGATTTGGGCTATTTCAGACCGTGGGAGGGAAAAAGTTAATCTCAAAGCTGAACAAGTAATTTCGTAGTTACGGCTGCATGTGTCTGAAGATGGACGCTGTCCTTCTGCAAAGGGCAAATGAAGTGCGTTCGTAGTACCGTCCGCAGCACAGAATAGAACTGTCTGAGGAAACCCCTTCTCCGGCTGGAATGTAACACCAGATACTCGCGGGGTGTATCTGATCTAATCGGGCTGGGGAAGGAGTTTTTTAACAGTGAGCCAATAGCATAGTTAAAGGCTAGAGAAGCCTCCAGATTTCTGTGAGCTGAGCTGGAAATGGCAGAGTTGAGCTACCAGAGGAACCATTACTGGACTAGCTCTGGAGGGGACCCTGGGCAGAGGAGGTTCTTACCATTTCTTGCCCTAACTCTAGTGAGCGGCAGCCTGGCCAGTAACAGTTGTTGGTTATTCTGCCAGTCCTAAGCCTGTGTCCTAGCCTGATCTGGGGAGACAGCACATCTGTGGCTACTACTTTCATCTTCCCGTGGTCACGCAGCGAAGGCAAAAGCTGCCCATGATGAGAAGTCGAGTTCCGGGCAGTGTTTGGCTGTGTTCTCTGACCCAGGAACAGACAGCTCACTTAACGGGAGACAAGAGAGCAGCTGCAAATGATTTGATAGGGAATTGTTACCTGAATCAGACGGGCCCTGGGAGCTCACTCCTGTAATCCAGTGGCCAGTCCTAGCTCTTTCAGAGGGAGCAGGGGTCAACCTGTCCTGCAGTGACCTGGGACCAGACTTAGGGCAGACTGTGAGTTCTATCCTTGGACTTCAAATTGGCAACGAGTTTCTATACTTAGATTTCACCTATCAGCTGTGACCTGTGCAGACACCGTAACAGCCTTATCATGGAGCCACAGACCCTCCCCATGTGTACTCCCGTCTGTCTTGCCACCAAGGTAAGCCTGCCTCTGTAATATATGGTCCCTTACACCAAGCTTCACACCATTGTTCAGGTTAGTCCCAGTCCCAGAAGGCCAGTCACTTACCCCAGAGCAATTACACCATAGATCTTACATCAAAGACAACATTTGTAGCCAATCCTATAATAAACTATCTGCAGATTTATTAATAGGAAAAGAAAACAAGAGTTATTTACAAGGCTAAAGCAGGTAAATGTACAAACAAATGAGCTTCATGCTTAAGTTTCAAAAGGTAATAGAAACGTGTAGAAAAAGCAAGCTCTATATGTCCTTTACAGCTAAGTGGCTGGGGATCCCTTGCTTATGCTTAGAAATCCTTGGCACCCAGCATCAAATCAGGATAGAGATCTAGGTTCTTCTTGTTAAGCGTTTTTATTCCCTAGCTGCAGCATGTGCTCTGAGCTACAAACTCAGCTGATAGGAGGAATTCACTTGCAAAACTCTTCTCCATGGGGCAGAACAGCTGAACAACAAAGTCTTTTCTCCTTTATAACGTCCCACAACAGTCCATCTGTTTTCCTGTTCGGCAGGATGTAACACTTTCTGTGGGAGACCAACATGTCACACTAGTTAATATCTCTCATGTCTGGTGGTTTATACAGCCCCAGAGACTTACAATATCAATGCTCAAATATTCCCCGATACTAGAGGATACGGATGTGGTTTGTGAGATTAATGCATGCCTCCTGCCTAGCTTATCCATAGGCCCACCCTTCCTCCCTGAGTGGGTGCAGATACCCAGGTGGCTGATGTGACTGTCAGAATATTCTTGATGCAGGGAGACTATTTTAACACGTGCCGGTTCCGTTCCGGCATTTCTCCTTCCTTTGCCCTGCCACCTCCAAGCCCTGCTGGGATCCCTTCATGCTGATCTTAAATCTGCCGGCTCCTTAGTACCTAGGACTGCTCAGCTCCATTTCCCAACATCATTGCAAAGGATTCCCTCCGCCGGTCACTGGCTTCTTGAAAGCTGGCTGCCTGACGTTCCACCGCACGTACCTTGGGTGCCAGACGTCTGTCCACAGCTTTTGTTGTGCTCTCTGAAGAGCCAGCCCACACTATTTTGGTGCTGAGCAACACGTGTTAGAAACAGACTTTTCTATGCTTATGTGAGAGCTTGGAAGTAGCTGACATGTTTCGTTGCCTCCTTCTGTGCTAACAATATCTTCCCTGTGACAGGATCAACTCAGCTTGCGACATGTGCAGTGGGGGTGGAGGGACTTCTACCCAGCAGCAATGTCACTTCATGCATTTAGGGAGGCTGAGATGTGCCAGGCAAAGCAACCGGGGGCCCTTTCCTTTCCCCAGATCACTGATCAGCCAGAAACACCCCCGACTGAAGAGCATTGTGCCAATTGCCCAGACGCTGAGCCGTTTGCTTCTTGCTGTTCTTGCTGCTAGTCACCACACGGCACTCGCCAGATGGGATCAGACCCAAGTCCTTGTAGTCCAGTGTCCTGTCTTGGACAGTGGCCAGGGCCAGAGGAGTGTGCAAGAACCCCACAGTGAACAGACACGGGATAATCATAATCTCAGACAGCCAGAGACTGAAGTGTGAGGGTTAATAGCGCTCCCAAAGGCATTAGAATTTAGCTCTTGTTACCCAGATACATGTTCAGTCCCCTTCTGAATCTTCCTGAGTTACTGCTCTCGGCAACATCCAGTGTCAATGAGTTCCACAGCTGAATTATGTGCTGTGTGCAAAGCCTTTCTCATGTCAGTTTGAAACTTGGTGCCCTTTCATTCCCTGTGGGCCAGGGAGAGCCCAAGCTCCTAATCTGCCTTCTCCAGACCCTTCACTGTTTTACTAGACTCCTCTTGCCTATCTCCAGTCTGGCTCAGGGAGTACATCTCCCTCGTGCACTTCTGCAGAGTTGCTTTTCCCTAGAGAAACCGCAGGCGGCGATGCCATCACAACTTGGAGGGGCTTCCTGCTACCCACGGGCACCTATTCTTTGGTGCCGGGAGTGGACTGAGTCCTGTGACCTGCTGCTAGCTGGCTCTGATATGATGCCCATTGCTCCCCTTCCCAGGAGGATGGGGACTCTTGATCTCACCTAGAATAGCAGGTGACAGCGCAGGATGTAAAGGTGGGGAGAGATCTGCCGGTGTCGTGAACTCCTGCTCTGGAACCTTTCACTGCAATCGACTTCTTGTTGTCAACAGAGTTGCTGGTTTGCTCAAGCACAGCGATTTGGTGAGTGCCCATTGGGAGACCTCACCCAGGTGCTCTGTCAACATCTTCAGGACTGTCATGCTCATTGGGGCTCACAGCTAGTGAGGGATGCATCTCCCCCAGCAACTCATAATGATCATCAGGTTTAAAGGCTGCATCTCTAAGCATTCCTGCATTTCGGATGCATTCCCATCATCCTCTTATGCTCTCCTCGACTGTCCTCTCATGCTCCATATGCAAGATAATGGCAGGAAAGGCTTCAAATCCTGTAAAACTAAATGGATCTGTTCTGAAGAGAACTATCTATAGAGGTTTGCAGTCGCAGCCATGTGTCACAGACTAGCTTCCTGGTGTCCTTTCTGAACGCTTCCCTTCTGCAGCCCATCTTCCTCCTCCCTCCAAGTTGGATGGAGGTTACTACACCGTTGTTCCTGCTCCGCTGCAGATGCTGTTCTGCTGAACCTCTTCCCCAGATCTACTTGCACTCTAGTTTAGAGGGATCTCCTGGTTCCCCTGTTGTGTCCTGCACCGAGCGTTTCAAAGACTAAAGTTTCCCCCTTTGGCATGCGGCTGAGGCGCTGCAGAGATTGATCTGTGGGGTGTGTGTGGGAGTGGGTGGAGGGGGGGTTAGTTATAGATTTCTTTCCCTGCCCTGAAGAAGCATGATCTAGTTAACCTGCTTGCTTGTAGGAAAGGGCATGTTTAACTCCCCCGTCAGCGGCTGGGAATAGGCAGTTGTGGGAAGCACTCTAGTTCATGATTCGGTAGGAGGTAGAAATGCCTGCCCCCATATGTGACTCAAGGGAGTGTTGTTCTGATCAGCAAGGGGCCAGGTTATGGTGCCTGATGCATTGCTTGTCTGTTTTAACTTGCAAACTTCAGCAGTTCCTGCATTTACCCCCAAGCTAGACTATCTGTAGAGGAAGGAGGGCTTTGTGGTTAGGACAGAGCAGTGACCTGAATTCAATTCCTGGCTCCGACAACTTCACAGTGGCCTTGATCTCTCTCCCTCAGTTTCCTCTCTTTCTATACTCGGGATACCAACTCTTCCTAGCTCCTGGGGGTATTTCCAGGGTTAATTCATCAATACGAGAGGTCCTCAGACATTATGGGGACAAGCGCCATCGTCACCCTGTCTAGGAAGACAATGCCTTTTTTTGCTTAGGGGACACATATGGTGGTTTCTGATCACTCTGTGTCGTTCACTGTCTGTTATCCTCGTGTTTGAAACTCACTCGCTCCTTTAATCTCCTCACCGTGGAGAAAGAAAACTTCTGGCGTGTAAGGAGACCAGCCTTTGTACATGGAGCTGGTGTCACTCTGTGATAGATCTCTCTCTGACTCAGGCGCCGTACATGACCCGTCTCTGCAGACAGCAGTGTCTGGCGTTCCCAAAGAGGAGCAGGCAGCAGATGACCCAATGAACGTGCTAGAATTGTTCCCGTGTTCGAGTTACACCCTCACCCGGGTGGCCAGGCCCTATTTCCTTGCAAGGAATGTTTTGCCATATGGCATTCACCAGTTTGGAAAATCATGACTCATTTGGAGTCAAGTGCGTTGTAAACTTGGGCTTTAACCCTCCCCTTGTTGGGCCGGCTCCTGGGGGAACAGCCGCTGTGCTCCACAGGCAAGGAGGGAGTAACGGGACGCCACAGCAGAGCTACTGACTCACGTCGTCTACTGCAAACACGGACCCAGGCATCAAACACAGCCCGGCAGCATTGTGGTGTGGTCGCAGCATAGCTGGCTCCTGGACACATGTCCACATCATGGGGCCTCCAAGCCCCAGGACTTGCGGGTGCAGGGAAACGGGCAGTGGTCTTCTTCCGGCAGAGTAGGTGGTCCGCGGGCTCCTGCATATTAATGATTTTCTACGTCCATTGTGGCTGTAGCCTAGAAGGATCTCAAGGGTCTTTAGAAATGCCCTGTGCAGGAGAGAAAGGGAGAGAGGTCCTGCCCCACTCACAAGATGCCACGAGTGTTCATTCATTCTCTAGCTGGACAGCAGCGAAGGCTAATCAATCCAGCGGGAAACAACACAGGCTGAAAATGCAACCCAGAATATGTAGACTATCAGAATAGCAAGGGGAATTTCTCGCCACCTCCTACTAACTTCCTGAGCGTGGATCTTCCTCCAGGAGCTTAGCTGCTCTCTGACAGGGAAAGGGCTGCTAGATTAAATTGGTCCTAGCTCCTCATGGATACCCTGCTACCTGGGTCCTTCTTGTCTGCTCTGGTTGGACTGTGTCTCAGCAGGGCATGCAGGGGAAGGTTCAATGGTGGGTCTCTTGGTCCCACTTTGTAGCGCTGTTGGAGTGGCGGGGGGATGTGGTGGTGCTCCTGGCTGCGTTTGGGTGTGGGTCACGCTGTGGCCGGCTCGTCGGTCTCTATATGTGGCCCAGCCACTCGGCATGGATCAGACAGTCCAAAGTCACTGCCTTGCAGAGCTGGGTGAACTCCCCAGGGCACCTGAGGAATGAAAGAATCAATAAGGGCAACAGAGCTGTGCCCTGCAAACTGCTCAGCGAGCACACCTGCCCAGTGGTCTGTCAATGCATCTCCACTACCGCCCTTCTGGCCTCATCCTGGCCTGGGGCTGGCATGATTCTGACCTCCACAGGAGCTGTGGAGATCCCTTATCAACCATTCTTGCCATTCAGGCGGACTCACTTCCCTCCATTCCTTTGCTGCCTCTTCTTTGTTTCCTGGCGACAGCAATTGCCCACGGCTCATGCATAGATCCATCCTGCCACCGTTCACTGGCAAGGCCTTCCAAATCAGCACACTTCCCCACCTCTTCCAACCCTGCCGCACTTCCTGCCCCTCCTGTCTGAACTGATCTCGCTTCCCATTTAATTTGTTTTGGTTCTGGTTACAGTCAAGGATAAAGTCGCTGATATTTCAGGAGAGAGATAGGATCTCCCCAGCCAGCCCTCCTCTAATAAGATCCCAACATTTGAGTAGCCTGATTACCTTATCTCCCCTCTGCAGATGTGCGTTACCCACCTTTCTCTCTGCCTGAAAGAAAGCCAGCTTCTTGGGAAATGAGCAGCAACTCTGCCGGCTCCTTCCCATTGGAAAATGTTTATCTCGGCAGCAATGGGAAGAGCTTTTGTGCAGTTATTTCCACAAGTACCAAGTGTGTGCAAAATGCTGCCATGCTGACTAGGAAGCATTTCATGCCCGCCATGCTTGGCACAGGTGACAATGGCTAGAACTCACCGAAATAATGGATTTTTTTGTTTGTGGGCAATGCCAAAATGGACCAAGCATGACATTTTTTTCAATTGTAGGTGAATTGAAAAGTCAGAAAAATGTTTTGGGTTGAACTGAATGTTTGAGTTTTGATTTTTGCAGCATTTTTAAATGGGCCAATTTTTAAAAATAAAAAGAAAGGAAATTTTAAAACCAAAAGTCATTTTGAACTAAAAAAAATGAACTATTTCACTTAGAGAAGATTAGAACAAAAGATTTTGACTTTTTTCCCCCCAACATTTTTTGGTTTGTTTTATTTTCCTTGACATGAACAATTCAGCAAAACCATCACAAATTCACAGAATGTTTCAGTGTCACCAGATCTGCATTCGTCACTGAAAAAGGTTCACCCAACTCGAGAAGTGAAAAGCCCTGGAGAATGGGGCTGGAGTCCCAAGGATGAATGAGTGGAGCAGCTCTGTGGTGCTTGCTCTGAATAATCGCTGCGCTCTGGTCTCCTTCACGCCAGCTTCACCAGAAAGCCATCAGATTCACTTGGTGGAATTTTTCCACTGCTGCTAATCCCTCTGGAAAACAGGCTCAGATGCCTTGCCCAGCTTTCTGGGGTGCCGTGAGATTTAATCAGGTGAAGGCTGCAGAGAGGAGCTACATATTTAACTACTAGCAACATGTTAGATTATTTAATCAGTTGTAATTTTCAAGTTGAGGTGCCTGTGTTCACTCTTAGCTGTGAAGTACATGGTAGATGCAGAAGTAGGTGTAAGCACATTACATCACAAACCATCACTATTGCATGATTTGTTTCAAAAAGGCCCAACGAACTCATTGACCCACCTTACTGCTTCCTTATCCACCTGCACGGGGCTGTTGTTCACCTCCCTATCACCCTCATTGCAGCTTGTGAGGAAGCCCCTGTAGGCTATGGAGCCTTTAAGAGAAGCCAGCTATCACAGCTATGATGCTGCCTTGTAATAATGTATGAATGCTGTATATCGACCTGCTCTTTGGGGTGGTGTTTAGTGGGTGAATATGTTGGTTTAACTCAAAACCAGGCTGTCTGGGTAGACCGGGAATGAAATGATGGCTTGAGATGGCCACCTACCAGCAAAAGCATCAGAATTGTTGAGGGCCAGCATTGGTCAGGGCAAAAAGGAATGGTCTTTGCTGGTGCCAGAACCGGTAACTTGGATTACTCTGTCTTTGGGCCTGCAAAACGGGCTAGCCTGGGAACGGCCAAGGCCTACAAACGCAGGAGAATGCAGAACTTGGGTTTAAAAAGGAAGCTCGCTCAGGAAGAGGGTGAGCAAAAGAGGGCAGCGGCCAGGAACCTGATGGGGGTGGCCAGAGAAGCTAGACCTTTCTAGGTTACCATAGGGGGCAATAGGACAGTGGTGAAGAAAACATCTGCCTAGACTGTCATTTTAAAATCCTTTTCTCTAAAGCTTTGTTCCTGCTGCTACGTGAATGCTATTGTCGTTTTAAGGAGGGCGCTGGGTGCTGTCCATCGCGGGTCACAGGCTCCTGAAGGGAGGCATAGAAGGTGCCTGAACCCTGCTGGGCCTGCAGGACACAGATGGGGGGCTGTACCAGGTCCCAGTCTAAAGGCAGAATTGCAATGTCCTGCTGCTCTGAGACCAGCTGTGGAGGGACGTATCCTTGGGGCTCTGCTCCCCTGCAGGGTAACGAATCCAGCTGATTTCCTCCCCTCAGCGTGGAGGCAGCTGGGCCTGAAGGAGCAGACGGGATGAGCGTGCCATTCTGTTTCAGAAGCTTTCCCTGCCCGCGCTCGGGGCGGAGGGGAAGCACAGGCAGGCGTGCTCCTACATAGGGTGATTCAGCCACGTTTCCCAGAGGGCTTTGGTGGCTCCTCCCGCTGGCGACTTCTGCTCTCGGGTAACGGAGAGTCCTTGAGTCCCGGCCAGCCTGACCTTCACCCGCTTCTGTAAATCAGCTGAGAACACACGGGGGCACGTTGCCTTCTGCACTCGGCCCTGCTGGGCTGGGCTGGGGGGCTCCCGCCCTGCCGTTCTGACCTGGCTAGGCCTGGGTGAGCTGTGGACTGACCTTTTCTGCCCGAGTGTGAGAAACCGGCTGAATCCCCCCCCCAAACTCTGGAGCCAGCAGCCTTCACCCAAAGCCCCGCTGAGCAGGCGCCGGCCCGCAGCTTTGCCGTCGCTCCGGATTGGGACCAGCCTGGGCAGCCCCTCTCTTGCACAGAGAGCTCTCGGAGATCCTGTCTCGCAAAGCAATGCGGATGAACCTGCCGCTAATTGCGTAGAAAAATCCCCGTTGCCATGACAACTCGGGGGGCTCGATGTGGGAGAAGCACTCGCTCTCCCTTCCCGGGTGCAACGTTGGCTGCGTGCGAGAGGCTTTCTCGCTCTCGCAGGGCTCTTTGTAATCTCCTCTGAACGCTTGCAGGAGCTGCTGTTAGCAGGCCCAGAGCGTCTCCTATAAAGAACTCGTAGGAGGGTGAGCGAGAGGCCAGTGCCCTCCGTCTGTCAGCTCCGCCTGCCCCTGCGCCGCCAACCAGCAAGTCCGTGGCAGCACCCCCGGGTGTCGGAAAGTCACCACGCCTCCGGCACCAGCTCTGTTTTCTCCCCACAATGCTGCATAGCCTGTGCCGGCTGCTGTCCGGCGGAGGATCGCCAAGCACTGTCAGACCTATCTCTCTCCCTGCGACGGCCCCTGCTCCATTAGTATCTGTGCACCTCACAGTCGGGAGTGGAGTTAGCCTCATGATGCCCTGAGAGGCAGGGCTGTGCTGTCTTCTCCAGTCCAGGTGGGGAACTGAGGCACGCAGAGGTCACACTGGCTGGCTGTGGATGTGAACGAGTCTCCCAACTCCTCAGCGCTGGGCTATCCTTCCCCAGCTTCCAGGCGGTGCGGTGCGGGTGCATCTCCACCATGCAGTAGCTGTTTAATAACCACACGGCTGAACAGTTTAGGACGGGAAGTGAAGGTTGTCTTGCCCCATTGAATGAATGGGAAGATTCAAGGGAGGCTTCCCAGAGCTGGGATTTGAGCAGGCCACTGGGATTTGCACTTTCCGGCTCTGGCAAAATGCTGCATAGGACTTTCAATTGTCACCTGCAGCTAGGGCCTGGGATTTTCAGCTTGCCAACCACATGGCCCGCGCCAGCTCCCTGGAGGCATATTGGTCCAGTACTGACGCCTCGTCTGTGCTTGATTTCCTGGTATTAGCTGTCTTGGAAGCATTAGTGTGGAGAGGCCCCAGCAATCACTAGCATTTTAACCTCCATGTCGTCTAGGGAACCAAGGGTGGAAACGTGGCCTGTCTACACTCAGCACTCCCACCATTGCTACCACGGGCAGGGCTGCACGGAGCGGGAGATCTGCAGTAAGATGCTGCCGGAGAGGGAAGAGAGCCGTCTGCTGATGCACCCTATCACTCCAGGCAGCGTGTGATTCTTTCTTTCCTCTCTCTGGCCCCCACCCAAAAATGGAGCTTGCCCCACGTTGTTCACTCCGTGAGCCGTACGGGGACCACCAAGAGAAGCAATATTACTGCCGTTCATAGCACTGCGACGTAAGGGGAGAGGAAGTTTATAACGGCATTGGAAACGCACGCAGAGAACCTAACGTCACAGCCATCTGCAGCATTAGATGCAGGCTTCGTGTCGTCAAAGCAGGACTGGGGCCAACAGGTGGTGGCCCAGCAGGTGCTCTAGGTGGCCTTTCAACAGCCGTTGGAAAGGGAAAGCTGCCAACAGAGTCGCTGCCGACACCTGACAGTGTCAGTTCTCATTAGATCCCACGGCGTGTGTTGTACATAATTTGGTTCCCGGAATGAAATGTGTTACAAAGGCAGCATTTAATCACCTTGTAAAAAGGGAGGAAAACTAGCTGCCTCCTGGGGCTAAGAAATAGCTAGAAGGGAAACCAGATAAGACTGCACCATGTACCCTGCGGTGTTAGCTGTGTGGGGACCACCTAGCGGTCTAGTCTGAGTGCTGTGGAATTGCTGGGGTGCAGGGATGAGAAAAGAGGGGGAACAAAGACTAGGAGGCAATAAAAATAACACTGGCCCAAATCTCCTGCAGCTGTAAACCAATGCCACCCTGCTGGTTTCAGCGGAGCAGCCCTTCTTCACCCAGGGGCGAACTAGGCTCTGCGAATTTTATTGAAGAATAAAGGCCATGGGTTTGTCTACACAAGGCCGTCCTGGGAAATTAATCTGAATTAACTAGGGGAGTGAATTTGAAGTGAATTAATTAAACTGAATGTAAAGCCACTTTAATTCTCATTACCCTTTATCCACAGAGTTATTTAATGTAGTTTAACAAAGCCTCTCCGAATCCATGCCTTTACTTGATTGGGGTTATCTTTCCTGGATGAGCCCACGTAGACAGACCCTCTGTAATCCGGGGACACGTCGCGAGAGGTGCTGAGCTCTGGGCCGGTGTTCAGCGCCTGCGAACGCGGTAAATACAGTGCCCCTTCGGCTTTTTCCATCAGTCGCCGCTCTGCTATTGTTGTGTGCATCCGCTGGCTTCCTGCCTTTCACGGCTGGTAGGGGTTACGTGGCCACCCCGCTTTCCGCCCAGTCGCAGCGTCATACAATGCACCACGGGGCAGCGGGGGGAGAGATTCCCTCGCTCCCTGCAGGAGGAGATGCACCATCCCCAAATAAGCAGCCTGGCATCTCCAGCCACAAGCTGGTATTGCCTCGAGCAGTGCATGTCACCATTTTCTTTAATGGTGGCGCCCCTTCCGGGCCGTGAATCAGCTAGCGCCTTGTGGACAGCAAAGGACAAAGTGAACGATGGGAATCCGTTTCCCTGTTTCAGAGGAGGCCCCCCTGTTGGTATGGGAACAATAAATGGCGTGTTGCGGTGGGAGCACAGAGGCTGCCTCGCGTCACGGTGGCAGAGAGCCCCAGCCAGAGTCATTTTTTATTCACAGCAGGCGAAGGATGAAAAATCAAAGAAACAAGAGGGGAAGCGGCTGCCACTTGACTTTTTCGTGCCCGCGGTGAGAGTGATGGATCTAGGTAGGGCACCGCAGCCAAGCAATGCCTCCAGCCTGGGCTCTCCATAAGCTGGGGAGAAGCTGCCCCAGCACAGAGCCATGATGTGCAGTTTACCCCCATGTGGTCTTTGATCCGCGGCCGGGTGGAACTGTGTTACCTGAGCCAAGCCTGGCTCAGCTGAAGCTGGAGGACCTCCCTCTACTATTCCCTCTGCTCCTTCCACCTGGGTGCGTTGGGGCTGCAGCTGCTGGTGCACGTTAGGGGGGGCTCCGGTGTCAGTGAGATCAGACCTAGGCTGTGGCCTAAAGCATGGACGCTGCCTGCCAGGAGGGCGAGGTGCGTTGTTGGAGGCTCAGGGAAAGCGGAGTCCATCTCGAGTGTATTCGTAACATGTCGAAAGCTTGCACAGCACCACACTGCATTATACCTCCGTCTGTCCAGCGCTGTCCATCTTTCCTGTCTGAGCACTAAAGCCACACACAAAAAGGAGCAAAAAGCCCTCAAAGAGACGTAAGGAGCAGAGAGACAGCTGAGCCTGCTTTAGCTTACAGCTGTTTGCTGCAAAAGACAGTCAGTCCCCAGCTCTGATGGCCCCTTATAGTTCATCTCGCTAATACAGGTTCGTCAAGGGTCCATGTACAAATCCCCAGGAAAAGAGAGGCCACCCCACTCTGGGACCGTGGCCTTTCTATCACAGAGGTCCATGTACACCTGCAGAGCTGTAGGAGGAATGCTGTTCTAGGTTAGCAGCTTTTCTCCACTCTCTGGTTGCAAGAGCTTGATGGGTGAAGCCTTGTAGACTTTATTAAGCGATGGATGTCAGGCTCTCCTCATTATTTATTGTGCTATAAAATTCAAGGTAATGTACATCAATAAATGCTTCTGAGGGTTTCGCACATGACAGCCATGCATATTTTATGGAACAGACTCTCTTTTGAGCCCACGGGGTTTGCAAATGGAGGCTTGAGTGATTAATGTCACAGCCTTCAGTTGGGTGCTGTATCAGTTCAGTGTGGCACCAAGTTAACTTCCCACACTGCCTTGCAAATTTGTATTGCACACCTGCTGGGTGGAAGGTGTCCGGGGGAAAGGCCTGTATTTTCTTTCCAGAAGTGAGTTTCTTAGTAAAAATTCCCCCTTGGGAAAAGGGAAGGGAATGATCCCAGCCAAAGCCTTGCTTTGCTTTTGATGGCTGACTCCAAGAGGGAAGTAGGAAGCGAGCACCCAACCTCTGGGGCAGACTTCGATCTTAGCTTGATAGTTCTGGAGGGGTGGGAAAGCTCAGCATTCAGAGTGTTTTCCGTACCATGCAATCACAGCTGTCTTTTGTGCAATATGGGATGAGCTCTGGTCCTCAGTGGGTGCAGAGGGGGCGGGAAGAGGATGGGCTCCAGCAGGGGCTTTCACTCTGGCACCCACCAGGAGATATTAATTGGAACCTATCTGGAAGATGGGTAATTGAAGAGGGTGTCAGTGAACGACAGCTGAAGGGCTACGTGAAGGAGTAACCCCTGCGGGTGGGATGACTGATCTTGACGGGGCAAGCGCTGGGAGTCTGCAGGGAGGCCAGACTGGTTGCTGCTCCGGTCCTCTTCCCAGAAAGAGCTCACTGTAGCTATAACACGCAGCATGGCCAGTGGGAATGAAGGAGGCTGCAGTGGGTGGGTCCTGGCATGGAGGCCACTCATGGGAACCACCCCACGCCAGGCCCACGTGCCCAAGCAGCAGACTCACTGTGCACCTGGGTGGGGAGGAGTGATGTGTCCAGTGCCTGCACAGAACTGATTACATCCGTGGTTTTCAAACTTTTTTCTTGGGACCCAGTTGAAAAAATTGGTTTATGTCTGTGACCTAACAACGACATCGCTGAGCGATGCATTCCAGTCTTGCGGCTGCGGCAGCAGGGGTTTGAATCCAGAACCAGAGGGGTTTGAAACCGAACCAGAGTTTGAAAACCTCTGGATTAAACCGCTTCTTCCCAGCAGAGGCCCAGTATGAGGCCTGTGTGCCACTCAAGTCCCACTGACGCAGAGAGCTGGGCACTCGGGTGTAGATTTGGCCCGGTGTGCATGGCTTTACACCATTTTTTTAAACTAAGAAGAGTTCCAGGTTTCCCAGCTGACCTTTCTCCTCTCTCTGTTTTCTGCCTTGTGCTGGGGTGGGAGGAGGGAGAGAGCTGGACCCTCCACATGGGGACTTTCCCCCGCATTGGAGGCACCCCCCAAACACACCACTCTGCCTGGTGCTGAGGTGGGGTGTGGCTTTGAGGTCAAAGAACAGACAAATTGCAGCCCCAAGTCAGACCTGAGCTTCATCTGCCCCCGTATCTCGACTCCCTGTGTTGCCAGGGGCTGGGGGATCTCAGTCGCTGCTCTGGGCACCGAGTCCACAGGCCAGGAAGCTGCCGTATTGCCTGCCCGAATCATGGGACTGGAGCACAGATTGGAGACAAATTGTCCCATTTGTATCAGAGGCGTTTACAAAACAGACTCCATGGTGCACATTTTTGGCTCATGTGAACAAGGGGAGAAAGGAAGCGAGCAACCAGATGCGGATTAGCTTGTTTGACTGCCTTGACGGGTGAATTTCCACTTTCATTTTTGAGTTTCTTGTCCTAGTAAAGTCAGCCCTGGGTTTCAACCTCTTTTTTTTAATGAAAAAATTCTTTGTTCTTGGACAGGGAAATGCACTCAAACCACTGTGAGGTATCCAGAACCTCAGCATCAGCTTCTCCAAGCCCTTTGGCTGGGAAACCATAGCGATAGCTCATCCTTTCCTTAAGGATTGAGTCCAAACCCACTAGTTCAGATCCCAGCCGGGGTGGGGTGTGCTCTGGAGATGGATGAACTGAGTTCTGTGCAGTGCTGCTGTGTTTGGGTCCTTCCTGCCCTCTGCTGCGTCAGATCCCCCAAGCTTCCTCTGTTGTCAGCTTTCACCAGCTCACCTCCAGACTAATTGGGCATGCTGCAGATTTAGGGGCAATGGTCTGTTTCGAATGCAGGAGGCACGGAGGAAGATGGTTTGAATCTGTACCAACAGAGCAGCTCTGAAGATGGTGGGTGTGAGGCAGGCTGGAATGCAGAAGGGGAGGTGTGAACCCAAGAGTTCGCTGCCCAATCAGTCCCCAACACCATGAAGTGACTTTTCTGTAGCTAGAAGGTCTGATTTTCTCCTTTCTTGTACCCACTTTGTTAGTCTTTAAAAGTGCAGCAGGACTCCTTGTTCATTCCACTTTCCACTAGTGTCACTCCCTTCACGCCAAGGGAATAACTCCTGATTTACATTGTTGCAAGTACCAGAGACCTCAGAGCCAGACTTTTTTCTTGGGAGACAGCCTCTGCAGAATGCTAATCACTGGATTTGCTTTTCGTTCCTTTCCCTTTCCCTTTCCTACTTTTGTGAGTGATTCCTTCCTCCTCTTCCTTTTTTTGTAGCATCACAAATTTGGGAAGGGACCAGCTGCCTGTGTGATTAATGGCTCATCTCCAAAAAACCAACAGAGACAAATATCCTTCTGAATGCTGCAAAGAGAAATGAAGAAACAGGCGGCTAATTTTCAGCCATTATTTAGGAGCCTGTACTCCTTCCCAGCATCAATTTAGCTATTATTTCAAAAACTAATTAATCTTCACTCAGGCAGCTCCAAGGGACCCGTGTTTAGATAATTAACAGCCCGTGGATTATGAAAAGTCTTGCTTTCAGTTTCTGCTACAGTGCTTAGCTTTAAGAACACTTATGCTATCATTCTGCTGAAAACCTCCTTTCATCAATCCATCTTTTTTGACAATTAAGAGCAAATAATTAGCCATGATGGATTTTGCTTGCTTTCTTGTAGCTCAGATCCATTTTTAAAAAATTTTTGGTTCTTAAATGTTCTCCATCTGTGCAATTTTATTTTGGTGGCTTTTGCTGCTGATTACAGCGGAGCAGGTAGCTCCATGGCTGCTATGATTAGCTGCAGAAAAGATATTTTATTTCTTTCATTGAGAATTTCATGCAAGAGGGACTCAGAAAGCAGATCTTGAATGTTGGTGGGGAGCTGGTTTTTCCATTCTTAGCTGGGGATTTCCAAAGGAGTCTAGGGGAGTTAGAGACCCAAATCCCATTGACTATTATTCTAATGCCCTTAGGCCTGCCTTAAAGCGCCGTTGCTCACAGAACACATATGAATAGTGTTGTGATTGAGTGTGAACCCCCCCAGCCTGCCACAGCCCCTAGGGGAATGTCTAGGCCAGTGTTTCTCAACCTTCAGTGGCCCAGGAAACACCTAAGGTATTAATTACTTTAGGCAGAACACCTGATGAATATACCAGTTGTAATGTTCATAATATCAGTGTACTACGCATTCCTGCGAAAATGATTCAAGAAGCCAAATTAAGTACAATTTTACGAATACAATGTGCATTTATTTCTAAAATATAGATACATAATGGTTATGCCCACAAGTTAAAATGGAAAATGGTATTACTCAAGTTTGAATGGGAATTTTGGGCCTGCACATTCGAACAAAGTTCATCTATTCTTGGAGTAAGGTTCGTCAAAGAAAGTCTTACTGTGGAAGTTAGTGATTTTGATGCCAGTGGGGGGAAATTTAAAATGCCCCAACCGCAGGAAAGGAGCAAGGCAGCAGTGGATGCCAATGCATGCCTAAAAGCTTTGCTGTGGCTGGGGTGTTTTCAATCTCTCAGGCACACGCTGGCTCACTGTGTTGCTCCTCCACCCCTCTGTTAGGGAACCCCTTCATTATGTTCGTGGAGCACCAGTTGAGAAACACTGGTCTAGACTGACAGAAGACCCGTGGCATGGTGGCAGCTGGTGGCTGAGACCCTCCTCACTCACAGGATCTCAGAAACCGGCTTCCAGCCCAACCCCAAACATCTCCTTTGCAGTCTTTAGGCGGCGTGGCTGGGCTGGGCTGGGAGCCTACAGCAGCTACTCTGAGTCCTGTGGGGGATTTACTGCAGAGTAGGGGTTAAAAGAGACAGCAGAGACCTCCTCAGCTGTGGCTAATTACCAGCTGTGATCAGAGCCTGCAGAGGTGAGCAGGGAGTCTGAGGAAGAGGCTGTGTCTGCTGCAAATGGGCAAAAGCAACGTAGAGAAAAAGCACTGGAGGGGTCAGTCTGGAGTGAGTTGCTTGCGGGGGGGTTGGAGGACGGTAAGAAGGAGCCCAGGGAAGCAGACGTTCGTCTGAGGGAGTCAGACAGTAGCAATTTAGTACAGGGGGCATGGGCTGGAAGGCCTGGGTTCCCCTACCTGGCACTAGGAAAAGGGGTATAAAGCCCTCCTGATGGAGCAAGGACTGTTGAGCCCAGGGTTAGCCTGTACCTCCCCCTATAAGCTTGCTGGCTGGAGGGCTGACTCGTGAGACGGGGCAAACACCGCAGGGTCGGGGGGCTGGTGATGGGGTGTCACACCTGGCCAGGAGGGGATGCACTGCCTGGAGAGAGAGCCCTCCACAAGCATATTCCTTTTCAGAACGGGCACATTCACCCGCTGCCCTCACCCCCACAAAGTATGCCTCCACATTGGGAATCAAATTCTGAGACTCAGCCTGTGACGGGCCAGGTCCTCAGCTGGTGAAGCACTTTGGCCTTCAATGGAGTGATGCAGGTTCACACCGGCTGAATGCATGTTAGGGAAGCAGGAACTACCCTCAGCCTTATTTTTCTCCTTGCACAAGTTATAGACAGTCCGTACCAGCTGAGCAACAGACAGAGCTGTTCACTTAGGGGTTAGGCCTCACGTCCAGTCCAGTCCAACAGCTTTCTCCAGTCCAGCTACAGTTTCCTCTAGCTATTTTACTTTGCAAATGAGTTTACACCCCACCCCAGTGTGTTTGTGTGTCATGGTAAATAGGAATCCGCTCATTTTGGCTACTGTGGGAGAGAGATTTGGAAAAAGGCAGCAAAGCTGGTGCAGAGACTCAGCATTTAATTAATTTGAACTCCAGCAGCAGATTAAGGCACTCTGCTTGATAAGCCCTTTTAGCGACAAGATTGTTTATTAAGTTGCCTTGAGTTCCCTATGTCGTTTGCATTGATGAGGTCTGTGGATTTGCACTAGAGATGAATTTGGCCAATCACGTTGTTCCAGCTGGGTTTTTTGGGGGGCGGGAAGGGAGCAGTGCACCTTATGTGGAACAAAGTTCAGCCTCAGTGAATCAGACAGGTAGCGCAGAAAGGGCAGGATATAGCTTGTACTCAAGCCTGTGGATCAATACAAGATTGCGTGGCTCAGCCCTGGCCTCTGTGTTTTCAATCTGGGACAGCGTACGATGTAATTTGGTAACCAGAGAGGCAACTGACACATCAGGTGTGTGAACTGCCTGAACGGGATCTTGAGAAAGTCAATGAGCTTACAAGAGCCAGCGGAAACCTGAAAAAGAGAATTCAACACTACCTTGTCTGTGTCTGGTCTCATTAGATCTGACTGAGCGTGTGACGTGTGATTTGCTCCTTGGGATAAAATGTACTACAAATGTGCTATTTAATCACCTTGTGGAAACTGATGAAAATTTCCCCTGCCTGAGTGACAAAGGGAGAGAGACTCAGAGAGAGGCAGTGTTAAACAGGAATGAGAACCGACATTGGCTGTCTTTGCTGGGAGCTGTGCAATCAGTGTGTGGGGGGCAGAGGGAGGAGCACAGGTTGAATATGGGGTCCCTGCAACACAAGGTATAAACTTTGCATTTCCCCAGGTTCAAAGAGATTGGCTGAGTTGCCTCCAAAATAGTGCAATGCCCCTGGGTATGGATACAAACTCAAGCAGCTTGATGTGGTGAAGATCTAAGTTTTCCTATATCATGCTTTGGGTTTTCATCTGCTTAAATATCAGTGATTTGTGAAATGCAGGGCTGAGTTCCAGTTTAATGGTTACTGACTTATAAAGCAGCAAATGTTTTCCCTCCTCACAGGTATTCTCGATCAGATTTCCTTGGGATTCGAGCTGTTACCATTCCACGCCTACAGGCTGGTCACCTTGCGCTAACATCTCAGGAGCTAAGCAGGTCAACATTTGATGTGGAGATTTTCAAGTTAAGTCCAGGATGCTCTAGGAAATGAGGTAGGTGACGTCCTTCCATCTGAATCAGTACTGAGCCAATGACCCAACATGGTGTTTGGGGAGCATGTGGAGTTGCAGATGGTTTCTTTTTACATGACATAGAGCCTAATTCCTGTCCACAAATGGGCATTTTAGATTCCATGGCGCTCTGTGCAGGATTAGGCGTGTTTGATCTGTCTCGCTGGCATTTCTAGAACACCAGGCCATCGCTGTCGTATCTGAGTGTCAGATATGGGAATTCTATTACCGGCAGATGAAATTCACTGCTGTGCAGAGGGCTCACCCAAGGCCTCTGTGCTGGTTAAGTCTGGGTTTGAGGGACTGAGTGGGATTCAGGCAGGTCAGCTCATCGCACAGGGGTGCATTTCATCTGTTGAGTGGTCCATTCTGGGCCTCCCATGTCCTGGCTCTGACAGGCTCGCTCACAGTGGCTGTGCTTCTTTTTCATTGCTTTGTGTTGTTTCTAGATTACCACAGAAAGGTTCTGCAAGATGGGGGGCTTTAAAACCCGCTCCCCAGGCTCGATCTCTGCCTTCTCTTCCCATGAAGAGGGGAAATGCCTGTAAATGCCTTTTCTCTGATTCTCTCAAGCTGGGGCACTGTAGGCATGCTGTGACGGAAAACTGCAACAGCCTGGTTGGTTATGATTGGTTTTATGATGTGTAGGTAGATCCCCAAGCCATTAGCCTATTGCCATGGCCAGATTCTGCCCTATTGAGGTTTCTGTTAATACGGTCTTTTTCTTTACTATCTGTCCTGCACTGTGCTGGAGTGTTGCTGTGTGTTGTCACTGAGAAGTATGTGCACTTTCCTGGCAGATAAAGTGTGCGTGTGTGTGTGTGTGTGTGAGAGAGAGAGAGAGAGAGAATATGCAGGGTGTGTAAAGCCTTGGGTCAAAGCTCTGTCCAAGGTCCAGAAACACTTGTTTTGGGAAACCAGAGGGTTTCCTTGAGGTGAATGATCTCTTTCGTGATTGATGGATGACTCTCAGGAACTGGCTTTATTGCCGTCCCATTGAAAAATGAGTGAGAAGGTTAATGGGTGTTGTCATGGTGAAGCCGTTCGCAGAATTGAAAAACAAATATAAAACCAGCAATAGAGAGAGTGCTTAATTGGTAATGAAAGAGGTGCCAGGGTTCAAGCAATGATTTAATTTTAAACTCATTGTATGTACTTGCGTTAGATGTTTGCAGCCATGTGTTCCACATCCTATACAAAGTACTAGCTTGTGCAGAAAAAAATGAATATACTAAATGTTTGAATGTATTTTCTAGCTACTGACCTATCCACCTTTGCCCTGGCTTTCTCCCCAGGACCTGCTCTATAATAGTGGAGTGGGATAAAAATTCAACGAACAATGCGGGAGTGGGTATTGCAGGGTGGGCCGGTCCTCCTGTTCTGCAAAGAACACGAACGCCCTGGCCAGCAGCCACCGCCCAGCTCTGAAGGCAGCACAGAAGATACAGTGGCATGGTGTAGTAATGGCACCAGAGGATCCTAAGGCTCTCCCCTTTACCAGGGTTTGTGTCCACCACATTTCCCCTACACTCGCTTTGCTTCTTGGCAGCTGTCCCGCTTGTCCTTTCCCCCCGGGTACAGCCCTGATGTATATGACTGCGTTGAAAATTTTAAGAAAAAACAATTTCAGAGCAAAAAAATAGGTGTTTTTTTACTTTCCGAACTGACACAGCAAGTCCAGGGGTTGGCCAGAGGTTCTGAGGCTCTGAATTGCCAAGCGTTGAGGCGGCAGGGCTCAGCCCTAGCTCCAAATAAAGCACTCGATAAAGACCATCTTGGGACACCGAGCGAGGGATGGGAGTGATCAGCGGGCAGGTTCGGCACAGGGTTTGTATGATCCATTCTGGTACAATGACTTTCTGTCAGGTCAGAGTACAAGTCCTCGAGTTTGAGTCCCCTCTCGTTTCTGGACGGGGAGTGACCAACCCGCCTGCAGTCTGTTGTTACACTTGTTTAAACTGGAAGGGGGAGGACGGAGTCAGACCCACTGTTGTTTTCAAATATAAGGAGATGCTTCCTTTCTAAGCGTGGCTCCTGGAACAGGTTATCTTTGTGTGCAGTAAATCTCTGCAGGTGCAAGGAACTCCTCAGTTGTTTAATTATCTGGTCCCATGGTGCCATCCTGCCCTGCCAGGAGAAATATTGTCCTTCCCTCTGCATGGAACTTGCTTCCCTTTTAATGCTGGACCTTGAGTTGGAGAAGATCCATTTAAAGGCTTCCCGAGTGAAACAGATGGAAGAGGAAGTCTCTTCCCCAGCCAGCCACACCGGCTTTCTCTCTCACTCTTCAGCGTTTTCCTTTGAATTTTGCTGGTGGGCCCAGGGGTGTCTGCTTCATTGGAGGCAAAGGGCTTCCTCAAGGTGAAGCTGGAGATCGCTCTGTCAGATGAGAAGACTCTTCTTTAAAAGATGAAAGTAATCGAGGAGTGGAGGCAGCCGTAGATACAGATTCCCCCAGCAGAGAGCACCCAATCTGCGTGGAAGTACTGTATGTGTTGGGTGAGGGTGGAGGGCGGATAAAGAAGAGCTAGATAGCTGTTTGGCAATCGCTGCCGCCCAACTCAGGCATGGCGGAGGGATGCTGAGAAGCAGATAAAGGAGCCAATGAGACACATTCAGTTTTGAAGCCGCTAAACTCAGCAGCAGAGGCGACTTGTGCTCCTTGGCTGGTCGCTCGTCGATGAGCGAGGCCAGCAAAGGCGTCGGTGAGCTCTGCAGAGGGCTGTGTTGTGTGAATGATGGGCCTCGGCGCACCCTGGCCTGGGAATTAGGTGGCTGGGTCTGATTCCTGGACTCACTTAACCTCTATGAGTCTCACTTCTCCATGTGCTCAGTGCAAGGACAATCTCTCTCTGTCCTCCCAGTGGTTTGTCTAAACGCTCAGAGCAGGGCTCTCTCACGCCACATGGACAGCCTCCCTCAGCAGTCGCAGTATGATAGAGCGTGCCGAGTGTCCTCAGTGACCTCCCCTAAGGGCAATTTTTCTTCTCACCTGTTGGGCAGGAGCGTCTTTCCAAGGCTCTTCATCAGCAATGTTTCATTTGGGAAGGGAACATGAGGCCTTTTTACTCTAGTGAAGCAGCCCCGTCTGCATCCCACATCTTTCATTCCTGGCTGCCTGGGCTCTGGGACAGACTGGGCTTGGCTGAACACATCAGCGTGCACGAGTCCCACCTTGAGAACCCACAGCTGGTGCCGTGAGTTTGACCTTTTCCTTTCCCTGAAACAAAAACTTGCACAGCTCGCTCCCCTGTGTGTAGGCAGAGTCACACGGGCAGCCTAGGACCAGCTCTCCTGAAGGGTTTGTTATGCGCAGGGTTGTGTGACTGACTGAACGTGGCTGGTAACGAGAGAGACTTCGATTTCTGTAGCACTTCTCAGCCCAGAGGATCCTGGACTGCTATGACCAAGTCTTCTGTGTCTGCTAGAGGAAGTCAGATTCACCCAGCACCACTTGGCTGTACGGCCTCCCTGGATTTGGGTCCAAGCTTGAAGACAGCTTACTCCAGGCGGTTTTCCATACCTCTCGCTGGCCAGAACAGTAGGCTGTAATCCAGATGGATGATTCCACCCATGATTAGCAGAGCCCATAATCATAGCCTAGGGATTAACACGATCCCCATTGCTGCATCTCTGTGAGCGCCTCACGCCACTTAAGGATTTACTGTCCCAGCAGGGAAGCGCATCCCCCCCTTTACAGACGGGGACACGGAGCACTGAAGGAGCTTGTCCAAGGGGACAGAACCTAGCTAGGAACCGATGCCAGACCTCCTGCCCCCAGGTCCACTGTCTTATTCAGCAGGCAAGCGAGAATGGGAGAAGAGGTGTGTCAGCAAGACTGTCTCCCAGGGATGCTTTATACTTTCCCACTTCTCATTGCTGTGCTCAGCTGGGTACTATGCGCACCAAGCGCTGCAGTCCAGGTCTGCGTGATGATGTCCATCAAAGGTTTGCTGCAAACACCTTCTGCCGTGGCACCGAGTGAGGTGTGTTGCTGCTTCGGACATCTCTGCAATGCCCTGAACCTTTGCTGGCCAGGAGGGTGAGAAACCCAGTCGGAGAATCCAAACGTGGTAGAATTAAAGCCAATGGCTCAAATCCCACCTGCCATTCATCCTCATGGAACATGTGACCAGATGAGGCCAGAATTTCCGACCAAAACAATGTGCTGTATCATGGAAACCTAATCCAAGAGTCCTAATCTAGGTTGATCACACGTCCAATGGGCCAGGAATGGGTTCAGTGGAAATCCAAGGTCAGCACCCAATTGTTTTGCTGCTTCTCAGCTTTCAGTTGAAACCCAAACCTGAATAACAAAGGGTGTGAGAGTCTGGTACGGTGCAGATTAGCCGTGCGGTCCATAAAGTAGCGTGCAGAGTCCTCCCTCCCCAGCTCTGCACACTTTCCTTGTTACAGGAGGGAGCGTCAGCTGGAAGAAACCTGTCTGAATTCACGGGTAATTCTAATACCGCATTTCCACCTAGATGTGTGACGTGTTTGCTGGGATCTCAGTGCAGTGCTCTGGCTAAAATCAAACCCTCCGAGGCTACTCGTTTAGATCACTGGTTCCATGGGTTTTACCAGGAGACGGTTCTCTGTATTAAAGTTGTGTTGTTTCCTTCAGTTACCTCTGTGCTCAGCACTGCATGAAATATTGAGTACTAGTGAATATTAATAAACCAGAGCTGTCAGATTAGGGCCGCTAAGTGTGTCTGGGAGTCGGTATTTTATAGATAGTTAATGCACCAGTATTAGCTTAAAAATACCAGCAATATTTGTTAAAGGGCACAGGCGGGCATGTGGCAAAGGACCACCCTCCTTTTGTTTTCAGCTGCACATGTAATTGTCTCTCAGATCTGTATTTCTTGCTGTGCGTAGACCTTCTCATATTTATCAGCGGTTCACTCTCTGTTCTGCTTGCCTCTGTAAGGCTCCGCTGTTGTCATCACGATTTAGGGTGGTGGTTAATGATATATTGAACTGATGCTCGACACATTGGCCTGGAGAGTTGCTCAGTATCAGGGGAACTTAGGAAATATCCACATCAGGCTCCTGTGGGCCCGGGGGCTGGCCAGGCACAATGTATCAGAGGTATTCCACGTCGATGGCATCAGCTCCTTCAGGAGGGTAGGGACCGGTGATGGGGTGCACATGCTGTTCCTGCCACAGGAGGGATGAGGTTAATACCCTTTCTTGAAAGGCAGGAAAAATTCCCTGCAGGGCTGTAGGAGCTGCCTGGGCCTCCTCAAGCACAGGGTGAGTTGGGACCATGGGAGAGGCCTTTGCGCCCAAGAAAGAAGTGAACCCACAGGGCGCAGGGGCACCTGTCCATCCCTTTCAGCGAGCACTGAGGCACACATTTAAATCCTCCTGATGGGGGTCCCAGGGGCTGAGCAGCATGTGGAGTGAGAGACTGAGCTGTCTGTCCCTGGGCCCTGGCCCTAGAGACCCAGCAGGGGTGCTGTGTGGCACAAGGCGTGTTTAAGGCTGGCTGACCCAGAGCTCAGGACACGTATCATCGTTTCATGCTGGCTGGTTCGATCGATGGCTCTTCTGTGGTTCTTCAGCGGTGTCCCACAGCTCAGTTCAGCATGCAGGAGATGGAGGCCCTCATGCTGCTCCATTGCTAACGACCATATGCCATGCTTCATAGCTTTAGAGCGAGGCCGATTTCCGCCATCTCTGGGGATGTGTCCTCCCTGGTGAGGGAACGTGCTTGCTCTGATTTCAGAACGAGAGACGGGGAGAATGTCGAGCTGGCGGATGGCTGCGTACAGCTGATCTGCCCAATGTCAAGAGAAATCCGCTGGATCCATGGTGGTGCTGCTGCTAAGAAAAGCTGAGCACAGTTTGCTCGGGTCCCAGCTGGGGCTCAGGCGGCTGCCGAGCATGAAGGGCCACCCTGAGCCTCGGGTGCTGATGGGATCTGAAGGAAAGCTCAGTCAGGTGGCTGCTGGATTACAGTTCCCAACCGGGCAGGGGTGTAGATTTGCGTTGCATTCTGGGCTGGGCCCATTCGTCACAGGTGAGAGGAACTGAGCAGTTGGTATCTTATGTGACTGGGCACATCCTGCTAAAGGGGAAAGGAAGCTTAATGCTGATTGGAGTAAGAGCCACGGTGTCTTGCTGGCTGCAAGAGACCCACTTGCTGTTTTAGCAGGTGCCTGCATGGTGGGTCACAGTCTACACACGCATGCGTATCTGGAACCCGTCGCAGGCCAGCGTGTTTCCATTGTTTGCTCTCTTGGTGCAGAGGGAGCCTCTCTACACAGACGTAGCCACTCAGTGCTGTAGCGCCTCCTGAAAACCACTCGGCAATGAGACTTACCCCGTTGCGGCGCTCGTTTGAGATCTATGCGTGGAAAGCCCTAGGTCAGAGCTAAACAGGATGATAAGGAAACAGACTTCACAGCGACGTGACGGATTCTCCATCTCTTGCTGTCTTCCAGTCCAGGCTGGCTGCCTTTCTGGCAGTGGCAGATCAGCTGAGTGTTAATCAAACCCAGGTCATTGGCTCAATCTGGGGTAACGGTGAAATTCTCTTGAGCTGTAAGGTGCAGGAGGTCAGCCTAGACGATCTAATGGTCCCTTCTGGCAGTCCACTCTGTGACTCTATGGCAGTTCACACCCCTCTCTAAATGAGAGTCCGCCTAGAACCAGAAAATGCTTCTTCCTCGCTCTGCTCCTTAGCCAGCCCGACGTTATCTCTTTCCAATTAAATAAGTACAGATAGTGTTTTTAATAAGGCCCTGAGTATGAAAGATTACTGACGATTTCATTTTCGGCATGCCATGAATTACTAGGCAGCCAACGAAACACAGCCATTCTGGGACGAGGCGCTGAGCTAATTAGCTGCCATGACTGCTTGCCTGCCCTTAATTGTTTCCTCCACCTGATTATGTTTTGCTGGTTGTCTTGGTTAATTTGCAAATCTAGGTGGCACCAGGCTCTTTTCAAGTTTATTAATGAAAACCTTATCTGGCTGTGCAGATAATGCCAGAAATAATTAGCACTCACTGAGATTTGCTGGGGCACCTAAGAGCACCACGCCCTTCCCCAATATTTACGATCTTCCCGGGTCTGTGCTGGGGCCAAGCAGCTTTTAATTGTGGCTCTTGCTCAGCTGGATGCTTTCTGTTTTACCCCTCAAGGCCCTCACTGCTATTGGACATGGATGCTTCAGACACATTCACGAACCGTTAAGCGGTAGGTCTAGTGGTTAAAGTCGGGGGGAGCGAGGGAGAGCATGGATGGGGGTCCGCACTGAAAGCAGTTCTTTGCTTTTACAAACATATTGTGTTCAGTTCATTCCAGTCATGACCCGGTGCACGTAGGGGAAATGCACCAGGGATGGTTTTCATCCCGTATCTTTCCACTACATGTGTGTTTATGTGAAAGCACTCCAGCCTGGTAAATACGCTGCACACAGGCTGGGTGATTAAATGTAAATGTAACGATGCCTCTGGCTGCTTCATTAGTGGACGCTGAGCCTGGGATGTCTGGAGGGTTAAGGTACCCGGGCTGGTTGGCACTCGGCAATTAGATTGACCTGCACCCCTGAGAGACGGAGCTCATTTGACCTAACTCCCAGACTAGACAGCTCTAGGGCAACGGGGCGGAAATCTAGCCACTGCCTCCCGAAGAGGTGGATTTACTACAGCAATGGAAGCAGCCCTTCTGTCACTGTCTCTACGTCACCACAGCTTCAGCTGTAGCCTTCCTGGAGTCTCCTCTTCAGGCTGAGCTAAAGGCCGGATTCCTCACCAGCTGGGAGCCATCAGCAGCTTGTAAAGCCCTAACAATGCCTTCAGCCTCAGGTCCCACCCCTCAGCCGCATCTGCCCAGGTGGACTCTTTGCCTGCATGGAGCCCCATTGACTTCACTGAGGCTTCCACACCTGGAGCTGTGCTTCCAGCCGTTCCATGCGATTCTTCCGAAGGTGCGGATGCCCAGCCTTCCAGGGTGGCACTGTCTCCATGCAATGGGATCTCTTCCCAGCTTTTGAAAGGCCGAGTCAGAAATGTGCGTTTGTTTCAGAGCATCTCTGAAGCATTTCATCTGCCCTCCATGCTTCTGATTGCTGGAGCTTCATTCAGAATATAAGACTTATTTGAGTGAGGGCTCTCAGGCAATTGAATTACTGGCCAGTCCATCTCAGGTGGGTGCAGATCCAATGAGCCTTGCTGCTCACTGAACCAGCTTTCAGCAGAGCTCAGTCCTCCCATTTGATACCCAGTAGTCATTGTAGGTAACTTGAAATCGTCAAGTTTTCAGTGTGCTGCTGATAACAGGTCCATGTTTCGCACCCGTAGAGTATCGTCCTGAGAACAACAGCATTATAGGCTTTGATTTTGTCTGCAGACAGATTTCATGTTGTTTCCAGATTCAATGAGAGAGGTGACCAGATGTGGTGCTGGCATTCTTAATTCACACACCCGATTGTCACTTCTCTGTTCAACATGCTGCCAAGAAAAGTAAATTGTTTGATGGCTTGCGGTCTGATTCCGGGCTCACTGATGTGCCTCAGCAAGAGCTGCGGAGCTGGCTGGTGCGATACCGTGGTTTTCGTTCAGCTGATGGTGAGGCCAAGTTACAAAACTTTTTGGCTATGTCTACACTTAGCAAAGTTAACTTAATTGAACGAGCAAATTTTAGTTTGAACTAAGCAAGTGCCATTCATGGCACTTGCCTACTTCGAATTAGTCAATTGCGTTGAGCTCAATGTGCCGGTTAGTTCGAACTAACATGGCCATATTGACTCTTACTTTGAAAAGCATAAGCGAATTTATTAGTTCGAATTAAGGAAGCCCTTAATTCAAACTAATGAAAGCCTAGTGTAGCCAAGGCTTAAGTTAATTTGAATTAAGCTTCCTTAATTGGAACTAACTTGCCAGTGTGGACATAGCATTGGTGAGATTGTGTCTTGCTGTTTCCGAGTGTGCCATCAAAGCACAGCAATCAGCACAGAGCAGGGTGGCCTCGGGCAAGCCAGGTCTCGCCTCGCGGTGCTTTCGAGGTGTAGCTGTAGCAGGAAAGTGCTCTTGTGTGATGCAGCTTACACCAGCTATGAATCCAGAGCGACTCTCTGGAACTCACAGGAATTACTGCAAGTTTACAGAGCTGCCACTGAGGACAGGATCTGGCCCCATTCCCATGGGTCAGAGCAGAGCCAACCTTCCTTTACTGTGTTTAGAATCCCAACCTCCTCCTTTAAATCGCGGAGCCTGATAAAGGACGACAGTGCTTCCAGCGTGGCTGGGATGGCATAAATAATTCCGGCCCCGAGAGAGAGATTTACAGTGATACAATGCCAGGAGTAAGCCCAGTTTGTATTAATGGCCTTATTAGTTATGTTGCCGTAAAATACTGATTCTCCACTTCTTTAGGAGCCATGGGTTTGTTCTGCAGCATTAATTCAACAAATTGGGACCTTTTGAGATAAATCTTCAAGTCCACTGAACCCCATTAGAAAATCCTTCATGATGTGTCAGCAATCTCCGAAGAGAGATTGTGTACCTGGTCATAAAGTCACATTATAAACAACGAGCGGAGCCATTACCAGTCTGGAACACCTGCATCCACACCGTCCTGTCCAGCTAGAGGAGTGGGGAACATTCCTGGCAGAAGATGGATGGAATTTACCCTGAGTACAGTTAGCGATGGGAGACCCTGAGGACGGAGATTTTTATTTGTTTCAGGAAGCTCAGAGGCGCTGCTGGACAGGAAGGCTCATGGGAGCAGGTTCCTTTGGATGACAGATGCCAAGCACTTTTACTTCTGCTGCTGGTTGGGGAAGGAAGCCACATCTGAACTCCAGCTGAATGGGTTTGAGTTACACCCAAGTGTTTGCTTTGTGTCTCGGGGTTTGGGTGGGGCTCACCTGTAACCTCAGATTCCAGAGCCTGAAAGATGAGTTTCCAATCTGGCTGCAATACGGGGTGAAGGTCTAAGTGAGGCTGAAGGTCCTGATATGTCTAATTAGCAGTGGGGGGTCTTTTTCTGGTGTACATGTCCTGCAGCCTCCTGACTCACTGGCTGGCCTCAGCACCCACCAAACGTATCTCCTCGTGGTGGGTCCAAGGCAAGTTGTCAAGCTGGAGCATTGCACAAGATGTGGCACATATCCATCACACGTCATTTCTATTTGATCTCCAGCGGTGGGGGGTTCCAGGCTCTCCACCCTTCACATCACTGCCTGCTGTCATCTTGACATGCCCGTAGCTGAGCAACTCTCTCAAGCTGATGTTTTAATAATCTGGGCTAAAAATATCCATCTCTCCTCCACCTTGCCTTTCCCTCAGCACCACTTTGTGCCGGGGATGTTTGCGCCCGCCACAGCTGTTCTGCAACTCTGCAAACTTTCCACTGCTGATCCACCAAGTGTAGAGGGATAATTGAAAATAAATGATGCATTATATGAAATAAATGTTGTAGTGCAGCCCGGCTGGTTGCTGCCACGTCTTATTTATTTATTTTTGTTGTGATCATTTTGAAGACAGGATGGGGTTGCTTGAGGAAAATGAGATTTGAAATAACTTAATGAAACAAACTCCGCTCTGCAAAGATGTCACCCTGCGTATTACTTCCCACCTAGCAGCAAAGACAGTATTAGGGAGACAGTGCATGGGCTGGGAACAGAGACAACAGGGCTGGAATGGAAAAATGGTTTCAGGGCTCTTCACCTCACAGGGAGCAAAAGCAACTCTGGTGCCTAACGTAGTTGCACGTTCAGGAACCCCTGAAAGTGCATGTTGGTAAGAATCAGTCCTCCTGCCAGAACCTCACTCCACACTAGTCTAGTTCTGTGAGCAAGCGCTCTGCAGATGCACGTCCCATGTGCCCTGCAACACTTTTATTAATTAATTCCCAGGCAGCACAGTTCTGCCAATGTGCCACCTGTAGAAAGAAAATACCCGTCCAGCTGAGGTTTACTAATGGGGCCTAAACCAGGGTCTAGTCCCTCTCAAACTTTACAGGAGGGCTTGTTTGAAATCCAGGTCCACATTTTGTAAATGATGCTTAATTCTCATACGACATATTAAAATCTCAGTTCAAAGCACTCCTGGACTTTGGGCAGTTGGGGGAGAGGGGTTGAAATCTAGGGTTGAATGTTGCTGTTTTGTTATTTGTATTGCTGTAGCACTCAGGAGCCCCAGGTCCGGATTGGGACCTGAGTGTGCAAGGGGCTGTACAAACAAGGAACAAAAGGATGGCCCATCTCTGATGGTTTTTCTCTGTTGTGGAGACTCCCTGATTCCCTCAAAACCAGCAGGGTCATGAATGGATGTTGTTTCTATCTGGGTACTGAGGGACTCTGATTGGCTAACAGCGTTATTAGAAATATTTTCCCCTCTCTAATTAGAGTGATGAAGGGCCTGATTTGCCTCTTTTACATGGGATGCTGGAATAAATGAGGAATGGCACAAGGAGCTCCATGGAACAATAATAAACTGAAATGCTTGCCCCAATCCAGGCCAACGTCAGGAGTGCGTCCACTGAAGTCAATGGCGTTACACCAGTGTAAACTCAGCATAAGTGAATCAGGTTCAGAGTATCTGATCTGGGCTTTTTTATAGTATTGCTGACAATGATCCAGCTACCTTACTGGCTGGAAGAAATTACACCTGGTGTAATACATAACAAACTTTTGTTTAATAATCTAGTGTGTAACACATGGAAACTTAAAGCAACTTGTAAAGCAGGTATCTAAAGAGCAGATCCTCTGGCCAAATCTGATTTCACTGGAAACTTCTCTTTGGTGGGGATTAACCCCAGGGCCCTGCTATTTGTTATGGGAAAACACTGAATTTCCTTAGAAGATTTTTTGGATTTACCCCATGTACAATGAGTGTTCTTTCCTCTGATGGGTTCGCCACATTGGGAATTGACCATGTTACATTAAATAAGCCTTGGTAAGGTTTATCTTGGATTACTACTTGGCTGTCTAATTTATCTTGGGACTGATGTAAAAGCTTTGAAATACCATTTGAAGACTGAGTGAGCGATTTCTAGTCTTGTCCAAGCCTGGGGATTTGGCGTTAGGTTTCCAAAGCTGACGTACCTTAGATTTTATTTGCTCAGTGGGCAAGTTCCATGCGTAATGCAGCCATGCATGGTATGCCAGGTACTAAAGGGTTCTTTAATCTAGCAGAGCAAAGACTAATGTCTGGAAGTTAAACCCAGACACCTTCAAAGGAGAAGCAAGGTACACATTTTTAACAGTATGGGTTATTAACCATTGGAACAAAATACTACGGAAGTGTGGTTTCCCTGTGTCTTCAGACCAAGACTAGATGCCTTTCTGGAAGAAATGCTGCAGTCAAACACAATTTATTGGCCTCAACAGAGGAGCAACTAAGTTAAAGTGGGTGGGTTATTTTATACAGGAGGTCAGACTGGATGAACCTCTGGCCTCCAGATCTATGGTCCTGTGTATCCTGTAACCATGAGCTAAGCAGGGTACCGCGAGGGGGAAACTAGATCATCAGGGATCACCAAGTTGTTGGAGGAAGTGGTGTTGGTAGTTCAGAGGTGGTTCTCTTCCCTTTTAAATAGCACTGAACCAGTTTGACAGATGCTTCGGGATGAGATGTGACCCTTAAAGCAATTGAAAAGTCCATGATGATCCACTGAAGAACAAGGGTGCTTAACTCAGGCCCAGGCCAAATTCCATCAACAGTTGAGCAAGTGCTTAGATGCTCTTCTGGAGTGGGACTAGAGATCACAAACCTATCAAAAGACAGAGTGCAGCTTGGTCTCCACTTACAGGTTACGTTGGCATAGCTCCATCAGGCAGGAATGTGAAAAGGCCGCACCCCTGACCCAGGCAGCCATGCTGACAAACCCCTGGGTACAAACAGCCTCATTGACGAAAGAGAGCTTCTGTGCATTGAGCTGATGTCAGTTCTTACACCAGCAAAGCCAACTCCTCCTGTCAGTTCTGGCTGAGTCTACACTTGGAGCTACGCCAGAAGAGGCTCCATAGTGCAGACATACCCTGAACTGCACTCATTGTCCTGGAACCTGTACCAACGTGCTCAAACCACTGGCCTTCCAAGAGAAAACCCTTGTAAGACACACTCCTTCTCAGTGCCCAACTGTTAGTACCTGATGGTAAACAGAGTCTTTTAAAAGATTCCCCCGCACACACTTTTATGATCATTCGGGCTAAAAACAATTCCAAATGCACGTGGCAAATTCTTCTGGTGCTGCATCAAGTTGGCAAAGAGGCTGAAAAATCTGGCCAAGCCCCCTTGGGTATGTCTACACAGCAATGAAATGTCTGTGGCTGACACATCAGCTGACATGGGCTCACAGAGCTACGGAGCTATTTAATTGTGATGCAGATGTTCACACTCAGGTCGGAGCCCAGTCCCTGGGAGTCAGCAAGCTGGTAGGGTCCCAGACCCCAAGCTCCAGCCAGAGCCCTAATGTCTACATCACAATTAAACAGCTGTGTAGTCTGAGCCCCGCAAGACGGAGTCAGCTGACACAGGTCAGCCGTCAATGTTTAATTGCAGTGTAGACACACACTCAGAGAGCCTGGCCTGCATGTCTCTTGAGTTGTTTTATAAGTAAACATGGACAAATACCCAGCGCTGGCTGCGTCTGGCATCTGCAGCCATAACTGCTGTTCACTGATCTCCCTAACTTCAGAGCAAGGGCAGAATGGTAGGCTAAGCATAGTGTGAAAAACAGTGTCAAGAGGCAAATCCATTCTTTCAACCTTCCTAAAGTTTCACTAGGAAAATTACTTTGTTGTTTGTTTTAAATCATCTGAGATGGCTTCACCTGCCTGAGGGGATTAAAAAAAATAACCCCAAGCAAGAAACGTCATGAAAGTGGGGTTTTTTGTTTATTTAAAATCTTTGTTTTAAGATCCTTTAAAAATAGTGATGGCATGGCTTGTTAAACTCCCTCAGCTCATCCGCAGTTCTTTATGCCCCTGACCACTGAAGACTTTCAACTGGACATTTTTACTTCATCTCCCACTGAAGAGAGTTTTGAGTTGATTAATTATATTTAGAAAAGTTCTCTTGGAGTTCCTGGAAAAAGAGGGATAGGGTCATTTAGACCCCAAGCCATTTAACATCTGCAACATCTCAAGCTGTTTGAATTGCCAGTTCATCTGAAAAGGCCAAAGGACCAAGCTTTTCCAAAGTGATGGGATTTTAGGTGCCCAGGCTGAGGGGGATTACTCTTAGAAAGTATTGGGACACCCACTCTCTGAGAACCAGGGGGAGAGTCCATGCTGTGTCGAAGAGATGCAGAGTGGACCTCACAGCCAAGAGGAAGAGATGTTAAGTTGTCTTTCAGCCACCTTTGTGCCTGTCAGATCCTGGGCTGCTCAGCGACTGGAGAGGTTCCTAATATAATTATTTGACAGTCCTCAGGCCTGGCCAAGTTCTAGCAGCCTCCCTGGACGGCTCTACGGCTGCAGCACTCTATGCTGTGGCCCCCTCCTACCTTTAGTCCCAGGTCTGGCATGCTCCCTAAACTAGGGCTTGCAAAGAAGGTCTTAGGTTGCCTTCTGTGCCTCGGGAACCCTCCCGTACCCAGATCTGGGCATTTTAGTGCCTCTTTACACTGTTTTGGCCCTTTTACCTGGTATGAAGGACTTGAGTGGAGATAGGGACCGTGTCTCGTGGTCCTTTACTGAGTCTTAATTCCCAAATCCATTCTGAGAATCTTGGCCAAGGATTATAATATAAATTCTGATCTTCAGTCTCCCCAAAAAGTCCCCAGGTGGTTGGTTTGGGATGGCAACGTCGATCAAACAGCTGCTCAGGCCATGCTTCTATTTTCTGCTTAGTCATAGAGGAAATGTCACAAAGTTGCAAAATGCTGAAAAACAGAGTGCCTTCTAGCAAAGCTGAGAAGCCATTTTGCTCTTGATAACTCTTTAACCAAACTCGACTTCAATTAATCAATTGAGGCTGTCTTGTATGAGCTACTCCATCAGATGGTGAAATAGTGGGGGTGGTTTTTCAGTTCACTCTTCACACTTCTCTTCAGCTTATGGTTCACCTGAACTCTCCTATTGTCATTTCACTCTGTTGAATCACATGGGTTACCCACAGTTGACCTCAACTCAATGATGTACTCACGAAAGCATGCAGATACATTTATGTCTCTACAGCATTTCCTAGGTTTTGCTGCTATTTCAATATTTAAAGAGGTAGGAGTAGGGTGGGTGGTCATCTTTACAAATCTGCAGAGAGGAAAAATGATCAAACAGAGAATTAAACAGTCCAATCCATAGTGGGGGGCGTGAGTTCCAGTCAATCCAGCTGTTAATAGCTCACACAGTTAATGTTCAGACCCTGGTAGAAAAAATGGTAGCAGCTGCCAAGCAGTGGCTCCTGCGAGGATGAGTAAACAGCCTTCCAGAGAAATCCAGCATTACAACAGCAGTCTGTAGCAGTGCAGAACATAAAAAGCCGTAATTTGCTTGTTTGTTTAACCCCTGAGCATCCTCAGTTTTCGCTGGAGTCTTTGGGAGTTGAGGGCACTCAACACGTTGCTGATTTCCCCATCCCCTGACGTGCACAGCACCTCGGCTAAAGCCCACATTTAAAGCTGGCTAGGCTGCACATTGAGCACTCTGAACGGGCCAGAGCTAGATTGCAGGTCACTTGGGATGGAGATTCCATGGCACTGCTGCCTGCAGAAAATGTATGATCGTACCGTGATTGTCCCGTGCGACCCAGCCGGCTGAACTACTGGGATTCTTAAACCTTGTGTTTGTGCTGGGGAAGCAGGTGGGCCTACTGCCCTTTGTGGGATTTCAGCACTGCGGACAGTTCCCACACCTCCTCCGCACGCACTGGAAACCCAGGGTGAGCAGGGCTTTACCCTGAAGCCTGCAAAGCTTGGCTATTCATGTGCTGCTGTTCTGCGGTTTGATTTTTTTAATGCAGCTTTTTATCAATACGGCTGTCAAAATGTATTAAGTCCATCTAAGTATTTCAGCAGCAGACACTGCTAAGAGCTAATGGAAAAGGGAAAAAGGCAAGTTATTTACCCTGGTACATCTTTTCTCCTTGTGCTGAGTTTATAGTTAATGTGGGCAAACTCTTCCAGAGCCACGTGCAAGCTACGAAGGCTGCGCTCATGGCTATCTGCAAGCTTGGTGGAATGGCCTTGCACCTTTGAAGCAAACGTGTTGGGCGAGTGAGTTCCTGAGTTCACAGGCCTGGAGCGTGGCACGCTTTGTGCAGTGGTAACGTGTAAGCTGCCCCCCTGCTGCCTTGCAATGGGCTTCAACAGTGGGACTGTCCCCTTTAGAAGCTAGAGGGGCAATTCGTTCACCCCAATCCATTCACTTTTTCTCTCCACTGACACCGCTAATGAGGAGGCCACTGCACTGTGCCTGACTTCCCTCTTCGGAGCCGAGTCCCCAGCCCCACTGCCAGGATGTATGAGATCATCATGGCTCCTCCGGAGGTAGCGAGGCAGAGGCCTGGCTGCTCCTGTGTTAACATCCAGCTGTGTGATCCAACAAGCTCGCGCTCTAAATGCAGATACAGCCTGATCACTGTGCGGAAGGAGCGCGAGCATGGGGGTAACAGCACCTAGCCCGTGTGTCTGCTTTGGTTAGTAACGCTCGAACAGAATCTCTGCTCCGAGAAGAGTTCTGGGCCTGCTCAGGGTGTGTGATTCTGTTCCAGGACAGACGGTGAAGGGCGCTGAGTGCTGAGACTCCTCATTGTCCATGAGTCAATACCAAACCCGTCCCCTGACATGGAGCAGGGCCCTGTGCTGCTGGGGAGTGCCGTCTGTTAGCATTGGACATCAAACGAAGGCCCTGACTGCTCGGGGCCATTCAAATCATCCACAGTGCTTTTCATAGGTCTAGGTAATCTGGGCAAATTCCAGCACAGGCACTTGCAAATCTATCTAGCTGAAATGCTCCCCAGGATTCTTCAGGTGGAGAAAACATTCTGCACTGCTTGTCCTGAAACTTGAGGGTGCAAAATAATTGCTTCCTTCCAGAACTGGTTCCACTTGGTGGGGGGACTCCTGGTGTGTCCAGGAAGAGTTTTAGCATCCTTCAGGGTGTCATGCATTGATTATGAAGATATAATATCACAGGGAGAGCGACCCCTTAATGCAACTGATGCTGGTCATATTTGTTTATGTTCCACTACTGCTTTGAAAAGGGAATTTGTGTCTTATCCAGTGGAGGAGGGACACTGTTGCTTGTATCGGTCTGAAGATGCAAAGGGGGATTGGCCTCTATCCTGAAAAAAAAAGTGAGCATCTCCTTAGAGAAAATATCAAGAAATGTTGCTGATCGACCAGAAGAAAATAGCTCTCTGAAACTGACAGGAGAGCAGTAGCAATGTGGATGTGAATATTAACCATGCTTCTCTCTGTCATGGGCACCTTGGGGGCGTATTATGTATATTGCTTGCTGCCATGTGTCTGAATAAACAGTCTCATTTCATGTGACTTGCCATGGGATCCATTTGGATTGGCGATCAGTTCACAGGCTGGGTCGGGGCAGCTAAGGCTGTTCTGCAGAATGCAGCAGGTTTTACTTCGATAAAACTGTTTGTTTTTTTCTGAGGAAAAGATGCATTGTTTCTTATTGCTGTCCCCCAGGATCTTGTGCAAGCAGACAGAGGTGAGGGAACTCCAGGTGTGACATACATGCTGTCTCATTCAGCAATTATTCTTTCTTTTCTTCCCTGTTGCTGTTACTTGTCACTGGGGAGGGGATGTCAAGATGGCAATACTTTAAATAAACCAACCAGCCCCCACCCATGGTTTAGAGCAACCCCTGTCCCCATTTGCAGAGAGCAACCATGAGCCCAATCAGGTACCAAGATAGTATAGAGGAAGTTGAATAAAGGTGACTTGTTAGCAGCCAAAGAAATGCACATACCATGTGGTGCACTGCAGGTGGATTTCGTCTTAGATCCGCATGTGGCCATTCACGGGATGGCGGGGAAAGTGAAGAGCCAGAATTTGACTAATAGGAATTGTAAGTTATTCTGCGGCATGGCACAGAACTATCCTTTGGATAGGACTCCCCAAAGTGCACACAGCATAAATCTGCATGGCTCCTGTTGGAAAAGGTCAGACTTTCTAAGGGCCCAGGGAGCTGTGTGGAGGTCTGTGCTGTGAAGGTCCTTGCTATTTACATTGCTGTGCCATGAGGGGCTATGGGAAATGGAAAAGGAGGATCAGGATGGCTCACGGGTTGGAACTAAGGCTGGAGAGAGGTCTTCACTTCCAGGTTGCTTGTGTGACTCCATCCTAGGATGGTAGTGATTGAAAACTGCTGCTGTCTTTTAGTTCTTGGGAGGCTTATGTGAAACGAGTTGGTTGGTCTCATTGTAGCTCCAGAGGGCACAGGTGTCCTTATCCCAAAACCCTGTTGGCTCATGATACCCTTGTTTGAAGACTGGCCAGAGAAGGGGAAAGGACTGAATGGGTAGAAAGACGTTTCTACTCATCAGTCCTCATCTCTAGCCCAAGAGGATGTCCCAAGTTCAGTGTGAAAGCATGATGGAACAGACGGGCCTGGTACACGAGGTCTCTTCTGTGGCAGAGAGAGCAAATAACTTCAGTCTCTAGAGCTCTCTGTCCAAAACCTCTCCTGGGCACTCCAGTGAGGGGCCACGCGAGGGCCGAGATAGACATTAGCCCTAAGTACCAGGACTCTTGGGGTAAGCCGGTAAGAATGGCCATGCTGGGTCGGACCAATAGTCTGTCTACCCCAACAGTGGCCAATGCCAGGTGCTTTGGAGGGAATGAACAAGGTTATCATTAAGTGATCCGTCCTATGTCAGGCATTCCTAGCTTCTGGCAAATCTCAGGTTGATAATCTCAAGTAGAACCTCCTGCTCCTTAAAGAAGTTTTTCTCTAGTGTATCATTCTCCTGTTGCCACTAAGAAGAAGATCTTTGATTATTCCATTGCTCTGCAAGTTTTATTGAATCCTCTCTCCATGATCTCCATGCCACTGTAGCTCTTCCTTTAAAGCTTATTAATTCTGCCCTGGGAAAGGGAGCTGCTTGATGAGATAAACAAAGTAACCCCAACGCTGCCATCACCATCAGGAGCAGAGCTGAGGGAGGCCTGAGAGGAGGGCTGTGACCCAGCTCCGTCCAAGCCTTGCCTGACGTGTCCCTGACTCCCCATTTCCAGCACTGTGGAGCACCCGTGAATGGCAGCGTGTCACAGCCCTCCCTCAGCTTTTGTCCTGCAGGCAGTCTGGATTCTCCTGCCACCAACTGAGGCTGGGGAAATATTGGGTGAGAAGCACGCAGAACTGATACCTTGCTGGCCTAAGAAAATATTTCATATTTTCCATCTCACTGCCTACAGGAGCCCTGTGATGAGATCAGCAGCTGGTTTCTATTTTGTTTCAACTCAGTGTCTATCGGTTTCTCTGGGCAACAGTCACAGCCTTGATTTTTGTCCTTCGCAGAAGCTGTGTCTCACTCACTACCGTTTGGGTACCTGAGTCTGGAGTGAGAGAGACCCGGGGCTGCACAGAAAGTGTGTTGGCCTCATTGATTTCATTCAGGCTCCAGGGAAGAACCTCACACCCTCTCAGTGCTTCCTCCTGTCACCTCCATCTGGTGCTGTTCTGGTTCTAACCCCAGTGAGTCAATTACTGAAACCATTAGGGTGTAGAGAAGCTCCAGAGGGCTAGCCAGGTTAGTCTAGGTCAGCAAAACAGACAAGGAGTCCGGGGGCACTTCTAAAGACTAACACATTTATTTATTGCATGAGCTTTCGTGGGAGAAAATCCCACTTCATCAGACGCTTGAAGATGGGGAACTTACAGAATGGGAGCAAAATAAAATTCTGTAAGTTCCCCATCTTCAAGCGTCTGATGAAGTGGGATTTTCTCCCTCAAAAACTTGTGCACTAAATAAATTTGTTTCTTTAAAGGTGCCCCAGGACTCCTTGTTTGTTTCATGAGGATGTACTTTCAATGCATACCATTTGCTAAATTACGCTGAGCCTCAAGCTGCTGCTCCCACAGTGAATGTGTGGGGACTGCTTGAGCAGAGAGACTTGGAAAGACTGTGTCTCCCCTGCCAGAGGGGAAATCACAGTGTGAGCTGGCAGGAGGCTAAGCACCTGGACGGTGATTGCATGGAGAGGAGAGGAGAGGAGAGGAGAGGAGAGGCATGGAACCAGATGGAGGTAATTTCCAGAGCCGCCCAAAGGTGGCTGTGAGCAGAGCACCCCAGGGAAGAACCAAACAAAGAAAAAGTCTGGGCCACACTGTGGGGCCAGTCGTTCGGCCTGTGCCTGTGTGTGGGGTGGGCCTCGCGTACTCAGTGACAGGCAGGCTCAGTGGGGCCAGGTCCCACTCCGCTTGAGGAGCGTTCCTTTGCTTTCTGAAATGCTGTAGGACGGCCCAGGGGAGATGGGGCTGGTAGACAGCGCTTTTCTCAGGAAAGGGCAGCTGGCTAGGCTGGAGCACCTGGACCCTTTCATGGGGCTGGTTGGTGGGGGGGAGCTCAGCCATCCTTTCCAACTGGTGACTCTTTGTGGCCTCTTATTTAGTTATTTATTCTGTGCAGACAACGGCAGCTGTAATCTGGGAACCTCTCCTCTAACTGAAGCACTCTGTCTCTTGTCAGTTTTTATATGTTTATTACACCAACATAAAGGGGAGAAATGCAATTTTTTATGTTGCTATAACTGATTTATTAATAGCCTATAATGCTAGTAATATCTGATCTATAAATCTGTTCTTAAGAATTTATAGGGCAAATATTCCAGTACCATATTAAAGACACAACTCATGAATGCCTGTAAGCACCAGTCTATTAAGTTAGGTTGTAGGCGAATACAATTATCTCAAGGTGAGGAGGGGAAGAGGGTAACAAAAATACAACCTGCAGCACTGATTTCTTCTGATGCTCAGAAAATATTCCGTAAGTTGATTATCTTAGGGAATGTCTGGGCATCTGTTTGTGTACAAGCTCCCAGAGGTCCCGTGTTCCTAGCAGGTCTGAGCTCTGTCTACATCCCTGTAGTGAAATAGTAAATACGTTGAAATTTAACTTTGTACACATATTTCAGACTGCACTGAGTTGAACGCAATCTGTAATGTTCCGCTTGCCCTTTTTGCTTGTGTTATGCAACTTTACAGTCAGAGAAGCGGAGGCAGTCACCACATGTTACTGGTACAAAGAAAATTGCTTCTAGTCAGCTGTGGGGCATTTCTCCTAGTTCTAAATGACAGAAGTCAGATACCCGGTAGTCTGGATTCTTTAACACTGGGGAACTTTGTATCCAGAGCGGATATTAATGGGTCAGGCCTGGCATAGCAGTGTTAATATAGACTCATTATATGGCTATGTCTACACGTATTAAAATTAGTTCGAATTAGTTAGTTCGAATTAACTTAATTCGAACTAGAAAAAATTAGTTCAAACTAAGCAAGTGCCATGAATGTTCGAATTAGCGATCTCCATTGATTTCAATGAGCCGATTAGTTCGAACTAAGAAATTAGTTTGAACTAACATGGCCACATTGGTTAATTGGAACGAACTAGTTCGAATTAACCCTTATTTCTTATACCCTATTCAAAGTTATTAGTTCGAATTAAGGAAGCCCTTAATTCAAACTAATGAAAGCCTAGTGTGGCCAAGGCTTAAGTTAGTTGGAATTAAGCTTCCTTAATTCGAACTAACTTGCCAGTGTAGACATAGCCTATAGACTCTAAGGTCAGAAGGGACCAGTATGACCATCTAGTCTGGCCTCCTGCACAACGCAGGCCACAAAACTTCACCAACCCACTCCTGCAATAAACCTCTAACCAATGACTGAGTCATTAAAGTTCTCAAATTGTGATTGAAAAACTTTAAGATACAGAGAGTCCACCAGCAAGTGAGTCATGCCCCATGCTGCAGAGGAAGCAGAAGGCAAAAAAGCCTCAGAGCGCTGGCAAATCTGCCCTGGGGGGAAATTCCTGCCCGACCCCAATCTGGCGATCAGTTAAACCCTGAGCATGTCTCACCAGCCGGACACCCAAGAAAGAATTCTCTGTAATAACTCAGAAGTCACCTCAGAGCAATTGCTCGATTGAACTGACCATACACGAGGGCACTAATTCCTGAGTGTGCCCATAGCATTTGTCTTGAACCCCTTCTTCCCCCTCTGTATATTTTGACTCTTAATGATGTATGTTTTCTCTGGATCATGGGTGGAAGAGGAAACTGACAGTTACTGGTTAACATTTTAGTCCTGGGCATTACAAATAACATGCCCACCTCGGTTTATGTTTCGGTTGCTTGTAAAGAAAGGATGCTAGCCGTGTACCAGAATGATATAACCTGACAGCCCCCTGCCGTGATAACTCAGGGGAACACCAGTGGGACAGACAGCACAGGTCGCGAGCACGTGGGGCTTGTCCAGAGCGCAGACTGGTCAGCGGTAGCCTGTTACTGGGCTCTGAGCCAGTGAGTTCCACGGCCACGTGGGCCCGTTGCGTATTTTCAGCTGCTAGAGCCGACCAGGCTAATGCTCAGCCATGTGTAACGACAAAATGATTTCCGTAATGATGGGAGGGAGCCGTCCTTCCTTCCAGCACCCCCTTGGCACTTGGAGAGTTAGCTCAGCGCTAAGCCCTACTAAGGGCTCAGTTATAGACCAGAACAGGCTCTTGGAGTTTCCTGGGGCAGTTGGCGGGGATGAGATGGGGCTGCAGGTGCTGTGCAGGTGCTAACCAGAGGGAATAAAAGGCAGCAAAGCGTTACCAGGAGCAATGCATGGTTACCTGGGGGGGGGGGGGGGCGCTTGGCTTTTTAAGGCCAGATCCAGGGACATGTGAAAAGAGCTGGTGAGCTCCCTGCTCGGAGAAGGTGCTTGGTAAAACTGGTGTGAAGCTGGAGTAACTCCAGGTGTAAATGGGAGCAGGATCTGGTCCAGAGTCTCTGGCAGAGGAGAGTTTGGGGCAGATGCTATTTTACTGCTGAAGCCAGCTGGAGGAGGCAAACAAGAAAGCAGCTTAGCCTCCCCCAAGTGTCCGGGGGCTCCTGTGTTTGTGGCCTGACATTCTTTGCCTCGTCCCTATGTCCACAGCCACGGCTGCGAGCCAGCTGGCTCTGCACCTCTCCCTCAGTCACGCCCTCCAGCGAATAGCTCTGACTTTGTGCCGTCTGGTGGCTGAGGGCGTTGTAGGATAAGGGGGCTCTTTGCTTGCAGGGAGCAGGTGCTGTCTGGCAGGGGAAGAATTGATCCAGTATTGTATAATACGGCCCATACCAGTCCTCCTCTCCCGCAGCATCCCAACCCTGATTTATACCAGTGCCCTATCGCTGTGAGGAGCCCTGGAATTGCTGATCCACACAGCGGTAGGGGGTCTGGGCACACTCTGGTCTAACGCAACCGTCTGTCTCTGGAACACGAGCCATTTCCGCTCCCAGGGCTGGAAAGGGCCAGGGCCTGTCTGCAGGGGCAGGGGATGACAAGGGGGTTCACAGCAGCGCGCTCTTCTGCTTCACTCCTGCAGGCAGCTCTTTGCAGGGGCTGCCTGGGCCACCGCGACCTGCTGGGAAGGAGCTGGGGTGGGGAGTCTGACGCACTGCAAATGAGGCCATAACTAACCTGGGGGCCAGGCAGGCTTCTCCGTCCTAGGTCTGCCACGGCACCTCCCTCACTGCATGCCACGTTCCCGTGGTCCCATTCCTGCTCCCTGCCCCTGCACCTCATTCGCAGCATGCACCAGTTTTCCCTGACACTCCCTCCAAATGTTCCAGCTCCACCATCAGTCCTTCCCCCAACGGCCACCCAGTGGAGGCCCTCGCCTTGCCCAGCCCAGCCAGAGTGAGCCCAGGGCCTGACTCCTCTTCCTTTGCACCTGACGAAGAGCCCTGGAGAGCAGACGTTTGCCAGGCGCAGTTGTTACTGCCACTGTCTGAATCAAAGCTCTGGCAATGAGGCAGTTGGGGTTGTGCTAGCATTCCCTTCTCCAGCCGCCCCGGGGTTCCTCTCGCAGGGTCGGGGGTTCCCGTCTTTTTCCAGGAGCATGCTCCAAAGCCAAACCCAAGGGACACCGAAGTCCCGTTACTTAGCGTGCATGAAAAATTACCTCTCTGCCACTTTCTCCACGATGCGCCTCCTGCTGCTGGGAGTGGCCTAGCAGCTCCGTGTTTCAGCACCGAAGGACAGGCCAAGCAATTCGGCTGACCACCTGTGATGGCGGGTGCTGGCATGTGCGGAGCCAGAGCAGCCCTGGCTCTTCCTGCTGGGAGAGTCAGCTGCTCCAGCTAACGTTTAAGGCTGCCTTGCTTAGAGAAGCTGCCTTATCTCACCCCTGTAAGGAGCAGGTGGGTGGACGAGAGGCTGGGGAATGAAAGCCGTCGTGTGACAGCTGCAGGAACCGAACTCCTTTGAGTTTGATAGGTGTATTGTGGGTGGGGTAAGGCAAATACCCCGCTGAGGGGTCTCATTGCTTGGGGAAAGAGGCGTTTGTTCTCCGTGACCTCTGCTGCAAGTACCGGTTACATAGATCTTCTGAAGAGAGAGCTTTTCAATCCCAGGGCGGAAAGCTTGTTGCAAATGCGGCTAGGTGGCAATAGCTGCCTTTACAGCAGGGGAAACTGAGATACAGGTTTTCCCAAGATCAAGAGCAGTCCGCTGAGTCCCAGTCTAAAGCTGTATCTGCTGGGGGTGGGGGCCGTTTGTATGCTGGAGACCCCTGTAAACTCAGACCCACAACACACCATGTCAGTTTTGCAAGCCACTGAATGTTTATCAGACAGTGGCAACTTCGGTTCCTCGGTGTCCGCGCCCGGCCCACACCCTGGAAAGGCTCCGTCTCCCATTGCTGAGCCATCTCCCATCTGTCTGCGTGGGTGCGCTGATTGCTTTAGGCCCAGAAGCTCTCATTCCTTGCTGGGATGGGGCTGAAACAGCCAGACCCTAGACGGACCTCAGGTTTGGCTCCAAACACCAGTGTGTCTGTCGCTGTTGGGGTGCCCTGTGTGAGGAGGCTCAAAGCCTGGGTACCTTGACATGAGACATCAAAGCAGAGAGTGCACTAGCCTTAGAGCAAATGCTGAAGCACAATCCCTGTCTCTCAGGGCTCCCCAACCCCACCCCAGAACTTTCCCCAGGGACACCTGCAATCTGCCACCAGCCTCATCCCCTTTCATGGTGACAGTATTTAGAGCTGAAGTGCTCTGCATCTAATTACTAATCAGCTACAGGCAATCAATTCATCTATCAGCCACCTCCTCCTCCGTGACGGGATGCCTCTCAGCACTGAAGGTGACTCCTCCGGGAATTAAGATTTAAAAATAAACGTAATAATCATAATAAATTTGTTAAATAAGCATCAGGCTAATTTGCAAACGGAGAGCGGTGAGGTATCTTCTGCACACCTGCTGCTATTTTTTCCGAGGCCCCATTTAGCAGAAAGGTGGCGTGAATGCTTTCTCTCCAGCCCCAGGCAGAGCCCAAACTTTCCTGCTAACAAGGGCTGGCCTGTGGTAGCAGATGTTGTGGCCAGCGGCGCAGAGGGCTAGAAAAGACCCGTAATGCAAGCATTGGCCATGTTAACTCTCCAGGCAGGTGCCTCAGGAAGCCAAGAGTGTGTGGAAATGGGTAAGATTCGGTTTGAGAGAAGAGCGGCACTTTCCCCTCTTGGAGGCACATCACATGCACAGCCTGTGTCTAATACGACCATGTTTATTGGCATTGCAGGGGCAGGAGAGACTATAGATGGGTTTGGACGGTGGAGGGAATCTTTCCAATATGGTACTAGCCCTCACCAGATAGATGGAGCCTGTGTGAGATAATGGAACTGAATTTTAAACCCTTGTGTCCCACAGTGCGTCTGATCCAGGTGTGCAAATGCTCTGCCGGGCTCACACGAGCACATCGGGGTAACTGAGCCCAGACACAGGCACACAGGATTGCAGTGTGTATGGGCCAGGGGTGGTAGGCGCTCTTCTAGCTATTCAAGGCCCCTGTTACTCTAGTAGCTCTCCCAGGCACCTGCCCATGGGTTTGTGTGGGCCATTCAGTGGCCAGGAACCACACTGCCTAAGTCCTTTTGCAGATGTGGGTCTAAGGTATCATGAGAAGTCTGCAGGTAAGCAGGGACTTGAACTCAGGGCTCCCATACCACAGGCCACTGCCCTAACCACCAGCTCATCCTTCTTCCCACTGCGTGCAAGCGAGGGATTCACACTCTGGCCCTAAACGTTTCCCCACTTGAGCCCCGAGCACTTGGCATGGTGGGTGCCTAGATATCATCTATTTCTGCACCTCTCAGAGGCCACACACTTCAAAGATTGACTCATCCTCGCTGTTTGCAGTCAGCTGAGGAGAGGGTGGGGAGAGAGACGTTCTAAGGATACAGCCTGCCTGTCCAGCAGCCAGTGCCAGTCTTTTCTAACCCCTGCACAGGCCCAGGCTTCTCTTTAGCTGCAAAACAGGTGGGATTTTTCCCCAGATGAATCTCCCTTAGAAGGAAAAGGGCCCTGGTTTAAATGGCAGGGGAAAGTTTATGAACTCCAAGTAATTCTGCAAACCAAACCCAAAAGGAGCAGTTGAAAGGGTTTGCCAAACTCTGAACACTACCAAGATGAAAGAATCTGTGAGAACTAGGCAGCCTCAGGCTGCTTGTAGGCATATCTCAGCCCCCTCGGAACCCAGGATATAGATGAGCAGTACAGGTTCGATCCAGCACGCTCTGTTTACGACATTAAGAACAACCACATTGGGTCAGACCAATAATCTCGCCCAAAATCTGACTGGACAGTGACAAGTGCTGCAGAGGGTGTGGACAGACCAGGCAATTATCAAGTGATCCATCCCCTATCATCCAGTCCCAGCTTCTAGAAGTCAGAGATTTAGGGACACCTAGAGCATGGGGTTGCATCCCTGGCCATTTTAGCTAATAGGTATTGATGGCCCTGTCCTCCAGGAGCTTAGCTAATTCTTTTTGAACTATTTATACTTTTGGTCTACACAACATCCCCTGGCAATGAGTTCCACAGGTTAACTATGCATTGTGTGAAATACCCCTGTTGTTTGTCATAAACCTGCTGCCTCTTAATTTCATTGGGTAATTTCAGTTCTTGTTTTATGTGAAGTCGTAAAAGAGCGGTTCCTTACTCACTTTCTCCACACCATTCATGAGTTTATGGATCTCTACCATATTGCCCTTTGGCCATCTCTTTTCTAAGCTGAACACTCCCAATCTATGGAAACGGATCCATACGCTCATCGTTTTTATGCCCTTCTCTTTACTACTTCCTGTTGTAATATATCTTTTTTTAATTGGAGCGACCAGCACTGCACACAGTAGTCAAGCTGTGAGCGTACCTAGTGGTATATGATATTTTATGTCTTATCTGTCCCTTCTCCAGTGGTTCCTAACATAGCTTTTTTGACTGCTGCTGCACACTGGGTGGATGTTTTCAGAGAGCTCCTCACAATGCTCCAAGGTCTCCTTCGGGAGTGGTGGCAGCTGTTTTACATTCCTGGGAACTGGAGGCACATTGTCACCAAAGTCCTGGCGCTAGGGAGAGCTGATGCTGCTGGTTTCAATCCATGCAACCGTGGAGAAAGCACAGGCTGCCATCCCCCTCGAGAGCGGGATTACGCTGAGACTGGAGTCTGTGTTCTTGGCTCCGTCCAGTACCTGCCCAGGTGTCCCTAGCCAGGTTTTCATTTGAATTCCTCTTTACTAGAGGACCCTGGGGTCAGGGAATCTCTCTTGCTAAGTGGATTATAAAGGGCCACCCCACAGAATCCATTCGAGGTGCCTTCTGCCTCACCACAGATCTGCTCCCCACGTTTCTGCATTCCCCAAGGCTCAGTTCCCCCAGCCAGCTCCCACCTCTTACAGCCCTGCCTGCCCCCCAGTCGATCTGCAGGTGCTAGATTTCCATCCTGCTGTTTTATGGCAGTGGCTTGTGGAGAGCTGTGCCTCCCACCTGCTGTGTTGCCGTAACCTGTGTGTGAATAGCACGGCTCCAAAAGAGTATAGCTCATGGATTGATTGTAAGGGGCTATCAGAAGGAGAGATTTATTTTCCTTCTCCTTCCCCCACGCAAGTACAGCAATAAAGACACTGTGTAGGGCAGTTTTCCAGGTATCTTTCAAGTGACTGCACTGAATCTCAGCCCATGTTAACAGCAAGAATTTCCTTGGGAAATAGGTGCGTGGGTGCAAGGGTGCAATCCAGTTGCAATCCAGGTACTATCGCTACAGACTGTCCAAGCCCTTGCTGGAGGCTAAGATGAGGGGGAAAGGAATCCAGGAAAGCTGGCTGGGTTTTAAAGAAACCTTACTGAGGGTCCAGGATCATACCATCCTGATGTGCAGAAAAAAATGGCAAATACGGCAGGCGACCAGCTTCATTTAACAAAGAAGTTTTCAGTGAGCTTAAACACAAAAGGAAGCTTACAAGAAGGGGAATCTTGGACAGATGACTGGGGAAAAGTATACAAATATTCCTCAAGCGTTCAGGAGTGAAATCAAGAGGGCCAATCACATCCAGAGTTACAGCTAGCAAGGGACACAAAGGGTAATAAGAAGGGTTTCTACAGGATATTAGTAACACGAAGAAGGTCAGGGACAGTCTGGGCCCCTTGCTGAATGGGGGAGGCAATCCAGTGACCGATGATGTGGAAAAAGCTGAAGTATTCAATGCTTTCTTTGCCTCTGTCTCGCAGAGAAGGTCAGCTCCCAGACTGCTGCACTGGCCGCAGTGGTGGGAGGAGGTGAGCAGCCCTCGGCTGGGAAGAGCAAGTTCGGGCTATTAATAGCTGGACATGCACAAGTCCATAGGTACAGATACAAGGCACCCAAGGGTGAAGAGGGAGTTGGCTGATCGGTGCACAGCCATTGGCCATTATCTTTGAAAACTTGTAGCAATTGTAGGAGGTCCCAGGTGCCTGGAAAAAGGCAAATATAGTGTCCATCTTTTTTTAAAAAAAAGGAGAATCCGGGGAGCTACAGGCCAGTCAGTCTCATCTCAATCCTCAGAAAAATCATGGAGCAGGTCCTCAAGGAATCTACTGTGAAGCACTTGGATGAAGGGAAGGTGATCAGGTACAGTCAGCCTGGATTCACCAAGGGCAAGTCATGCCTGATCAGCCTGCCTTCTGTGATAAGATGTCTGGCTCTGTGGATGTGTAGCAAGTGGAAGACATGATATACCTTGACTTTAGCAAAGCATTTGGTACGGTTTCTCTCAGCATTCTTGCCATCAAGTTACAGAAGTAGGGGTTGGATGCATGGACCATAAGGTAGATAGAAAGCTGGCTGGATCATCGGCTAGCGATCAATGGCTCAATGTCTAGTTGGCAACCAGTAACGAGTGGAGTGCCCCAGAGGTCGGTCCTGGGGCCTGTTTTGTTCAACATCTTCATTACTGATCTGGGGGATGGTGTGGATTGCACGCTCAGCAGGTTCGCAGATGATAGGAAGCTGGGGGGCTGTGTGGCAGATACCCTGGAGAGTAAGGATAGGATACTGAGTGACTTAGGCAAATTGGAGGATTGGGTCAAAATTAAAATCTGATGAGATTCAACAAGGACAAGTGTAGAGTCCTGCACGTAGGATGAAGAATCCCATGTACTGCTACAGACTTGGCTGACAGACGAGGCAGCAGTTCTGCAGAAAAGGACCTGGGGGTTACAATGGACAAGAAGCTGGATATAAATCAACAGTGTGCCCTCGTTGCCAAGATGGCTTAATGGCACATTGGATCAGTAGGAGTGTTGCCAGCAGACCGAGGGAAGTGATTATTCCCCTTTATTTGGCACTGGTGAGGGAGGCCGCATTCAGAGTATTGTATCCAGTATTGGACACCCCACCTCCCACTACAGGAGGAATGTGGACAAACTGGAGACAGAGAGAGCAACAAAAATGATTAGGGGGCTGGGGCACATGATTTATGAGGAGAGGCTGAGGGAACTGGACTTATTTAGTCTACAGAAGAGAAGACTGAGGGGGGATTAGATAGCAACCTTCAACTACTTGAAGGGTTGCTCCAAAGAGGAGGGAGCTAGGCTGTTCTCGAAGGTAACAGAGGACAGAACAAGGAGCAATGGTTTCAAGTTACAGCTGGGGAGGTCGAGGTTGGATATTAGGAAAAACTTTCTCACTAGGAGGGTGGTGAAGCATTGGAATGGGTTACCTAGGGAGGTGGTGGGATCTCCATTTTGAAGATGAAGACAGATTTTCTCCCACAAAAGCTCATGCGATAAATAAATCTGTTAGTCTTTAAAAGTGCCACAGGACTCTGTTGTTTTTCTACAATAGACTAACACGGCTCCCCCTTTGGAACTTCCTCAAGGGTTTCCCTCTTCATAGACTCCCAGGTCTGAAGTGTCAAGAAGTCAGGGATGGACTAGGTATGATTCCATCAAAGGTGACCAGGGAGGGCAGGGCTAACCTGGTCTCAGAGCATGATGGGAGGGTAACTCTGCATAAAACCTCCTGAAGTAGAGAGACTCAGTGAGGAAGCGATTGGGTAAGAGCTGGGATGTGTCCCTGGAGTAAGAAAAAGGAAGCCAGGCCATGGGAGAGGAGAGCCTGTGTTACAGACGTGGCATATTATTGGGTTTGCTTTTATTTATTTCTAGTGGTGTTCATCAGTAAGTCCAGTAGGTGCTTCTGCGCTATCTTGTTACCTCCCTGCAAGGCGAATAACTCGATTGGGGTTGGTGTCTAATCAGCAACGCTTTGTAGAATTATCAGCTCTGGGGCCTAACTTGATTTTGTTAACAGAGAATTTCCCCCCCGCACTTCCCTGCCGACTGGCTGTGTGAGCAGCTCAGCTTTGAGGTGTTCTGAGCACTAAGGCTGGCCGTAATGGGAGCTGCAGGTCCAGGGTTTGCCGGTCCCTTAGCTCGGATGCTTGTGTTGTGGTATCAAAAAGAGCTGCCCTACCTTCCACTAGCTAGGGTGCTCTACGGGGGGCTTTTCACCCCAGCCCACTATAGGGGAGAGAGAGGATCTGTCTTTGCTGACCCTCTTTCCCACCCCATCTATGAGGGGGAAGGGCTGCTCCTCTTTTCCTGGCCCTTTAATGCTCTGACCCATGAGTCTATGGAGTCAAATCATGATTATTCACTCTGGTTTCTTTGCAGTGACAAACAACCAGCCTTAGTCCCTGTAACTGGAGATCGGAAAGCCGTACCCTTGCTATTTGTACAGTCCCAATTGCTAACCCTCCTAGCTGAACTAGAGTACACACCTCAGTTTTGGTACCTGAGGGCTTCTCCCCCATAGTTCTGAATAGCCCAAGTGTTTGGCTCCGTCCCCCCTTATTGCACACCTGGGGCTGAGCGAAATGTTTGCTGTGGGAGGTGGGCTTCTCTGCTCATTCCCAAAGTTGGCCTGTTTTTTGAGTTTGAAGAAACCGCAGCTATTTTGGTACAGTTCAATCCAACAAATGTATTGTGCGCCATCGACTATCCTCCAACTATCCTGCACTGGGAAACAGTCAAGGAATGCAGGAGCATCACCATGGAGGAACTGCACTGCAGTGGGAAAACATCGCGCCCTCGTGCAGTGACCTGGAGAGCCAGTGATGTAGTTGGATCTGGGCGACTTCTCAGCTAAACAGTAAATTTCCAGGAAAAAGCTGTTTTGTGAAACCGGGCGTGACTATTGAATTTGGGTTGAATTCATCAAGTAGCTCTGGCAGGACAACAATGGGGGAAATTTTGAAAAGTTGAAATGGTGTCTTGGGGTACTTTTGAAATGTAATGTTTTGGCTTTGCACCCCAGAATAGAATTTCACTTCAAAATTTAAACGGGTTTGTTTGTTTGTTTGTTTGTTTTTAAAGGTAAAAAACCCAACGATCTAAAACCAAAATGAAACCAAATTGGTTGGGGTCAAATGGAAACCATTTGTTTTGTTCTTTTTCACTCCATTGAGAAACCCACCTGCCCAACTCAAAGTTTAATCCACTTGGAACCAAAATGGAATTTTTTTCTGGTCTGGCCACAGATAAAAACATCATTTATTTGCTCAGCTGCAGTGCCTCAGACCTGGAGATTCTGTAGCTGAACCAACTTAACTTTCAGGACGAAGGACAGACCCATGAAAACTCAGACTGCTGAGGAAGGGGAAAAGTTCCTTTGTGTCCCACAGAACGCACTGAGTTGACTATATCATGGCACACAGTATGTTGGCTAGTGTGCCATCTATGTTGGCCAGATAACTCCTCCTCTTGCCCATAGATCTAGATAAAACTCTAAACACATCAGGGTGTGTTTCAGAAGTCTATATAATTCATTACCATTCTAAGACTGCACTTTCTTGGTAATAAAATATGCAACTGAAATCTAACATCATATAGATAATCTGTTCTCATGACAAATGTTCTTAGAATTGCAACAAACCATAGGAGAGGCTCTAACGGTATCATTTTAATAGATGCATCACTTTAAACTAAGGCAGTCACCATCTGCTTCACTTCTCTGATTACAAATGCAAAAAAGAACACTGCTCTCAGCAGCATCCTAATGAGGTGTGCGAGTGACTTAAATGTCCTCCTCTCTTCTTAATCCATAGCATCACATGGCTGTCTGTATTCTCTTTTCACCAAAAAAGACACGGGCTTCAGGGAAATTGCCCCGAAGAGCTATTCCTCTGGTAGGGTAATTCTCCTGTAGAGTGGAACACTGACCAGCTGTTGGTCAGATGGTCAAGCGACCTGAAATCAGTGGCTGAGTTAACCTGTGATTGAATGACTTCCCCCCAGCCCCAGTAGTTAGCTGACTTGTAGAAGATGGTGCGGGAAGCCAGTGGAAAAGGCAGGAATGAACGCTTGGTCTCCTGTCTCTCAGTCCCAGGTCTCTAACAAAAGACCATCCTTTCCTTCCAATGGGAACCTCAAGAGGGTCTTGATGTAGGACGATCCAGGCTAACCCTAGTCACCTGACTGAGTTTCATAGGAACCGCTGCAGTACAAATCACAACACCCATTCCTGGGCAGGCTATGTGCTCAGGCTGCCTTCTCAGAACTTGCTTGCCAAAGGCTCTCATCTAGGGATGCCGTTTCTCTGATGCTGGGTGGGATGCATGAAACACACCTCAGAATTTAAACAGGATGGAAATCAGAGAAGCCTCTAAGAGTCCTAGCTAACCAGGCTCCTCCAGGAAAGAGCCTGGAGTATACTGGTTGTAAACCCCCTTGAGTCTGTACCATCGACTGCCTTGGCCCTTGACTGGGGCATCCTGTGTGCTGACACGAGCTAGTGAGAATTATGGTTTGGCCTCGGTCGACAGAAGGGGGATGCTTGAGGCAAGTGGGTCTGGTCCTGTGTCCCCCTCACGGTCAGACACTCACTGGAAATGCAGACCAAACTCTCCAGTCCAGCCTGTGCTGTGCTCCTTGTGCCTGGTGAGTTCCACTTTGGCGCTGAATGGATGAGGGATGTCCCTGCAGAGAAACTCCCCAAATGGCAGGGGAACTCCAGCATGGCATGCAGCTCTGCACAGGGTAGTCTCTAGTCAGGGAGAACCTGCAGCTGAGAAACGCTCCCTCTCTTTCTGATTTACTTCTCTTTTCCCGGGGCTACTGCAGTAATGAGTCAACAGTGCAGTATATTTAAATGCAAAACACCATTATCCTTCATTAAAAGATCTGTCGTCGCCCAGACTCCAGAGGGGAGAGTTATTATTGCCATTACACTTCTCCTGACACATCGCTTTCACAACCCCTTGTAGCACGCATGGCTCTCGGATGATGCATAGCTCCCTCCCTGCCAGTAGTTCGCTCCTTGCTAGGCACATGGGCTGCTGGTCCCAGAGCATGTGTTCTCGTCCCCATTAGCCATTGAAAACTTTGGGGGTTTCATTTTCATTTGCAAGGCAAGCTCTGGTGGCTTCCTAGACTAAGCTTCCCTGGTGTATTGCAGAGACGTCTCCATAGTGGGCTGCTGCATCCAAATTGCCCTCAATATTAAACCCCTGTGAGGGCTTTGCTGGGAGGAAACTCCAGCATAGGGTTCTTTAAAGGCTTGGCAGACCCACTGATGGGGACAACCTCATCCCCTGGATTCTGAGCTCCTGGCACCCTCCCGAGAACGGATCTCCGTGCCCCAAAGGACTGAGCCCAGCTAGCCCCAAGTGATACAATTAGCTGGGCCCACCATGCTGTACGCATCAGCCCACAGCTTAACGCTTGCAGGTTTGCCACTCCGTAAAGTGAACATAACCGTATTAGAGTTAGAGCTGGTCAGAATTTTTTTTTGATGAATCATTCTTCAGCAAAACCAAACAGTTCCTAAAACAAGGCCGGGTTTGATGAATTTCTTGACTTAAAAAGAAAGTCAGTTTTGAAATTCTGATACTTTGTTTTGACTATTTTTTTTTTAAAAGGAAGAAAAGAAAGAAAACACGGGATTTTTTGGTTCAAATGACTTTGTTTTGACCCACCGCATAAAACCGCACACCTTGGCTTCAGAATATTTTTGAGATTTCAACTTTTTGACCCAATTTGAGTTGGGCGGGACAGGAAAAGGTGGAGGCATGTCAGACTGTCACAATTTTGTGGGGATAGGTAAATAGTTTCTTGCTTAGTTCTGTTAGGACAAAGAGATGCCCATAAAGATGTGGGGTTCTTGCCAGGCTTGAATGGGCCAGTGGTCTTTCTAGCAGAGAATCCTGCTTCTATCCTGCCACTAGCCAATGCTGGAGGCTTGGAATGGGAGCAAACCCCACTATGCTATCTCTGGTGTGCCGTGCATTCCAGTCACATAAAATGAAGCACATCTTCCTGACCCCAGCTTGCCATCACCATGTCAGCAGGAGGAATCATTAAAGATAGAAAAAGCTGAAATGTCAAAGGAAAGGAGCGAGCCACAACGTGCAGTGAAAAATTCTTTCCAGATGAGAACTTCTGACCTCTCTCTGGTGTCTGCAGCCTTCCCCGTGCCCTTTATTATTCATGACAATAACTTCTGAATCACACCCTGAACCCTTGCAGCTCAGCACTTGGGCTGGAGATTAACCAAGACCTTTAATCCTCGCCCTGTCAAGAAAATACAAAATCCCTAAATGAAAATCTGATTCTTGGGCGGCACCATATTGGCTAAACTCTACGGTTCTCAAGCCACTCCCCTGCGAGGGCTCTCCGCTGGGTCCGCTCTTGTTCAAGCTGTCAATACACGTTAGCAGACATGCCTAGCTGGAACGGTGTTTTGACTCTGCATCAGGAAGTCGGAGTGCTGTACAATTTCCCCCCGCCCTCCCCCTGCTCTCAAGGTGGAGGCTGTAGTGTGAATTTGCTCTCTTGACTTCTCCAATTCCTGTGATTGGTAACACACAGAAAAGTCAGAACCATGGGGATTTCAATCTTTTCTGAGCTTAAAACCCGTGTTCCGCAGCCTGAGGAAAACAAGGAGGGAGCTGTGTGCTCCGCGGAGTCTTTTTACACTAGATGTAGAGATGGGATCAGGTTCTTGTAGTCTGGCTCCTGGGTTTGGTTGTGAGCCATTTTAAGCACAGTGGTGGCACTAGGTGGGACACGAAATTGCCGTGGCTGCATGTTAGCTCACTGGTAAAGGGAACGTTGACTGTGCTGCTCCCGCTTGTGATGTGACTGTGAGGATAGTGGCTCCTACTGGCAAAGGGGCAGCTGCTGGCCATGGAAGGCTTGCTCCGGAAGAGGTACTTTGTAGCTGTGCATAGACCTGTTAGAGGAGTGTTGGCTTTATTCTGCCCTCTTTCTCAGCAAGGCAGTGACTACTTGTATTAAATTAGAGATGGGGGCTGAACCAAATCCATAGACTAAATGAACCCTCAGACTCTGCGGTTATATATTAAGGCAGGCCTCGACAAAATTGGTTCCCAGCTAGGTGCCAGCAGTGTTATTTTTGGTCACCAGAGGGTGCTCCTAGGAGCCAGGCTACAAACCCTGGCTGCTGTGGTGACCTGACTCCAGGGTTTTGTCGAGCCCTGTATTAAGATGTTGGGAGTTTTGTCATGGCTTGGCTAGACATCTGTAGAGGAAATTGCAGCCACCCTATCAGCGCAGGCATACGGCCTACACGCTATGGATCATTGCACATAAACATCCTTCTCATGTGAGTCAAGATGAAGCATTGTATGCTGTCAACTTTCTTAGGCCTTGCTTCCATATTAATGACTGCGCTGTGGGTTACATCAGAGGACTGCATACGTTTCCCATTAATTCTGATCACTTGGTCCTGCCCCAGTACTTTTTAGGGGACTTGGCCATCACGTTGTTATGGCCTGGCTGTTAAACGACACGAGCTGCCTCTTGAACCTTTTTATTTTGCTCAATTTAAATGTTTTCTCCAATTTGAAGAGGAATGGTGTAAAAAGCTTTTTGAAGAAAGGAAAGGAAAGGGCATAAAAATGTCAGCGTTAAAAGGAGGGAGGGGAGACTTGTGAAGAGGCTTCTGACGCTGTTCCAATAACGGTACTGGGAGTCACCAGAGGGCACTGTTGAAACCAGCTCTGACAGTCCTGTTCACTGGAACATACGGGTTTTGGGTCCTGGAGAACTGCTCATTGTTAGCTTCGATGCAGCTTTTTACAGAAGCTCTTTACAGCTTTAGTCTAAAAGCCGGTTGATGGCCTTTGTCTCACTCAGAAGGGCAGAGATACCCACCAAACCTAACCCTGCGTGAGTGTCGCATGTGACCTAGATAAGGTGAACTGAGCTACGTGTCACAGACTGTAAAGATCAGCTCTTCTTCTTCCCCCAAAGTATCTGAAGCCAGTTCCTGAAGTCCTGATTTCTGGCAAAACCCTCCTGACTCCAGCAGGAGTTGATTCCTTGCTTGATTTTGTTTTTTCCTGAGGTGGTATGAGCAGACTCAGGCCTCACTGGTGTGTGCTGCGCTGTATGTGTATCTAGGAATCTGGGGGCATAGCCGTGATTCGTTGAGCCACTCTGATTTTCTTTCCCAGTGAGTTATGGGAGAACTTGTCTGTTCTCTGGGCATTCTGGCAGGAACTGTGGGAAGGCATTGGAGGACAATCCGCGCTTCAGTGATTTAACTTGTGTTCACAGTGCAAAGTGGATGTGTCAGCAGCACACCTGAGCTCTAGCCTTCCCTCCGGCTGAGCCAGCTAGCTTGGAAGTAAAGCCCCACGACCCTTGGGTGAGAGCCTTTCTGTTTCAGTGGGTGAGGGCAGGGTTAATACAGGACTACAAGCCTGAATTGCTTCTGCGGTGAAGACAAACCTAGGAGCCGATGCCCCTCAACTACTCCAGGTGCAAGTGTTTCTCCATAGGAAACATGCCTCAAAAAAACGAGGTGGGAGTGGTGGGTAAGGGGATTGCTGCCTGGTTCCTCTCAATAATCAGTAAATGCCAGCTGGTTTCTCCGAGCTAACAGCAGCTCTCCTGCTCATTACAGCTCCATCTCCTTCCTTGTCTCTCCCTCCTGCACTCCCCATTCTCTAGTCCCAGCGTGATCTCGCAGAACGGTCGCCATCTTCCAAATGAAGGTTACAAACTGCTGACTCTCAGAATGTGTTTTAATGGGCTTAACACCAGGCAAGGAGGCCAGGAGATAGGAAAAAGGGGTGAAGCCCTTCGTCTAGTTGTCCTTAAAACCAGAAGTGGCAGCACCGGCCTCCTTTGGAAAGGCCCCCTGTGGAAATGAGCTTGTTCTCCGGGGCAGCTCTTCTGAGACTCTCCCCGAGTGCAGTGGGGGGTTTTCCGTAGGGCGGACACCTGCCCACTGCTTTATGAAGATGGCCAAGTGCCTCATCTACCACAACTGAGTGTTGGAGAGAAGGGGAAAGAGCCACAGGCCTCCCAAAGGCCATGCCCTCTTCAAAAGAAGGGAAAGTAAATTCACCCACTCTGCCGACAGAAAAGGCAACATCCCCGGTGTCAGAATGTGATCAGCTCAACAGTGAGTCCCTGGAGAGGTGCCTTACAGCACATGCTGCAGCTGGGGCAGTTTTACCTCGTTTTCCAACACGTGATGCTCTGATCTGGGGTGTGTGCTGAACAAAACACACGCTTTACTCCCACTAATGCTAATTCCACCTCTGGCGTGCCAGGTCTGGCTGGAATCTTGTCTTTGGGATGAGTCAAAACAGCCGCTTTTCTGCTTGGCTTTCCAGAGCTCCCAGGGGCCATTCTGGCAGTAGGAATAGCCAGTGAATGGAGTCTTCTAGCCATATCCTGGGGATTGCTGCCTGCGGAGAATCCCCGAGGGAGCCAGCTATCTGACTGCTTCTTGCTGCCTCAGTATGGGCCACAGTTTGAACCTTATGCTCTGTGCCTCAGTTACGCATCTTGCAGGGATGTTGGGAAGAAACTCCTCCACGCCTGTGTGGCCCATGTCACCGTGATGATAGCTGGACCCTGAGTAGGGGAAACAGGGAGGCAGCTTCTTCCTAATGTCTAATGAATTCAAGTTTGAACTTTATTTGGAAAAGATCATTTTTTCCCAGATGGGTGGGGACTGAGGGGAAATCCCCCAAGAGCAGACATTGTTGCTAATTTAGGCAGAGATTGGTTTTCTTTCATCAAAGGCACTTGGTGCCAAGGAAAATTAAAGTGAGACATCTTTTGTGGCCTTCCATATAAATGTCATAACAACTAGAGTTGTATCATAAAGTTTTAATACAGAAATCATTGCTCCTTCTGCTCTTTGACTGTAAAAGTCAGAAGTATTAAAAAAGCCCTGCTGGTAATTTTGTCTTTTGGAAAGAAACAAGGAGCCCTTTTCACTTCTACTGTGTTAAGACATAAATCATGAAGGAACGCAGGCCTGAGCTTTGTGTCCCCCCCCCCCCCGGCACCTCTGTCTTGACACAATAATCCATATCTACAGTTAGATTCTTGCCTAGCGGGCTCTCTTCGCAAAAGTTCACTGCTCGAGATGCTGTCATATTCGGAGAGCTGGTGGCTGTGTGGTTTGTGTCACGTGTGGGTTTTTTTAAATTCAAATGTACCTTATCTTTCTTTACTGCAACCTGTCTTCCCCAGTATATAAACCCCTCTAGAAAGATGGAGGGGAATCAATAGGGTTAATCTGCTGAAATGCATAGAGGCACTTTCAGGCAGCCAGAATTTTTGGGGTGTCCCTCGAACGGAGAGGACAATATGGGGAAGTTAGTCTTTTACTAGGGCGGGATGGGGAACTCTGGAAGATCCCAAATCTCTAACCAAAAAAGAAAATTTCCATCCCATGGGAAATTCTCATTGGCATTGGTTTTTTGTTCTGAACTGGGACAAAGTTGAAACTTTTTGACCTCTTTGAGGTCAGGTCAACACTCACTTCTGCCTCAACATGGGCGCCAGCAGTGACTCATAGGCTTTGTAGATGTGCATCCTTTGGGCCTCCATTCTCACTATGGGCCCTGCTTCCTGGCCAGATTATACGTCCCAACAAGGCACCACAATCTTTCCCTGTGGCTGAGCTGCTGCAGTGCATCATGGGAGTCCCATGAATACTTCATTTTGACTTTCCCATGGGAAGTTTTTTCCCCCAAGGGAGAAATGTTCCATAAAACTTTTTTGCTCAGTCGTACCATCTATTCGTGTGTGTGTGTGTGTGTGTGTGTGTTTGGCAGAAGGTGGGGGATGAAAGGTGGGGGGATAGACAATGAAAGCTGGTCCCCAGAAGCAAACTGGCTGGTGCTCTACTCAATTGAGGTTCAAGAACCCAAGCAAAGAGAAACAAATTTATTTATCACATGAGCTCTCGTGGGAGAAAATCCCACTTCATCAGATGCTTTTCCCCATCTTCAAGCATCTGACAAAGTGGGATTTTCTCCCACAAAAGCTCATGCGATAAATACATTTGTTAGTCTTTAAAAGTGCCCCCAGACTCCTTGTTTGTTTTGCTGAACTAGACTAACACGGCTCCCACTTTGGATCCAAGCAAAGAGACTTTCACTTCTCAAGGGGACACTGTTTCAAAGTCCCTCTAGCAATGCGGCTCTTGATCGGGGTTGCCTTTTTTCCGCTCATCCTGCAGAAGAGGAGTTCCCAAAGTCTCTTGTAGCATAGACTACGTTTTAGTAAGTGGAATGCAGGTGTTCACACTTGCAACAGCTTCACAGGCACAAGAATCATAGGTGAGGTGTGTAATGCGTCTTTAACTGAAGTGCCCGATCCTCTTAAAGCAGAGCACTCCGAGCCTTGAACATTTTTGGAAGCAGGGAGGAAATGATGAGATTCCAAAATGATCTCTCTGTATCCCATGACTGTCCTACTGGGTGATGCCTGTGTCAAACCTGCCAATAAGCACAAAAGTCTATTATTATTATTATTATTTGCTGCGAGCTCCTCCTGGTATCCAGAAAAGAACTTGTGTTCCTCCTAATCATACATCAACCTGCTGCACTAGCTGGTGCATTTTCCCCGCGGCTGCAGGAGGCACAGTAGAAGCAGCTGGTTCATGTGCAATTATTCTGGGCTCTGCAATGCTGATGGCAGGACACCTTTTGAGTGGGAGAATACACCTTCCCACCAAACGTGCGCACCTCCCAGGACATCACCCCTCTTTATCACGAAACAAAACAGGTGTGACTTAAAGCATAGTCAATACATCATTACTCATTCTTCCTGAGGGGGGGATTTAATGTGCTCCAGAACATGGGCTGCTGTTTAAAGTGTGTGGGGGGGATGTTACCAAGCTCTGTGCTTGGGTCACCTTGGGGAGAGCCAGCAGTTTCCGCTGTAAAGTTATGATGTGTGGAATCCTAGCAGGATCGCTCCCCAGTAGATAACGGCATTCTGTCTAGGATGTCCAGGACCCATGCAAGCTGTGCTAAGAAGCATTTGCCACAAAGCACAAAACTGTCTATTTCTTCACTTCCCTTTTCTCGGCCCTGGATAGCTGTGGAGTGGTTCCCCCTCTGGTCTGGAGAGGGCATCTTTGGTGGCAGTGGGGCTGGCATACAGAGGGGTCATCTAAGGGGGTGGGTGTTTGTCATCTTTGAAGGACCTGAAACTCAAGGTGAGGTTAGTTGGGTGACTTGAAATACCTTGCTGACTTCCTCCACCGTCCCACAATTCCCTCCTTCCCCCATCATAACAGCTGGAGGAAGCGATGATCTAAAATGGGATGCCTCCAGCATTGGGAAGAGCTGTGGCTGATCAGGGATAACTCCTGTATCACCATCTGAGCCATTGGATGGGTTCTCTTTCCTTCCTGCCCTCACTTTCCTGCAAGGGATGGGTTTGATCTATTAGAGGGAAAGATGCTGTTCAGCTGAATTATAGGAATGACTTCCCAGAACCTTATTAGACCCTTTGGGCACAACTGACCTCACTCCATCCTTTGGAACAATCTAATGTTTTGACGTGGTGCTTCTCAGAACAGCGCAGAGTTCTGTGCTGTACATATGGACTGAAACCTCGGTGGGTTTCTAGCTGCTACATGTCAAGAGGTGCTAATGTGTCTTGTGTATAAACTCCTCCTGAGCCAAATGCGCATCAGGCCAGACATGAACTTGCCCTTGGAGTTTGTTTAGCTGTTGGGGAAAGACTGATAAATAACTTACTATAACAAAAACAGATGATTTCTTAAATCTGCAGCGGATTGAACCAGGGGGTTCCGGGTGTAAACGGCGTCCTTAAAGAGACTGTGTTCTGTACCCTCAAAGACAGACCATGGAAGGAAAGCTTGCAGCACTCTGGTGCAGGGAGTTGATGACTGGGGGTCGTCAGTAGTCATGCGACAGTTGGGGTGGAAGTTTGCTCCAATAGTGCAAGCCTCTGCCATATTTCCTAACGGACACAGCCCAGCTCCTTGCTGCACAGGCGTGCATAGCAGCGCATTCATAAAATCCCCCTCACACAAGCTCCCTTGCCCCTTTTGCATTAGCAGCTGACTTCATCTCTGTATGTATGTGTCTGTAAATCTCGATCTGTGACTTGACAGAGGCCACATACTCTTCTAGTTACAGCCTGATAAACCCAGGTTTCTGACCCCCCTGAAGATGCCAGGCAAGCTGGGTGGAAGGGGGCAGCAGTCTTATTTTGGGGGTTAAAATCTTCAGCAGCGATGGCTTGTCAAATACTCTTCACCCCGAGTCTTGTCGGGTTTGAAGGGCATTTGGAAACTGATTTCACCTACCCTAAATATCCATCTATTAAAAGTCCCTGAGGTCTCCTCCTTCCCACAGAGTGTTGCGTGCCTTTGAAACTTCCACTCCTGGAGCTAAGATCAAGTGGCGTTGCTTCAGTATCTGATATGCTCTAGCAGGAACCTCGATTTTTGTGCTTGCAGGAGATCATGAAGTATAGCATCCTCAACAACTCTCGACCTTGGAGCGCAACACAATCAACTGGAAAACCATAATTGTACTTCGTGCCTGCCAACATATTTCCTTTGTGTGGTACAATGGGCTGTGTTGTTTCAATTCCACTAGCAAGGGAATGTCCTGCCTCCTGGGCATGCACCAGCTAGCTGCAAAATGCCCTGGCTCAAGCTTATAACGAAACAAATAACCTGCTGACAGGGACCGTAATAGTCTCTCTGTGTCAGCTGCATAAGCTGGGCCATGAAGGCTCAGAACCCTGAACGCAAACAAAGGGACTCTTGCCTCAATACACAGTTTGAGAGGGAGTCAGCAGAGACAGTCCCATGCCTGAGACAGCTGGGAGGAGTGAGAGATACGCTGGAGGATAGGTCTAGGATACAGACTGACCTAGATAGAGGATTAGAACAAAGAAATCTGACATGGTTCAAGGAGGAGACGTGCAGAGTCCTGCACTTAGGACGAAAGAAGAAGTTGGATATTAGGAAAAACTTTCTCACTAGGAGGGTGGTGAAGCATTGAAATGGGTTCCCTGGGGAGATGGTGGCATCTTGGTCCTTAGAGGTTTTTAAGTCTCTGCTTGACAAAGCTCTGGCTGGGACGATTGGGTTGGTCCTATCTTGAGCAGGAGATTGGATTAGATGAGGTCCCTTCCCTCCCTTGTCTTCTGTGATTCTATGACTCTAGGGTTGAACTTGGCCCCATATCACTTTTTTTCCACTGAAAATCATGACCCAACATGCTTCCCAGGCTGACTTCCCTCTAGACCAGAAGAGCTCTGTGCGCTGTAGGTTACAGCTTGTTCTGATGTAAAGGTAGTTGCAGGGTTAGGGTACTTCTGCATGCTCTTCCATGTCCCTGCAGTCCAGAATGACACCTTCCAGACTCCTGCTAAAGGCTCTTGGCCACTGTGGCTTGTGCCCACGCCACCTGGAAGGAGCTCTGCTGGGTGCCTGCAGCTGGGCTTGTACAAAAACTGGGCAGGGGTGAGCTCTGGCCAGCAGCCAAAGTGCAGGAGTGGGTACGGCTGCAGGACAGACTCCTCTCCTCTAGACTAAACTATCAATAGTTGGTGGGGCCAGAGCAGAAGAACGGGGCAGCCTTTGCTAGTTAGAGGGTATAGCCTCTGGTGGACTACTCCATGTAAACTCGCTTGCTCCTCTGTATGGTGGGGAATTCCTAACCAGAGGCTATGAAGGAACTGATGCACCTGGCTGGCCACCTAGTCAGGTGTCTGTATCCAGCTGTGGCCAATGCCAGATGTTTCAGGGGAAAGGGAACTGGTGTAGCCCACCTGCCCAACTGTGTAGCTCACTAGCACACTTGGAAGTGGGGAACATCTTCCTGACCCCAGTTAGTGATCTCTTAGGGCCAGAAAGAAGCTCTTCACGACCCTTTCAACAGCGAAGCTCTAGGGAGCGGCATGTGCTCTCCTACACTCCTAAGTGAGGTATGCAGTGCTATTTCCAGTTCTTCTCGCTGAATCTTGCCACGCTGCCTGCTTTCGCATTCTGAAGCAGCAAGTTATTGAGATTTGCATGGCTTAGCAATGGAAGGTATTTCCTTTGTCAGCTCTTAATGGCAAGTGGCCAATGGCTGGGTGATGGTAGAGCTGCAGGGGGGTAGCTCAGATCAGCACCCCCTTGTGCCAGGTACTGTACAGACTAACAGTGAGAGTTCCCACCCTGGTGTGTATGATATGGTGCCCAGGATAAGAGAGAGAATACCGTCATTCCAGTTGAGAAGTCACGGTAAATATCACCTTCGTGGCCTTCTGTATCCCACGTGATGGTTATTACATACAGCTACTGTATCTCAAGTGTTTCCATTCTCTCTGCTCATTGGTCTGTGCAATCGGCCCCCACCTCCTGCCAGGTCCCTCCAGTAACAGATGCGATGTTATGGAATTGTGGACTTTTCCTGGCTCCCATAAGAATTTTATAAATATCTATCTCTGACCATCTGGGCTTGTGAGTGATGCTGCTCTTGAGTAAATGGGGGAGATAAAGAGCCCCCGGCAGGAATGAAAGACAACGCAGGGAGGGGCGCTCATGCAGCTCTCCAGGACTGAAACAAAGCAGGTAACATGTCTTTTGAGTTCCTGCCCTTGGGATTGAAGTGCTCAGATTGAATCCGTTCAAATCAACGAACTTGGAACTGCGTTAAGTAATAGCCCTTGAGCTTGGGACACAGCACCTGAGAACTGATGAGCATGAGACCGACCAACAGAAAGCGGCTTGGTGGGAGCACCTGAAGTTTTCTAGGTCTACCAGTGTCTCCGTGCGAAGGCTGAACTAGCTGCGAGGTTTAGCTGGCTGTGGTTTGCCCTGAAGTATTCTTGTTCTGATTAAACACGACTCCATGCCAGCTGGCAGGTCACTTTGCCATTACCCCTGAGAGTGGAGCTGCCGGGGCGATCGCTGTGAATTGGAAGGCTCTGCACGCCCAGGTGCTGTTCTGGAGGGAGAGGATCGTGCCTCAGAAGAGGGGGGCCTGAGACCGAGGGGAAGTGTCCTTGAGGGGGTCATAGGTGCAGTTAACTCGATTTCTCAGCTGGTGCCTGGGGAGTCCAGCATCCAGCATGTGCCTCCCACTTGTTGTTTGTGAATTGGGTGCCTAAAACAAAGGTGTCCCCCACTCCGGCCCTGGGAACTGTCGCATCCAATTATCACTCGCTCAGCTAGCTGCAGCCCTGCCCGGAGCTCTGCCAAACAGGAGTAAACGTTACAGTGGCTGCCAAAGGGAAGGGGAAAGAAAAGATTTGTAATAGCTTGCTCCATTAAAGATCTCCTTGAAGCTGGGACAGTCCGACCTCTGCAGCCGAAATGACCGTGCTTGGAGCTGCTGCATGAGCTCTAAATCGAACTCCCCAGCCAGTCTTCGTTCTAACCACTCCGTGTAAACCTGCAGCTAATGCCCCACTCTTCTCCTGCCCCAGAGAGAGGGGTGGGGTTTAGAAAGCTCAGTCTGTCCTCAGTCAGAGAGAGAAATAATGCACATAGCATCCTGGGCTGCCTCTCTCAGCGTGAGACTCGGGCAATGCGCTTGGGATGAAGTACAGTTCGAAAAGTGAAATTACCAAGAATGGCGCCCACACGCAGAGACGGAGCAGAAGCAACTACACAAAAGTTCAGCCAAAAAGGGAACGAACAGTGTAGCTCCTTTGTGACTCGCTGGCTGGAACAGCCATGAGAAGTAAACAGTCCACGCAAAACCAATCTCTTTAACAGTAACCTTTGAAAAAGTGCTCATACGGGCCACCTCCCGGTGCTGTGGGCGATCTTTGCTCCCCGTTAGTGCCTGCTCCACGGGAGAGAAGAGTCCATTCAGAGACCATGCATGCACTGGCTGCGCCCGGGGGGACAGATGCTTTCCAGCAGCTGGGGGGGTGATCTCGAGCCCCCGCGCTGTCAGCTAGCTGCTGCCACAGCGAATCAGGCCCAGGGGGTTTCTCGGTGTCAAAGTGCAGACAGGCCATGTGCGTCGCAGGCCATTGGTCCGGCTGCTGGAGAGCATCTGTCCCCCGTGCGCAGCCAGTCCATGCCGCCTCCCCGAGAGCCGAGCGGGCAGGGCATTCCAGGCGCATGGGGGGGACGGTGCAGCACCGGGGCAATTCTGTGCCTCTGCAGCAGCTCCGAGACACTCAACGTTCTGGGAGGTGGCGTGGCTCCCACACCCCCTGAATAAGGGGGGCGCAAGCTCCTCCTGCGCTTTAGCCAAGCAGTGAGTTGGATCCACTGAGTCACATTTAAAGGGGAAATGGAAACGTGATCTGGTTTTCGTCTCTTCCCCGTTTTTCTTTTGTTTTTTTGACTGCTGGGTGTTGGCCATAAAGACTCTGGTCCCTTGTGAGACGGCTGTACCTGTCTGCTGCTTATTATGGGGCCTCTTCTTCCTTCCCCCACCTCTATCTCTTCTCCTCCCTGCCTCTGGCTCACAGAACCTTTTCCCCGGGATGGAAGGACTCCAGCTTCCACTGACACGGTACTCTCTCCACCAAGCGCAGCAGGGTGCCATCCTGCTAGAGAGCCCTGAAATGATTAAATGAATATGGAAATTAATTACTCTGCTTTCCTGAGCTGGAGGATGAGCTGCAGGTGGGGGGTGGGGAGAGATTGCCAGTCTGAGCCCCGCTGACACTTTCCTGAAGAGAAAGAGATGGAAATCTTGAGTTATTTCACATGCTTTCTCTGTTTGGTGCAAAGGTTGCTCTGCTGGTGAGTCTCACACTGTACACTGGGGCTTCAAACTCTCGCCTTAAATTCCACTGTCACCCCAGGATACTTTCCCTGAGAGAAATGCAAGTCCACGGCCGTTTGGGGTGTCTTTCTGGCCTGCGTTGCTCTGCGGACAGGCCCTGTGTGCGGCTCAGCCCCTCGCTCTCTGCATGCACGCTGCAGATTTACGGAACTGGATCCCCCGCAGGGGGCTGGGACGGGCAGAAAGACAGTGTGGGCAGAGGTGGTTCTGTTACGATGCACAGCTCGTTACGAAATGAGAAACGGCCAGGGAGTCATCCGTGCGATGGAGACAGCAGGCTGGTTCTCCAGCAATGCTGGGAACATCAGGGCTGTGTTTAATGCTTGCAGCGCAGATGCGTGGTTTAGGCACATGGTTTACGCCTTCACGGATTTGGGGGGCAGAGTGCCCAATTTGAGATGCTGAGCACCCACAACTCCTGTTGTAGTCAATCGGCCCTGCAGATACTCAGCGCCTCTGGCACCCAAAATTTAAGGCCTCTGCGTGAAAATACTGTGTAGTAATCTGGCCCTGAAGGGGTTACCTGGGTTGTTGAGCGTATAAAGATTTGGATCCATGCTCCATTCCCCCCACCCCCTGGTTAGTGAGTTGGTGTTTTCCTTCCCCGCTGTCATTCTGTCCTGTCGGTGAAGAAAGCAGCGTGTCCCTGGCCTGCACTACTGTAAGCCGGGTGTTTGCTTTGCACTGAGCAGGGCTGGCTTTCGCCTCTGTGCCTCAGTTTGCTCACCTCTAAAATGGGGGTAGCCCTGACACCTCAGGGAGCTGTAAGGTACGTGCAAAGCCATGCCTGTGGCTGCCGAGAGGTGATGTGGCCGACTGAAAACATCAGGATTCTTAAGATGGTGCCAGTTTTGAACAGCGGATGTGATGTTTGCTTCTTTGGTTTGGGGTTTCTATGGGGGCGGGGAGGGGAGGGGAGGGTGACCGATCCATTGGCATTGAAGTAGGTGTCTGTGTGTTGTAAGAGCTAATCTGCATCGCAGATGGAAAGGGTCAGGATTTTAAAGATGTGCCATTAAACTTCTAAAAATTGTGTTTTGGGAAAAGCTCTATTTGCCTGGAAAGCGTCCTTGCGTTCTGAGCTTAACAATTCATTGGAACATCTTCCGTCAGCAGTGCCGTGTCTGTCCAGGGTGCATTCAGCTGGAAGTGACTGCGGTGCCGGTGTCTTTTCGCCCAACCCCTGCGCTTTTTGCTTGCTGATGAATCTTCCCGTCAGGGTGAGAATGAGCCGCGAGCTGTGGTAACTCAACAGTGGGGGTTCCTTGCCTAGGCTGAGAAATGGAGATGGAGAGGGGACAGTGCCATCAGGTTTGGAAACTGCTGCTGATCTGCAGCTCTCTGAAATGAAAGGGCGTCACTCTATTGACTTCAGTGGTCTTTGGACCACATCCTTATTTTGGCCCAAGGAGGGAGTGTCTGTGACCCTCTGAGCGTGGATTCTGAAGGGCCTTTGTTGTCTCTGGATGTCCGGCACTGGTTTGCTGGGACCCACCCTCGTCAAGAGCAAAGTGTTGGCACTGAACCCCTAAGCACGCCAGTGAGTAGATTGCCCACGTCAGTGTGATCTGAATGGTACCAGGAAATGACCGGCTGGCTCATGTCTTCAGGAGTCTCTAGCCCCAGGACAGCCAGCTAGCCAATCAGCAGGCGACTTTGTGTATTTGCAGTGCTTGGGCCAAGGACCGTCACAACTCAACGGAGGGCCAGGGCGTAAGCATGTCGCTGAGGACAGACGTGGGCTGTGTTCTTCATTTGACTACTGTGCACGGCAAGGCCACCAATCTCTCTGGCATCCTTCGGATAGTTCTTTCCTCTTCCGAAGCAATTGTCTGCTGGCCCTGGCTATAGAACAGGAGTGCAAGTCAGGAGACATGGGTGCTGTTCTTTGTTCTGCCACTGGCTCACCAAATGGCCTTTGCCAAGACACTTGACTGCATCCCCCTGTGTCTTGTTTTCCCCCACCTGTAAAACTGGGATTGCAACAGGGGATTGTGCAGTTACATTTGCTAAGTACTTTTCTGCTCCATAGCACCTGATACCTGGATATTTCGAAGTGTTAGACAGGCAGAGACTGGAAGCTCCAAATCAGAGCATGCCCAATGTCCAGGGAAGCTCTGGAATCCAGACCTGGAGCAGAATGTGAATTCAGTTCACCCATTAGAAAGACTGCGACCTAAAAGCTTGAATCTGAGCACTTGTGGATCTGAATTTTGCTGCTCGGGCCCATCTCTAATTATTAAAGTGGCTGTGCAGCTAGTACTGTGAGATGCTGAGTGCTTTCCATCTCCCCAGCACCTTACAGAAATAGTGCAGTCCTTCTTCTGCTGCACCCTGCTTTTGGGTCTTATGCCCCACTCTTGTAGCTGTGGCAGAGGTATTTTTAGCATTTCCAGATGCAGCTAATTAGGCAGACCTTTAATGGAATAAATAATGCACATGTTCAAAGGGCAACAAGTGTCGTGCATGCAGCTGGGGCACATTTATACTGAACAAGATCACTCCGGGCCAAAATAAAGGGCTAGTCAGACAGCAGGTCCTCCGATCTTTCAATGCTTTGGATTTCTTCGTGATCTCTGTGGGGCGATGGAGGGAAAGATGGGGTCATTAGTTGCTCCGGGGACTAGGGACTTGTCTCAAATGAAAGTAACTGCACTTCTCCTCCCCCTCTAGAGTTCAGCAAGGACACCCTTGCTTAGGCTTCCGGCTCCTGCTGTTGTCTCTCTCGGACGGCGACCCGTGTCTCTCTCCCTTCTGGCCAAGTCGTTTGAGGGTTGCACAGTTCCCAGGGTACGCTGTGAATTCACTGCAGAGTCGGCCTGCCTGTGTGGCCGGCTTCACCTCTCCCTCAGACAGGTACAGTGTAATTGCTCCAGGTGTCAGATACCACTTCCGCTGCAAGCCCTGTTATTGTTAGGGTCTGAGCACTCCAGAGAGAACCGATGCAAACCAATAAAAGAATCCACACATGCTAAAAAGCTCACCAGAGTCCCCCTCATTGGATGCTGTCCATTGGATGCTGTCACGCTTCTGGGAGGCAGCGACTATGGGAGCTGAGGGCCCTGCAGGCTTTCCATGATTGATCCCTCCAAGGATGACTGGCCGAGCCCATGGGCTCCTGAGATGAAATGCTATGGCTGTAACTTGGTCTCTCCTTCTCCGGAAGAGCTGCTTGCCCCGTCTACATCCCTGGTGCCAGCCGGCTCCTGTCAGCACCACTGTGATCAAAGAAACCCATAGCCCCAAGGCTCAGAGCCCATGTCAGCTGACTTTGGCCTGCAGGGTCTGAGCAGTGGGGCTAAAAGTTGCAATGTAGATGTTCAGGCTCGCAGTGTCTTGGAGCCAGCTCCAGCCTGGTCCCAAATGTCTACGCTGCACTTTTACAGCTCTGCAGCCTGAGCCCCACAAACCCATCCGCTGGCCCAGGCCAGCCTCAGAAGTGCTGCGGATCTTTCATCACAACATAGGAGGGCCCCAGAGGTGAACTACACCGAGGCGGGACTCGTGGAGCAGAGCATTTTCTGCACAGCATAAAGGGAACAGTGGGGCTGACAGGAGAGTCAGCCAAGGGACTGCTCATTCCCGCCACCCTTTCAGGTCTGACACTTCTGACGGCAGGTCCCTGAGGTCGAACACCTGGCGGGTCACTTCGTCCATTCCCCTTCACTGTAGCAGGATGGAGTGAGTTAGCTGGGTGCAGAGTCTGGCCTCCACTGTTTCCCCCAGAGGGATCACGCCAGGATGGAGTAAGTTATCTGGGTGCAGAGTCTGGCCTCCACTGTTTCCCCCAGAGGGCTCTTGCCAGGATGGAGTGAGTTAGCTGGGTGCAGAGTCCAGCCTGGACTGTTTCCCCCGGAGGGCTC
>ML685811.1:1368682-1400848 GCA_007922175.1 Pelusios castaneus
ATGGAGTAAGTTAGCTGGGTGCAGAGTCCAGCCTGGACTGTTTCCCCGGGAGGGCTCCGGCCAGCAAGCTCCCTTTGCAGCTTGTTTTGGAGGCTGCTCTTGTTAGCAGCCGGGGGTTGAATTGGGCTGAGCCTTGTTGGTCGAGTGTACGTCCCTGAGGGGCTGCTCCTCGAATTCACAATCTGAGCTTCCATTTTTGTTTCTGGGAACCTCTCTGGCCCTTCTTGTGGCACAGACAAGCTATACACTGTGAACTGACTGTCAAATAACTCCTGACTGCAGGCGGCCCGAGCCAAGAGCTCTGAGACAGCTGCGGGCTGCCTCTCCTTTGAGGCATTAACTCTGAAGCCTAATGAAACACATTTAACTGATCAGAGAAAACAAGAAAGGGGAGGGATGACCCCACTGGAAAGATTTGCATCTGTCAATGCATGGCCTCTTTTCAGGCACTCTCTGGTGGCGGTCCTGCAAGCAGCCTATTGCCTCAGTTTCCCTCTTGGTTCTTTTTTAAAAACTCCACACACTTTTGTCCAGTAACTCCCTTCCTCCCAGGGTCTAATTTACTGCCAATAGCCAGAAAATAAAACTCAGTCCTGGGGCTTCTCTTCTCCTCAGGTCTGCTGTCTGCCTTGACAGGTCCCTCTCAGTCTTTCCTGGCTGGAGTGTTTTACTCCTGTGGAGACCGTTCTCTTTCCATCCTACGCCACCCCCCCCCTACCCCCAGGATCTGATTTTGTGCAGTTCAAAATGCATTCTTCTCAAGTCCATGTATTTACCCTCTTATCCCGGCTCCTCCCAGGCCTTTCCTGCCTATGGACTCACTCCCAGGTCTCTCTTTGATCTTCGAGGGGAGCCAGGGGGCCCCTGTTCAGCTGCGCCTCCTTTTAGTCCCCTGAGCCCCAGCCCTTAAGGAGCAAGCCATGCTCTCACACTGCAATTCACATCTTTCCAGCGCGTGCCAGGTGGCTGCAGGCACTCGCGCTCCCTTCGACCTATCCATGCCCGTCGAGGCGGTATCGTAAACGGTGAGAAGTGAGCAGGCACAGGCCAGCTCCTCCATCTAGCTGTGGAGCCCAGTCATCAGCCGGGCTGGGGACAAGCAGCTGAAAGCGGAAGAGCCCCTGCTTTTCTCACCACGTTCCCTTTTCTTTCCCAGCCGTTGGCACGGTGGTAATCTGAGAAGGGCTAAAAGAGCTGAGAATTGTTGGCCCAGCTCCGCTGATTGGCAAGCGCCAGAGTCCGGGAAAATCCCAGTTGAATCTGCAGGTGCTAGAAAGCCACTGTGCTTAGGAAGGACAGGATATTAAAAGGCCGCACGGGACCTCAAAAGCCTCTCTTCCCGCATAGCTTTGCTGTGTCAGGTACTCGCTCTTTGGCTGAGCTGAAAGCCCTGCGTGGCATCTGCGTGGTGGCTCTGGGCGGAGTGAGGCTGACATTGCTATTTACTCCTCGGCCATTTGGACAAGCAGCTTGGCTAACGGAACAAGGGGAGTGTTGACGAAACGCAGCCGATAACGAGCACTAATCATAATGCAGACACACGCTGGTGGCTCCTGGCGTGTTCAAAGTAAATGTCTCAATTAACAGAGAGGACCTCTTTTTTTTTTCCAGGGTTTTTTTTTTGGTAGCTGCAGGCGATTTAGTCTTTTTTGGATCAATTAGTTTGTTGACAGCCGGCACAGATTGTACATACAAATTAAGAACCAAGGTGGCTTTTGGTGTCTCTGTGCTTTCATTCAAAGTCTGCAGCGGGGCAGTCAGAACAGGGCCATTCGAAGAGAAGCTAAGGGCTCGTCTACACGTGGTTGTTCCATATTTCATCCTGGAGTAAGAGTGTCCACGCGGTAGGAGCTCCATGTGTAGATACGCTCCAATATCATGTCTTCACTGCAAAGTTAACTCCCCCGCTGCACCCACACCCCCTCTCCCCGGAGTCTGAGGGTGCTTGAAATCCAGGCTAGCTGGCCGGATCCGGGCTGGAATCGACCCTCTTTGCAGGCCAGGTCACTCAGCTCTGCTAGTTTCCAGCGCTGGTGTGCCAGCAGCACAGACGAGTTCCAGCACTACGCACTGGGGAGGGCTCCTACAGGAGCTCAGCTCCCGAAGATCCTGGGACATATCCAGTGCCACACAGAGAGCCCATCATCAGGGCTTTGCGGTGTGTGGCTCACAGCCTTGGTCCTAGGAACCCCTGGATACCAATCACCAGAGTTAACCTAGCTGCATGTACTTTAACACTCTTTCTCTTCCTCCTCTCCTCATTTACACTCTAACCAACCCCCTGGGAAGAAGCCATGTGCATCCCTCTCAGATTTGCTATGCGAGGAGTCACACAGCCAGGAAAAGCATAGCTGGAATGGCTGAGCTCATGAAGGAATGACTGATCAGCAAGATCCATTTGCAGCCCCTCTTTGAGGGAGTTGGCAGCCCCCCTTTCTCCTCTCACGGGGAGATTCTTTCTAATTAGGACACACCAGATCAGTTCCATACATCTCTTTCTAGTCCAGTCAAGACTGGCAGATCCATTCCAAGAATCTCCTAGTGTACGTTCTGCTTGAAAAGAAGTCCATGCTAGCCAATCAATGGAATGAAGCTGGCTAAAACCCACCAGTCAGCCCCAAAATAGCAGGCACTGATCGAATGCTCTGATTCTGCTGCAAACTTTGGCAGTCACTGAGGAATCTTGTGGAACAAACAAGATTGCCAGAACAGTGAATTGGCACTGAGGTACCCCACCAGCTGCCTCAGTTACTTCCTCAGACAGATCTCTGCAGGTTGCTAGCGACACCACTCACATAAGGACTATATGCAGATGTCCCCAAGCCTGGATGTCCCTGTGGCTATCCCAGGTGAGATGTGCCAGGCAACAGAAGTAGGGAGAGTCCAGATTTTCCAAGTGCACAATATCTTAGTAACTGGTATAACAGTAGTGATGGGGGTTACCGCTCTCCGGTGCATCCTCTCTTGTGCTCAGAGTTGTACGGACACACCATTGAAGTCTGTCCCTGCCCTGAAGAGTTTGCAGTCTAAACCTGCAAAACCAGGAAGGCAGAAGTCTGACCCCATTAGACTGATAGAAGGGGCGGGGGAGAATGAGGTGGAGAAAGTGATTTTGGTCTAAGGTCAAGCACCAAGTCAGTGACAGAGCTCGCAATTGACCCAGATCTAAAGAGTCTCAGAGCCTGTCGACAGAGAGAGTTATCCCAGAACGCCCCTCCCTGGTTAACTATTCTGGACTACTTTCTTCCTGATAAACTCCATGTGTGGATGGTTTTATTCTGGATGAAGTGTTTTATTCCAAATCGGCTTAATCCCCTATCTGCTTTAAATTCACATTCTATTTCTAATCTGGTTAACCTTCAGTCCAGCGCCTGGACTATGAGACCATCCCTCTCAGGGTATGATCTGGGGCTTAATACCCAGTGAATTTATTTCTGGCAAATGATGCTTTCTTAATCCTGTAATATCAAAATATCAAATTTTTACTTCAAAAACTGAATATTGGAAAAACCAATCTCATTATGTAAAATACATTAAATGCTAAAACAAAGAGGTAACTTCTGCCACTTAACTAAGAAACTCCAAAAGAGAAGAAGTTTCATGTGTGGATTAACTCTTCATAGTCACCAGCCCCCAAATTTTTAAGAGACGCTCTCCAGGCCTTGTTCCAAAGCGGGAGCCATGTTAGTCTATTGCAGAGAAACAAACAGAGTCCTGGGGCACTTCTAAAGACTAACAGATTTATTTATCGCATGAGCTTTCGTGGGAGAAAATCCCACTTTGTCAGATGCTTTGAAGATGGAAAACTTACAGAATGGGAGGAAATGAAATGCAGGGGCGTGTATGACACAGGATCAGGTCAGGCTGTAACAGCAAATCAAAATAGATGGTAGGATTCAAACACTGGGGAACAACATACAGAGGAAGCTGAGGTCACATCACCTGTTGTAATGAGAGAAAACTCCATAGTCCCTGTTTAACCCCAAGGCAATGAGGCAGAACAGCATATGTAGAGGAGAGATGTTGATTCAGAGCTTGTAATTGAGTTGAATGAATGAAATGAAAGCAATGGGCTTAAATTACAGCAAGGGAGGCTTAGGTTGGACATTAGGAAAAACTTCCTAACTCTCAGGGTGATTAACCACTGGAACAGGTTGCCTCAGCAGGTTGTGGAATCTCCATCATTGGAAGTTTTGAAGAGCAGGTGAGACAAGAACCTGTCAGGGATGGTTTAAGAGGGTACTGGGTCCTGCCATGAGTGCAGGGGACTGGACCCGATGACCTCTCATGGTCCCTTCCAGTTTCAGTGATTCTCTGGTTCTAAGTCTGGTGTGGACACACTGCCCATTTAGTCTCTAGGTGCAGGATAAGAAGGTGTTACCTTTTCGTTCTACTTATAGACCTGAAGTTCATCGTCAGGACAGGATAACACCCTGTTGACTATATATGTAAATGGCTGGCATCTGTGTTAGCTCACAATACTTAATTAACATCTCACCAGGGAGGCAGGAATAAATGTTTCTTGTTTGACAGAAAACTTGTTTCACTACCCTTTGCTGGTGACTCAGACTTTAATTCAGATCCTAAGAACATGTTTCCAGTGTACATTGTCTGCACATTTCCCAGCGATAACAATGACCAGTGTGACCTCGCATGACATGCTTTGGTGAGCCAGAACTTACCTCCCAGTATTGGGACATTGCTGGGGCCTCTTGTTGGTTGGCATTAAGGCTTCTTGGGTGACCGAGTTCCTCCTTTTTTTTTTTTTTTTAAACACACAAATTCACACACTCTGCTTCCTTACTCAGCTTCATCTCAGCTGACAGGCCATTTCCCAGCCTGCAGGGCTATGAGGAGAAAGTTTGTTTTGTTGAGCTGAGCATTCCCTTTACAACATTTCGCAAGTCATTATCTTTCAAGCCTCAGTGTTGATGAATGTTCCCTAAGCTGGATTTTGCCAGGCAGCCGGAAGCAGGTGATACAGGACCGTCCTGCCCATGTGAACAGAAGTGGGGTCTGCCTGGTACGTGTGTGGCTGCATCGCTGACATATCTAATCACCTCACAATATTTAATGTATTCCTTCTCCTCATTCCTGGGAGGCAGACATTCTGGGGGGAGAAAAGTTAAGTGACTTGTCCAAGATCACACAGGCCTCTCGAGTGTCCCGGCCCTCTAGCTAATGCCATCGGACCCTCCTTCCTGCGTATCAGCAGGTGGGGGTGAGTGTTCTGAATATCATGTTCTGAACACCTATATTGCCAGTCTCAAGCACTGAAAAGCTTTGAGTTAGATCCCCCCAAAACACGAGGTGGGCTCAAAAATTGTGAGCTCTTCTAAAACTTTGAAGTTCTTTACTTTGCCTTCAGCTCTGTGAGCATTTTAGTGCCATTTGCTTCGTGTTTTCTAGTTGTTCTCTGCAATCATGAAAGGTAGAAATTCCTCAGAATCACTTTTAATGTGAAAGCTGAGACCTTCGTGTGATCACCTGACGCCAGGAGCTGGGTCTTTAAGATAAGTACTAAATATTATGAAAAGAGTGATAAAATCATGAGCTGGCACAACCTCTTTACTTATCTGGGAAGGTAGCGTGGCTCTTCTGCATGGAGACGTTGTCCTCTCCATTTGTGTAGGCTCCTGGCTCCATGAACGTGAACCGTGGATGTCATCTCTGTGGCATTCAGATGGAATCGTCCGAGCTGTGTCCTCCCCTGAGACCTTGCCTTTCATCCTGCGCTGGCTTCCAGCCTTTCTCTTGGTCTAATTCCCTATGATTCCGATCATCAGGGTCTGGTGTGAGCAGCCAGCTAGCTCTCAGGCTGTTTATACTGAGGGCTGCTGGCGTCAATATCATGTGCTGTCTAGTACTGTCTGTACAGATGTCAGAGTCGAACTGCATGCATCTCTGTTTGAAGCCGAGTTCTGGGGTTGGGGATGAGAAAAAATAGTGATAAGTTTCTTCCTTTACCTTTCTGGTGAGTGGTTTTTGCACTTCAGGATCTTGACACTTTAGGGGTGAAATTTGTTTCTGTGCAGGCGGCCAGCTCAAGGCCCCCTCCACACACACATCGTATGTGCTCCTTAGGGTGGGCGTAGGTCATGCAAAGCCCGTCTGTTGGCACAGGGCTGGATTTCACCGTCTCTGGGTAAAGACAGAGGTTTAGGATTCCAGCTGCCACTGGGGAAGGTGCCTCTCCATCACACTTGTCGCAGCAGAGCGACCTGCATTTACCTCCTGCACAGACAGGTGTTTGTCTTGTCTGCTTTTCCCCTGAAAAACAGGAGCAGACACACGGGCTGGGCGAGCGTCTGGCATAGGAATATTTAGGAGGGAGACAGCGGTCGACAGCAGATCATTGGATTGAAATAATCTGATAATACTACGTCTAATCTTCGCCGTGCCCACTTAACTTCCCCGCGTCCCACTCCAGAGAGGCTGTTGGCAACGTGTCCGAGTGGAGAAGAATAGGTAGCGGGAGGGAGATGCAGCCGTCGTCTCCCCTAAAAGAGCAGTCTGTCACCTCTCCCTGTCAACGGGCAGGGTTTCAGTGGAATTTGGGAGGCCTGTAGCAGACAGGTTCCTGGGAACTACGCTGTGAGCCAGAGACATGCCACAATCACATTTGTGGGACCAGCAACAGCCTCTGTTGTTAGCTGAGATCTGCATCAAACCTGCTGCACCATCTGGCACCTGACAGCACGACCAGAAAGCAGGCCCCAATTTTGCATGATTCCCCTCCCCCAGGTGTTCATTCTTCACTCTATCCAGGTGGGCTCTAGCGGTGAAATCAGTGCCCGGCCTGCTGAGCCATAGACAGTATGTCAATAAAATATCAGCTCAGCGTCGCACTCTGGAAACCTTCGATCAGAGTCCCACCACTGGCCTCTATAGAGGAAGCGTGGATTGTGTTGTACCCACACAGAGTAATCAACACTCTAAACTATTCTTCTCATTTTCCTGTCCCCTCCCTAGACGATGGGTCTCCTGGGTGGACTGTGGTCTTGTGACCAATACAATGAAGGGAAAAAGCTGGAAGACAGGTAGATCCACTGCTGCATAACTCAGAGCAAATTCCTGTACCTACGTGGATAAAAGGCAAAACCCTGAGCACTGGATGCTGCATCTGAACTGGGATTTCCTGTGTAAAGGAATTATATTGTGTAATGATATCTGTGGAAGCCACAGTGAAGCGCAAAGATGGACAGCGCCCATTTATCCCATGCACTAGGGCAGAGATGGGGTACTTCTTCCTCCTCCCTTCAGCTTGGGAACTGGACACTTATTGGACTCAAAGACTTCAAAGGCAATGGAGTGGAGACTCTGTGCCACCCTCAGGGGCCATCCATCCATAATTACTATGTGGTGTGAGGGACAGGAGAACACACAACAGCCCCAGCCTGGCTTTGGAGACTCCGCTCAGTCCTTCAGCCACAATAAACTGTCTCCCTTTCATGCCATCCCCATGAGATGATGGGATTCGTGGATGCGGGAATAGCCCTCGACGTGATATACCTCGACTTTAGCAAAGCTTTTGATACAGTTTCCCACAGCATTCTTGTCGGCAAGTTAAGGAAGTATGGGTTGGATGAGTGGACCATAAGGTGGATAGAAAACTGGTTAGATCAATGGGCTCAGCGGGTAGGAATCAATGGCTCAGTGTCTAGCTGGCAACCAGTAACAAGTGGAGTGCCCCAGGGGTCGGTCAACATCTTTATTAATGATCTGGATGGTGGGATAGATTGTGTGCTTAATAAGTTTGCGGATGACACCAAGCTGGGGGGAATGGTAGATACTCTGGAGGGCAGGGACAGGATTCAGGGAGACCTAGACAAATTGGAGCATTGGGGCAAAAGAAATCTCATGAGGTTCAACAAAGACAAGTGCAAAGTCCTGCACTTAGGACGGAAAAATCCCATGCACTGCTACAGGCTGGGGACCGATCGGCTAAGTAGCGGCGCTGTAGAAAAGGACCTGGGGGTTATGGTGGACGGGAAGATGAATATGAGCCAACAGTGTGCCCTTGTTGCCAAAAAGGCCAATGGCATATTAGGCTGCATCAGTAGGAGTATTGCCAGCAGATCGAGGGATGTGATAATTCCCCTCTATTCGACACTGGTCAGGCCGCATCTGGAATCCTGTGTCCAGTTTTGGGCTCCCCACTACAGAAAGGATGTGGACAAATTAGAAAGAGTCCAGCGGAGGGCAACAAAAATGATTAGGGGGCTGGGGAACATGACTTATGAGGAGAGACTGAAGGAACTAGGCTTATTTAGTCTACAGAAGAGAAGACTGAGGGGAGATTTGATAGCAGCTTTCAACTACTTGAAGGGTTGCTCCAAAGAGGAGGGAGCTAGGCTGTTCTCAGTAGTAACAGAGGACAGAACAAGGAGCAGTGGTTTCATGTTACAGCTGGGGAGGTCGAGGTTGGATATTAGGAAAAACTTTCTCACTAGGAGTGTGGTGAAGCATTGGAGTGGGTTACCTAGGGAGGTGGTGGAATCTCCGTCTTTGGAGATATTTAAGGCTCGGTTAGACAATATCCTGGCTGGGGTGATTTAGGGGGAGTGGTCCTGCTTTTAGCAGGGGTTGGACTAGATGACCTCCTGAGGTCCCTTCCAGCCCTAAGATTCTATGATTCTGTGATAAGCAACCTTGCCAGCTGAGACCCTCAGGCAGCTGGAAGCGGTGGTTCATTGCATTGTGTCAGCAGAATATTCGAGTATTCGCTCTCATGTCTAGGAAATAAACTAACCACTGGCCTCTTCTCTGTGGGCAAGATGCGGCCTACCTAGCTCTGATTCTGCCCCATTCAGGGTGGATGCTTATCTTTACAGCATGAGAGATCTTGGCTGTCCTCCTACATGAAAAAATTGTAACAAGAAGGGAACCGTCTTCTTCTTTGAAGCAGTGGACGACCTTTTTGAGTCCCATCATGCATCGCCTTCAGGACATGTCCTGTACTGACTCCAGGGATGGTGCTTTCTGCTTGAGCGCTCATTCCAGGCAGGTGGATGAGGTTGGCCTTGAGGCAACAAGCAATGGGAACAGTGACCTCCAAATGGACAAACCACTGTGATGGTCAGAGACTGCACGTGAAGAGGAACTCTGATAGTGCGGTGACCCCGGCACGCCCGGTGGTGGTGAAAGGTGTGCGGGTGGCCCCAGATAGGAGTGAAAAAAATCACATTGAGTTCTGCATCTGAGTTTCATCAGCCTTTGCTTAGAGTGATCCCACCATTCCCTTTTGCTTTCCACGTTCCCATTGCTCCTGGGCACTGTCATACCAGGATGCTGGCTTACCACTGGCCGCCTCAGCTCCTGGCCACAGCTGTGCAGATATGGTATGACGCACTTGCTTGTGTGTGCATCGATCCTGACTAGTGCCTGCAAGTGCATGGGTACTTAGCCAACATCTGAAAGGAGAACAAAGCCTATCCAAAATCTCTGTTTCACTGGGTGCAGGGTTCTTCTGCAATTCTTATTCTTCAGCAGTGATTGATTGTGCTCTGTGCCAGAGGTGGTTGCTCTTCAGGGGTGTGTGCCGTGATTCTTGTCAGAAACACCCTTTTATAAAGCACTTTGAAATCCGTCAGGATGTAATATGTAAATAACAATATGTAATTACCTCTTAAGCCAATGATACAGTAGGTTTTTTTCTGCTGGACACCAGCACAAAAAGAAGTAATACAAGGCTGAAAGAGAAAACACCTGGGCAACTCCTGCAGGGCTGCTTGGAGCCATGATTTCATATGCACCTTACTCCTTGTCCTGACATGTGGACAAGTGAGGGTATGTTTATTAAGGAAGACAAAATCAAACACACACAGCTTGAGTTCCAGGTTGGTGTCTCATATTTACCAGGGATCACACCCCTTGTGCATCTCCATAGAGCACCCAGGGACATCTAGTGGATGAATAATATACTACGCGTAAACGCATTCCAGTCCTAAATGCCTCGATGTTCTGGATAAACTCCCTAGAACTACCTTAAGGAGGTTCTGGTTCTACGGAGGCCGAGCTTGCAGCGTTTGCCCTTCCTGAGCTGTTTGAAAGCAGTCTTGCTGAGCTTGTGATGAAACGAGTTTGAGTCTAAGCCCAGTTTCTAGTGGGCCAGGGACCAGGGTGCACACTTTGGCTTTCTGTGCTCAGCACATAGATGGAACTAAGGCGTGTGTTGACCTCACAAGGGCAGAGGAAGCTCTGCTCTCCCGCGGTTGAAGCAAAGACGGCTGGTTTCCAGGGCTGAGTCTCTCAGTGACCCCTCTTGTAACACTGGCCTTACACCATCCGTCTCACTGGCTTGGAAAGGTTTTTTGGAAGTTCAGCGGCTGATTTAGTTTGTTTGCGGAGCTTTGCAGAAGCCAAACATATTAAAGCTGCCGGCGCTCTGTCAAGCTGTAGCTGGCAGCGTGTGTCTGGGGTTGGTGTGCATCTCTCTCAGCTAAGTCACATGCAAACAATCTACAGTAGGTTTTAAGACTGACGGGATTTCTGGTTAAGCGTAGGATCTCTGACTTTTTATCTGAGCTCCTGCAAATGCCGGTTTCTCCTTCCAATGCTTCTGGGTATTCTGCGACCCCTTAGTTCAGTCCACTGAGCCTCATTCCTATGTCATCACCAAGGTCAGTCCAGTACCAGGGCTGTTTGGGAACATAATTTACATGGACACACAGTGCCTTTTTGTCAAGACCAGAAAGAGAAGAGTCAGATATTACAGGCCCTGGAGAAGCACGAGAGGAATAATTTCCTCCTTTCTTAAAAGGAATGAACTCTGCGAAAGGATGGAGCATTTAAGATGGATTTGGGAGCTAATATAGTTGATTTACCAGCTTTAAGCAGTGTTTACCCCCACGGAAGGTCAGTGAAAAAGAGGTCCATTGATCCCTGCGATGCAGGCAGAGTGAGAGCTATGTTTAGCTAGACAGTTAGGAGGAATAGCCGGCAGGGATTGGAAAGGGAGCCTGGAAGAACACCCAAACCTTACAGTCTGTGCTTACCTGGTAGCGGGCACGGTGGCTCAGTCATCGGATCGATGTTCTTATGTCCTGTGCATTGTAATTCTCTCTCAGATGGATGACGCTTACTCCTTTCAGGAACTAACTAAGGGCTCCTGTGGGGAGCTGATAAAAGAAGCTTTATCGGTGGGCCGCAGTCTCTGCTTTTCTTCCCCTGGATGTCCGAATTTCCTCCTTCCCTTTGCTCTTTTACAGCCTCCCATCCCTGGTCTATGGCTCCTCACTGGAGAGCCACTCTACCCGTGTACCATGCATGTAGCACCAACACGCCAGGGGAAGGTAGCCATGGGGTGGGGAGCGCCTCTTTCTGTTTGCCACAGTCCTAGCCAGTGAACAAAACCTCTGTGCCTTCAGCACCGCACTGCAGTTGATGTGGGCAGCAGCACAGAACAGCTGCGAATGGTGAACTTTATCGAAGCTCCTTTAAGCTCACAGAGTTGGTGGATTTGTTTCTGGCTGGCCTTGCTCGCTCTAGCCCCATGCTCGTGATTACTGCCTCGTTAGCTCACCAGTCCTTTCCCGTGGTAGCACATGTTCCCAGTCTTGTAACCCAGCATCAGCCCCAGAATTGGAGCACTCTGCTGCAAGCAGGCCTTTCCTGTGGTGAGGGGGACGGTGTCACAGATGCATCTTTCAATCCTTGTCTCGCAGAGAAGCAAAAACTACAGAGCAAACGACTTGCTGTCTTTCTGGATCAGAAAGGTGGGACTCCCAACTGATCTTGTTGTGGTTTGTTACTGGGGGGGAGTTGTTGAAGACTCTTGTTTTCCTCCCCAATTCTGGTGGCTGCATGAATCCTAATGCGCTATGGAGGTCTCCCAGGGAGCGAAACCATGGGTTTGTGACTTACTAATTGCCATGGACTTATTGGGAAATGGGGTGGGAGGCGGTAGCCTGTGAATAATGTTCGCACCAGCTGTGAGGAAAGAGACAAGATGGGTAAAATCCAGCTGTCTCTTCTGCTAGCCAGGAAAGTTCACAGACATCCTGGAGCCAAGGGAACGCCGGCTCTGCTCTTTCCTTGGGAGTGCCAATCCCAACCAACCAAGGGGTGCACGAGATCCCCAGCTTCTATAAATTGTCAGGGGAGCTGTGCCAGTTTGCAGCAGCTCAGGATCTGTCCCAGTGAATTGTACCTAACTTTAAAGCTCCCCATTAACACACGCACCTGGTGACTAATGGCCGCTCCAGAGGCTGGCCCGGAATGTGAAGGTCTGCGCTGAGGATCTTGTTCCAAGCCAGCTCAGGGAGGGGGCGGGTTAGCTGTGGTGAAATAAATGGGAGCTGGATCTAGCAGCAGTTGCTGTGGACCATGGCATGGCTCTCCCTTCCCCAGTGCGCTCCAACTGTCTCTGGACAAGGAGGCGTGAGCCTCGGGCTTGTCTTTACTCTGCTGCCAACCCACTCTTGTCCTCTGCAGCATCTCCAAAGGAACCTGCATTTTGGAAACAGAGGTGTCTTTCTGGTTCTCGCACCCCCGTCTCTCTCACACTCACCAGCTCTGGATAGCTCGGAAGGGTCAGAGCTGTATCTGAAAGCAGGGCAGCAGAGCGCCCCAGGTCTCACAGCTAATCGCAGCTGCATGCAAGCCATCCTTCTTGGTGACTCATTGCGGGGTGGGGGGGGGACGCTGGTCATTTATGTTCCATCAGAGACGCTCAAGGTAATGAATGGGGAGGGCTGAGCTCCCCTGTGAATGGGCTCCCCATCCGATGGGCGCACTTCTCCTATACTCTTTCTGAAGTGCTGCGTGCTACCCCAGAGAGCTCTCCGCTCGCCCCCAGTCACTTGAAAACAACCAACTGATCCTAAAAGGACTCTTGGCTTTAATCATGGGCATTAACACCAGCCTGGCAAAGGAGTCGAGATCGGCTGCTTTCACACTGGCCCGAGGCTCCAAGGAGATGCCTGATCGGTGGATGCTGCCTGGCTCAGCACAGCAACCGTGTTTCTCCACACGTGGGGGGGAGCCCCGCGGGGTGGGACTTTGCCTTTCCTATGAAGGCTGTGGCTCTGAGCGCCGTGTGTTGCATCGGGCCCATGGGCACTCCTGGGGACGGTGTAAGTCAGTGTGTCCTCTCTGGGCCCACATGCCAGGCGAGGACGCGCCAGAGAAGAGGCTTAACACACAAGCTTCTTTTCAAAAGAACCTGACTGCATTTCCGAAGGGTAACTTTATGCAAAGGATTATCCGAAAGGCAAGCTATGGCGCAGCCCTCCAGCTTTGTAGCATTCTTCTCCTAAGCATAATTCACTTGCCCTTGGCTCCAAGTGATTTAGTGCTCCAGGGAGACTCACTTGTTACATGGCTCGTTTTTATCAATGACCAGCTCCCTGCTGATGAAGCAAATGGACTTTTTAAAAAATGGTGTTAACTTGCCTTCCCCAGCCAGGCAGTCTCAAGGCTGTGTCCCAGCGGCCCACTTGGAAAGAGATTAGATTCTGTGTTTGCTCGGACAGTTCTGCCACAAGAGCCCTCCTTTAGAAGGCATATTACGCATTGTGCACAAGGGGCCAGATCTTTGGCTGGTGTCAATCAGTGTCGTTCGGCTGAAGCCAGCAGTGAAGTGGGTGTGGAGGGGTTCACAAATGTCCAAGGAAAAAGAACTCTTTTGTAATGAGCAGTCTGATCGCCACAGTTAATTCCAGAGAAGAGGAACTCCTAGCAAATGCCTCTGATACTCAGACCACAACTTGTGAGCCACAAGTGACTCCTTAATGTGTCTCCTGCAGCTCTTTGCAGCACGTGGTCTTAAAAAGTGAGATTTAATTATTAATCAGTCGGGATGCCTTTCCTATGTTGCTAACCTATTGTCGTTGATAAAATACTATTTGGTCGGTCATTTTGCTGTGAGAATAATACACACACTCGGGAAATGTTTCGTTTTTAAAACCTAAATAGTTCCCTGTCATCCCATTTAAATATGAATATGTAGTACAGCAGTAAATGAAACAATGAATTCAGATGACTGTGGAGTTCTCTTGGATAATGCTGATCGCTAATTTGGCTCCTCAGCCACTGATGTTTGAGACTAATTGCTCTAAATATAGTTTTTAAAAGGGTGATTAACAAGCTATTAAGGTGATGTCTTGATACGCTGGGTATCTTGAGTAAGATGTAGTAAGATGTAGATTAGCGTCTGACGAAGTGGGATTTTCTCCCATGAAAGCTCATGCGATTAATAAATCTGTTAGTCTTTAAAAGTGCCACAAGACTCTGTTGTCTTGAGTAAGATGGTGAGAGAAGAGCTCCCATTTGAGTCAAGGGGAAGCTGGGATGTTCTTTCTCTCAATCACACTCTCTTAAGAACTTGGTTAATGATTTCACCAGCTATTGAAATAACGGACCTGGGTAAATATTGAAAAAAATACATCTGTCTGTGTTTGCTCAAACTGCAAAACGCTTCCATGTTCCTCCATATGTGGGGTAAATTGTAGTTTCACATCCTGGCTCCTCTCTCCATGATATGGAGGATTGGTGTTTCCTCTCAAGGCCGTGGCTCCAAATGCCTGGGTTCCTGTACGGTGAATCAGGCCCGTTGCATTCCTGGACTTGCATGCTGAGGGAGGATGTTTCCGCTGGCTTTGTGTGCAAGGACCTAGACAGGGATTTGGGAGATCTGCATATATTCCTGGTTCTTGGGTGTCCATGGCAGAGTCACTTAATCTTTCTGAGCCTCACTTCCCCTCTGTAAAATGGGGTTAATGACCCTTCCCTCCCTGTTGGGGGCTGTAATGTGTATAGATTTATTCATAATACTTATGAGGCAATCAGGTACGGCAGTGATGGGCGGGGAGCGGGGGAAGTAGTACGTAAGCACCTAGATCAAGGCTCAGCTGTTAATAAACAGCAGTGGGGCAAAGGCTCTTTAGAGGAGAAAGTGACAAATCTCTAACCCAGCGATTGTCCCTCTTGACAGTCAAATACCTCAGTTGTTTCATTCTCAGACGTCTCATTATTCCCCTGAAGAAGAGGAAAGTAAATCCCACTTTAACTACTGCATTTCTAAGTCTGGGAGTGAATGGGCACCCAGCCAGCACTCAACACATAAAACTCACCCCTGAGCAGAGGCCAGCATGCCGCCTAGGCTGCTCCTCAGCCCTCAAGTTCGGTCAGCTGGTCCAAGGAACCAAGAAAGCTTTAGGCCCCAGCACCCTAGAAGGATGAGAGCACAGTCACATAGAGGATGTCTACACTGGAGGCTCTGTTAAGTCGACTTAGAGAGTCCACACTGAATACTCGTGTTGACTGCCAGTGTCCACACTGGCAGGTGCTAGGTTGACGGAGGAGTGGTGCATTGTGGGTAGCCCTGGGAGGGGGCCTGGAGGCCAATTAAGTCGACTTTTCCCCGTCTACACAGGCTTTAATAAGATCAACTTCAGCACTAAGTCGACCGTAAGAGGCGGTGTTATTAAGTCGACTTAATAAAAGCCCGATGTGGACACCGGCTCCAGTGTGGACGTCCCCCTACAGACAGACTGCTGTCTGACCCTTTTTTAACCCTCTGCTTTTCAAGATATCCGTCAGTGGTTTTCCAACTTGTCGACCCCTTTGTTTGATGGTTGGCCTCCTTCTTGTCCTCTTCCCTCTGGCAGCCAGGGCCGGTCTACATGGAGGTGACCCCGGCAGTGGCCTGGGGCGCAACTGGCAACTCATTTTGCTGCAAGGCAATAGGCTGCTAGAGTCAGATGTAATGTGGTAAGTGTGTCTGATGGCTCATCCCAGCCGCTTTAGACTTTCCACTTTGTTTACTCGCTGGGAGGGAGATTTTGCATTACCATCAAATCCCCTTCCCTTGCTTGCAGCAGTCACCATTCTCCTCCCCCAAGGTCTCTTTGCGGGTTGGTTCTGTCTCCTTGCATCTGGTGCAAGGGCAGAAACCCTGACCCTGGTTACAATTGCCCCAAGAGCCCCGTTGAGAAATGCAAAGCTTTCGTGCATAGGCAGTAGGTGCTTCTCTTTCAAACTTAACTAGTTAAAAATATCCTCCGGAGGAAGCTGAATCCAAGGGCCCAATCCTGCCCCTTAGCTTGCCATTTACATCTCTGCCCACTTATGCTCCAGAAGGCTGCATCTCACCCCACCTTGAACAGGAGAAACTGCACGACATGCTGGGGCAGTGGAGAACTGGGCCCCTAGGCTGGACTTCTGCTACTGGAGGACAGGCAGATGTTTCAGCCAATCATGCTAAAAGGTGCTGTTGAGTTCCTGGGGTTGAGCACGTTCGTTCATGGCAGGGAGGAAGAGTTCTCTCCACTGCAGGAATCACTGGGGAAAATGCTCTGGCTTGTATTGTATGCAGGAGGGATGATTGGACGACCACAGTTGTCCCACCTGGCCTGTATCTGTGGATCATTGTGATAAACGCAGGTCCATGGACCACCGTAGTCCACAGACCATCTATTATTTATATAGCCATTGTGCTCAGTGGCCACCCATTGTGCTAGGTGCTGCACATACCCAGAGTGAGAGTCCCTACTCCAAATTGCTTACAGTGGAAACAGGGCAGGCAGAGCGAGGTGAAGAAATGACCTAGCCTCCTCATTTTACACCAGGGGAATGGAGACCCAAGAGGGCCGGGAATCTATGGCAGAGCTCTTGTGAATCCATCCCAGCCGTTCCTTGTTAGCCCCTGTGTTCTCTTCAAAATCCAAAGCGCTGGGGAGAGCTCCCTGTAGCAAGTCACGGCCAGGTGGAGATTAATGGATGATGTTTGTCATAAACCATAGGAAATGATCTGTGGCTCTGGTTAATGGCTTCCCTCTGAAATGATATCAGAGACTAATTCTTTATTTGGAAATTGGCGAACGCTCCTTGCAAAAAAAGCCCCCAAACTATCCAAACAGTTAGGCCTTGGTTTGTGAGGGGGCATCTCCTCAGAGCATGAAGTGCCAGGATAACAGCAGCATTATTTGCGGAATAATGAATTCTCTTTTGATCATCTGCAGAGTAAATCATCAGTGGCCAGAAGTTAATCATGCATATGAAATGAATCCTTTCTCTGCCTTAATGAGCACTGCGTCGTGACCAGCATCTGTTTACTCCCTAGACTTTCATCTTCTTGACAGTTTGAACAATTAATTGTACCCAATAATCTCCTTTTTATTAAAAAAAGGGTGCCTGAAAGCAAACCTCCTTCCACTCCACGATCTCATTTTTTCTAATTTGTCTGTTTTTTTTTTTTCCTCCTGGTCTTGTGCACATTGTTGATAAAGCGATCTAAGTGTTGTGCAGGCATTTAACGAAGCCGGGGGGGAGGGATAGCTCTGGGAATAGCTTATTTTCCTGTGCAGGGACTCTGCCTGAATAGAAGAGTGTGTGTAGCTCGAAGCTGGAATTGCTTTACTGGAGGCTGGACCGGCTAAAAGGTTTCTTGGATTAATGAGTGTGGAGCTGTCGACAGCCACTGAAGTTTTCTATTTGTTCTTTAGAATATGTAGAGTGGGACACCTGCAGAGAAAGCTGTGCCTCAGCTCTGCTGGGTCAGTGTCCGTCTAAGTTTCATTTCTGGCTCTCAAAGTATCTCATGACCTCCATCACAAATGGCTTTTTTCCCCTCAGAGAGAGTCAGAGAGCAAAGAATCTGCATATTGCTCAGATGGGGAACTGAGGGAAAGGGTCATTGTAAGTGACATGGTCAAGGCCACCTGGGAAGTCTGGGGCAAAGAGGAGAATTGAATGCGCCTCCCGAGTTCCAGCCCGGTCCATGGGCTTCCTCCTGAAGCGAATCCTGCAGGCACCACCCTGGCCGGGGGAGCAGTGTGTGATGCTGTTGGTCCATGAATGCTAAAGGACAGTTCCATTTTGTAGTAGAGATGGCCCCTTCACTGTGTCCCCAGAGGGGAGGCCAAGAGTGCAGGAGTATTTCTTTGTGTGGCCTGCTGACACGTCCCTCCCCTGGTGCTGCTGCGGGCAGTATCTGTCTCTGTGGATCCCTGTTCAGCAGTAACAGACTGACACCAGCAACTGCACGTAGGGTGAAAAACTGTACAGGCCAGGGCTCTGAATGGCGAGACTGGGGCAAACTCCTGAGCCGAACAGTCCCTCTGGAATTAGAACAGTCTGGCCAGTATCGATCGATCGATCGATCTATCGATATATCAATCTATCGATCTATCGCCCGCTGTTAAAAGCTGCTTAATCAGGCATCCACACGCAATACATAACTTCATTGAACCTACTAATATATGAGCAATGCTATGTTTTCCATGCGCCAGTAGCTGGTGCTTTTCCTTTTAATTCCCTATCTCCATATACATACACATGCAGATATGTCTGGACTAACACGTGACAGCCCCCATGCTCAGAAGAGACAGTGACTCAGCAAGGAAATGGGACTGCCAGAAATGCTTTGGAAAGGGTGGGGCGAAGGCTGGGGTAGCTCCCGGTGGCGGGAATTGCAAACACTTTCAGACTAATTAATTATGTTGTGGAAGGGTCAATGGGCTTGCCAGTCAAATCTGGAGACCTGGACCAAATTTATCCACAGGTAGAGCAAAGTGAATATTGTAAGCAATTCTCTCCGCCCCCTTTAAAGTTGTGAGTTTCTTTAGCAAATAATTCTTGGTCTGAAGAACATTTGCAAATAGTTTGTGCTGTGTTGGTCTTGAGTCACATGGTAATCTTTCTGCTCCTTGATTGGCTGATTGATTTATCTGAACTCAGGGTAATTTGTGCATTTAACAATTGGATCTGCTATGCAGTTGAAAAATTTGCTTATGGTGAATGTTAGTGTTTGAGGAAAATGTTCTTTCCGCGGGATGCTGTGCTAGCTGTCCGCATAGTTCAGTAGTTTCCACAATTCAGGAGCTCAGAAGCTAACCCTCCCTTTCGAATCGACTTGCATGGTGTTAGCGACCGACCCATTCATCCAAGGTAGAATTTCTCTGCGTGTCGTCATCAGACATTCCCTGATGGGACAGGGCTGCCTCTCCCAGCTGAAGCTGTTGGGAAAATACATTGGCTCTGGCCAGTCCAGAGCAAAAGCTGAATCGAGAGATGTGATGTTTTAACTTCTTCTGGGCCTGAATCACAACCTGCTGGAGTCTGAGGGAGCCATTCCCTTGATTTTGGATAAGATTCAACATTCCTAATACATCCGGAAAAGCGCTGCTCCAAGCAGCCTGGCACACATCAGTTTGTCTGGCCGACCCATTTGAATGAGGTGCCGAGATCCAGGCAAAGTCTGGCAGCAAGGACTTCCAAGCCCTTCCAGGATAATCCCTGCCTTCCTCCTCCCCGATGAATACCCCTTTCTGTTAGGCAGACCTCAACACAGTGACTCTGAATGAAATCGCGCCTTCTTTAAAGCCGATGTCTGACGCAAACCAAGATGAAGAGGAAGGACAATGCAGAATCAGCATTGTGTGCGAGCTTCTACAAGACTATAAGAATGATGAGAGATCAGGGTAGAAAAACAAAGTTACTTATCAAGAAAGATCAATTTGTGAGTCAGGGAAACAATGAAGGCTGGCAAGGGAAGAAAGGAGAAGTAACCATTAAGACTGCAGACTTGTCTGAAGATAGGAATTAACAAAGAGATCCGGGGTAAAGACCCTTAAAGGGATGGCAGATCTCTCTGCAGAGCTATGGGAATGTCTGATTACCCTGACAATACCCCAAACCACAGCTGGAGCTGATCAGGAGGCAGCTGCTAGAGAGGAGGTGGGTCTGCTGCTAAGTGCTCAGATAGACAGGAAATAGATGGTGTGTTTAAGTTCCTCAAATGTAGTGGGAATAATATGTTCAGATGGAGCTCTGTGTGTGTGAGAATTTCATCGCTGCGTCTCCTTCTCACTTATCTTGAATTGCGACTTCCTGCCAGAGGATCTCTTGTCTTTTGGTGCCTGGTGGATGGAGTGAGTGTAGAATCATAGAATAATAGGGCTGGAAGGGACCTCACGAGGTCATCTAGTCCAACCCCCTGCTAAAAGCAGGACCACTCCCCGTAAATCACCCCAGCCAGGGTATTGTCTAACCAGACCTTAAATATCTCCGAAGACGGAGATTCTACCACCTCCCTAGATAGCCCATTCCAGTGCTTCACCACCCTCCTAGTGAGAAAGTTTTTCCTAATATTCAACCTTGACCTCCCCAGATGTAATTTGAAACCATTGCTCCTTGTTCTGCCCTCTGTTACCCTCGAGAACAGCCTAGCTCCCTCCTCTTTGGAGCAACCCTTCAAGTAGTTGAAGGTTGCTATCAAATCTCCCCTCAGTCTTCTCTTCTGTAGACTAAATAAGCCTAGTTCCTTCAGTCTCTCCTCATAAGTCATGTTCCCCAGCCCCCTAGTCATTTTCGTTGCCCTCCGCTGGACTCTTTCTAATTTGTCAACATCCTTTCTGTAGTGGGGAGCCCAAAACTGGACACAGTATTCCAGATGCGGCCTGACCAGTGTCGAATAGAGGGGAATTATCACATCCCTCGATCTGCTGGCAACACTCCTACTGATGCAGCCTAATATGCCATTGGCCTTTTTGGCAACAAGGGCACACTGTTGGCTCATATCCATCTTCCTGTCCTCCGTAACCCCCAGGTCCTTTTCTACAGCGCTGCTACTTAGCCGATCGGTCCCCAGCCTGTAGCAGTGCATGGGATTTTTCCATCCTAAATGCAGGACTTTGGCCCAGTTTTCCAATTAGTCTAGATCTTCCTGAATCCTGTCCCTGCCCTCCAGCTTGGTGTCATCCGCAAACTTACTGAGCATGCAATCTAGCCCATCATCCAGATCATTAATGAAGATGTTGAACAGATTCTTATGTAAGGGCAGATAGTCTCATGTTCATATAAATGGCTAATCATTTTTGAATTACATTAAGCTTTTTGCCTCCATGTCTTCTGGCAGTGAGTTCCACAGGGCAGTTGGTTTATGAAAAATAAAATCACCTTTTATCCATTTGAACTGTATTGCCTGTGTCAGGCTCTGGGGTTTTTTCGCCTTCCTCTGTAGCGTTGGGAATGGCTCATTTTCTGGTGGGTTCTCTGTATCTTAAAGTCTTTAAATGATGATTTGAGGGCTTGAATAACTCAGTCCTAGGTTAGACGCTTATTACAGGAGTGGGCGGGTGAGGTTTTGCGGCCTGCGTTGTGCAGGAGGTCAGACTAGATGATCGTACTGGCCCCTTCTGACCTTTGAGTCTATGAGCCTTTTTAACGTCACTGAGAACCCCTTTTTCTTTATTTCATGAGAGAAGGCAAACAGGAGCACCTGACTGAACTTTTCCAGACCAGTCACTATTTTATATTCCTCTGTCATGTCCCCTATGACTTGTCTCCTCTCTAAAGTAACCTTCTAAATCCCTCCTCCATGGGAAAGCCTTTCTATTCCTCTGATCATTTTGGATGTCTGTCTGTCTTTTTCTTTCCGCTGTATCTTTACTGAGCTGAAGGAGCCTGAACTGAATACATCATTCAGGGGGTGGGTATGCCGTCCCTTTATAGAATGGCATTATCAGATTTTCAATATTATTCTCTGTCATTTTCTTAATATAGCCTGAAAGGTTTGCTTTTCTTGGCTGGGGCTGTGCACAGAGCGGAGGTTTTCACAGAGCTATGCACAGCATCTTGTGGGTCTCTTTCCCAAGTTAGTAATTGTAGAGCCCACCAATGCATTCAGATAATTAAAATAGTTCCTTCCAAAGCACATAACCTCACACTTATTGTCTTGCACATTAAATTGTGCTGGCTATTCGTGGCTCTGACAGATTCTCCTTGGGTTGCTTACAGTCTTCTCTAGTCTTGACAACCCTAAATTACTTCAAAGTCCTCCAATTTTTGCTCTTTCACTCATCCAAGTAACCACAGACATCCAACTAGTTGTTCTGACTAATGTACTATCCATCTTGGATTTCACTGGCCTTCCCACCTTTCCAAGACAGGTTGTCTCATTTCCTCTGGGCCTACTCACCCTTCACCGCAGACAAGAAGGTGCTAGGCACAGTAGAATTGGTTTGTGCCCTCCAATTCCTCTCTGTCGCCCTCCCAATTCCCCACTCCAACCCCTCTCACAAGTCTGTGCTAAGACAAGAAGTTCAGGTTCTGAGAAGAGCCAGAGGCAGAGAGTTTTACACCTGATGATTTCTGATCCCCAAAGTCAAAGACAGTCTGAATCATTCTAGACTTTTGGGACCACCAGATACATCAAGGAGATAAAGTTCCAGCTGGAAGCCTTGGCCGTGATCCTCCCTTCCCTGGAGCCAGGTGACTTGTTTCCTGCCCTCGTTGTTTAACGGGCAATTTACAGGCTCCCTACTTTCACACGGCGATTGATCCATCCTGCCCGCAAGAGATTCCTGAATCAAGGTGAGCAGGGACTTGAAGCTCAGTCGTCCATATCCCAGGTAAGACCATAATCACGTGGCACGTGACTAGTGGATTGGAGGAGTCTTTCTCTGGCTCTGAGCACAAATCCCACCCAAGACACCACCCTGACTGAAAGTTTGATCCAATCTGCTATTTTTCTGTGGGAAGGTTCGGTTTTGATGAATTGGCGTTTTTGATGTGAACACGTATTGTCAGAAAGGAGGAGACTCCCAAGCTAGAATCTTTAGCTAGGTTCTTTGAATATCGACCCCATCCTTAATAAGCATGGTACGATCAGCATGGCAATGCTTTATTGTAACTCTGCCTTAAAAAGAAAAACCTCCTGAGTAGCTGCAGTCACGAGTGCTGTAACGGCACCTTTCCAGATCCACAGCCTGGAATCCTGCGTCTGGTGACAGGCACGGCACAAGCCAGCGACCAGCCCCCAGGCTCTGACAATGAACAGACCCAGGATCCAACCCCGAATATGGCGTGTAGCGCTCCTCTGGGCAGATCGCACTTACTGTGGACAGATCCTCTTGGGCAATCCACGTCTAGGTTGCTCTGTCTACAAAGTTGGGTTGAATTGTCGCCGCAGTCCCCTGGCGATTCTAACTACACTAAATGGATGTGAAGAGGAAGCTGCCACTTGCCTCTGAGCTATGTTAACCCTTTGGCTGCGGCAGAAAGCCGTGGCTTTGCGTCGTCACGCTGGCCGTTCTGTGAGAGGATCTGTGCGGCGCAGCCATGCTGCACACTGCTGGAGTTGTCAGGAGTTTGTAGATCTCGGAAAGCGACAAGGGTGCGGCTAATGACCTTCGAAGGGACGCCGGGACTGCAAGGCACGCCTGCTCGCTAGCATGTAAGGTCGCTGTGGGGAGGGTGAAAGTTTCCGGCTCTTGCACATGTCACATCACTTTCCAGATCTCCTTCCCTTATAATTGAGCCTGGTTTCATGGACATTCAAATTAGCCAGCAATGGGCAAACATGTGTACCATTCGAGATTGCACATTTCTTTAGTGCCTCTTCACAGACACTGCCGGCTCCTTGTTCTGATTGTTCTGTGCATCTGTGCAAGTCTGCACATTAGCAGCTGTGCTAACAATTAATAAGGCAAAGTCTCTAGTAAAATCCCTGGTCCTTCATTTCTGGACTTTTGTGTGGTGGCTGGAGGATGGGAACAGATGCTTTCTGCTTTGGCAGTTCTGATGCATTCAAATGCTGGCTGGTGCCTCATCAAAGAGGGTGGAAGAAACGGGAGAGTGGGCCAGGCTGCTCAGAACAGGGCATGGTGAGCCTGCCACACTGCTACGTCAGCTGCCAGGTGCTGAAGCTTTTTCTCACTCAGGTTTTTAAACTGCTCCCCTGTCCAGCAAGCCTGTCATATTGACAGGGGAAGGTTCTCGGGAGCTCTTACATCCAATTTCTCAAGGGATTTAGGTGCCAGTGAAAGTTGGACCCTCTGAGTATCTGGGTCTTAATGTCTGCAATAGTGGGGGCGGAGGGAGGCTAAGGACAGGGTTAACCCTTTACCCTTGGGACCAACCGCAGAATATGTTGCTGACAGCTGTGGCACTTAACTGTGAGCTGCAGTGTTTAGCAGGATGCAAATCGATCCGCCTGGAAGGAATGATCAATAAGCTGATGTGTGAGCGAGGGAGAGTGAATGTTAATGCTGGAAGGTGCCAGTGTCTCTGATAACTGGGACTGGTGGGTGCAGCTTGCCACAGAAATTAAAGGCCCTGGCCCTGTCCCCATCCTCTGATGCGAGAGCAACCTAGGAATCAATGGGTCACGGGAGACCGAAAAGAGAAAAGAGGAAGAGAGGCGCAGGTCACAGAGTCAACCACCAAGCGGAGGACCCTGAATGATGCCCCCTGCCCCAAGATGAGGACCGGCATTAGTGTCCATCGCTCAGATGTGTGACTGGTCTGAAACAGAGAAACTGAGCACCTCGAACGAGAAGATCCAGCACAGGCTTTGGGCAAGAAAAACTTCCTGCCAGCTTTTGCCTGGCCCGGCCTCTTCGTAGAGCTGATGGGATCGGCCAGCCAAGTACCAGCAGTTGAGGTGACAGCTTTGGTGGTGCGGGAAGAAGCGGAGACTCTCGGGATGAAATGAGGCTGAAGCAGCCATTGGACGGCAGTGACTGTCAGTTCCTCCTCCGCTGCAGGCAAACCGGTGCCACATCGCCAGCCCCCAGATACGTGGCACGGCGTCCCGTGAAACAGGCATGATTATAATACTGCACTCAGGAGGTCGACGAGGTCGGACCGCCCCCCGCAGAAGAGTAGCGCTGAGTCGACAGCAGGCGTTTCCCACCATGGGGAGTAGGCGTTGGGCAGTCGCGTTGTTTTAAGTAACTTGCGTACCTCCCTTCGACTGCTGCTCAGCGTTCTGAAAGCCCCCGGGGATCGCTCTCCATTGACTTTCATGCTGGTGCTAGACTTAAATCCCCATAAATCCATGTAGGCATTAAAGTGCTGATCTAAGTCTCTAAAGTGGGAACGTCCAGGTGGGCTCAGCTCCCACAGCCAGGACTCCATTTCAAAAGGACTCTGCAGACTGGCTGCATGTCACTGTTTTACAAATCTGGCCCGAGACACCACAGTGAGAGGTGTTGGATGCTGAGAGCTCTTAGAAACCCGGCCTTCACTGAGGTGCCTCAATAGATGCTGAGTTGAGTTCTTCACAAAGTGGAATTTCTGTCCCCTGGAAAGTTCCAATATTTAGAGGTTTGTTTCATCCTAAAACAGGACAAAACTTTGCATTTCCACAAAATGGGAAACAGCCCCCGTTACCTGGGCACTTCCCAACTTGTAAGGTATTTATCCTCACAACGACATCCCTGGGAGGCAGGGAGGTAGTCTACAGCTGGGAAGCGGAGTCACAGACACGGACTTCCCCAAGGTCACACAGAAGAGCTGTGGAAGAAGAAGAATTTGAAGCCAGGTCTCCCACCTATTAGGCAGAAGCCCTGCCACTGGACCATCCTTCTTCACTCAGTTATTTCTGAGATGTAGCATCGCCCTAGGACGCCTAAATAGTGTTGCACTGAGGAGTGTACGTATTTTCTCTTTACACCAGTGATCATTCTTTCCCCCATGAATCCAGAGAGGCGAACCGCATGAATGGCACTTGATTCCCTGACCTTTGTAACCCTTACTCACACTGAGTAATATTTACTCATATGAGGAGTCCCACTGGTTTCAGTAAGGCTCTGTGTGTGAGTAAGGGCTACTCCCTGTGAGTAAGGAGAGCAGAATATGGCACTCTGCAGTTAGGTATTCGGATGTGTTAGATCCACCACAAAACCAGCTCCGAATCTCATTATCTGAGGCTGTGCTCAGGAGGCGTCTCTGCACATCATGGAAGATAGCGCTGGCCTCAAACAAAATGCCCACCGTGATCTCTGAACTACTGGTGTGTGGGAAGCCCGAGCAAGCCCATTGCTGGGAATGGCACCACTGAGATCCTGCCTAGGGTCTGTCCCCAGGGAGCTCCATTGACTGCCACCTCTGCCTGTGCCTTGCTCCCCAGCACCGGAAAATGAAACCCTCCATTTAGCCACGGAGCTGGTAGAGCAAAGGGGGTGGCAGTGACTTCCCCAGCCAGGTGAGTGCAGCAGAGAGACCAGCTGCAGCCTGTGGGGGGGTCTGACTTAGGGCCCAGACTTAGCCCTGCAGCGACCAGCTAACATGCTCCCGAGCCCCAAAGTAACACTCCCAGCCTCGCCGCGGAACAGGTCCCACTCGCTGCTCCCTCCTCTCTCCAGCTCCTTTGCGTTGGTCCAAACGACGATCCCCAGGCTGCTGCTCGGAGTCGGTTTTCGTGCCAAAGTAGTTGGGTTTTGTGAGCTGCTGAACTGCGATTTCCAGCCGCAGGTGAAGCTAAAACCAGTGCTGTGTTGCACCACATTGATGGCTCTGCCTAGAGGCCCTGGTGCAGGAGACAAGGGGAGGCTGGCGTGTTATGCTATTGATCTGCTGTCAGAGCTGTACTACATACAGTATGATTCTGCCCATCTAAAATAAATTCCCCAGGCAGCTGCAGCTAGCTTTTTCTGCACTAATGACTGAGTAGTGTTTGCTGCATACCCCAGAGACAGCTGCATTTCAACAGCAAGAGGTGCAAACCCTTTCTGCCATTCTAGCTATCTTCTGTAAGTGAAGGATTTATAAGAGGAAGCATGGTCTCATGGATGAGGTACTGTTCTGGGTTATACGGAAGCTGAGTTGTCTTCCTAGCTCTGTCACAATCTTTCTGTGTTACCATGGTACAGTCCCTTAATGTCTCTGAGCCTCAGTTTTCCCAGCTATAAAATTGGGAGAATAATATGCCCTTCCCTCTTTGCTGCACACAAGAAGCTATTGATGCACTGCATAATAACTAAAAGTTTTACTGGTCCTACGAACCCTGGGATCTGTGAGTCTTCATATTTGTGAGTGCCATCTGCTGGCAATTAATCTGTTAGTTATTTTGGAGCTCTGTGCTGGCCTCATCTCGGCCTCCCCTCCACATGTCTTGGGGGCCTGCTGAGATCACGGCCAGAGCACACTGAGCTCCTGTGGTATCACAGCCAGGAGACGGTGTCATTTAGAGCAGCCCTAAGGCTGCTCTAATTCTGCTGGGGTGGGTGAACTGCAGAGAGGCCCTCTGTCGTTCCCACCTTCAGCCAGTCCTTACTGGGAGCCACCGAGGCCTGAGCCCTCAGCGTTTGTTCTTCCGGGTTGAATATTTGAAAGTGTGTGTGCATGCGTGCGCCCAGCTGATCACTCCAAAGAGAACCGTCCCCCCACCCCGCACCCCTCTGCAGTGCAGTTCATTCCTCCATCGCTGCATTACGCCAGGGCCCGGTGGCTCTACTCTCTGCAGACCGTGTGCATTCATTTCCTCTCTCGTGCTGCTCCAGACTTTCCTCTCACAACCAAGCTCATGAATTTGAGAGACTGGAGCCAGTGCGTTGAGCCCGGGCTGTTCTCTGGCCAGCGAGGGTCTCCTAGACCTATAGCACTACAGGCCTGACTGCTGGCCTCCAATCTGGCCTTAATCCCAGTGTGTAACACCTCTCCTCTACTCCTGGTCAATTTCATTTCCGGGTTGCATGGCGCAGCCACCCTTGAAGAGCACCTCTCAGAAAGCTCTCGTCTGCTTTACCTGTTGAAGTGAGGGAGGGAGAGAATATTTCCCCCAGGGAAATATTGCTTCATTAATTAACCCTCCTTGCCCCCTTGGAATGGGCATTCCAGAAGTTACCTGTGCCAATCTATGAAGGAGCCTGATTCCCCCCTCACCTCTGCCCCCAAGCGTGTGTGATTGTTAGATAAGTGAGGGCATTGCGCTCCCTCTGGCAGAGAGAGACCTACCTCCGAGAGTTACTCACGTTGGCAGTGGTGCGGGCATTGCCTTGAGCGCAGGACTGTGAAGACTGCATGCCGGCCCAGATCACTGAAAACACATTCTCTTCCTCCTCCTGGTGGCCACGTCCTCTTCCCCTCCCCGGTAAGCCAAGCTCATCTCCTGAAATGCAAAGTGCCCAGGATTATCTGGAGTGTGAGCGTGCAGGGCTGGGCGCGGGCGGGAGGCAGTCATTATGAAGCGGGTTAAAAGCATGTAACACCAGGACTCTAGATAAGTGAGGGGGCCCAGGCTTTCTCGGAGCACAGCAACGCCTCCAGTTCAAATCGGGAAGCTTTTTAAATAGAAGCGGTTTTATAGTAGAAACCTATTTAATGCTTAAAGCGACACTGTTGAGTGCCTTTATTTTTCTTCCTATCCATTATAAATAATGGGCTTTTAGAACACGCCATTTCTTTCCCTTCACTTTATTCCTCGGCCACTTGGTCTGCATCGATTTCTTTCTGCTGCTGCCTGCTGCACGGCCTTGCTGCTTTTCGCTTCTCTGCTGTGCAACGTCTCATTGAATGCTCACCAAAGGAGCCGTGAGCAAGGACATGCAGGCCAGCTCCAGGGGTCAGTTCAGGAGCAGTCTGGGCTGGGGAGTAAAGGTTGCATTGTTTTGCATTTATGTTACTTAGAGCCGCCCCAGGGACCATTTAAATTCGTGGCTATTGGCCACTCTTCACACCCCGGCACCATTCTGGAGTCAACCCAGTCCTGTGTCTAGGACAACTTCTTCTGCCAGGGAATATTACCGGGTCAGCTCTGCTGAGGTTAGGGTTGGAACTGGTTACTCTAAGCTCTGATGCTTGCAAAATTTCCTTTGCTTTGACTGCTTTGAATGAGCAGGCACTGTGAAGAGATGAAGCCTCAGCTAAGACGAACTGACTGGTGAGGGAGAGGTTGTGGGTCTGTTTAAAATATGGAGGTGAAGAAAGGTTAAAGGATTTTATTAACCATTCCAGATTTTTTCTTACAGATTTATTTAGATTAATCTATGTAATTAATTACACGGAGGCTAGAAACTTATTTATGGAAGCTGGGATTCGTGCACAGTCACATGACTCCAAGAGTTGGGAGTTGAAGAAGACCCCAAATATCATAACATTTGGCAAGAGAAGCCAATGGCTGTTTCTGGATCTCTCACTACAACCAGAGACACCTCTGCCCACAGCCCAGGAGGATCGTTATTTTATTGGCTAGTTATTGTTTTTAATGCAGCTAATTGTGACACTGACGAGATCCAAAGCTGCTAGTTGCTGGCTAGAGGAGGCAGTGAACGCCTGGGAAAGCTCAGCCTTTGGACCCAAGCCCTTCAGAGCTGGTCTCATCATCTCAGGGCCACTGTGTGTTTGAGAGACAATGTTTCTGGGCAGAAGCCATTACAGACTCTGCAGGCTGGATCCTCGGCTAGTGGGAAAAGCAGGAGCTCCACTGACTTCAGCCACGTGATGCTGATTTCATGCCAGCTGAAGATTGGGCCCTGCTTGTGTGTTTGTTCTTCCTCTGGAAAGCACCCCTTTTCTCTTCCCCATTCCTTCATCCTCCTCCCACGCCCCCCTCCAGCTATATTTGACCTTTAATAAGCACCATCTTTGTAAAAGAAACGGCTGAGAGTTATTGCTGAGTGGCCCCTGGGCACAGGCTACCCACCAAGCCTGTGCTCTACAGCAGCTTGTAAGAGAAAATTACTTTTTTGATCTACATTCCCCCATCTCTGTTCTCTGCTTCAGAGCTTTAGAGACAAAGGGAAGAAAAGAACATGTTTTCCCTCTCGCACGCGCTTGTTCATGCCTTCCCCTTCCCTAGGTTGAGAATCACCTTGCCTGAAATGCTCTCGCACAGCTGTCCTTGCACCCTTTCATCTCCCGGTCCCTAAATACAGCTTTCGCAGATGAGGAGAGAGAGAAAAAGCCTTTTTGCTCCTGTGAAATGCGAAAAGCTGTTTGCACTGAACCCTGGCTCTGTTGCTGCATTGACTAGCTTTCTTTGGCGGAAGGATCGAGTGAACGAAGAGCCAGGTGGGGAAGTGTGCGGTCGTACCACCATGGCTAGATTGCGCCGGTGCCTTCCGCAGCTTCACCTCCACGCCAGCTGGATTCTGCCCTCCACTCCTAATCGCCCTGAGTATCTTCACGAGGCATGCTGCACGGCTGGCATCCAGGTCCGTGCAGACGGAGGTGCCAGCCAGTGACGTTAAGGCACAAAATGTGCGGCTCTTGTAAAGCTGCAGGGAGCAGGAATTTTTCACCCATGCACTTACTGCTCATGTTTCCCGGCAGAAACCTCTCTGTCTGCCAGCCACTGCCTCCTCCCTTCAGCCCAGTGTGGAGCGAACTAGCGATTCCTGCCCTGGGATGTCAGCCTCTCCCTGCAGGATTCCAACTCCTGCTGGCATCAGAAGCCCCCTCTCCCATCACAACTGTATTTGTGATTTAGCAATGGCTGTGTAGAGCATATTGTGTTTATAGCAGAGCCCCAAGTGCAGGCACAGGGGATTAAATATTTCTTAGGTTTTTCCAGACATCTGCTTCCCGTCAAAATAACCTTAATTGAAGAGACTGAGAAATCGACTGATGAGCCAGACTCTCCGTGAGAGAGCACCGTGTGTCCGTCCTCTGTAACAGTCTGCATGAGCTGAACACGCAGTGGCTGCCAGTCTCCACCGCTGGCAGAGACCGGAGGGAATTAAAGGTACAGCTCACAGAAAACAAAACGGTCTCAGTTGCTTAGCTACAGGCACCCAAAGACTGTGGGCTTTGACTGCAGCAGGAACCACAGCGATCCTCCCGGGGCTTGTTGCCTCCCTCCCTTTCAGTCCAGCCCTCTTACAAGCCCTTTCATCACGGATGTCGTCCTCCTGCCTAGGAGGACTAAAAGATAGTTCCCTCCAGAGCTTGTGCATGCTGAATGGGGATAGGAGATGTAGCTTTAAATAAATGTGGGTCTTCCTTTTTGCCTGGGGCAGTGGCATGCCCCATCTCCTCCCTAACCCTCCCAGTCCAGCACACCAGCCTTTCGGCCAGTTGTTCTTGGATTGCTCGCCTCGTTCCTGTTAACATGTCGCTGTTCCCCCATGTGTCAATGTCTTAGCAAGGCTGATTGTTGGAGCCCTCATTGCTTACCCTGGGAACGTGATAGATGGGGGTGCCCTTGCTTGTGATATATACACCTAGACTTCAAGGTAGATTGCACTTCTGCATTTGAGACTCGTCACGTATTTATCACTTGGCTCGCTGGGGAGGACTCCCAGCTTTCATATTTCCCAGGTGTTTGCACATCCTTGAGGCCACCTGCTCAAGCCATTGAACTGTCTCACTGCATGAAGTAATCTCTCATCACCGCCCAGTAACCAGACGGGCCAACTCTTCATTTATTCTACTTCTTCCCCATCAGCTGTCAGCCACGTTTGCATTTTATCCTTTCCATGGCGCCTTCCCTGCTGCAGAGGAGGAGACTGCTTTCTACTGGTTAGAGGGTTTTATCAGCAGCGATCCTATGTATACACATCAGCAAAGGAGCGCAAAGTACGTAACTGACAGCTCAATGAACTGATCTTGCCCTTTTGACAGCCCAAAGTTTCAGCTGCGGTTTCCAAGTGTCATACGGACCAGTGATTCTCGACCAGTGTGTCGCCGGGACACACTACTGTGTCACCACCCAGCGGTTAGTGTGGCGCGGAGAGCCGCAGAGATGGCTGGATTTGGCCTGGGGTGGAATGGGCTGGTGTGTCCTGTGGGCAGCATATTGAGACCTGCGAAAAGCTGAGAGCCATCGGTATCCTCTTGGGGGGAAGAGGATGTTCTGCATCTTTTCATTCTGTTCCCTTGTGAAGTGCTGCTAGTGATCAGAGCCTGCCTCCACAAGCTTCCGCTGAGGGATTAATCACATACACACTATGGCATGGCCCAAAGCTGCATCATAGCATCGCCCCATGTTGTTTGAGGCATCTGCCTCCAGCACCGGGGCCTTCGTTGCGCTAAGGACTGGCGTGATCCCTTTACATAGAAGGCCAGGTTCTGCCCTTTGTTACATGTGAACGTCCTTCTGAAGTCACAGGCTGCATGTGTGTTTCCAGGGCAGAATTCAGCACAGAACTTGTAACATTTTTCTCCCTTCTTTTTGAAGAAACTTGCATTTATGTGTCCTCTATTTATGTGATTAGTTCTGATTTCTTGATTAATATAAATATGTGTAACTGCTGCAGTGCACTGGATTGTTTGCTAATCCAAGGCCGTGTAAGGTTGGGGAAATGCTCAGAAACAATGAAGCAAATCAATAGCAGCGAAAACACCACAGATGGTGGATTTTTAAAGTTCAGGACCTTGGACAAAACCTTATTCACCCACAAACTGGCTTTAAGAATCAGCTATTGAGAATATGAGAGGCTTCTCACCAGCTTTTCTTTCTTTCTTTCTTTCTTTCTTTCTTTCTTTCTTTCTTTCTTT
>ML685811.1:1400858-1417292 GCA_007922175.1 Pelusios castaneus
TTTCTTTCTTTCTTTCTTTCTTTCTTTCTTTCTTTCTTTCTTTCTTTCTTTCTTTCTTTCTTTCAACATCACGACCAGAAACCCAACTGAACAATTATTTTGACCTCTGTTTGCAGGAGCTCAGGGGAGTTCATCTTGCACACTGTGTAGTGTCTGAACTTGCAAAGTGCCCCCTGCTCCTTGATGGCGTCCCAGCCCCTTTGCAGGACTCTGTCCCAAGTACTCTGAATGGACAGGGTGGGGGCAGAGCAGGGACAGTTCAGGAACACGGCACAATCCCTGAGCCCCTGGAGTAGAAGTCTCTAAAGGGAAGAAGGACGGTGCCAGGGCTTTTATGCAATCTGCCCTCTTATTCTGCATTTACTCATTTTCAAAGGTTTTGCTCCAAAACAATGAATGAAGAGCAGCAGAAGTAATAGAGTCTGAAAAGAGGCTTTGAGCCAGAGAATCCAGCAGTAGAGCTGGATGGGGCTGGGTGAGGCAGAAGGGGACTGGAGATTGGATACGTTATGAATGAAGTTCACCTTTATATACAGGGCTGGTGCAAACTCCCCCGCTCACCATGCTCCGATGAGCTGTACGTTTCAGAAGCGTAAAGGCAGCATGATGAATCCTCTGCCCAGAAAGGTAAAGTGACTTCACCCAGTGGGAAGTAGTGATGAGAGAACACAGTCCGCTGGGTAGAGCTGTGTGACCCTGGGCAAGTCCTTCTACCTCCCTGTGCGGCTGTTTCCATGGGGCCCTCTGCCTGCCTTCCCCGTTGGGTTGGGAGGTGTTTGGGGCAGGTGCTGCTAGAGGCTACTCTAACACAAATGATATGGGTAAAAGGTGGAGGAAAGGTTCGCAGTGGGTGGATACAGCTTCATTGTGGGGTCATACAGGGTGCAGAACAGATGGCCGCATGTATCTCTGAGCATGCCTTGACCCAACCGGTTTCCTGTTTGATGTGTGTCCCCACTGGGACACTTCACACGCCCACCCCAACATTCATGTGGGTCCTGGCCCTCGAGGATCTGATTCAATAGGCACTGAAACACTCCTCCTTACCTCGGGGCTGTGGATCAGGCCTTAGATGTGCTACCACACAGCCATATTCCATTGTGTGCAATCAGCACAGGAGCCCATTTCTTTTCAGAGGGACTTATTCTGGCAGTGCTGAGCACCTCCTGCCTGGCGAAAGGGAGCAGAAAGTCCTTAGAACCTGGCCCCATCTGACAAAGGGGTACAGCGAGGCCGTGTTTCGACACAGCAGACAAAGGTACAGCTGTTCTCCTACACACAAATGCAAATAAAGCTCTGACGGCCTTGATCGAGGCCTCGTGGACACGGAGGCTTTTAGGCGCACCGCATGGTGACATGCTTGAGCGCTGGGAGCGGTGTCTGGCAGCAGCAGGGGAAGGCATGCAGATTTCTCCATCTGTAATAAAACACCCATCAATCATCGCCCCAACCCCAGCAACGGAGCGAAGAGCTGCGTCGTCTGATTACCTTCCTTCAGCGCTCCTGTCAAGCCACTGATGTTTGTGACTATGAAATCCCTGGCTAATAAAATTAAGGGGAGGGGGAGATGGGGCTGTGGGGTGGCTGTATACGGCCCTCGGCGCTGGCTTGTTGCTTTTATTTTTTTACCTCTTTCTTGGAGCTGCTTTTAAAAACACAGCTGCTGCAGAGAGCCGATGAGGGGCCCGGGTGTTCGACAGTCGCTTGTGTAAGGCTGGGGGTTACACCCCCTAGGAGTGCTCGGCAGCCAATCAAAACATCCCATCAGTGCAAGGCAGGTGAAATGATTTTCTTGAAGCACTGAATTGTTTGTTTATTTAAATTTGCTAATGTAAATTCATCCCCCTTAAGAGACGAACTGCTCCCTGGTGTTTCTACCAGTATCATTTCGAGACCTTGGCTGAGATCAGGCTTTCCTGTGCTGGGTGCTGTACCAGCATCTAGGAAGAGACCTACGTAGATTAGAGAGCCGAAGGGTGCACGGAAAAGCAGGCACTGAGAGAGGAAGTGATTTGACAAAGGCCACCCAGCAGGCCAGTGGCAGATCTGGGAAGAGACCCTACGCTAATGCACTAGCCACTGGAACATACTGCCTCTCTTTTTCTGTGCAGGAGATGGCCTCTGCTTCAGCCACTGACCCACCAGGGCCTCATCCCTCCCAGAGAGGGGCCGGCTGTAAGGACAGGAAAGGTAATTAATCTGTTCATATCTTATTTAATGCTTGGCCTCTCTGCTGTGAATACTGACAAAGTAGCTAATTGGGCTGGAGGGTTGCGTTGTCCTCTAGCGTCCATCACATCACCTAGGCCACCGGGGTTGTTATCTTCGGTCCGCTAGAAATGTCTCAAACCAGTCAGACCTAGCTGTCCAGAAACCTCAGTGATAAGGGATGTAAAGGAAAAAGATTTGAACCCACTAACCTAGAGGCAAACCCCGTCCCATTTCAGTTGTCTTAAACACATAGTCAGAAGTGGCCTGATTTTATCTTATGGTGGCTCCTAGGCACCCAGCCAAGATTAGGGCAAATTGTGCTAGGCCCTATACAAACTCACTCCGGAAGCCAGTCCTTGTCCTGAAGAGTTTATAATCTAGACAGAAGGATGGGAAGAGAAACAGAAAGGGGAAGTGATTTGTCTGAGATCACGCGGCAGCTCAGTGCTGGACGTGTGGGCTCCCAACACTAACCAGACATCTGGTGACCAGTGGGAGCAGAGCTGGTCAACCCCTCTGGAAGATTAGGACATGATGACCATCTGACTCAGAGGCAGGAACTGAACTCACTTCCCTTCAAGCCCAGTTCAGTGCTGCACCTGCGAAAAGATCTTTCCTCTCCAGCTAGAGAAGTAAAATACAGCAATGTTTGCAGCTGTTGGGGTGTGAAGATGAACCCTCTCTGAACCACAGCTTGAGGGACTGGTCCAGAAGAATTTTCTCTCTCCCCAGTCCAGTTTTTTCAGACTCAAGGTTGTTTCAGCAAAAATTTGCCAGCTTATCTGAAGCTTCTGATGCGTGTCTGTCTCAGATCCAGAAGGGCAAGTGGCGGCTGTGAGCCATCCATTTGTGAAAGGGAAAACACGAAGAAACAAAAGAAAACATGGTGGCGGGAGAGGTCTCTTTAGAGGCACTTTCCATTTAGAAGATATAAATAGGTTCCCCAGCTGCTTTCTGATCTTAGTTGTGTTAAAATGAGTTTTTGAAAGGGCAGTGGGGGGGTAAATGGGAGACAAGAAGCAGCAGAATCCCAAACAATAGCTAAAGCAGCCACTTAATTCTGGAATGTTTTTATGATGTTTGTTTTCCTGTGTTTTATCCTAACTGCAAATCATTTTTAATGGTAGCTTGAGAAAAGGCCTAGCACATCTCCGCTGACATTTTTAGCATCTGCTTACCATCTCCAGCCACGGTTACTCCTTGGATGCATTCTGCAAATCACAGTGAGACGAGCGGCCCAGGCAGAAGGACTTGCACTACACTGGCAATAAGGGAAGGAAGGCGCGTCATGCTGTTGGAGCACAGCCCGGGGAGGTGTGGATTCTGTCATTGGCTGTATCCAGGACTCACTAGGCCATCTTGGGTGAGTCACATCCCTGCTCTGTGCCTCAGTTTCCCCAAGTGTGAAAGAGGGATGACCAGTCCCTTTCACTGGGCATTGTGAGGCTCCATTCTTTGGTTGTGAAGTGCTCCGATCCTGCCATGGCGAATGCTGTAGCAAAGCTCCTCAGTAAAGAGGAGCGATGCATCCGTCCTACACTACAGGAACTGTGAAATCCTTGTGCGTCTTGCCATGTCTGCCGATTCAACAGCCATGGGCCATTGTGGGGCTTCCTCCAAGGAGGGTCCCCAAATCCCAGCTTTCCACGTTCCTTTCCAGTGGGCGTACCCGTCCCTCCCTTACCTCTGCCCTAGAAGAAGGGCCGAGATCACCCACATTGTGAGATGGGCGTAGCTGGCAACTGGCACAGGCCCCCTCCTCCTGCCCACTGCCTTGGCCCACAATGCAGCCGTCCTGTCTCCGGACAGCTCTCCCTGAGCGCTGACAGCGGGGGAACTCGGTGTTCCCCACTGGAGAGGGGGTTACACCCTGCTAGGTTTAACTATCAGCCGGTTCCATATGAATCCTTGCGCCAGGAGCTGCTGACACAGGGGTCTGCCTGGCACTCGGCGCCCGCACCCTGCAGAGTCTTTTTGGACCTCCCTCGAAGCAGGTTTGGGTTTGTTTTTGTTTTCAACATGTTAATTGCCCCATTCCCAAGCTGGTGGCCCGGGGTCCCTCGACTGTGCGCGGAGGGAAGTGCGGCGTGCTGGGATAGGAAATGAGTCTGGAATTGGCCCCATCTGTAGCAGTGGGAGCGGAATGAAGGCAAATGGGGAAAAGCAGCAGTGAAAACAGTGGGAAGGAGAGATACTTCTGCCGCCTGAACCGTCCAAAGCCAGCCAGACCCTTGGGAGTGCGGGGATTTGCTAGTCTGGGTTGGCTGCAGAAAACCTTTACCCTGTGGGGGCGATTTTCCAATTGAGACACCTGCTGGTTGCATGTCTGCACCTTTCAAGTCAAATTCCACAGAGAATGAATGCTTCTCATTCACATTGCCCTCTGCCAGCTGCCTGGAACAAGCACGCTAGTCACTGAGGCTAATGCAATTATTTTTCACCACTGGAGACTCGAGACTGAATTCTCTGGGTCTTGGATTCTGCGCGGCACAAGCTAAATTCTATGGTGTTTCACGGGATGCAGATCCAGGGCAGAATTTCACCTAGCTCCAGGGTCAGATTTACCTAAGGTCACAAGTGGTGAGTGGGGCCGTCAGACTGACAATATGGTCCATGTGACAGAATCGCCACCCAGTCAGGTGAAATCCTGCAGGATTGGCAGACCTGCTTAGGAATAGCTTCAGGCTGGCGAGCCATTGTGGAGCCTTGTATTTCCCCCCAGCCTTTGAATAACACTGGGGTGTTCCTGTGAGTTCCCCATCTTCAAGCGTCAGACGAAAGGGGATTTTCTCCCAGGAAAGCTCCTGCTATAATAAACCTGTTAGTCTTTAAAGCTGCCCCTGGTTTGCTTGGCTGAACTAGACTAACCCGGCTCCCCCTTTGGAGCTGGGGTAAGTGGTCACCTGGATAGATCAGTTTGTGAACGCTGGTTTGGGAGTGGGGTTCAAGTCGACGAGGGAGGGTATAGGTGGATACAGACTCCTCTGTCCTAGCCACCAGGGCTTCTGTGCAAAGGCTCCTCATTTCCTACTGAAGATTTTGGGCTGTGTGCCTTCCTGCATCTGCAGATGGTCTCTTTTACTGAGACGTGCCAAGCACGGCCGCTCGTCTCCTGTGAGGGGAGCTGTTTTCTCGACCCGCCCAAACCCCACACAACTGATTAGCAGCTGAACTGAGGGAGCTGCCGCAGGCGGGAGTTAGTGTAAAGAAATGCAGTGCTTGCTGCTGATCCTTTCCCCCTTGTCTCCTGGTGCTGGGGGGTGGCAGCAGGGAGCAGGGTCCCCACTAAGCGTCTCTGCGCACGAAAGCCTGCAGGACTGTCTCCCCATATCATTCTCTGGAGCAGGACCCTATAGCCCCGAATCTGAGCCGAGGCTCCTATGCCTCCCTGACAGGTGGAGGTTTGCAGTGGCCATTTACGGCTCGCTGGTTTGTGATGGATTCTCTTCTCTTGTTTCTGCTGCCCCCATCTCCCCCCTCCCAGTTGTTATGGTTGTTGCTGGTTTTCTCTGTCTGCTTGTGAGAGCTGCTTTATGTGGCCCCCTCCCTGGGGCTGCCGAGCTGGGAGCGCCTTGCTAAGGACATTGGATGGAATTCTCTGCTTGGCCAGCGAAGCTGCAAGTGGTTTGATAAGACCAGCTGCCTCCCTGAGCCCATTAATCTGGCCGGCTGCTGTCCTCCTTTCTGGAGTCTCAGCCTGACCGCACTTGGCTGGAGAGAGAGGAGAGGGAGGGAGTCATTCACCCTGTGAGCCCTGCAGACTTTCTCTGGAGACGGGCCTCGGCAGCCTAGACACTCGCAGTTTCTTTCTGCCCTGGGGTCTGATTGAGCCTCTTCTGGGCTGGGAGAGGACCTGTGGTGAAGGAGCGATGGGGATCCTGGGCTGCGGAGCTGTTGTAGCCGTGTTTGTCTTGGGCATTAGAGGGACAAGGTGGGTGAAGGAATCTATTTTAGTGGACCCGTTTCTGTTGGGGAAAGACAGGCTGGGAGCTACACTCAAAACGTCACACAAGGTGGAGCAGATGGTTACGGAAGAGTTTAACATATATCTCCAGGGACCACTCCAGGTGAAGTGGCCTGTTTACACCCCTCCAGGCCCAGAGGGGAAGGGAAGGGGGAGAAGGCAGGTCAGGACCTTGGTCTTATTAGCGGACCATAGATTGTTGTAATAAACCTTAAAGCCAGTGTCTCTGTTCAGTCCCCGAGTGTAATGTCTAGTACGTTCTGAGTTTAGAGGGTTCCTGGCAGGCAGGGGGCACAGGGGACTCTCCCACACATGTCGCTATCCGCTGCAGTATTCATTTGGCAATGGAGCCACCCCAGTGAGGTTTGGGGGTGTGGGGCTCCCCCATTCCCCTCCTGTCACTTCCATCCGGGAAGTAGTGGAAGGTAATAACAGAAAGCTGCAGCAGGCTCAGACATTTAATTTCAATTGGAAATTGAGCCAGTGCAATATGATGAAAGTTTAATCTGCATCATCAATGAATGTGTGCAGAAAGGACACAGGCTGCTTCGCCCTGCCTGGATCTAGTGGAAGGTATGTGCCAGCTCCATGTGACAGATAAGCAAAATGTGCCCCAGGCAGAGGGTCAGCACATGGCCTTTTAAACACGCTGCAGTTTACCGGCTGGAGATCACGTCCGTGTGTGACAGACGCACGTAGCCTGCATTGTGCTGGACCTCTGCACTGTGTACATCCCATGCATTATGTCTAGTATAAGATGCAGCAAATAGTGCCCAGGGATTGGGTGGGGACGATATATTCACATCACCTTAGATGCATTGAAGAGGCATGTGATAAGCTTATTTAATATGCAGGTTTCCTGCCTCTCTTGAACTCTCCTCACTCCCTGTGGACTCACATGCTGAGAGCCCTCCAGTGCCTTTCCACAATTCCCCCTTGTGTCCCTCAGGAGAGACAAGTTCACTGGAAAAGACAGAGAGTGGCGGCACTCGCTGCCACGCAAGGAACAATGGAGTGTCCCCAGACGTCCTCGCCACACGCACGGCTGCACGCAGCACCACTCTGGATGCAGGAACTAGACAGTGTGGCCACTCACATCCCCACGAGGCTAAACCTATCAGGCAGGTTAACTGATGTGAAAACACACCCTTGGGCTCTTTGCTGGAGCAGGGGTGGTGTGGATCCCGAGGAAGCATGCAGTGCTAAGTAAGTTCCAGTGAAACCTCCACTCCACACCTCCCTGGCATATGTGCTGGAGACACTGCATGTATTACAGGGAAATTAGTTAGAAACTTCTAGCCGTTTTTATTGGGTCGTCTATATCAATTTATGTCCCAGGTGCTTTTCTTACCCCAAGTCCAGCTCTACAGGGCTCTGAGCCACTGTCAAACACTTTGGAAATGACCTACAGTCACTTTCTGTGCTTAAAATACATCCAGACTCTAATTCCATTCATCAGGCTCCCCAAAGCCAGTGACGAGTGCCGTGTGCTGGAGAAGCAGGGGAGCGTCTCTTCCCAGTAGCGTAAAGCTCTGCAGCTAGTTTCTTGGTTACAGTCAAGCCCATTTGCTGGGCTCTGGCCACGTCAAAGGACCCTAAGGAAGGGAGAAAAGGAATCCCCCTTGTGAGGAATGGCCCCCTGGCTGGTGTGGAACAGCTGGCTCCCTGCACTGGACACAAGGAGCGTGTCAGAGCTGTGGACGCAGCATGGAGAACAGAGCGTACCTTAGAGCAGCCCTCAGGGTGGGGACTGGGCAGGCCTCTGTGGGGCTCAGAGGACAGGATACCCAAGGGGGGCCCTACCCTCCCTTTGCCCCAAACCCTGGGCCCTGCTTTAAGCTCAGGAATGAAGTAATTGAGTGTCAGGGTTACTGGGAACTGGCGCCCAATTCTTGCCCTGCAGGCTTTGGGGAGAAAGAAGAACCACGTCTTTGGACGTGTGAGATTTGGAATATGTGTAGCCCACTCTCTGCAGCCTGGACGATAGAATGAGGCCCCTGGGAGATGGAGTTGTGGGAAGAGAGCAGCTGAAGTGGTCAAGGGGGTAAGAAATAAACGTAGGCCAGGGCTCTGCCATTTGTCGGCTGGCTCTCATCCCCAGGTCTGTATCTCCTAACACGGGAATGCAGTACAATGCCCACCTGGGACGCTGTGCCAGTAACTCAGTAACCTTCTATGTGTGCACATGTAGCTATGAATCCCTTTCTCCGGCTTCATCTTCCAGACACCTCTCAATAAGCGCGTGTGGCCGAGGGCTGGCTCCTCAGCTGGCATGGCTCTATTGATGCAACGATGAGACACCAGCGTACGCCAGCTGGGGAACAATAGATTCTATGTTTTGGGCTAACAATCCATTTAAATTGGAACCGTTGACCCCACGCGTCGGCATGACGCCCTTTTCCTATCAGACTCCAGGATAAAATCAGCCTTTGTTTCATTACAAAGTCTTCCCCAGGCTAGCTCCAGCCCATCTCTCAGGCATCGCCTTTCTCTCCTCCCCATCCCACTCAGATAACGGCTCTCCTTGTGTCTCAGCTGCTCGTGCAAAACGCTGCTCCCCTGAAACGCCAGCCGCCTGGAACGGCACTTTGCATCTCTTCTCCTCAGCGGGAGCCTCAATCTGTGCCGTGCTTGGTCCCAGCAGTCTGGCTCGAAGATTTCAATGGAAGCTGCGTCTACCTGCCAGTTCAAATCCCAGCGGAAACTGTATTTTTTCCTCCCTTGGCTTGTGTAGTTCCCCCTTCCTCCTCATCCGCCCTGAGTTGCTTCCCTTTTGCAGTCTGCTGTGCAATTTGTAGGAAAGGTGATCTCCAAAGGAAAATCACCAGGCATGGTATAAAATACATGCTCTGCCAGTCGGAGCTAGATAGTCTGCTAGGGAATAAGAGATGGAGCCTGAGGTGGGCGGTATTAATAGAATCAGAGAACCATAGGGTTGAAGGGTTGGTGAGGTCCTGGCACGGTACAGGATCTGTTGTGTCTAACCCCCCAGAGGGATGGCTGTCTGCCTCCTTTGGAAAGGAGCCTCCGCGCCCTCCGTGGGCAGTTTGTTCCATTGTCCTGCTATTCTTACAGTAAGGACGTTCCTGAGGGCCTGTCTGTGTCTCATCAGAGTCATGTGGACTGGAAGAGGACTGCAGGCCCGGACCTGTCTCTCAGCACATCACGCATCCTGCCTCGCTCCAGCGAGGCCCTGAGCAAGGATGAATCAGCCCATGCAGGCAGCAGGTTGCAGTGAGCAGAGCGTGGGCAGTGCGGGCTGACAGCGGTGTGAGTTGTGGGTTTGCACGTAGGACACAGGGAGGGAGAGACATGGGCTGCTCGCACAGCTTGTTTGAATCCTGTATGTCGTCTTCAGGCAACAATCAGTATTTGGACTTGAGAGCACAGGGGGGTGGAGAAGGAGGGAGCCCAGGCAGCTGGATTGGACGCTTTTCATATCTGTCCTCTTCAGTGGCTCAGTGCTGCCCCCCAGAAACACACACATCTTTCCAGTCGCCCTGAACAGCCTGCTATTCCCTCTCCTTCTAAACTCGGCTTCCAAAGACTGCAGAGAGGATTCCGGTCAGAGGGATGGGGAAGTTCATTTACCGACGTGGCATTATAGAAAGAGGGCTTCAGCTTAATTCTGTTAGGCTTCTACCCATGGAATAGCACATGGTGCAAATCTCTTCATGGGAGATTTTAACCTCGTGTGTCTTTAGTTTTGCCTGACTTCTGACTCAGGCTGTGTGTAGGACAAAGAGCCTGGCAGAGTGCTGGAACAGGGGTAGGGGCTCTGGGCATTACAGGTGATACAGGCACGTACGGCGGGCCTGGCTCCGAGGAGCTTAGCTTCCATTTAAAAGGATTATGTCCCTAACTCAGTCTTGCCAAGCAAGCCAGGCAGTACCAACTGTAGGGAGCCTGCACTGAGAGCTGGGAACTGCCCCTTTCATCTCGGGAGGGGTTCCTTCTCAAACCTGGGGCTCTGCCAACGCCCCTGCAGCAGAAAAGGCTTCTGGCATCCGGTCATGGCTGAGGTCACGGGACGGAGCTCTCCTTCCATCGTGAAGTTAGGATGGGCAGGCCAGATTCTCTGTGCTGGAAACTCCCGTGGGACTTCTGCCGCACTCTCCTCTTAGGCCCTGGCCTGGGGTGAGTGAGCCTAACCTCAGTGGACCCTTGACATCTTAGAGCCCCCAGCTGCCCTGGGGCCAGGGCTGCACAGCAGAACCTGGCCTATAAAGAAGAGCTGACGTGGAGCTGCTCCTGGAGACATTGCCCCGTCCACTCTGTGTGGCCCTGCAGTATGCTCTGTCCGCGTCCCTGCTATGCCTCCATGCTCCACTTCAGTTAGCCTGAAAGACACATTCTTGTCCAGATCCTTAGTCTTTCTGACCCCACAGCATGCAGCTTTCAATGGGCTTGCTGGGTTTTGTGCTGGCTTACCCCTTCATCCTGTGTCCCCATGGGAATGCTAAATGGATACAGGAAGTAAGCAGGTATCTCCCCAACCTTATCGACACTAGCCCAGATGTTTAGGGTCCTGACACTGCTTTTACCCCAGTGTAATTCCACTGACTTCCACAGAGCGTGCCTGGCCCACCCCAGGGCAAAGGAGAGGAACCATGCACTCCCCATACAAGTGGGCCACAAACTGTTTCCAGGATCTAAGGTAGAAGAGCTGGAAAGGCAGATGAAATCCAGCAGACCCTCCCACCAGCTTTCCTTGTGTTTATTCCTTATCTGAGCGCTCCAGCGTGTGTGGCTTTGGAGCGGAAATCGATGTCTATTGTAATGACTCTGATGACTCCTCTCCTCAGTAATGACACGTATTGATTCTGCGTCTCAGGCATCTGAAGACACGCCTGCTGGAGCACAGGAGCTCCTGCCCACTTGGGAGGGAAGGTTATTGGATAACCGAGAGTGTGAGGGGCAGCCTTCGGAAGCAATGTCTCATCGCACACTGTATGGAGGTCTCTGGCCCTATCGCATGGGGACCAGTGGTTGGAAGGCTGGGAAGGGAAGGCCTCAGGGCGGAGAAGCTAGCTTAGAACCAAAGCACCTCCTAGACGTGTGGGCTCAGTGCCCCTCCATCCATATCCCATGCCCCGGACAACACAGGGCTTGCTCGGAAAAGCCAAAGCTAACCCTGTAGGTGTTCAGGATGAGGGACGTGCGTTGAACTGTCCCATTAGGAGAACAGGGGAGGGCAAGGCAAATATATCCCACACAGCCATTAGCAGGCAGAGCCAGGAGAACTTCCCTTCACTGGTCAGATTCTCTGGTGCAGCTGGCCCCTTCTCACCATTTAGAAAGGGAACAAATCACCCCTGGTGTAAACTCAGCAGCGGGGGCTCCTGCACTATCCACGTCCACACCTGGTTGCCCTTAGGAACTGTCTCAGGCTACGTCTCTGTGCTGGACCCAGCAAAGAGGTAACCGATGGTCCCAACACACAACTCCACGTGACCTTGGTGCATGTCACCCTTTTTTCACTGGACACCACAATCTGTGCACAAGAGCGCCAAGCAGCATTGCAGGTTAGGATTCAGGTACATTGCTACATATGTGCAGGTGGCATCTACATGGTATCTACCTCCACATGCACATTAATAAATAAATACAGTGACCTCTCTCCATTAACCTGCTCATCTCCCTAAGGATGTCTCGCTCTCTTCTGTTACATGCCAGCTTTCCCACAGATGCACAATCTGATGTGCTTTGTTTCTTGGATTGTCTATTACTGCTAACACAAAACTCATCCCAGCACAAAGCCTGTTCTTAAAAGTGGAGGGAAGAGTAAAGCGCCTATCTTCTAGTACTTGGGAGCCAGCAGATATGCAGCGCGTCATTGATTTTTGAATAGCTTAATGCATCTCAGCCCGTTGGTTCTGTTATCTGGCTGGATTCAGTGCTGTGAGAAGCTTTTGAATTTACCCATTGATAGGGATGAGCCATTTGTATCTTTGCACTTAGTGGTTTGTACTGATTTGAACAATTTTACTGTCCTTTGTGTCAGGTGCATCAAGGCTGCTGATTTCCTTGCTTTAAATCCTGTTTGTAAATGGACTAGGAGAAACATTTCAGCCTTTGACTCCTGTGTGTGAATACTTCTAGGTGTGGGTGAGATCCTTCATGATCCCACGTGTGTTCTGGTTACAAAGCCAAAGGCACCTCACTCTGAGAGCCTCAAGAGTTAATCTCCGGGGCTGTGGCTTTATTTTTAAAGATGAGGCAGAGAAGACATCGACATGAGCCTTCTGCTGGGTGAGATGCTCACTAGAGATTTTCAAGAGTCTGCCAAGTTCAAAGAATGCCCCTTACAAATGAGTTTAGAAGTTGGGTAAACCCATTTGCCCAGCTTTGTTCTGAACAAAGTGTATTTGTACCAGGCTGCTCATATTGGGTCCAAATCCATTTCTAATTATCTCCTCTCTCCCTCTCACCTGCAGCCCTTTGGAGCTCCGAAAAGGATGGGCTGAATAGAATGCAGAAGTATCTGAGAGACAGAGGTGCCTTCTCTGATTAGCATAGGGACATGGAAGAGCTCCCAGAAAGAGGGGTAGGAAGTGGGATTTGGGCCAGGGTGAGAGAAATCCTCCTCCATGGATAAACTGAGGCATGTATTAGAAGTTGAAATATGATCTTTTTGTTGCCTTTTGCCACCTGAGTGAAAACCCAAGTCCTTATGACATGGGCAATGGAAAGACGCAGACTGTGAAATTAAGGCTATTTCCACCGCCACCCCCTTAAGTCCTGGGTATCACCTCCCAGTGGAAAGTTCTCTGTCCAGTGTTTGAACAGGAATGTTTCTCTTGAACACTCCAGACAGTGTTAGTGCCGGACATTGGCAGCCCGCTCAGAGACCGCTCTTGAGGCATGCCTGCTAGGTGAGTACATCCTGCATTCTCCAGACCAGGCAGGATGGAGTCCAAGGCCAGAGAGGACCGCTTTGATCACCTCTAGTCTGTGCTCCTCTATAGTCCAGGCCAGCTGCTGCCCCCGAATAATTCCTTCTGCACCGCAGCGAGTCTTTTGCCAAAACATCCAAGCTTGATTTCAAAACTGCCTGTTATGGAGACTCCACCATGATCCTTGGTACGTTGGTCAAATGGTTACTTACCTTCCTGTTAAAAATGTCGGCCTCATGCTTCTCCCAGAGACCAACACCCCCAGCAGGAAGCTCGTGGGGGTGGGACTAAGTAAGGGCAGGCAGAGTATCAGGGCTTGGACTCAAGCCCACATCTCCACAGGCCACCGCCTTAGGTCACTCAGCCACCGCTTTACTCCTCCAGCGCTGGACCGGCGTGGTGAGAGCACAGGACACACACGTGGGCCAGGCTAATGGGCCAGCTGATCCAGAATCCTGTCTTCTGACAGCCTCTGCACGGGGAGTGGGTGTTTTCAGAGAACTGGCTGCAGTCATCTAGCGATTGGAGGCCGTTCATTTACCCATTAGGACACGTCTGAAAGGAGAGTCAGGCCCAAAGCCACGTGACTAATGTGCTGCCTCTCCCAGGGGGTTACTTTGGGCCTGGGAGCCAGGCTGACCGTGGTCACATTCGCTTAACAGCTGAGGGCTTTTTAGCAGGTTGTTTTTCTTGCTGGCAGTGTCCTAAGAAGTGCATGAGCAACCTCCTCTGCTGGGAGCCCTCCCATGGGCCGCGTTCCTTGTGCTGGCTCTCTGCAGAGGTAGATTGCACCCGCACTCTGCAGAGCGGGCAGCAGACCCCGGCCCGCTAGGCATTGGACTGGACGGGGCCGTGGCAATGGCTGAGCAGAGGTGCGCTCTCCGTGGTGCTGAACCCCCTGGTTTGTGGCTGGTGTCTCTTTAGCCAGGCTGGCCTGCAGCATGTTCCTGATCCCAGTACAGCCAGAGCTGTAATTAACACTTCGGTTTGTCCGAAAGGCAGGCAAGGGGAAGCCTGCATGTTGATCCTGAGGCAGCCTCCTGAAGCCTGTCATTCATGGAAATGTGGGGCAGGCTCTCCCCGCTCCTAGGCCGGGAAAGTGCACCTGACTGTATTTTATTTACCAACCCATTAATTCTCATTACTTTGCTACCTAAACCTGCTCACACTGACGGGAGGCTCCAGAGTTTGCAGTGATTCTGCCTTAAAGAGCAAATCCATTTAAGTGATGATATACGAGGGCCATTGGCTTCTTTCCTCCTTCCCCGGCAGCCCCTCCTCCCTCTTTTTACGCTGCTCCAAACATCAAGCTAATGTGGTTACTGTAAGTAAATGAGTGCATCATTTGCTAACTCTTTAATTTAATTTTTAATTGTCCATTAAATCAGACATGGAGATGTTCATATTTTAATGCAGAATGTCAGCAAGGTAAATCACTTTCCAAATGGAGGTTAACCAAGCAGGCTGGAGTCCTGCCTGCAACGCCTGGATCCCTTCCATCCCCCAGCACTCAGGCATGATATGTGAAGCTAGCAGTGTGCAGCAGAAATCTGTCCTTTGAATGCCTCCATCTGGCTGCTTCTTACAGTAGGACCCTATGAATAACCTAGGTGAAGTCTTAGAATTATTTGGCATTAAGCAAAAAGAACAAACAGCAGGACCATGGTTTCCTCTTTCTGCCTGTGCTGCTTCCCTTCCCGGTGCACAGGAGCACTTGTTTGCTAGGCAGGGCGACCTATGTGTGGTGACTTGTGCCCAGAAGCTACCTCGGGAGCTTACAAATCAAGTGGGGAAGACTGCAGGAATATATTCCAAAGACCGCTATTTATGGCTGCAATTTTCAAAGCCAGCTAGGGCATCTGGATGCTGATTAGAAATTTAATTGCAGTTGGGCATCCAAGTAGCTTGAAAGCCTTCCCTGAGTTATTCCTGCAATATTTCCCTTTGCAGGGGAGAGCTCTCTTGCTGACCAAGGTGAACCTACCCCATGTGTTACCCATGGTTCCCCAGCCCAGTAACTTCCTGTCTCCAGGAGTCAGTATTGGGCCATAGATCAAGGAAACGCACTACATCCACCTGCTCTGTGACTGGCAGAAAGTGAGTCGCAACCAATGATTATGGCTGAAAAGCTTCACGTTTGCTCCCCAGCTATCCCCCCTCAGAATCACTTTCTTCACCGTCTGCATTTATCAGTCTTCAGCACACACAATACAGTAGATAATTAAAGTGCCCCCAAACTCAATATTACCCCGACAGGTCTGAGGCAGTCTGTGGGTGAATCAGACGGTGGCCAATCTTTCCGTCTGTGCCTGGGGATCTTTCAATGTGTCCATGAAGTGATCCGTTGATATTGATTTGCTACCACCCTCTGATACCCCAACAGTTACAGAGACGTGTCAGTCAAGAAAATGCACAAAGCCGACCCAACGAGTCGATCGCTAGGCAGAAGCAGGAGTTACAGAGACATGTCACTAAAAAATAAATCGTTAAGCAAGCAGCCTTAGCTGTTAGTCTAGCAATAATTTCCCCAGTGCGGCAGTTCTAAAATATATCCAGACTTCCTGTTTTTCACGGACATTTCTTCCAGCGTATTCAGAAAGGGAGAACACCGAGAGCCAGGTTCACTTCATGTGTTCACTGTCTACTACGCTCCTCACCCAGTTTGCCTAATTACGCTCAGTTCCTGCAAAGGCCGAGAATAACTAAAAGCAGCATGCAGAATAATTGACAGCCAATCCCAATAATTGGCAGTGGCTTGGAGACCCGGCTGGTTGCTAAAATACCCCTATACACATGTCTCTCCGGTTTGTGGCCATAGCCAGAACACTGCGTGAACACAAGCGCCGTTGCCCCTTTCTGAATATATAAATGCAGGATTAGGGGCGCAGCTGGTGCAGGCACTGTGGTCCAGGGGCTGTGCACGAGCACGTGCTCTTAGCGTAGCTAGTCGTGCAGGGTCCAGGGGCTGTGCACGAGCACGTGCTCTTAGCGTAGCTAGTCGTGCAGGGTCCAGGGGCTGTGCACGAGCACGTGCTCTTAGCATAGCTAGTCGTGCAGGGGCTGTGCACGAGCACATGCTCTTAGCGTAGCTAGTCATGCAGGGTCCAGGGGTTGTGCACGAGCACGTGCTCTTAGCGTAGCTAGTCATGCAGAGTCCAGGGGCTGTGCACGAGCACGTGCTCTTAGCGTAGCTAGTCGTGCAGGGTCCAGGGGCTGTGCACGAGCACGTGCTCTTAGCGTAGCTAGTCGTGCAGGGTCCAGGGGATGTGCACGAGCACGTGCTCTTAGCGTAGCTAGTCGTGCAGGGTCCAGGGGTTGTGCACGAGCACGTGCTCTTAGCGTAGCTAGTCGTGCAGGGTCCAG
>ML685811.1:1417302-1439298 GCA_007922175.1 Pelusios castaneus
GTGCAGGGTCCAGGGGCTGTGCACGAGCACGTGCTCTTAGCGTAGCTGGTCGTGCAGGGTCCAGGGGCTGTGCACGAGCACGTGCTCTTAGCGTAGCTGGCCGTGCAGGGTCCAGGGGCTGTGCACGAGCACGTGCTCTTAGCGTAGCTAGTCGTGCAGGATCCAGGGGCTGTTCACGAGCACGTGCTCTTAGCGTAGCTAGTCGTGCAGGTGTGGGGCGCACGCTCCTGTTCTGGGAATGCTGGCAGAGCTTTCCCTTCGTCAGCACTGGATTCTGCGCCGGCTGCCTTTGGGAGGCCAGAGAGAGCGAGCAGCGGCCAGATCCTCGGGAGGAATTGTGCCTGGCTCCCCCACACTTCATTGCGAGTGCCCCCTGGGAGCCCCCAGTGGCAGGCTGGCTGTGCAGCCCCAGACATGATGCAGCAGCAGACGTGCCTCTTGCATCTGGCCACCTCTCTGCGGCTGAGGGTGTGTGGAGAGTCTGGCCCCCTCCCCTTAGGTTCCCATCGGAGGGAAGACTGACTCCTTCCCAAGAACACAGGACAGCATCTGGGAAACCCCTTGGACCTTCTCCCCCCCATGGCAGCTGGCTCCAGCTAGCCTCTAGAGGGCTGTTTCTACCCTCCGCGGGGACCGGTTATCTTGTGTGCAGTCTCCTCCTAGTTCACTTTCATTCTCGGGCTGGCAGCAGAGCCCTGCCTTGTCAGCTGAGCTCCACGAGAAGAGCACTGGGGCCCCCAGCAGCGTCCCTAGGTCATAGATTAATTAGGGGAGGATCCCCGTGCCCCACAGAGCTCGGCCCAAGCAGCCATTTCAGAATCACTCCAGCCCAAATCCTGTGCAGAGTGCTCCCAGGCAGGGCTGGTTCCCTAGGACTGGTGTTAAATAGGGCTGGGCTGCACCTTGTTCACCGTCCCCACGCACTCCGGAGGGAATCCCAGGCTTGCAGCCCCAGCCTGGGCCTTGCTTGGAGTAATTACTACCTAGCTGGTGGAGAAAATTTCCTCCTCTTGGGTGGCTTTGTAGCAGCAGGGGTTAGTTTTGCCCTGGAGCTGCACTCCATGGGGAGAACCCCTTTATATCTGGGCCTACCAGAAACACTTTCCAAGGCTCCAGGAGTACATACAAGGAAGGATCATTTTTAAACGGTGGCTTCCCCCCTTCCTAGGAAGAACACATCTCTAGCCCTTCACACAGCACGGCTAGCTCAGTGTCTCTGCAGGATAGATGAAGAATAATCTTCATTTGACAGGTGGGGAAACAGGCCTATGCCGATTAAGTGACTTGCCCACAGCCAGCCAGTGGCAGAGCGGACAGAATCTCACACTCTAGCTGCTAGGCCACACTGCCTCTCTTCCTCTTTCACGTGCATTAGTAAAGTCTCTCTCTCCCACCTCTGTAGGAACTCCAGTAACACAAGCTGCTATTCTCCATGCTGTCGCTCAGAAGGGTCTAATGAGAGCTCTTGGAAACCTCACACAGCCCAGGTGTTGCCTTGGTGACATGGAAAATTTCTCCCCAGCCTCAGGTTTCATGGATGAGAACACAGCTTCTCTGGAAGGGAGCATTCATGCTTCAAGACATACCCCTAGGAAATGTCTGAGCCACATCCATTGTGTGTCTAGCACAACGTCTGCACACTAGCCCCCTGCATTATTTCACTGCTTATAAGAAAAATGATCCAGCGTCATCTTAGGAATAGCCTATGTCCATAGCATTGAAAGCAAGCCTGAAGTCTGGCCCACTGTAATACCAGCCCCTGACAATATGCCAGTTAAACTAAAGCTGCATTTTCTGTTTGACCTTTGTAGCTGAAATAGCTCAGTGTTTATATAAATGGGAGCTGAGCGCACATTGAGAAGGAAGAGCAGTGCACGCCCTGGGCCCCGCTTCCACCTACACACTCTGGCTAAAAGGGTGCACACGCTTTCTGCACAGAGTGAATTTCAACTTCGCTGAACACAAGTGCAAATGAATTTAGAAAGTTAAATAGTTACAGAAAAACATTTGCCCAACTCTAAAACAAGCCCTAATTTCTTCTCTAGTAGGAGGGGATGTATGAATAATTACAATGTATTTAAACAGATCCTATAGGAAATAATCAGAGCTCTTTGTTTCTGCCCTCCACAGAGTCTTGAAATTTAACATACACAATTTTGTCCTGAATTTGTCATCCTTTTCTGTTTGAAGTCTAAAGTTTCTTCTTTTCAGCATACATTAAGCAGCCTGAGCTGCCAGGTACCAGCCATTCTTTCTTCACAAACATCTACTGACTCCCTTCTACTCTGCATGCTTGCCCTCTTATAGGAACTTTTTTCCCAGCATGCCTTTCTAGGGGCTGGCCCTTCAGATTGGGCACAGCCCAGCAACTGTAACTCTTCTGCAATTAGTTGCTGCTCAGGGTGTTGGCCTTTCCTCTAACGGGGTAAGTCCTTGCTATGTTTTCCCCTTTTTACCTCTGAGGAACTGATTTTTTCTCTTATGTGTATGTTATTTGCAGAGGCTTAACTTTCCAGCATCAGCACTGGGTTTGCACTACTTAAATAGTCTGGATTGAGAATTTGGGAACCAGCTCTTTTTAGTTTTGGGTGCCCATTAGCATTCCCAAGAGGAAAAGTCTGGCCTTGTGTTTTTGGCTAGATTTTCCTCTCACTATTCTGTGGTATAGCAGGGTGTTGTGCTCCACCCCAGAAGTGGTTGTACATTAGTGGTGCTGTCAGTGGATAGTAGGTGGAGTGCTTAATGAATCCTCCCATGTAGAAGGTCTGATGTAAAAAATAATGTTTATTACTCCCCGGTGATGGCAGTGCTGAACTGAGTAAATAGTTTGTACGTGCTGGAGACTTTCTCAGAAGGCAGCTTCTTTAGGGCTGAGAGGGTTGAGGATAAGAACCGTAGAACTGCAACGAACGGTCACCCTGATGGATGGCATGGTTCTTATTTGTAATGACTGCCGAAGAGCAGTACTCAGCTCTTTCTCTGAATAACGGTTTAATAGCACACCAAGTGTGTCTCCTAGCCTATTTGCTCCAGCTTAGAAGGTACAATTGTCTTTGCAGGCATAAATTCCCACATGCAGCCTCTTATTAAATCCAGGCTGGTTCTCTGCAATGGCTGACAAACAAATCTCTTGCCTTAATTTACGACTCTGTTTTCAAATGAGAGGGAAAGCTCAGATCCTAACCATTTATGGCCATTAACAAACGCTGGTAGTCTGTGCCAGAGAGATTTTGGTCTGGATAACTAACATTCTGCCTCCTTGTGATCTCTCTTGAAATGTCTTCTCTAGAAAATGCTGGTCTCTACATCCAGGAGTGACTGCATTACAGTTTACCAGTGGTTATTCAGAAGTAAAATATTTGACTGCGGTTAGGGTGACTGGACATTCCCATTTTATAGGGACAATCCAGATAGTCAGGGTTGTTTCTTATACAACCATGTATTACTCCACTTCCATCCTGATTTTTCACTCAACTATCTGATTACCTTAAATGTGACAGAGAACTCAACTGGTGTTTGAATGGGTGTTTCCCATTGTACTCTGCTCAGTATCTCCCTGCACCACACCAGTGCTGGCAACTTTGTGGTCCAAATATGTGGGGGAATGAAAGTAGTTGGAGTTTTTAACTGAATAAATGACCCTGTTGGGATAAACGAACAAAGGTCTATACTTGGGGTGATTAACCACTGGAACAAGTTGCCTAGGCAGGTTGTGGAATCTCCATCATTGGAGGTTTTTAAGGGCAGGTCAGACAAACACCTGTCAGGGGTGGTTTAATGGGGGTATTTGGTCCTGCCATGAGTGCAGGGGGCTGGACTCGATGACCTCTCCTGGTCCCTTCCAGTTTCTATGATTCTAGGTTAATGCAGGTAACTAAACTGGGAGCGTAGAAGGTGTGGGAGAAGTTACTATAGCATGGCGCATAACACATGCCTGGGGTTTTGGTAGTGTTTTTATAACATGGAAAATATTAAATGCTTATGGTGCTCTTTGCTGTTGAATAGCAGCTCCCTTCCACCCCAGAAGCAACTGCATTTCAGACATGACTGAGGTACCTGCAAGGCCCAATCCTGCCAAGGGAGTTCCTGTGTTCCTCCACTGTTTCACGGGCAGGAAGGGTGGCCCAATTTGACCCTGCCTTGCACAATGCTTTAGAATTCTTTGCACTAATAGATACATTTCTACAGCAAAAGAGTTTCTGCTAATAACATAGTTTACCTATTTTAATGCCTTTTCAGGCTGCTTATTTATAAAACAATTTATTATAGACAAGTGCTTATATACTGGGGAAACTATTCCTGGGAGCCTCTTGATAATTGGGCCAATTGCTTAATTGACACATTTTATGCCTCCACTGAGGTAAGCTACTAAAGAGGTTTCCTGTTGTACTCTGCTAAGCCTTGCATCTGCCTACACACCACCAGCCCTGCGAAGGTAATAGTCCAACTGTTTGTTATTCCTTTATTTTGTCGTTCATCTCACTGTGTTTAGAATGGTTCCAGGGCTGCTAGTCCACAAACACAGGAGCAAAGCGTCAAAGCAAGAAGTATCAGAGAGTGAAGAGTGTGGAACTGTGAGTTCTCCCACCTGCAGCTGTTCTACACCCCTCCCTCCTGCAAGAAAGGGCAAACGAATAAACTTGCCCTTCAGCGATTCTTTGCTGCTGTGTTTGTGCCCTCCGATAGGTCCCGTGTGGGAAAGGGGCGATGTTTGTGCTGGTTGGGACCGCAGATACTGAGGAAACCTGCCCAGTAAGAGCAGAGATGGTGGTACATGCGATGTTCAGGGTGCCTTGCTAAACTGAGTTCAATTCCTAGCTCTGCTGCAGCCCCCGGGTGCCCTTGAGTAAGTCATTTAACCGCTTGGTGATAGATTTGTCAAGGGCCACAAGTGGGTCCAGATTTCCCCAAGAGCTAGTGCCCATTGCACCAAGCTCTTTGGGATCTGGCTGCAAAAGAGCTCTGCTCACTGAAAACCCAGACTTGATTGTGGGGGTTGGGCTGTTGAAAATCTAGCCCCAATGTCGCCGTTCTCCATCTTTAAAAATGTGAACAGTAATCATCTCCGCTGTCACAAGGGTGTTCATGGGACACCTTCCCTGCCACCTGTGAGAGCTGCTGCAGGCCTGGAGCACCAGGAGGGCGCTGAGGATGAGTTTTAGAAGTGTAGCAAAAGTGAAGTGACACACTCATACAGGAGGGGGGAGACCCGCTGTTTTTATTCAGGGACAAATCATACGGCGGGAGGGGAGGGTACGTCTGATGGTGGCAGTACAGCTGCAGGCCCCAACCAGGACTGGACCTCTTGTGCAAGGTGCTGTACGTATTGAGACAGGCAGTGTGGTTGTCATTCCCATTTTATGGGTAAGGAGCTGAGTCCCAGAGCGTCAAAGTGACACGGGAAGGAAGACTGAACCCAGAGCTCCAGACAGGGCTGGCTTGAAAGCACGGTCTCTGTCTTATTTATTGATTTTAAAGCAAGCTCCAGTTTAACAGAGTCTAGGGATGCTCACGTACTTCCATAAACTACCTAACCCAGCTGGACCAAATGAGCTGCTGGCTAGTGGGCTATGCCCCATGGGGCCTCTCGAACGGGAACAAAGCTGTGAGGGTTCAGTTGGGCTGGGCTCTGTTTTTCCTCTCTGTGTGCGAGGTGAAGTCAGATGCTAGCCAGCCTTCCCCTCTCCTGAACCGGCCGGAGCGTGCCCATTGTGCTCTGCTCTTTCAGAGTCACTGGTGCATGCATTGTTGGGGCTGAGGCTCTGCTTGTATCTGCCTAGCGAATGGAAAACAAACACGCTGGAATAAAAAAGGCCCTGAAATGACTGCACACATCATAACTGGGGAGCGATCGATAGGGCGTAAATTGTAAACAGCTGTGACAGAGACAGAAAAGATTTGGAATAAAAAGCCAGACTGAGTGATTGCTGGCGTGCTCGGGACTCCCTCCCCGTCAAGGTGCAGTTCCTCAAGCCACATTCAGTAGCTGGAAGAATGGCTCAAAATGAGATGCTTTCTTTGGGGTTGGGGGGAGGGAGAAATCGGGGTTCAGATTCTTCTCTGGGTGCTGCTGGACTGAAAGCCAGGCATGGGTCCTGTGTGTCCTAGGAGCCAGCCACTGCTGGGGCGGGAACTGTTTCCTTTTCACGGAGGAGGGTCTTGAAGTGAAGGCCTGAGCTACGGGCAGAAGCGCTGAGCCGCTCTGAATGGAGCTGAGGCTGTCGATTGGAATCTTGTTCCAATATGTGAGTGAGGATTGAAGAGCCTGATGAATCCGTTCCCCCGCGGGACTTTGGCTTCAAAGGATTTGTGAACTGTGGAACTCGGCCAGGAGTAACCCTGTGTGCTTTCATTCATGTGGCCAGGTATCAGAACGGCGAAGGACAATGCCACAGCCACATTGTTAACTCTTCCACTGCTGCTCCTAGAGAAACCTTCAGCCCATGTGCTTCTTCCATGACGCAGAACTAATCCCCCAGATCCCCGATTACCCGGGACAGCACTTGACCAGCGGGCTAGCTGCACTGTGAAGCCCTGTTTTCCTAGACTGTCCCGTACGGGATGGCCCGATGAGCTGAGCTGGGGTAGCACGTCCCTTGGTCCCGGGTTCTGAAGATGAATGGTTCAGGGATCACATGGTGGTGCTGGATGCCGTGGTGCTGAGCCCCAGCATTCAGGGGTGACCCTGGCTTTGCCAACACACCCAGCACCTCAAGGGTGCAGCAGGTTCTTCTGCCCCAGACAAGTGGCTGGAAGGAGAACCTCAAATGACCCCATGGGCACGCCTGTGTCACACTCCGAGCTGGGCTTGCAGCCTGTGTAGACGCATTTCAGCTCGGTTAAAACGAGCTGGCTTGGGTACCAGTGGCAGTGTGGGCAAGCTGCCCAGCCACACTCCTGCCGGAGGGCACGGGCCTCACGCAAGGGGCCGGCCTGTTCTGCTAGCGGTGCCCAATCTGGCTGGATTAGCGCTGTCTCCCGGAGCTCTAGCTGTGCCGCAGACACCTCTCAGCACAGTGCGGTGCAGACGTCCCCTTCGGCTGTCATCTTTTACCAAGCACAAAACCGGGCTCGATTCTGATCCCTCTGAGGGGTGTGGGCACTGGGCAGGGGGGGACTCCGGCTGCTGGCCACACTTCTTTCTAGCAGGGAGCCCCATTGCCCATCACCTTCAGCTATGGGATCTCTCATAGCACCAGACAATCAGGGTTTACTTGTGTCTGGTTCCCCACGGGAACTATTTTATCTGTTTGTTATTGATATAGACCCTCTAGCCCCAAACCAAACCATACCTGCCCCACAGCTAGCGAGCTGTGCCAGGGCTCTTCTGAACACAGGGTGTTTTGTTCACTTCTGGGTGCCACACGCCCGGGAAAGCAGCAGACAATCAGTGAGAGTCTAGAGAAGAGTAACACAGATGAGAAAAGGGTTAGGAAACAGGATCTATGAGGAAAGGCTAGAAAAACTGGGTCTGTTTCGTCTTGAGAGAAGACGACTGGGGTCTAGGTGGGGTCTGATCGGTCTGCGAATGGCGGTAACAGATGAGGATCAATTGTTCTCCAGCCCATTGAAGGTCGGACAAGAAGTAATAGGCTGAATCTCCAGCAAGAGAGACTGAAGATCATTTTTTCCAGTATCTATCTCAGGCCTTGTCTACACAAGCAGCTATGCCAGGAATACTTTTGTCACTCAGGGGTATGGAGAAAACGCCTGCCTGTGCGTGATGTGGACAGTGCTCTCCCACCAACTGAGCACCACTGTTCATCGGGGTGGTTTTATTACACACTGACACAGTGGTGCATTAAGTGGTGCTCTGGAACAGCCTTCCAAGGGGAGCTGTGGGGTCCCCATCGTTGGGGGTTTTCAAGAGGCTGGACAAACCCCCATCAGGGATGGGCTAGGTACTCGTAGACCTGTCTCGGTGCCATGCATGACCCTGGAGATCCCTGCCAGCCCTGTGTTCTCAGATTCAATTTTACAGCTGGGGAACTGAGGCAGGGAGAGAAGGGACTGGCCCACACCACACGGGGTGTCTGTGACAGAGCAGGGACTTGCACCTGTACCCCTGGCCCATCGGCCCCCTCCATCGTTTCCCCTGTGGGGTGTGCCCAGTCGTGGGGGCAGGCGAAGAGCTCTCTAGCAGCGAGAGCCGGGCCCCTGGCATTCAGTGGGGTGCCAGCCCCCAGCAGGCAGGAATCGGCACCAGTCAAGCAGCGATGACGGAGAGACTCCCCATTAAGAGTGTGATCAGTACCCAGGACCATGCCTGGGGGCAGGGAGAATGGAGCCCGCTAACAGTCAGGCAGGCTCCCTTCTCTAGCCACTGGGAGCCGAGACCCGCCTGGTGAAGCACTTGAGGCTGCTTGGCGCTGGAAGGCGTTATGTGAACGCGATCCATTACCATAGGCGGTGATCCGTAATTGGCCTCTGCTCAGCCTCAGCCCTTGTCTCGGCAATGGCCGCCGTGGGTCTCAGCGCCATACGCTGCTTGTACCAGCTAAGTGCCTGCGGAAAGCGCCGTGTCAGGGCGGGGGGCGTCTGAATCATGGCTCCGTGTAACGATCTGGCCCCCTTGTGACAGCTCGTGCTTAAAAGAAGCTGAATAAATCTGCCAGTCCAGACAGTACGCACCTAATTTAGGAGAACACAACAGATGGAAGAGCTGTTTGTGTCCAAGTAAGGGAGATCTGGGTCTGCCATCTCATGCTTTCCTTTCTTCCTAGCTGTTGGGTTTTAGTGGCGATTTCTCTCTTGTAACTGAAACCAGCTTGGGCAAAAAATCTGTCTCCAAGGCTCCTTTCTCCTCCCTTCTGCCTTAGAAACCCCGAGGGAGAAAAGGCTTTCACCTAATGAGGACTTTGGGCCGCTTGGCTCCCTCCCAAGCCGCACTGCTGACCAGTGAGGGGAAATCCTGCCTTAGGTCAGGCCTGGGCTGGTGCTATAGGTGTTTACATGAGAAATGCAGGTAAAATAGCACCCCTCCCGCAGAGCTTGGTGCAGCCCCCAAACCTAGGTGTGCGTACTCAGGGGAACCAATGTGCTTCTCTCTCGAGCCATGGCCGGGGGTGCAGAAACCGTGTCAGTAGGTGCCTAGAGATGAGGCGGGTGAGGTAATATCTTTTGTTAACCAACTCAAGGGTCAGCAACCCAAAAGCTAAGAAGAGCCATTTAAAAAAATGTCTTCAATAACCAAGTGTTTCAAGAGCCGCAATGGGTGCAGCCTCCTGGGGTGGGGAGCGGGGAGCTGGGCCAGGCGCCTGCTGCCCGGAGCTGCAAGGGGACAGGCAAAGAGCTGCATGCAGCTACGGGACCGCAGGTTGCAGACCCCGGCACTAACTGCTGCTGGCGAGAGAGAGAAGCTTTCAAGCCACACAGAGCTCTTCTTCAGCTCTCACCTGCAGAAACTGGTCCAGTAAAAGATGTTACTTCACCCTCCGTCTCACCTACACAGCGTCCACCATCAGTAGGTGCTTGGCAGAGACGAGTTAATGGCAGAGCTGCCACAAATGCTGGTTCTCGCGGCTGCAGACCCAGCTCTAGAGGGAATGTGGCCGGGTTAAGCTGAAAACCCTTTCCTTTTTCTGCAGGGTCATTGGGTCCAGAATTGGAATTTACAGCTCTTGGGCTGAATCCTGCAGGCCGGGCTGTGGCCAAGCTCTTCACAAAATCCACAGCTTCACAAAGCTCAATGGCCTGTTTGATTCAGGGCCAGCTGAGGCTGCATGGCACCCCAAGGGGGAACATTTCCTGGAGTTTCAGGAGCTGCATGGAAAACATTTTGCAGGATTTTCCACCATCCACTACCCTTTGCTGGTTTGCTGCTTTTATTTTTAAGCACAGTAGATATAATTAGTAGAGACCCAGGCAAACACGACTCCCTCTGGGCTGGAATGACAAGGGCGGGCATGTGGTAAACACTAAAGCATCCAAGGATGCCCACCTGTCCTCCACCGTGGAAAAAAATCTCCCGAGTAGCCCGAAATCCAATATCTCCTGTGCAAACAAGAGTTGGCAAGTCTTCAACAACGATTGATCCAAAGCAAGGAAATAGCAGCTTTTAGCAACAGCCATTGGGCATGAAGATGGTAATCAAATTCCTAACCATTTCCAGAGGAGCCCTCAGGAGTCCCAGGGAGGGACGTGTTTTCCATCTTAACGCCTGCCGCTTCCTTTCACCTGCCATTAGGAATGTAAACGGGTAACTCCTCTAGCATGCCCGTAGTCACCTTGAAAACTCTCTCTGGGCTCAAGAAGGGAATGGATCTGGCTGGCAGGACACCTGCTCCGTTTTGTAATTTGGTTGATTGCCTCACCAGAGGATGTTCCACAAACTGAGGCGAGCAGCTACGATCTATGCAGGTTCTGTCTCTTGCCTGGTCTCTGAGCATGAATGAATAGCTGGAAGGAGACAGTCTAAGGAGCAGAGACACCTGAATGCACCCACCGACATGAGGAGCAGTGACTCGTGAGGGGCTCCTCAAAGCTGTTGACTGACTCGGTTCCCCTCAACAAAAAGGAGCAGTGATGTCTTGCGATGCTCTAGCACCTTCAGCCAAAAGAGCTCCATGCACTCCACAAAGACTAATGAACTAAGCCCCACACAACCTCTGGAAAGTGGGGAGGCATCCTGACCGTCTCGGAACTGTTAGTCCAGTTTGAGGCAGAGCCAGGAATGGAAATGTAAACTCCTACACTCATGCTTTAACCACACGGCCCACCACGCCGAATAAAGGCAAATGCAGAAGGAGACACCCCCATGATGAGGGCCAGCTGCTCAAGAATGGATACAGGCGACTGTGGAGCCACCTTGCTTCACTGTACTTGACGCGGGCAGCTCAATCGTGAGTGGAATTGGTGGTAAGAGCAAGAGATCAGCAGGGATTCTGGGTCCCATTTGTAGCTCTGTAACTAATTCCCTGGGTTGCCTCAGTTTCCCCATCTGGAAAACGGGATAATGATACTTCTCTGCCTCATTGGAGCATTGTAAACCTTAATGAACGTAAGTCTTCAGAGGTCTGCAGGTGGCAGATGCTGTTACAAATGTGCAGACTATTTGTTTTCTTCCTCTGAACATGCTAGATTTTAAAATTCTCCCTAGCACAGAAAGCTCAACAGCTGGTCTTTCTTCCCTTGGGAATCTGGGATTGGTCAGATTCAAAGAGGAGGGTACAGGCTGCCCTGCCACAGAAACCCTTGGGGGAAGCAGAGGTCGGAGGATACAGCTTGGCGTGATACCATCTGGTTTGGAGAGGATGTGGAACGTGGTGGGTACTGGTAACTCCCATTGAAAATGGCTCATTGGTGCCGTGGGCAAAGATAATGTGTAGGAAGCATCTCAGGATCATGTGATCCAAGAACCTGAGCATAAGGTCTGCTTCTCGGCCCCAGACTAGTTCCCTGCATGCACACAGTGGAAGGAAAGGGCAACGGCTATTCTCTGGACTTGGGGAGCAGGGACTGGAGTGTGTGGTGTGGAACCTGAGACCGGCAAATTGCTGGGCTTTCTGACTAGGTTTCTGACCTACCTGCTCTGCAAAACTCCTGTGGGTGCAGGGCCGCTCTGGAGCATCCCCTTCCCTCTCACTGGCTTTTGGAGCCTGTATGGCCAAGCAGAGGCTGACACAGGCTTTTATGGGTGGCGTGCTGGGGAGAGCCTCCTCTTCAGAGCCGTCCTCCACTGATATCCCTGGCCGGGGGCTGACCCCACCTCAGGCCTGTCAGCAGCCGAGGCCTCCTGCTGTAGGGGGAACAAGGGTCCTCCGGGCCCCTGTGCTGGGATTAATGAGGGAGCAGGAACAGACCCTGGCTGTGCAGAAACCAAGTGATCTGGGGGCATCTGCCTCTGTCACTGCGCCCCCACAGCAGGTGGGGGAGAGTGGGGCAGAGCGGGAAATGGGCCTGCAGATGCGCCCCCCCCCGTGGGTTACTTTCTCTGCTGCTGCCAAGGAGGGGGGCTGGGAGCCAGGGCATGTTGAAGGAGCCCCCTGTGATTGGGGAGTGAGCCAAGAGCGAGTTCCCTGCGTTAGCGATCTGGCTGCTGAATGGCTCTCCAGAGGTGCAGGGCATTTAAAATTTGATGGGATGGAAATCTCCCCCCTGCGAGGAGCCTGCACGCTGCGGGTGGGGACGCTGCGATCGCCTGTCGCTGGGCAGCCTGGTGGGGCCTGAGAACCACGCCATAAACGTGCTGCCTCCCCTGCCAAAGCGGAGATGCGCTCCGGCTCCTGCGGAAGAGCTGACTCTGCCCCACGCTTCAGCGATGCTGCCAGTATCAGCAACGGCCGGCGACTCAGTCCCGCGTCCTGTGGGCCCCTTCGCCTTCCTCGCGTCCCGCAGCTCTTTCCGTAACCCGCGCCCAGCACGTCTTTCTCTGACTGGCCCTTTAAATTACCTGCACCCAGAGAGCTGCAGCCCTGAAGTGGCCATTTTGCAACTGGCTGCTGCTTACTGCCTCTCTCCGCCCTGGCTGGAAGTCGGCTCACCCCGCCGGTCTCCTGGGCTAACAGCACATGTCCCCCGTTCGCTCCCCTTTGGCTGCCAGATGCAACGTGCAGTGCGGTCGTGCTGCGGAGGGGAAACCGTGCGGCCGAGCAGTTTGGAGAGGTGCGGCTGGCTAAGCAGAAGATTCCTGCCGTGGGGCCGGTTGGTTTGGGGCTCTTAACATCCGGGGTGTTGAACGAGGCACTGAAGATAGACCAGCCCTGTGCTGAAGGGCTCTTAGTCGGCTCAGTGAAGTCGGGGATACGAGGATGCAACTTGGGATTTCTTCTTCTTCATCGTGTCGCTTCTAGGAGGGTTAGAATGAGGCGAGGTTGGCTGGGTTGGCAGGTCGTGCCGTGCCGAGGGGGCCGCCTGGGAAGGGATAGAAAAGGAAGCTGGCAGAGCAGGTGGCCATAGGAGATGCCATGAGAGGCAGTTTGAGATGCAGGCCTGGGCACAGGGCCTTTCCGCTACGTAGCGGGCGAGAAAGTGGCAGATTCCAGCCTATGTCTGAGCCCGTCTTACACTGTCATGGAGCCTGTCTGTCTATGGGGTCCCTCGCTAAGGGAGGTCCTGCCAGCTGCCGGAAGGTGGTTCGGGCATATAGGGACTGCCTGAAGACGATGTTGGCCACTGGCTCGGGGATTATTGGGTTCTAGGAGCAAATCTCCAGCTCCCCAGTCAGTGGGATCTGGTGGAAAGTCCATGGGGAGATTCCTGTAAGTGTGTGATATTGTCTTTCTCTTTTTCTGCCGGGGGGGTGAGCTAGCTCTTGCAAGCTGGACTGTTTTCTGCTCCTTGACACTTATTCAATATCTCATTACATGATCCTGGTATTTAGGCTCCAAACCCCTGAATTGTATAGCGCAGCGCGTTTCCCAAGCTCTGTTCCACACAATGTGAATAGGTGTTCCCTGTAAAAATGTTGATGCTAGCAATATTTTTCCTTCTAACTCTTTTAAATCAACTTTTGAGCAATCCTTGCAGCAATTTTTTGGTATGAACCACCCTTCTCCCCTGCCACCAGCATGTATGTGTTCCATCAATATATTCCAAGCCCAAAAGTGTTCCGTGGCCATATTAGTTTGGGAAACGCTGGTATAGAAAATATCTTTCTTTCTCCAGAGCAGAGGCCGTGTTGCCCAGGCATAGAGCACTGGCCTGGGATTATGTGACCTGGGTTCTTTTCCTGCTTCTGCCACAGACTTGTGTGATATTTGGCAAGGAGTTCCCCCCCCTCTACCTCAGTTTCCCCATCAGTAACACATGGAGAGGTGGGGATGAAAAGGCCTAGGAAAGGCAGGTTTTTCCCTTTAACCCGCGCTTTGACTACATTTGCCAAAGAGACAATCATCCGATAAATAAATGTTAGTCTTTAAAAGTGCCCCAGGACTCCTGGTTTGTTTGGCTGAACTCGACTAACCCGGCTCCCCCTCTGAATCTTGCCTCTTGTTTTTCCTACTCTGTGTTTTGAAAAACGTTAACAAAGAGGATTGTTTAAATACCAAAGCTGGTTACATTTGCAATTTATTTCCTACAGTTCTATAAAGGGGATCACATTTTAGCTGCCTTTGTAGAAACTAAGAAGCAATTTCTGTTCTTTCCTTGTTGTTTTAATATTTCCCTCCCCTCATAACCGCTGGTGGTTCTGTAAAGAGCTACGGCAGTGAGCAATGTCGGCATGTTCAGGATGGTTAATCGGATCGGTGGGTTAAGGGAATACTAACTGCCCAACACATTCATAACCATAGCTCAGCCTGGGGTGAGAGTAAAGCCCTGCCTGGTCTCCTGCCAGATCTCAGCTTTCCAAGATCTTGTGGTCTAAGGGTTGGGCTTGCAAAGAGATGGCTTGGTAAGTCAGCGCATTGGCAGTAAAGTGCTGACCCTGTGTTTGTCCCATCCTGGTTCGGGTGCGTGCTCCACCGTTCGTAAAACTCTTGGCTACTAGTTGTTGCTAAGAATCACTGAATCCATAAGGAGGAAATGGACAAACATTTAACGCTGTGCCACGACTGCAAGGTGCTGTAGTTGTATCATACACTGTTAACAGTGCTTCACCCCAGAAGTAGCTGCATTTTAGTGGTTTATCGAGTGATTCAGGTTATATACATGACGCATGAATTTGTAAAGTTTTTGGTTTCCATTGGGATGCAGGACTCTCCATTAAATGTAGGGTTATTAAATTACTGTCCGTCTTTGTCTCAGCTGGCACAGTGCAGGGAACACCGCTGCCCCTTTTCTGAGGCTGACCTCCCAGTTAGCTGTGATGGTCCCAGGCCATGAGAGACCGACTGGGTGAAGTAATAGCATAAAGCTCTGTGGAGCTCAAAAGCTCGTCTCGGTCCCTAACAAAAGTTGGTCCAATAAAATATATTATCTCACCCATCACGTCTCTCATCCGCTTCTTCTGACCGATAGCAAACAATTTAAATGGAAATTGGCTCCTTGGGCCCTGAAGGCTATGGACCAGGATCCTCCATCCCCTCTGAGAAATTTCCACTTTGATTTCTGCTCTCTTCCTCTCCCCACTCCGTTCTGCCAGTCCCTCCACATTTTGAGTGGCGTGATAAGGAACAGAGCCGCTTTTGGTTAACATTAATTAACTGAATTCCAAAGGGGTAGCCGTGTTAGTCTATTGTAGAAAGACAACAGAGTCCTGTGGCACTTTTAAAGACTAACAGATTTATTTATCGCATGAGCTTTCGTGGGAGAAAATCCCACTTCGTCTGTAACTTTCCTATCTTCAAAGCGTCTGACGAAGTGGGATTTTCTCCCATGAAAGCTCATGCGATAAATAAATCTGTTAGTCTTTAAAAGTGCCACAGGACTCTGTTGTCTTTAATTAACTGAACCTCCCTGGACACTGGAGTGCATCAGCTTTTGTTCTCCGAGAGCCGGCTGGCTAACTTTATCTTGGAGGCCAGCAGGGGGCACACCCAGCATTGTTTTAGGGGACGCAACGGTGGCTGAATGGGATTTTTCTCGTTTCAGTCTTAGATAATCCACATGCTTTAGGCCAAAAAATGTAAGTAAGGGGAATGTTTCTGCATGCGTGTATTTAAAAACACCACCTCTGCTCTAATCTTTTCGTGACAATAAAAATGTAATCTACAGCTTTAAACCAGATCATAAATGATCTGGGAAAAGGGGTAAACCGTAAACTGGTTACGTCCAAAGCTGACGGCACAAAGTTATAGAACGATTGCACTAAACCGGGTGACTGGGCAACAAAATGGCTGATGAAATTGTGTTGGAAAATGCAAAGCAGGGCACATGGGGGAGGAGGAAATGGCCAAACTATATTAACAAAAAGACACGATCTCACTTACGGAGGAGATCTTGGAGGATCTTTCTCGGAAAACATTCACTCAATGTGCAGTCGTAGTGAAAAAAACAAATAAACAAAACCCACCCAACAATCCTGGTAGGAACCAATAAGAAAGAAATAGAAAATACCCTAATGCTGCTATATAAATCCATGGCACACCCCACACCTCAAATGCTGTGTGCAATTGTGGTCCCTGCATTTCAAAAAAGAGAAATTAGAATTGGGAAAAGTACAGAGAAGGGCAACAAAAATTATTAGGCGTCTGAAACAACTTCCATGGGGTGGGGGCTAAAAAGCCCAGAGCTATTGGGCTTAGAAAAAGGACTAAGGGTGGGGGGATGTGACACAGGTCTCTAAAATCACGACAAGTGTAAAGAAATTGACCAGGGAAGTGTTATTTACCCCTTCCCATAACACAAGTATTGGGGGTCACCAATGAAATGACGGGGCAGCAGGTTTAAGATCAGCAGGAAGAAGGACTTGACAGTGCGGCATCAGCCCGTGGAGTTCTGAGTTATTACAGAGAATTCTTTCTTGCGTGTCTGGCATTATAATGAGTCTTGCCCACATGCTCAGGGTTTAAGTGATCACCGTATTTGGGGTCAGGAAGGGATTACCCCCAGGGCAGATTGGCTAGGGCTCTGGGGGTTTTCATCTTCCTCTGTAACCTGGGCACGGCTCCTTTGCCGGTGGATTCTCAGCACCTTACAGTCTTCAAACCATGATGTGGGGACATCAGTAAGTCCAATCACAGGTTAGGCGTCTATTGCAGGAGTGGACAGGAGGTTCTGTGGCCTGCGTCGTGCAGGAGGTCAGACTGGATGATCATGTTGGTCCCGTCTATAAATCTCTGGAATGTTGTGAAGGCTCGAAGTATAACTGGGTTCACAAAGAATTAGGGAAGTTTATGGAGTAAAGGTCCATCAATGGCTTTTAACCAGTACAGTCAGGGACACAGCCTCATGCTCTGGGTTCGTGTCCCTCAGCCTGACTGTCAGAAGCTGGGACTGAAAAGGGGAATAATTGACCACTGAGTAATTGCTCTGTTCTGTTCATTCCCCGGGAAGCATCTGGCACCGGCCACCATAGAAAATAGGAGACTGGACTGGGTGAACCACTGGACTGAGTCAAAGTCGCCTGATCCTGTGTTTTTAGGATAAACGGTGATTTTTAAATGCCCCGTAGAGCCCCGACGTGTTGACTCCGTGCTACTGCATGTGGGCCAGGAAAAGGAACGGACTGGACCCAAAGGGAAATGGCCCAGACCAGCTAGTGAATGAGGTGCTAAACGCAGTCAGCGATGAGATTCTCGGTGGTAACTGGCGCTGTTAGCGACTGATGAATGGGGCTTCACTGACCCTCTGCAATTCTACAAACCTGAACTGGAAGGGCGAGTTGCCGTCCTCGCACAGGCCCACCGCTGGCGACTGGAGGGCAAAGAGAGCCCAGATGGTGGCAGGTTGTGCAGCAGCTTCCTGCAGCGGCTGCCACAGAACAGGCTGGCGTGGGCAAGGGACACTTTTAACGGACATTTTAACGTTCGCATGAGTGACGCGGGTGGGGGCAGGGGCGTGTCTTCCTCCCCCGCCCCAAGGAGGAAAAGGCTAAAATGTAGAAGGGCTGGTAGGGGCTATGGTGGGCATCCAGAAGGCAGAGTGTGTTGTCTTGGCTACTTCGCCCAAGTGGATCTGTTCCTGGTCTGACGATCCTGGGGTGCATAATACAATGATGATCTCTATCTAGAATAGTGAAAACAGCCTAGCAAGGATCTCATTCTGTATGACTGTCCAGAAATCCTCTGGAAATGCCATCCTTCTCCATTACATTTCTGGAGTAATGTCGATAGGAGCCTAGTTAATTTTGATAAAAACCCATTGGGTTCAATCCATAAGATCTGTCTTTGTAACTGTTTATGGCCCAGAACACATACCCCATACCTGTCAGCCATTTATGCAGTCCAAGCATTTGCATTCATGACTCTTGGCTTCCGAAATGCAGATTTCCACCCAGTGAACTAAACAAGAACTCCATTAGCAGGTCACACAGTGGAGATAGCCCTTTATACACCAATGGGTGCGACACTTATCCAGTATCGTACATGTGAGCCCCAACCTGTCGGAAAACAAAGGAGCCTGTTACAGTGCGCTTTGTTAAATCCTCTTTTACCAACCGCCCTAACGTTCTCTGTCCTCAGGCCCCTCTGTTCACAACTCTCCTAATGTACTGTAATAGACTTTATTAAGGCAATTAATTTGTAATAGGGGTAGTGGTCATGTGCTTCAGTTGGGAATCCAGGACCTTACTGTGCTAGATGCTATCCACGCGTGTGACTGAGATGCTCCCTTCCCCAGAGAGTTTACAGCAGTGCTTTTCAGCCTGGCTTGGGACCCCAAAGTGGATCATTTCAATGGGGCCACAATGGCCAGCGTTAGACTTGCTGGAGGTTGGGGTTAACGCTCAATCCTGAGCCCGGGACAGAAGCAAAGTCTGAAGGCTTCACCTGGGGTCAGAGAGGGGTCACAATACAGTGCGGTTTGAGAACCACAGGTTTGCAGTCTGTGCTTTTCATCCTTTCTGATGCCTCATTGGATGTTAAAAGTGCATCTGCCATCACTGAACCCGCAGTTCCCGATTAGACACCGCTCCCCAACTCGCCACGTAGCTGCCATTCTTAACCTCGGAGCCCCGTGACCGCTCCCTTACCCAAGCCAATTGAATTGCCTCTTTCAAGCATGAGCCACTGGTTCAAAGCGTCACATCTTCATGTGGTGCCTGATCCACATGAGTCTGCTGCTGCTACCGGCTAATCGGGGTGCTCCTTTGTCTCCAGAAGGCTCCGACCCCAATCCCAGCCATCAACCAATAATACCTCACTTCCATATTGTGCTTACATCAGCAACTCTCCAAGTGCTCTGCAAAGGCGATTAATGTCCTCATCTGCACTTCACAGGTTAGGAAACTGAGGCCCAGAGGGGCACCTGAGGCCAGGGTCAGAGGAAGAACTAGAATCCGGGTCCCCAGAGTCCAGTGGTCTCTCCTTGCACATGGATTTGTAAGGTTCTGTACCAGATCTTTGAAGTTTGGATCTATCGCATCTATAGCACTCTCTTCAGCCCTCACTTTCTACTTCTCCTAAAAGAGAGATCTGGTTTCTGCAGTGTGATTTTGTTCTTTATAAATGCATACTGCTGATTGTCCCTGGTTCCATTATCCTCTAGTTGCTTACATAAATGTTTTGTGCAAGATTTCAAGGTACGATACAGATAGACTCATTCATCCAAGGTCAGCTGCTTTTAACTTTGCTTCAAAGTATGTGGTACCAGGAGCAATTTTTCTAAAGACATTTTCGCATTGTGCTCAGCACAAAGGGGCCCACAATGCAGCAAGTCCCACTACGCACTCGTATGGCATCAAAGAGCCGCCCCCAACTTACTCAACTGCACATGGCACTGATCTAGATAAGGAGAATAGGGATGGAAAAGGGGTGCTTCCTAACCCTGCTTCTGGTCTGTGACCCAGAGTGCTCAATGCCCCAGGGGAGTGGAATCTTCCATAGATCCAAAATGAAGTGAGGTAGCTCAGGGAATGAATCGCACTCTCTCTCTGATGTCTGGCCGCTTTCCAGACCTGGTTCCGCTCCACTGCACCAGCGGAGCCCACTGGTATTCAGAAACTATGGGCTCTCTTGCAGGACAGAGAGTGCAGAGCACCTGAATTCTGAGACACCTAAGCAGACAACACACACAGGATGACTCTACAGCCTCGTCTGCGCTGACATCTTATGTTCAAATTGCCTTCCACTGGTGCTACTCTACTGTGGGTTGCACTAGTGTGTCACCAACCACAAGCAGCGCCCCCCCCCCCCGATGTCTAGACCCATTCTGACCTAGTCAATAGGGACTGATAAAATCAAGCTGAAGCTGGTGTAGGGGCCTGGAAATCCATTTGTAAACTGCGAAGAGTCCTTCTCCTTGCCAGCTACTTAGTTGGCAAAAACTGGTGTCGTTTCACTGACTCATGTTCACACTGCATGTTCACACTGACTGGAGACCTCTCCTTGTAACCACGAGAAGTGTGAACCTGCTGCCCTGCCACACACTTGGACCCAACACTCCTGACCCTGTGCTGCATGTTAGGAAACTCTTCTTTAAAGCAAGAGGTCACGGGTCTTCTAGGGCCAAGAGTGTCAACCAGCATTGATGGACTGCCGGTCGCTCTTCTCCAGGGAGTGCTCAGGATAGCAGGGTGCTGATTAAAATGCCCGTCCTGGTGGGTTTTCAGGACTCGTTGGCAGGTGAAGGAGACTGAGGGGGCTGCCTCTGGGCCCTCTTGCTTTCCAGGTTGATCCTATCACCTGAGTCTTTCTTTCACAGCCACTCTCTCCCCTGAGAACTGGGGCCTGTCCATGGTCATTGCCGCTCTTCGCCTCAGCCAGAGCGGGTCATTTCATTGCCTCACCTCGCTGGCCCTGCTTTCAAGGGACTGCTTGGCTCTAAAGCTTTCTGTGAACATAGAGCTGCAGCTGCTGGGCAGAGATGCACTCACCAAAAGCGAGTGAGAGCTCCCTGCCCCGATGCACGTAGAGTCTGTGTGTGTTCGAAGGGCAGAGCAGGGAGGGGGGCCGGTCCCACGAGCAGTCATTCCAGTAGCTGGAGGGGGTCAGGTTGGTGACGCACGGCTTGGCAGGGCTTCCGTTCCTAGCACGGGTGGTGCAAAGACAGGTAGTGAGGCAAGCCGCTTGGCTGGTTGTGGTGGAGGAAGGGAAGCAAAGCCAGAGCCTGGAGGCTGGTGGGTGTGGGGGACAGAAATTCAGAACCAGAGTTCCTGTGACCAGAGGGGGCTGAGCAGCCCCTAGGCATGATGATCCCCACGAGGAATTTGTGCTTCTCAGCTTGATTCTAGTGTCCACTAAACCTCACCCACCTCTGTGCTCCCCTGGGATGCCAGGGCCACTTTCCCCAGGAGAGAAAGCAAAGCTGCCCACAAACGGCTCCCCCGTAAGGAGCTCAGGGCCGGGATCATTCCCTCCCCGCTGCCAGCTAATGCAGCCAGCCCCCCCCCCTTTCCCCCCCCCCCCCCCCGACCCAAGGCAGAGCCTTGCTGCCCCATCCGGCTCCTCCCTGGGGTGTTCTCAGCGGGCTCCCGGCTCAGCTGCTGGCCCAGGCCGAGGCGAGCTGGCCCCTCCCTGGGGGAACTGCTCAAGGGGGGGGCACGACTTAGCCACTGGCCATCAGTGCCTGGCCACCAGCTGCCCCGGCCCCTCCCTGGGGGAACCGCTCAAGGGGGGGGTCACGACAGCCACTGGCCATCAGTGCCTGGCCACTAGCCGCCCCGGCCCCTCCCTGGGGGAACCACTCAAGGGGGGGTCATGACAGCCACTGGCCATCAGTGCCTGGCCACTAGCCGCCTCGGCCCCTCCCTGGGGGAACCGCTCAAGGTGGGGGTCATGACAGCCACTGGCCATCAGTGCCTGGCCACCAGCCGCCCTGGGCTGGAGGGAGGGAGGGAGGCAGTGAGGGGCCCAGCCAGGGACTCCAGCTGGGGGCAACACCCCCGCCGCCCCCGCCCAGGACTGAGGAGGGGGGCGCTCGCCTCCTCTCCCGGCCGCCCTTTGCTGGGGGCGGGGGCGCTGGCCAGCCCCTCCTCCCACGTCACGTCGGCAGCGAGAGACGAGCCAGGCTCGCCCGGCTGGCGGCGGAGTCAGACACAGACGCCCGGGCTCCGAGCCGCCAGGGGCCGGGGCAGCGCCCTGCCGCGCCAGCCCCTCTGCCCTGGCCTCGGGGCGGCGATCAGCACCGCGGAGAGCTCCGGCGGCATGGCCGGCCTGCAGGGCGAGAAGCAGCTCTTCGAGAAGTTCTGGCGGGGCACCTTCCAGGCCGTGGCCACGCCGCGGGCCCAGAGCGCCATCGTGGCCAGCATCACCGCCCGCAAGCCGCCGCCGAGGTAGGGCCCGGGGCTGGGCGGGGAGCGCTGGGGGTCCTCGCCCCGATCCGGCCCCCGCGGGCGGCGAGGCTCCAGCCAGGCTGGTTCTGCCCCGGCTCCTTTCGGGGTCACTGGGTGCGGCTGGGGTCAGGCGCTGCCCGACCCGCTCGTCGGCTGGAAGGGGGGGACAGGGCGCCCCAGGTGGGGGGACTCGGAGCTGGGTGGGGAGCGGCGAGGAAGGAGGAGCTGGAGTGGGGAGGACAGGG
>ML685811.1:1439308-1544662 GCA_007922175.1 Pelusios castaneus
GGCCCCAGGTGGAGAGGAGCGAGGCGGGGGGCGGACGGGGGCCCCAGATGGGGAGGAGCGATGGGGGGGCTGGAGTGGGGCGGACAGGGGCCCCAGGTGGGGAGGAGCGAGGCGGACAGGGGCCCCAGGTGGGGAGGAGCGAGGAGGGGGGCGGACAGGGGCCCCAGGTGGGAAGGAGCGAGGCGAGGGGCGGACAGGGGTCCCAGGTGGGGAGGAGCGATGGGGGGGGCTGGAGTGGGGCGGACAGGGGCCCCAGATGGGGAGGAGCGAGGTGGGGGGCGGACGGGGGCCCCAGGTGGGGAGGAGCGGGAGCGGTTAGACCGCGCTCCCAGCTGACCCTGCCGGAGTTTGATCCGGAGCAAGGCGAGCCCGGCCCGTCCTGTCCTGGTGGAAACAGCCCCGGTGCGCTCCGGCTCCTGCTCCCAGCCCCGAAGCCAGCCCGGCTGGAGGCCGCCGACGGGAGGCTGGGGAGGGAGCTGCGCGCTCCACGGTCCTCCAGCCCCGCCGGATCCGCGCAAACACGTGCGCACCGAGATGCGCGCAGCGGGCTGAGGCGCCCCAGTATTCCCGGGGCACGAGCCGCTTTGGGGAGTCACTCAGCCAACCAGGGAGAGCTAACACGGCCACGTGACTCGGCTGCCCGGCCAACGCTCCAAGCAGAGACCCATCCTGCGGGCGCTGGTGGCTTTGCACAGCCCGCGGGGGAGAAAAGCCGGCAGGCCCGGCCCTGGGAACCGAGTGTTCCCTGACAACTTGCGGGCACACGGCTCCCTTCGCTTCGCTCCAGCTCCGCGTTTCTCGTGTCCCTGAGGTTCCTGCGCCTTTCCTGCTGAGTAAGTCGGGGCGCGGGGCAGGCTTGGCCTGCAGGTGACTGTGACGAAGAATAGGCAGGTGCATAAACTCCCTGGCATTGTCAGGACTTGCTACACAGCCGATGGTGGCAGGTGCAGAGGCTGAATATCTTCCTGTCTGCTTTTGGTCTCTTAGAGAACATCTGAGAAAGTGTGGCTCTGGATAATGAACTCTGATTCTGTTGGGGCTTTGTTTAATAATTATAGGACATATTGCTCTACAGATGTCTAACAGTCTGCAGGGAAACCAATATTTTACTTGACTTCTGTGTCTTTCCCCTCTATTGTTTGGGAGGGCTGAGGTGCATCTATATGAAGGTTGAAAGAGGGATGATGCCTGTTTATCTATTTTAGTCTTTTGTGCTTGTGAGCGGATATTTGTCTTTAAACAAACAATTATGTGTCGATCTGTAATTCCTCTGAGACGCCTCATAAAAATCAATCACAACAAAAATGCAGAGGAGGCAGGATAAAAGGACAGAATAAAATAACATTAAGAGCCATGAAAAGTGAAAATGTTCCTCTGCTTTGAATTAGGAGTATTGTATAGTGTGATATGGTCAGGGTTTCTCATTTCCTTGGGCTGCTGCCATTAATTTCATCCTTTGATGACTGAGGAATATTGTGAGTTGCTTCAGTTCTCAACAGAAGAAAATTATTGGAGTGTATATTATCCTGGAAACTCGCAGCACAAATGTATCCCTTTACTGTTATGCCAACAGCTATGCAGTCTGTCCTATAAGCAGTTTAAAACTTCAAGCCTAGAGTTAGATTTTCTTTTTTAACCTCATCCCACCCACCTCTGCAGTCTAGAGGGCAGATCCCCAGCTGCACTGACGTTAACAGATATGTGCTGGTTTACATCTGCCCTAGATATTTTCAAAGGGGTTTAATATCCCTGCTATTTAAGGTTTCTCGCACTCTGAGAAACCAGGTTTTTCTCCCGAATCTCATACCTACCATGGAAAATAATTGTGCTTCTGAACCAGTTGTGGCAACATCACCTTAGTAGCATCCCTAGAACCTATGAAACACCCTCTGAGCCGCTTCAGAACTCCCAGTGGTCCCCCCAGCGTTGCTATCACCCTCACCCTAGAACCTAGCAGGAATGCTGCCCTAGAACCTAGAACTTATCCCTCTCTCGAATGTGTGCCTACCTAGCACATGTGTCCCTGAACTTGGCACCAAATCAGTAACAATTTAGATGAATGTTCTTTCTTGTAAATGAAGGTGAGGACCCAGGAATCTGGGTTTAGATCGGCCCCTCTTTCATTCACAGCGACTAACTGGCTCCCTGAGAATAGGTGGATTCAGATGAAATGGTAGTCTAAATATAGACATGTTCATGTGTTAAGCGGCGATGCGGCATTCTTGCAGCTGGGCTCCTATAAAAAGCGGTGTTTTTCGCTGCGCACACAAAGAATCAGTTACTTTCTACCTGCCAAATAGAACGCATGCAGAAAGACACGAGGGGTTGATTCCCCACTGCCCTGTGTAGCCAGGCACACTTGCACCAAGTGGGGGGAAGAGATGGCCAATCAGAAGGGCAGCGGTGTAGATGATGGAGAGGGCTGCAGAGAATCAGACCAGACTCCAGCTTTATGTGCCAGCTGCTGCCCTCTTTTCGCAGAGTTTACGCTGAAAGCCAAAGCTTGGGGTGGCCTTACGCAGTACCGGCTGCTACGCTAGGTGCCGTTGGGCACGTTCAAAGGGCACGGAGGAGCACCCAGAAGTCAGTTCCCAGGGGGAAGTCTAGTGCCGACAGTCTGCCTTCTTCCTGCAGAATCCTGGACAGCACCCCCAGCACGTTGTAGAGGGAAAAGCACATTCTCCTTTCTGCACCTGCCATGTGGGTGTGGGGGAGAGACGTTGCCATTACTCTTCCCCAGCTCCTTTCAGGCAAGTAGCCCTCAAAGGAGGGTGCAAGTAGGGTCTCCATAGGTACTCTAGGAAGCCCTGTGCTGGAAGTAGAGCCTTTTCCACACTGACCCTTCCTCCTCCCTCCCAGGCCTTCCAGGCTACCTTAGATCTATTAGGGTTTGGCACTACAGTGCCAAGTAGTCGGGGGGGCGGGGGCGGGGGGGGGGGGGCGGGGGCGCGGCTGCCAGCTGGGCTTCATTTCTTGCAGTTCCTGTTGTCTTCAAGTTCTTTCTCGGAGCTCAGCACCAGGTGCTGGGAAGTCAGGCCTCTTCAATCCAGAAAGGTTTATTTAAAGTGTTTGTTCCTTGTTCAGATGTTTGCACATGATGTAAGGAGGCCCCAGGGGTTTGTTCCAGCTGTCGGGTGCTGAGAAAACAAGCATTCATGTACCTATTTCTTTCTGAAGTTGCAAAGACTTAGTTACCATATTGTAATCCTCCGTTAATTACAAAGGCTTGTGCTGGTAAAACACCTCTAGTGGCTCTCTCATCCTTCTGTCCAAGGCCCTGGCCTCCACGTCTTTCTGTCACTTGGAAGGGAAGAAAAAGGACTGTAGAAGCCTCGGGCAGAATCATCTGTAAAAAGTGATTCCCAGCCCTTCCATAGATGGAGCATGGGAATGGCTTTCTATCCCTCTGGTGGAATCAAGGGTTGGGACAAATATCTGTCAGTAATTCCAAACGGAGTTTGTGCTGCGCCCATTCAGTAGGGCTCTTCGGACAGCCTGTGCTACACCTGCTGGGCTCTCCCGAGCGCTACAATGGATGGCCCTGCTCCTGGAAACAAGGGGCATTTTGTGCTGGGTTTGGGAAGGAACTGATGTGGTTACATGTCGCAACTGGTTTCTAGTTTTTCCCCTTAAAAATTAACCTAACGTTGTTGCAGTTTTCTTTCTTGCTGATTTTTGGATAGGTTCATGTTACCGCTAAGGAAACTGTAACAGTGGGCACTTCTAGAATGCTCTACATCCAAATACCTTAACAAGTGAAGTGATGAATCCTTGAAGCATGTTAGCCTTCTTTTCCAGATGGGGAAACTGAGGCAGACAGCTGAAATGCCTTGTCTGAGGTTTCAGAGCGCATCAGTGAGAGTGCGGGAATTAGAAGCCAAGATTAATGTTCCTGCACCTCTGCATGGCATTATTCTTTTTTAACGGCTCCCACTTAGAGGTGGGAAGACTGAGGCTCTGAGGCAAAATGACTTTCCCAAGGTCACACAGTGAGTTAGTGGCAGAGACAGGGAAGAGCGCTCAGTTCGTGTGCATCAGGCACAAAATGGTGCTTCCGCTTTGGTGCCAGACCTGATCAGAGCATCGTGCAATACTGCGCGGTGAGGGAAACTTTCAGGACAGGAAGGTAATTGCGTCTACCCAGGCATTGCACACTGGTAGCCATAGCAGCGTGTAGCATCTGAAATGTTTCATCAAACAAGCATGCAGATTGATCGCTTGACTTCCTCTGCCCCGGCATGTTGTAAAATGGGGAGGGGGCTGACCTGTAAGTGCGAAGAACACTGCTCCCAATTCACGGGAGTAATTAGGGTTGCCTTTTTACTTCTCCACCTTAATGGGATATTGCCAGGGACAGAAAATCAACAGCCCTTTTATCACACCACCAAAGCTACTGACCCATTTTGAGCTTTGGCTAAATGTGGGCATGCTGGGTTTAGAGAGAGACAGAGAGATGCGGGGACGGCACTGCTTTCTGATGCTAATGCGATGGAGCAGGAGGCCTGATCTTGCAAGATGTCCTACACCCTCCGTTCCCACCACAGTTGAGAGCATATGGCATCTCCTGGGACTGGGCCCCAAAACACTTGTGTGCTGGGACTAGATCTCACCTGGTGGGAACCAGCGCTTAGCCATTGAAGTCACAGGAACGGTGGCACTTTACAGCCACTGACATAGCTCCGGGTGCTGTGAAATATCCGCTGCTGGAATGCAACAGTCTGCAGCAATCTCTCTTCTGGGGCAGATTCTGCTCCCAGTGTGACTCCGTTGGGATTGATTCACAGCTCTTCCTTCAGCTTTGCCGGGAGGTGAATCCCCTGAAATCAGTTCTACTGGTCTAAAACACAATGACAGGGATGTCATCCCACTGGCCTCCAGAATTGCTCCAGCTTTACATCTGTGTAACCGAGCACAGAATTTGGCTCATCTTTTCTAATTGGTAACAAACTCTCTCCCAGAAAACGAAACCTTTCCAGCTAAGTGCACTGAGAGTTGGATTCACGAGCAGGGTGTTGTGTTCTCTAATATTAGGCCTCTTTGCACTTCACCAGATCTGCATTTCTCTCAGCCCTTCAGCTTCAGAGAAGCTCTTGGGAGGAGGGGAAGGGTGGGAGGGAAGCGCCTCCCCCCAAGTCAGGATGTTAGCCGGTCGGCTGCTCTCTGAGCTGCCTCCGCAGACCGGCCTGCTGCCTGTGATGAATATCTACATTAATGCAGACTTTCACTGGTGGTGTCAGAGGATCAGCTGCAGGAACATGTTTTGTTATGGACAAGCATGAAATTTACAATCTCTCTGATTGTGATCAATCAGATTAGGAAATTGAAAAAGACACTGCTTAGACTTCCAAATAAGAACAGCAAATCTAGTTTCCACAGAAAGCGTTGAGTATCTTCTGTCTTCATGCAAGAGAGAAACTACAGTTTTTTCCCCTCTCATGCACTGAGTTATGTTACTTGCACATAGCTAGCAGAGCTGTGTATAAAGGCTACGGTCTCCCTCTTGAATTTCTCCGAAAGATCCTTGCTTTTTAAATATGTCACAATCAAAGATGAAATAAAACGCAGAATTAAGATGTCAGAGAAACAAAGCGAGCCCAAGTAACAGGAACAAAACGCGGCTTCCAAAATGGTGATTTAGTCATTTGTATTGATAGGGGACTATTCAAAACAAATATTCAGATACTGTGGACTAAAAACGTTTCCTGGGTGCTTGATTTCTCAAAGCTTTATTTCCAGCTTGATGGCTGTGCAGAGAAACTCAGGATGTGATAATTTTCAGGCTTCATTAAAAGTTAGCAAATGCAAGAATTCTTTCATTTGACAGGACAATAAACACTCCAATGGGAGGGAGGGAACCATCTGTGCTGAGGTGTAGAAGGCTTTTTTTAATGTAACAGCAAAAGTGGAGTTGACCAGACCACTTTTCATGCTTGCCGCACTGTCTTGCAAGCAAATTGTGCTAGCCCATGGAACAGGCTTTCTGAACTGGTACTCTGTGCAGCAGCATCCTGGCTGAGAGGTTTCAAGGGCCCCGTGTAAAGGCCGAAGTCTGCTCCTTTTGTCTTCCCACAGCATATGTTGCAGAAGAGCAAACCCTGCTCAGGCAATGTGATACTCCCTGTGGTCTGTCCATCTGCACCGAAACGCTCAGTACAGGTGTTAGGTTCGTGTTGTTCCCCGTAACAAATTTCAGCTACTCCATCCAACAGAAACACCCTCTGCGTCTCTCCCTGAGGCCCTGCTTCTGTTCCTGCAGGTGACGCGTTTTGCCCTCACTCGTACCCAGGGAGGATGGTCTTGTGGTTAAAGTGCTGGACTGGGACACAGGAGACCATGCCTCAGTTCCCTGCTCTGCCCCAGGCCCTGCGACCTTGGGCCAGGGTCATTTCATCTCTCTGTGCCTCAGTTCCCCACCTGTGACATGGAGAAAACCTACCTTTCCCCACCCTTTGTCCTGTCTATAGACGGTAAACTCGTCAGGGCAGGTGTACAGCACCAGCGTGGCTCTGTCTCAGAGGGGCCACTAGGTGCTGCCTTGATCCAAATACTGAGCTTACGTTCCGGAATATCCAACGGTTCCTGTGTTTTGCTAACACACATTCGATTAGCCTTTCTCCTCAATCTCTTCCCGGCCACGCTGAAGGGAGCATCTTTTAGCTTCATCTGGGAGAGAGGGCGGCAGCTGGGCCCTGAGAGGGAGGAGAATAAAAGACCAGCTAGCCAAATTAAAAATTAAGTGGACCTGTCTGGATTTCTGTTCAGTCACACACTTGACAGCTCCTCATCTGTATGTTTCACAGAACTTAAACCTGGCTTAGCTTTCTTAAGCTGTTCAGCAGGCGATACAGTTGTATCTTCTATTGCACAGTGCTAATGAGAAACTGAGTAACTGGGAGAATTCACACCAATGCAATAGAGCAAAGAATGCAGCCTGGAACGTTGCCGCTCTATGAATTTCCTCCACTGTGCACGGCTAGAGCAATCTGCGAATGCCCCTAAGAGAAACCAGGTTACAGCAGCTGCAAACGGCAAAGAATCCAGGCACGTCAGGTGAAATGAAATAAGTGATTTCAGCTTAGCCAAGGCGTTTTGAGGAGCTGTGTTGGCTTCGTGGAGAACTTTGTCAAGAGCCAGAGGGATAGCCAGCCAGTGATGGCAATGGCCGGGAATATAGGAGCCTGCAGCAGTGAGTCCAGATCTGCAGACGTGGGCTTGCCGGGCTAGGGCTAAAAACAGGTGTCGAGACAACTCACTGAAATGGCAGCTCAGCCTCTGAGCCCACCCCAGACTTCAGAGCTGGAGCCATGACTTCCGAGTCTGAGCCTCCGTTTTTAGAGCAGTGGAACAGCCCGGCAGCTTGCTGTTGTGCACTGAGTGGCTGTCCCCTGGGAGACCCAGGTCCCAGTTCTTGCTGTGCCGTTCCAAGTGACTCTGACTCCACCAAGCTCTTCTGAGCCAGGCAGAGCAAAGTTAGTGTGGGGAGCCAACTTCCCAGCCTGTGCCTGGGGTTACTGGCTTTTATGGTACGCTGGCTGCTGAAATGCAGGAGAACCTGCCACCTCATTCATAGATTTCCAAGTCAGAAGGGACCAATATGATCCTCTACTCTGACCTCCCGCACGCTGCCGGCCACAGAACCTCCCCCACCCCTGCAATGGACATCTCCCCTAAGACTGAGTCAGTAAAGTCCCAAATCATGGAGTTAAAGACTTCAAGGTACAGACAAAGCACCAGCAAGTGACCCATGCCCCACGCTACAGGGGAAGGTGACAACCCCCAGGACCCCAGCCAATCTGCCCTCCTGACCCCTGTGATGGCGATCAGCTAATCTCTGAGCACATGGGCAAAAGTCACCAGCCAGCTGTCCAAAAAAGAATTCCCTGCACCCCCTCAGAGCCCCCCATCTAACATCCCATCACAGGCCACTGGCACATTTGCCGTTCGTAGTCAAAGAACTGCCCCAAGCTGCTGTAAAGGAAGGGCGTCCCCCAGGTGCGTCAGGAACCATTGGTGTGTAACTGGTCGTCTTGATTTACTGACTAGTGGGATAAGGGGGGATGGAAAATCTTCTCACTTAAACTGCAAACCTGCTGGGACTTCCTGGGCTCTGAAGGGCCATGAGCGTTGCTCCTTTTCCTTGGTCCTGCCCCTCCACGGCAGCAGAATGCAAATTCGGGAATAGAGCTGAGAAAGAGAAATGTCGTGAGAAAATAAATACTGGCCAGGGCCACCCCAGCTCCCCGCTCTGTTCCTGATGTGCAGCGGGGCAGCCCCGGGAGTGACCAGGGAGGCATGGGATGAAGGAAATGCAGGAGAGGGATGAAAACTCAGTTCTCCACCGGATCAGTCCCCTGCTGCATAGGAGAAGGGAGGTGCCCAGCGTACACACCCTTGTGGAGGATGAAATATGCTCCCTGAGAACCTGGCCATGGTCCTGTGACTCTGCACCAGCCCCGCTGCTCCCTGTCCTTCCCTTTCTGGCTGCACTGCTCCAGGGGCCCCCACGGGAATTCCTGCACCAAGAGGAGGTTTCTTTAGTATGACGGGAGATCCCCACCCCACAAGTGGGGATCACTGGACCTGCAGGAGGCTCCAGGTGTGATCCAGCGATGGGGAGATGATTTCCATACAGGAATGGGGAGACCTGTACACAGTGGGTCCCTTCCACGTGCAGCTCTCAGAGAAATGTTTCCTCACCCTGCTTGGCTTTTCTTTAAATCGAATCATTCTTGGGGGTGGAAAATGGGTTTAGATGGCAGGAAATGAAGAGTCAGGAACTGAGACCTGTGAAGTGGTCCAAGCCATCTGCAGACTCTTAGCTTCCAGGAGGCTGACTCATCTCCGTGAACAAAGGAAACCCAGGAAAGTGTCTCCTGCCAAAAACCTGGGGGCACTAGAGAGTTCCATAGAAGGGACCAGTCTATCCACTGTCTGACCTGTGTAACACAGCTGGTCGTGACTCCAGTTGTTTCTCTTAGCGGACTCACTGACCTGGCAGCGGTGGCTCTTCCTACAGCAGAAACAACCCTTCTGTTCTGTATCAGGCAATCATTATTTCGATTTTAGGCTTTGTTCATTCCCCAAAGGAGTGTGTGCAGGTGAACAGGCTTTCTCTGACTGACACTGACAGAAGAAAACTGAGCAGTAAAGCAGCCTCCAGAAAACCGTATCTATCTGAACACGTCTTTGTTCCTCTGCAAAGCAACTCTGTACCCCAGCAGGAAGGCCGGCCACGTAGCTCATGATACTCATTTTACAGTGAAAGGTAGTTTTTCTCCCTTGTCATGGAGCTCAGCATTGAGCTGTGCCTCGGGCTGATCACACTATTGCAGCCGTGAAATTCCTGCCAGGCAAATGGTCAGATCAGGCTGTGGTTGCTCCGACGCTGGGAGTAGATGCTGGAGGCAGCTGGGGTGTCTGGGTGTATTTGAAGGCCTGGTTTGCTGTCTGGTGGCTCAGTAGGAGGAACGGGCTGTGTGCTATGTCTTGCACTTATAAACTGAGCAGAGCTGATCTGGAATCAGGACTCCAAAGCCAGTTTGGAGAGGGTTAGTGCAACAGAAAGATCTGCTTCCCGTACGTCAGTGAGAGCCACATGGCACTTTGAAATTAATGGCAGTGTGGTGCATAGATCTGTCTTCAACAAGCCAGGACTCTGTTCAACTCTTCTCATTCTGCTCCAAATGCTCTAATTCTCCAGTGCTCAGTGTAACGGGGTCCCCGGTCTCAGCCAACATCGCCCCATGGCAAAGTCAGCAGCCTGGATATTCAACGGGCAGCAGGCTGGAGCTGTCCAGAGTACAGTTCTCACCTTCGCTGCAGCCTACCTAAAGAGATGCTGAAAGAACTTCCCAACGTCCGTTCCCTTCCAGGTGGGGTGCAGCCAGCCAACCACCAGTAAACAGATAGCACTCATTGCAGCCACATAAATTACACCCGCCTGCCCTCGAGCGCTAATTTAGTGACACTCAGCAGTGTCGAGTTAATTTCCTGGATGAAAAGTGAAGCTTTTTTCCTCTTTGCGCTGAGATGAAAGAAAGTTTATTTAAGGTTTGGAAATCTATTTTGCAATTACAGCTGGATTATTCATGTCTCACATGCTCCCGTTTGTAATTCTTTGTTTTGGTGGGTTTTTTTACGATGAACAATGGCAAATGGAGACCCGCGTTGGGTGTCCCTGGCTAATGGCAGCATCACATTCCTGTCACCACTTGCCTTTAAAGCTGTGACACGTATGAAAATTCTCCTTTTCCGTGCCACTTCCGAGCCAGCTATTGGTTGCTAAGACTGCGATGGATTTCCCCCCCCTTTCCCATCTCTCTGGTTTTTGTCACGGTGAGTAACTTTTTAAGCAAGAGTTGTCTGGCTTTGCTTCTCTTATTGATAGGCTATCTAATATCCATGAAATGTTAAATGGCCCCGTGAACTAATTAGGTATTAATCTGCCGACATTATGGATCAGTCACGAAAGCGGTTTCTACTCAGGCACGGATATTGAAACAAGCTTTATGACATGTTTATTGATCCGGGAATGCCCTTTTATTACTGCTCTACGTGTGACGGGGAAAACAAGTGCCACCTTCTTTGCTCCACTCGTCTGCTGGGTGGAGATGCTGACCTAACACGATGTTCCAGCAGGGATGTTTCAGTAGCGAGGGACTGCACTGGGAAAAAGCAAAGCAGGGATATGGTGGCTTTTGTTCCTTGTTCTGCTCAGTTCAGCTGTGCTAATGGGAAGCCACCATCTTCCATTGGATCCAAAGAATCTTTGTGGAGAAAAGAGGGTCGCACTGGGAGTTTATGTGCACCTGAGTGAATCTTATCCCTGGGAAAAGGGCCTGGGCAAGTCCAATGCAGTGCTAAGACCCGAAATTACCACTGCAGGGACTCACTGGTCTTCTCACCCCCCTGCCCCCAGAGATTGAAATGCTGAGAGCCTGCCATTCCTGGGGGTCTGGATTACCTTTTTCCTCCCTCCTCCTTCCCTGGAGAATCAGACACTGCAGACTGGGAAGCCTGGCAATTTAGGACATTATCCAGTCACTTGCCATTCCAGGATTGCCCCTTGAGTGGAGCTGAGAGAGTCATTCATCACCAGCTACCTGCCGGGCTGAATGTCATTGCTCTGAATGCCCTTTGCTGTAGCCACAGGGCCATGTTCCCTTTCACCGGTTTGTCCTCAGGATGGGTGTAGATCCAGAGCCTGAACCCTGCTTGCCCAGGATCCAGGAACTGCCTTGGCTCCTTTTGGAGGCTGAGGCAAGCCAGGATTCAATCTTCTAAAAGCTGATCTTGACTGAGCATTTCCCACGGCCATTTAGCACCTCCTGTGCCATCGCTGACTTGAACAGCACTGGGAGTCTGGTGCTCCACTCACATAGCTGTGTGGGATGGACACTTGCTCTCTCAGTCCTGTAACTGCTGGGCCTTCCCTTCCCCTGCGACTGATGCCGCTAGGAGCTCCCAGATTGAGGAACCCGACCAATGGTTTCATGCATCGCTTTCAGTTTTACGAGTTAAATTACTTTTTCTTTAAAGGAGATTTTGTAATAAAGAGGGGCGGGGAATTGAGAGAGATAGGAAGGGGGAGAAATACAACTTCTATTCACCATTTCTTCTTGTAATAATTAGCCCTCTAGCCCTCTGCCATATGTAAAAAGATACTCTTAGATAAAATATGGAGCAGGCTGAAATCCAGGCCTTTCCTTTCAGGCAGGTTTTCTCTAGGCGCAGAGAACTTTTTTTTTTTATGCATCACAGACAAAAAGTCCGTTTGTATTTCTCAGCTTCACTGCCATTCCATGTGTTAACAGGGCTTTCCTCTTTCAACTTGGCTCTGTTTTCAAAACCGATCGGTCCTATTATTAATCAGATGTGTTCTAGTAGCAAGGTTGATAGCTCCTGTAATTTTATCATGAGTCTTGTACAACCCAGCACTTCCTTAAAGTCTCAGCTCCTGGAGTCCAGTGTTTTGAAAGAGAATCTTGGCTTTAGAGGTTTTCGAGCAAAATTTAAAAAAAATCTAGTCTTCCTGGTTGCAGAGAAAATGTTGACAATTCAAAGCCAGTGTTTCCTGAAGCCAGACACTGGAAGGCAAAGGAAATTGACACAAAAGGTATTTTAATAGTCTTGTGATTTTTGGAGGAGCCCTAACTCGTGATTTTTGAAGAGGTGGGTTTAGTAATGTGCCAATGCTGTGCACAACCCCACAACTAGACACTGGGAGGGGGCCATGTGCCTTGTGCGTAGACCTTCTGTTGCGGGTTTTCAGGACTGGGCCCACTGTTGGCAAAATATCGAATGTGGCCGTGCAATGATCTCCTTACCCCCAGTTAACGGCGTCATAAATCGCCGCTGAGCGTCAGCCCAATCCTGAGGTGCTGAGTACCTGCCCGTGTCTCCATCTGAGGTCCCGTCCCTCTTGTTCGGCATCACTGTCGTGTCACATGTTGCATCTTCTTCATGCATTTACTCAGCGGCGATTGGGCTCTTGGGCAATATTTGGTCTGCACTTGTCTGTCCATCAGCTCCCTTGTTGCATAACGAGGGTGAATTGTTAATGAGCAGTGGGCAATTGGTGCTCCGCACCTGCTAAGATGCCTTTTGAGGTCATTTCATTGGCAACGACATGAACTCTTTTCATTCTGCATGTTAAATATGCCCTGGCTTTCCACCTGGGCCTTGTGAATCCCTTTCAGGAGAGCACGCCCACCCCTTTCCAGGGTGACCTTCCCACAGCTAGCCAGGGAGAAGCCTTTTTGGGTTGTACCCTAGGGTCCTGGGGTGGAAGAGGTGGACACAGCAGTGCTACCAGCCACATTTACGGGGTTAACTTTTGCACATCAAATAAACATCAGGGTCTGTGGAAGAGAGGCGGGCAGTGAGTCTATTATACTGAACTCTGAGATAGACTCCTTTGGCAGCTACGTGGGGCAGGTTGGATAGGGCCAGACCAAGCAGCAGTTACTTACATATGTGGATGAGAGCAGGATCAGGCCTTTAAAGTCTCTGCCTCCATTTCCCCCTCTGTAAAATGGGCACAGGGCCTATTTAATGCCATCAGCAGCACCCTGATAGAAGACTTATTGTTTAAGGGATCTAATATCACTAGCTCAATCGCTATTGCACCAGGGTTCGTTGGATCTGAACTAGGACAGACACTAAAGCGAGGACCAAGTTGGCCAGGAGACTCCGATTTCCCCCGTTCCTGCTCCATTATTTCACATGGCAGCATCAGCATCCCATGCTGCACTGCCCACCCAAAGCATGGAAAAAATCAAGTGTCCGTCCTACAAAGATCAAGAGATTGGCTTACAGTCATCATTTTTCCCTTGAAATTGGGGTCTTTTCATTGTCTCCTGGTTTCTGAGCACTTGGGTGGAAGCTTTACTCTGCAGCATGGGGAAGCTAAACATCTGACACTGAAGATCCCCTGTAATTACTTGACTCCAGGAGTTGGGCTTTGTGAGCGGCCAAGGACTGCGAGGTGGCAGCTCTGTGCGGTCTGTGTTCCTGCTCTTGTTTTCAGTGGGAGCAGGACTGAGGCTTTCTAGCCATCGCTGCTGAACAACAACGAATACAGCCGTCACGCTTGGCAATCCGCTGCGGTATCATTGCCATCCGGGAGAGGCTGAGTCGGGGCAGCCCTGCTGAATGGGCAGAGATTACAGGGCACTGGACGGTTGGGGCGGCAGGATGGTCTAGCGCTGGTTGTGTGGCTGAGTGCAAGTGAGCAGGGGAGGCTTTTTCCCGTCCCTGCGCAGGGCCTGGCCTTAATTAAATAGACACGAAATTCTTCAGTGAGGCTACGTTGCGAAACTGCAGCCAGTAAATCTGCTGCGAATGGAACCTTAAATAATTTTAAATCAAAGGCTGTTTGCAGCATGCCTTTCGGCACATGGGGGAAAGGAAGAAACAAAGAGGAAAGGCTAAGGAGGGAGAGACAGGAAGGTGGGGAGTGGCCAATGCCACTTACAAGACAGTGAGATAAATGTGTCCTTGCTAGAACTCCATTGACTTCTTTGATGCTGTCCCGGAGATAAATTTGGCCCATTAAGATTGTCCTTACGAGAGGCTTAGTGTATTCATCAGCTTTGCCGGCAGTGCCCAGGGTAAGGACATGACTTATAAAGCCTGTCTGGCTTAGCCCATTACACGAGAGCGGGCCGGGAGCGCTGTGCTCCCCCAAGTCGCTCGATGGCAGCCTTCAGTGCTGTCTGCCCCGGCCCAGCCCGGAAGCACATCCCAAATGCATCTCAGATCTGCTCAATCCGCCGTGGGTTCACGGGGCGATGCAGGGAAGGGCAGACTATGAAATACCTCCGGCTCCAGAAATTCACATACAGACGCTGGGCCAGGCTCTCTGCCCTGCACCTTGTAGAGTCACAAAGTGGCTGCAAAAATCTAGTGTGTTACATTGGCTTTGCACCACTGGAAATGACGGCTAAGGGACAGCAATGGTGCGTCAGGCTGTTGTCCCTTTCCTCTTCTTCGTCTTTACCCCCTTCTATTGGCATCACCCAGACGTCTTCTCCAGAGGAGACGACCGTGGCCCACCTGGCTGATCTGCAGTGAGAAGCGTGAGATTCTGTAAGCAGGCTACATGGGCGGGAACTAAAGGCAGCAGAATAGTCCTCTCCCAAAGCACAGTCAGACCCATGGCCATAATAAAGAAGGGACGCTAACGCCCAAGAAGTGCTGGTGGGAGGGTGTAATGAGCAATGATCAAGCCTGTTTCCTGCCTCCTTCCACGGTGAATGGAACACTGTTCTCAGCCCAGCCTCTTGCGGACTTCCGGCCGGGGCTCAAAAGCCACTGTCCGTTTGTTCGTCCCTGGGCTCTTTGGTTACGTGTTGCTGAGTAGTTCGGCCCGCTCCACTGCAGGGCAGGGTCCAGTGAGTGACGTGGGCACCGTCAGCCTCGAGCGCGAACTGCACTTAGCATGGGCCGGAGCCAGGCACTGTGTGACTTTCTCGCGCTGTTCTCTCCGCCACCTGCAGTCCCCTCCAAAGTGGGGCACACGGTACTGACCAGCTGTTCTACACCTGCGCAGGGTCCCCACCACAGGGACTGCCCTAGTTCGGGGGTGTGGCTGAGCCTCTGCTCCCTCCTTGGAGAGCACGCATTAGGTGAGGCAGTGTAGTCTAGTGGGTAGAGCAGTGGACAGGGAGCCATTAGCCCTGGATTCTTCTCCCAGCTCTGTCACTTGACCGGCTGTGGTCTTGGGCAGCTCCTCACTGCTCCATGCTCCCTTCCCGCCCGCTAGCTGTCTACTCCCCTTGAAGGGTCAGTTGTTGGGACGCTCGTACTGTGTCCAGTGCCTAACACACAGCCGCAGTCCCTCGGCATTTCCGTAGTAGAAGAGTAACAAAGTCTCAACTCTGCTAGGACGGGGCTGAAACCAGGGATGCCATTTTCACTTCGCTAACCGGGTGTCTGGAGTGCAGTACGCAGGGGCTGCCATTGACCTCGACAGTGCGCTCGAACTCTGTAGTCCGGCTCTCTCCTCCTTTTGTAGAATTGTAGTGAGTCTCTCACCTGGGCGACTTACTGCATTAGCTCGTGCCCCCACCGGTCGGCACATTTCACCTTTATTTACTCTTACAAGTCATGCAAGGGTATTTTAAAAACCCACCCTGCGAAGGGCCCTGCCCAGAGACTGACCACTGCCTTTGTCTGGCCGATTGCGTTTCTCACTGTGGCAGATTTCATTAGCGGATCCTAGGTCAAGTGGTGAAACAAGCTGAGATGGTGGGCGTTCCCCCTGCTTACATCAGTGCTAGATCTGGCCCCACATCTCACTGAGAGAGAGGGGTTTGAGCATGAGCTGAATTGCCTGCATGGTGGGCCTTGGTGAAAGGATGTCCGGTGAAAACCACCTTGCTTGCATTGGGGCGTGATCTGTATTGTCGTTTGTACTAGTCCAGCAGCTCGAGGCTCCTGTGGAGCCTGGGACTGTATTGCGCCCGGTGCTGCACGTCCAGGTAGTGGAGCAGGTCTTGTCCCCAAGAGCTTGCGATCGAAACGGCTAAGACAGGCGAAGGTGGGATTAGTAACCCCATTTCACAGCTGGGAACGGAGAGGCTCATCTCCCCAAACATTGAGCTCCTGGCGAGCTGGGTCGTGATCCCCCCGCACTAGTTGCCGTGGATTGTCCATCGGTGTGAACACTGAACTGTTAACGTGCATCAGCAGCAGTTTGCTTTGATCTAGTCCTCTTTTGAAATGCAGCTCGGTCAGTGTGCCAGTTAAGACCTGGCTGCAGTGTCCACTGGACAGCTGGCCTGCAGCACGCACGAGACTCATGCCCCAGCTTGCTGCAATCCATCTGTTTGTAGGTACAGACTCCGAGGTCCAGAGATGAATCCGCCTGCCCAACGTCCCACAGGCAGTGTGGGGAGGTGGGAACAGAACTCAGGACAGCTGACTGAACTCTTCTGCCTTCAATCCTTACTCCCGCCTCGCCAGGGGGCGTCTCAGCGTCCAAAAACGCTCCCTGGGTTTCACTTGCTGTTTGCAAGTGGAAAGTGACCAACTCTAGGGCAGGCATGGCAGGAAAGCAAGGACCTCGCGCCCAGCTGGCCCAGTCCCTTACAATATGGAGAAGAGCCCGAGGGTGGGATCAGAGTGGATTTCCCGTTCCACTGCCTGATGGATGCTCTGCGCAGGTCTCTGCAGCGTTCTTGTCTCACTGGCACAGACCGTGAAACGTCCCACGCTAACTGAGGAACACCACAACCTAGATGCAGCCGTATGAGCCGTTAGCCAGAGGCCCCAGAAATGGGTGAAGAACCCTATCCGGTCTGCCTGAGCCAGTGGTCACGATGGCAGATGGCCTCTGAAGTGGGTCACGCTAGGCTATCCCTGGGGAATTGGGGTTTTAACCCTTGATCCTCTGGCAGATAGTGTGCATGGGGGTGGAGTACCTTTGATTGCTTCTCGTTCCCAGGGACGGATTACAAGGTTTGACCTGCTTGGTTTGCGGTCGTTTTAAATCTTGGGGATGAACATCAGCCCTGGCTCGGGAGCCGCTGCTCTGCGCTCGGAGGGAGGGAGAGATTTTCTAGTTCTGTTGCAAACCAGTTTGGCATGAGGTGGGGGAGGGACGAATAAAGATAAATTAGCTTCCTCCTGCTTCCTGAATCCATAGCCAGCGAGCAGGCCAATGCTGAGCCCAGGGCAGCAGGCTAACCTCCTCCATGTAGTAAAAATCCGACGGGAGTTTAGGGGCAAGATGAAAACTTGTTTCTTCCCCCACCCCAGCCTTTCTGTTACCTCCATGTCTCCTTGCAACACGCACCTTTCCTGGCCCCCATAGCCAGGGGGTGTAAATGCCACCCGGAGGAGCATTGTGTGCACCACGCATTGGTGAAAAGGTTGAGCTTCCTACCAAGGGTGGCCTTTGGATGAGGGCCTGTGCCCACGTCTTCTACTGGCTGGTGAGCATGGTCCAGTCATTCCTACGCCAGCAGCTAAATTAGCCTCTGCCATCGCCCGAGGGGAACTGTTTGCCACCAGCACTCAGACGCAGCTCCGTGGCTCGGGGTCTGTGCCTGCAGCGGTGGGAAGTGGGTTGTCTGTCTGGATATGTGGGTCTAGCCTCATCCAACCTTCCCGGACTCCCACGTGCTCCCTGGAGCCGTGGGGCTTTGCAATCATGGAACTAAAAATAGCCCCAAATTTAAAAGAGCAAGAGGCCCATTCATCCCCCGTCCAAACCCCCAAATGCTAACTTACACCCGGGCCGCATTTGGCCGCATGAGTTACACTCAGACCCATCTCCAGCCAGTCTTCAGTCTCACCACAGGTGGTGTCTGCTCCCCCGAGGGTACGCCGACACGGCCCAGGTAGGTGTCAGTGCCCCCGGGGAGCTCTTGGGTCATGAGGAGGCAGCACAGATCAGCAACTCCAGTGCCAGCCCCGGTGCCATATCTATAGCAGGTGGCTCCCCACGCTAGTGAGATAAAAGTCGGCGCCGGCAGGAATGCCCCTGCTGCAGTCAGGCCTTCATGTCCTCGGGTAACAAACCCAACTGTTTTCAAGAGCACCCTCTCCTAGCCAAAAAAGTCTCCTCTGTTGCCCACAGTCAGGATCGAGCCACTAGCTGCCAGCCACCTTTGTCACCCAGACCGCTCGAAGGTGCCGTAAAACTAGTAATTTCGGTGGTGAAAGGAACAACAGCTCTCCGGGAAATCATAGTGCGGATGTTCCCCCCCATCCTGCCATCCTTCCCCCAACCAAGGCACCCCACCCCAGCACCCAGCCTCTTCCCCTTGGGCCACTGCACGCTCCCTTTTATTGCCGTCTTTCGCTCAAGTGCAGGTGCAGTTTTCAGTGGCAGTTCTGAGCTGCGGCCTGGGCTGGAAAATTGCCCCCGGGGTCTGGTCTGGGGCCAGGGCTGTGGGTGGAAAAAGTCCTGGTTCTCAGGGAGCTGCGAGGGCCGAACGTGCCTGGGAACAATCCACGCTCCAACGCACAGCCCGGACCAGCCATCAGCCAGGCCAAAGTCAGCCCCACTCTAGGTCCTGGGCGGTCTTTCTGCCGGCTCTGACTTCGAGCTCCCTTTAATCCCTCCTCGCTCTTCTTCCCCGGCATCTGCTCTGGCTGCCATCTGCTTCTTCCCAGCCTCCTCCCGCTTCCTATGAGCAGAATCGTTAATGAGCCTCTGGCCTCAGCCCAAAGGAGTTGTGCCCCCCCCCCCTCCGCCTTGCAGATGCAATTAATAGCCCAGCTTTTGTCTGCTCCCTGCCCCCAGGCTCCAGCTGTCCAGCAGCCAAGTGGGGGGCTGACAGGAGTGGAGCTCTAATTAGCCGCCCACTCGGCCAGCCCTGGAGAGAGACAGTGAGATGGGGCGTGGGGGGGGCAGAGGATTAAGAATCCACCAGAAAGCCAGAGCAGAGCTGGGGAATAAAAGCAGTGTGGCTGGGGAGGGGGTACAGGGAGCTGTCTCTCTCCCCTCCCTGTTCTGCAGAGTTGCCCCTTTCTGTTTTCTCTGCCTCCCCTCCCTCTGTGTCCATCTGCCTCTTTACTGACCCCTCTGATCAGGGTGCCCTGTGTCCTGTGTGCTTGGAGTAAAAAAAACTGCTTTTCTCCCTTCGGTGCCTTTGGGCAGAAGCTCAGCCTGTCTGTAGGCATCTGGCCTGTGGGGTGATTCAAGTCCCGCAGATACATCCTGAATGCCTGCCTTCCAGGCCATTGTTATGGTAGGCAGGAGAACAGATACCATCCAGGGAGATCAGTCCTAGGTCCATTCGTCCGCAAGTCACCAGCCTCGACTGGACAAAGATTTCAACAGGAGCACAATTGCTCTGGTACCCCAGGGCTACCCCAAAAGAGAATGAGGAACACTGGGGTAGCAACTGGTAGGACTGAAATCCCATGGAAGCCTGCTCCAGGGCAAGGATCAGCATGGAAGGGAATATTTAGAGCAGAAAGAATAACGTACACAAATGATCTAAAGGTTTTAGGGTGAGATTTTCAGAAGGGCCTTTAAGGTGTGCAAGTCCCCGTGACTTTCCGTGGGATTTGTGCTCCTTAAGCCAGAGATGCCTTGAAAATTTTACCCTTTGCCGCTTTGCCCAGGAACAGATCACAATTTCTGTGCATTTACTTGATGTTCAAACGCACTCCATTTTAATGTAATTATTTCTTTACGGTGCATGAATAGTTCTCTGGGAATATGGGTTTGCTGGGGATGTCTCTTCCCTAATTGTCTGAGTGTACAAGTGACTTCTGAGTGAATAAACACAAGTGCAAATTTAAAACTCCATTTGCGCAAATACTCGTATGGGGCAGCTTGGAGGCTTGAGTCCTGCAAACCTCCATTGCGGTAGAATTCAATCATGTAGATGACGGCAAAAAGCTGATGTGTGTGGCCAGAGCGAATTCTTTTAAAACTTCAGTTGATTGCTGCAAACACTCACTCAGTACCAGCAAAGGTGCGGGAAGAGTGTGGTCACGGAAGGGAATTAAAAGCTGTAGTGCAGTGGTCTTTGAGCTAGACAGTAGAGCGGAGAGATGTTTATTTGGGGTGGGGATGAATCCAGATAGGGCGTCTTGGATGATCTGGTGTCCTGTCCACGGATGCGAACACAGGTTCTTCTCCACGGTGTTAGCACATGGGGAGCTATGGCGCAACCAGACTGTTACCGTTTCATACAACCCTCCTCAAAGCAAATGTGATCAGCGGCATCTAAAATCCTGCTGCAGCTGTCTGCCAGTGGTACCCAACGTTGCAAAGACGGCGTGGAGCGGAACCAGCGATGGCCGTGGCAGACAGGGCTGTGACGTGGCAGCTGAGCTGGCTGTGTGCCGGATGAGGAGGAGAACGGACAGGCCCACACGCTGTTAGAACCATTTCTAGCCTCGCTCCCTGCCTGTGCTAGAGCGTGGTTCTCTCCTCGGACGGTTTTGGCCTTGTTCTCACATGTCGGCTGGCCAGAACGCTTGGCCTTTACGTCCCCTGGTGTGAGTCGGTGTTACATCAGGGATGACTTGCCCCCCCCCACCGGGGATGTGGTCACAAGAGTGGTGATGCAGTCAGGTTTTCTCTCACTCTCTCTAACTGTTCCTCCTGCTGATACCTATCCTCCGTGTGTCCGCTCGCAGCCACCATGCTCCTAGGCTGGTGTGTCATTGGGGAGATTTTCGCTAGCTGGTGGGGAGGGAGATCCAGTGCCAGGGAGACTCCCTGCCCCACAGCATCCCCAGGTGTTCCCTTTAGGTGGGTTCTTTCCTATTGCAGTAGACTCAATCCCCCAGCGTCCACTGGATGGCCCAGCGGTGGAGACACTTATGGGGACCTGGGAAAGGTCATGGAAATGTCAGCAGTTGAACGGTCAGCAGAGGGGCGGGATATGCAATGATTAATGATCGGAGTGGGGAAGTGGCCGCAGATTTGGAAGAAATTGAAAACAGGCCCCTCACAATGGAGTCTATTTAAAGTGCTACAAAAGCTGCTTGGTTGCCTGGCCTGTTAATTAGTAAATGTTCCTGTTTTAATAAGGTCTCTCTACATGACTCATTCATTTTCATCTCTAATAAAGTAAACAACAGCGTCGCTTCTAGTGAAATATGTCACTCAGGAAAAGTATTTCCTCCACAGCTGCTCCATAGAAGGCAATGTGCTTGCTTTTCCTCTTGCTGGTACGAATGTGTTGGTTTCAGATTTGCACTGAAGAGAGATCAGGCCTGAATCTTAGAGGGCAGGCAGTAGAGTTAAAAGCCCATGTGCAGAGTTATCTGCCTCTGACATGTCTAAAACACTGAGAGGCAGGCCCTGAATATTTCTCCTTCGACAGAAAATTCTCATCCTTGTTATCAAATGAAAACTACATTTTTTGCAGCTTGATCCTTTGCTGTGCTGAGGGCTGCAGTCTCCCAGGGCAGTGAATGAAAGTGGAGGAGCTCTGTGGCCTTTCTGACCAAAGATTTCATGGTGCTCCCTGAACTGGGAATGGGGCAGGATGGTGGGGAGAGAAGGTTTTGAGATCTAAACTGGAGGATCAATTTTCACAACCCCTTCCCCCAAAGCCTGGTGGATTTTGGATGGCCCTAGCATACGGGCTGTTTGCAGATATGCGATCCAGGTTTGGCTCTGAGATGCTCTCCAAGAATTTGGGCAAGTCTGGATTTAGGAAGCTGATTCTGGTCCTTCTCTAGCTGTCAGTAAAGCGGGATGATGTGTTCACCTGCACCAGGGTTTTATGGTGGCATCTAGTGTTGAGGTATATACGAACCCGATACTCTTGGCCTTTTGGGCTGAAAGCATCAAGAGGGCTCTTGAATTGATGCCTGGTTTCAAAGGTACCTGGGCTGATTTGTGGCTGTGTGCTGAAATAGTGCAGAATCTGTGTTTCGCCTATATGAAACCAGATCACTCACCAGTTTGAACCATTATGAATTCCGACGCAAAGCTGAAACTCAGGAGCTGCAACCCCGTGTGAATTGGAACCAAAGGAAATATTTGCACAAGCCTTGGCCAAGCAAAAGAGCTGAGATTCAGTAGGGTCCATGTCTGTGGTCACGCCCTCTGTTCACAAACACCTTCCATGGACAGCGGGGTGTTGGTGTGACGTTGCGAGGCGTGTTAGATATCCCTGGGCACAGAGAACATGGGTACGAGGCTAAGTCATTCTGTAACGTCTTCACACAACAGCCTGCGCTCAGATACCACGGCAATGCGCCCAGGATGGATATACAGACAAACACGCTGAATCTGTGAAAATGAGCTGTATCCACACACCTAAGGAGGGTCTGGTTCAAAGACCAGCCCCAAATTGAAACCGGTTCTTCTCAGGGTGGCCACACCAGCCACTCCCAGCCCAGATCTAAGCGGGGGCTTGGCAGAGGGCTGTGAACGTGCAGACGTGGATGTGAATCCACTCCGCTTACACGATTAAGGCTAGTGAGCCTGGCTAGGAACAGCAGATGAGGAGCTGGGGGAAGGAAGCTCTTAGTGAGTGGCCATGTGAAGAGCTGACCAGCCTTTCCCCGCTTACAAGCAGTGGGAAGACACAAGTTTTGATCCTTTCTGTAAAAGGGGGAAGGGGAGTAAATGAGGTGGAAAGAGGCAAAGGAAGAAAACTCCACTAGCTGGGTAGAAAATTAGTGTCAAAGACAGGAAGGAAACACTCAGCCGTTCATATAAATATTTGATTTCACCCTTGAATAAAGCTGTTTACCAACATTCCTCTTAGTGGAGGTGAAACCCAGTATCTGCAGAAACAGCCGGGGCTTCCTCTGAAACCTGCACTGTATAGACAGAGCCCTGGGACCCAGCGTGGGCTCTGGATTTCTGGACGTGTGGATGGGGGGCGGGAGAGGGACGGGGGCACAGCCTGTTCGAAGGAGAAGGGCCATGTGCTAACCTGACTTTTGGATCCAGATTGGCATCTGAGCTGATTAATCAGGCCCGTCGGCGCCTTTAGGAAGAGCTGGTGAAAAGCAACCACCCAGCAAACGGCTGAATGTGGCAGGGTCCCCTGCCTGCCCCAGGCCCGTAAAGTCCGAAGTAGCACCCTGCTTGCGGCTGTAGGCTTCAGAGACGGGACAGAGCACACGCTGCTGCTCTCTGTCCCCTCCGGCCGGAAACACCAGCTGGTTTGCAAAGCTAAGCTGAAGAAGGTGCTTGATCAGGGCAGCTGAGAACTGCCTGGGGACGGCTGGGTCCCCGAGCACCCCCACCTGCCCCCGCTGCAGATTAAATGATGCTTTCAGAGGGCCTCACTTCATCCCATCTTCACACAAGAGCAGGCTGCTTGCCCACCTGCTGAAGCCTCCTCTAGCCAGCCCCTGGACATCTGTCACTAGCTCCCAGGCGCTCAAAGGGGCCCTCTGCTCCGTCTCTGCCCTGCTGCCTGCCTCCGGGGAGTTCGTTCTCCGTAAATACAGCCGGGGCGATCGCCTGCCTTACAATGGGTCCCCTCGCCTACAGACCTGCGCTTACCACAGACTTTCTCCCATCCCTCCTGTCTCTCACGCGCTGGGTGCAGGTCAGACCCAGGTTTGTACCTGGCAAGGCTTACTCCCCATTGGGGCAGGGTGGGGGCCGCTACTCACCAGATAGTACTTTAAAGCCATGTTTTATTTAAATCAGTCCTTCCTTTCTGGGGCTCTGCGCCAGCGGTCCCTGGAGATAGCTGCCTTTGGGGAAGGGCGCTCTCGCCTGGAAAGGTGCAATTGAGACAGCTGCCAGCAGGCGTGTCCCAGATAATGTTGGCTTGGTTCAGTTTTCTGCCTTCATTTTTTCTCTGTCAGTATTTTACCTGCCCTGAGTGACACGGGGCTGCCTCTCGCTTGCGGGCCGTCTCTGGCCCCTGGAGGGCAGCGGTGCTGGCTCAGGGGGAAGGGGAGTAGGACGTTCCCAGCTTTGGGAACAGAGAGGTGTGGGTTCAGCTACCACAGGCTGTGTTTGCCAATGGAGACTAGGATGTGAATCCCTTTTGGAAAGCCCCAGTGCTGATGTCTGTCCTCAGGTCTCCATCTAGACAAGGGACCTGATCCTGTGTCAGACACTCCCTGCATTTATTTCCTTGCTGCAGAGCAGGGAGAGGACAAAGCTGGGGTGCTCCATAGATCCAGCAGCCATCATGTACGCAGCATGGATGCTACTCCAGTCGCTCTGGCCGGTGGGGGAGGATCCCTTCCCTCCAGAGCCAGAGGGACTCCCCAGCACCCAGCCCAGCTGCTGTGACTGCTCTAGGGCCAGGGTGTGGGGGTGCGATTGCGTTCCTGCAGTGGTTGAAGGTCAGTTACCAGGCAGATGGCATTCGAATGACCTCTGGTCAGGCGAATTCCTGCTCTGGGAACCATCCTGTCTGGGAGGGGGGGATCCCCAGCGCCCTCAGACGGGGTGCTGCGAGGGGCTGGGTTAATGGCAGGTGGCCCATGAAAAGAATTCACAGATGAGTTGATTTCTCCATGCTAACGGTTTCTGTGCTGTGCCAGCTTTCTCATGCCTTTCCTTTCCCTCCTCTACGGCTGGCAGAGGCCCACGCGTCCCCTCCACGTTCCCGTGTGCGTGCCCACGGTGGCATGAACGACAGCTGTGCCCCAGCAGTGACAGGCGCTGCCAGGATCCATCATGTTATTTGAAAAGCCTTCCCTCTCGGTTTGCCTCCTTTGCCTGGGCCAGCGCCAAGGAGATCTGAACATGCTGCCTGGGGAGAGGGACTCGGTCCTGTCTGTCTGTCTGCTGCAGTCTGTGTCTTGAAGGCAGCTCTGGTCTTCCGTGTCATTCATCCTCTCTGCTCCCTGGCAGGAAGGGAGGCTTTGTCTGCACCGTTGGAGTTAAACAGCTCGTTACCCGGCTAGGGGAGTAAAGAGCTGAGCTGGGCGGCCGGTGTAAATCAGGGCAATGGGGATCCCAGAAAAGCAATCTTTTGGGCTGCATTCAACTACCACACCAATGGGCCCCACTGTGCGAGCTTGGGTAGATCAACAGAGGCAGGTGTGGTTGGAAATATGCCTGTCCAAGCTCCGTGTCTCCCACTGTGGGGGCCATGCCATGAGCATATGTTTGGGAAGATTTTCCTTGATAGGAAGGAAGAAATAAACCAACTTCAACTTTATAATGGGCAGGACGAACTGAGCTGTCCAGTCTCTGTGTAAGAGCGTAGTCATGTACGTGGGCAGCTAATTCTTGCCTCTCACATTCCCATCTCTTCAGGAAGATGTATGGTGTGAAGGCCCAGGGAGCCCCTCTGGGCTGGGAAAGCCCCTGGCATGCTGTAGGCCCTATGCAATAAATGCCAGTGAGGGGGATGCTGGTAGGGAACGTCTGACTTTTGCATCAAATAACAAGGCTGTGCTCTTCAGGGAAGGCACAACCCCTTTTGTCTCTTCCCCCTCTCAGCCCGAGACCTTTATTCCCTCCCCTTTGTTTTTCAGCAGTCTCCGCTGTTAGAGCCGATGCTAGCCTGTCAGTTCCCATTCGGGGACCAGCGCCCTCTGTGCTGAGCATCACACGCAGGAGCAGACTGTCCTGGCCCCAGAGAGCTTACAGCATGCCTGCCTTGTCTGTTTCAATTGGGTCTCCAGGGCAGGCACTGCCTCTTGCTGTTTGCATATGCAGGGCCCTGATCTCAGCTGCGCCTCCTTACTGCATCTGTAATTCAAATAATTTCCACTCCCAGGTGCCATCCTGGCAGCCTCACTGAGGCTAAGATCTAATTGAAGTGGGGGAGCTCAGCATCCGTAGGGATGGCAGAATTGGGGCTGAAGACTGCTCTGACACTCTGGGAATAAGGTGCTACTCCAGGGGAGTAAGGTTGCCAGGACACTGCCCACCGTATTCTTTCTTCAGGTGCCAATTCATTTCCCTGTCATCCTAAACCCCCTCTGATGGCCACGGATCTGCCATTCCCCCAGTCCCAAGCCTCTTCTCTCTTCCATGCTGCCGCATCTTCGAGCAGTAAACTTCATTATTAATTTTTTTAAATATAAACCTATCAAAGGCAAACCCGGCCTCACTAAAATTAAATTGTGTCAGGCCTGCCCTTTTCTTTTCTCTCCTTTTTTCTTTATTTATTTTTGGCCGCCGACGCTCTTAATCATTTCAGTGCAGGGCTGTGCCATTAAATGCAATCTGGGGTGGGGGGGTTGCTGTTGATTCATTGCCATTCTTCCGTCCTGCACAGCAAGAGTCTCAGAGAAGAGAGACGACCGGGCGGTCGTTGGAAGGGATGTTTGCATTTGGGGCTTCGTTGCTATCTGAGATGCACATGGGCATATTCTGGCTGTTGCACTGCAGTGCAGCCCAGAAACCCCAGCTGCAGTCAGGGCCGTATTGTGCTCGAGGGAGGGTGGTCCAGTGGCGAGGGGCACTAGCTGGGCGTCCCCAACACGGAGGTTCCAGTCCGCTACGTTGCCTTAGGTTTTTGATGTGATTGAGGCTTTGTCTTGCCTTGGAGCTGGGACTGTGATTCCAGCTTGTATAGATGTGCGTGCGCACGCCAGCGCGCAGAAATCAGTCCTGTGGCTGCCGTAGCGTGGACACTGCTGAGCAGCAGCATGAGCTAGCTGCCCCGGGTGCAAACCTGCCCATGCTGCGTGCTCAGGACAGCTGGGACATACAACTGCAGCTGCGAGTGTGTCTGCGGGAGCTGGACTGGCAGCCTCGCTCCAGCTGTGGGCATGTTTCCATGTGTGGTGGCGCACAGAGCTCAAACGTCGCATGGCCAGCTAGCCCAGCTGTCTAGAGCAGTGCAGTCAAGGAGGCATGGCTCAGACAAGGAGAAATTTCCAGAGGGGAGCCGTGTTAGTCTGTGTACACCAAAAAACAACAAGAGTCCTGGGGCACCTTAGAGACTAACACATTTTCTTCAGCATAAGCTTTTGCAGACTATACCCACTTCGTCAGATGCATCTGGGTTATAGCCCACGAAAGTTTATGCCGAAGAAAATCTGTTAGTCTATAAGGTGCCACAGGACCCTCGCTGTTTCAGACAAGTAGAGCGCCTTGTACACCGGATCCCCCCAGGTAGATTCCCTACGTGGCTCTGTGCTCCAGCCAGCCATATCCACACTGCTGTTTGTAGCCAGGTAACATCTCGCTGCCTCCCCTTTGTGGAGCATTTTCTCACCACAGGGAAAGACTCTGGCGGGGGTAAGGTTCTGGCAGGTAGGAGGCAGCCCCCCGAAGCCTTTCCCCACTATCTCCTACACACTGCAGTGATGAGCGTGGGCACAACCTGCCTTTCCCTCTGACGCATGGTTACGTGTACCCTTCGGCCATGGGCAGTGTAGACAAGATCTTTATTTCTCTGCCTCAGTTTCCCACTTGTACGGTGGAATAGCACGGCCCTACCTCTCAGGGGTGTTGCAGGATAAATACAGTAAAGGGACCTTTATAAGTACTGGGGTAAGCACTGCCTACGTAGTAAGAGGCGACCCCTCCCTTAAACCGACATGACAGCCCACAGGTGGGGGGGAAAGAGAAGCGATTGGGCTTTGCCCTGGGTCATTCAGCAGGTTAGCGGAGTGGAGCCCAGCTCATCTGTTGCCTTCGGACTACCTGGCCCCTCCAATGACTGAGTGAGGTGCAGTTATAAACCGTCTAGAAGGAATAATAAGTAACAGATGTTTTAATAAATCGCTGAGTCAGTAACCGCTTTTACCCGTCTGTAGCCCCTTTCGGTGAGGATGTTTATGACCATCAATAATAGCTACTCTTTATGGCTGCGACGTGCTTAGAACATCTGATTTATTCATCCCTTGTGCACCACTTAGAAAAGCACCTGCAAAGTGACCCCTTGGGAAAGAGAATTCAAGGGAGTGTCCAGCTGGAACCTCACATCTCAACTCCTTGGCTCTTAATTGATGGCAGGGGACTGAATCCGAATCTGCCTTTGTGAAATTGGCTTCTGGTCAGACCTTGGACTCGTTGGGGGCTGGTTTTCTTTCAGGTTCACTTAGCTGAAAGCTCCCAAGAATAACTGCTCTTAAAAGAATCTGGCCACTCAGGAAAACCTCCTGAGATCAAGATCAGGTTTCGGTAAGATCAAATGCTAATCCACGATCAAGCCTGACCCTTGATTTGACCTCAGACACAACCCAACTCTTCCCCAAATTGCAGCCTGCCCCAGTCTGTGTCTGCACTCCACTCCCTCAGTCCTTCTCCACTCAGAAAGGTAGTAGCTCGAATAATTTCACCCATATTTAGCTTTTCAGATTTGTCAATATTGCCCCCGGGAAACATTTAACACGTCACCAGCTTGGTAAAGACGGGCAGTCGCTCATGAGTGGCTCTGTCCTTCCTGTCTGAGAATACCTGTCGGGGGCCTCAAACTAGGGGTTTGTGATGTTACTATTGGGCTAGATTCAGCACAGAGTTACGATACGATCCGCTTCCACAGGCAAAATGCCAGGGCTGGGGCCCCCGGGCCTGGCAAGCCTCTGGCTATGGGACATCTAGAGTGACCACAGTGGTCAGCTTGATGTGAACGCCTAGATGAGTAGTCCCCAAACTTTTCTGGCCCTGTGCTGCTCCCCTTCCCCACCCTCAACCTGGTCTGTGGGGTCAGAGCTGTGGCCAGGAATGAGGCTGGAGTTGGGGGTCAGAGCAGAGGCGGAAGCTAGGAGCTGGGGGCCAAGGCTGGGGATGGGGGAGGAGCAGGGCTGTGTTATAGACTGATCTATTACCTACAGGCCCCTTTTGACTGTCTAGTTGATAGAGACTGCTCAGGGAGGAATGTATGTGGCTCACCATGTTTGAATTCATATCTTGTCTAAGACGTTGGGATGTACGCGTGAACACATGCGGCACATTTGAAGTACCTGGCTCTCTGACCAGCGGCCCTCCCTTGTCCTTACAGCTGATGCAGAACAAGCTGTAGCCTCCAAACTACATTTGCGTGGGGCAAATGAGGATGTAACAGGAGGAAATGAAAGGACAAGACGTCCTGATTTGAGGACTTTAATAACTCAGTCATTGGTTAGAGGCTTATTGCAGGAGTGGGTGGATGAGGTTCTGTGGCCTGTACTGTGCAGGAGGTCAGACTAGATGATCATATTGGTCCTTTCTAACCTTAGAGTCTATGGAAAGGTCATTCACTGGTTAAAATACAAGCCCAATGTGAAGATGAGATTTTCAGGGAGGAAATTGAAAGCAAATCTGATGAAAGGGGTTTTTTTTTTTAACCAAGATCTCCTGGAGAAGACCTGGGGGGAAAAAAGAGTCATCAGCGAAGATAAAATAAAAAAGCCTCCTCAAAGGAGCGGCTATCCTATTGGAAGGAATGACGTTATACAGCAATTCCAGAAATACAGCTTCCGGTGAGGCAAATGATGAGCAGGGATATCATTTATCCTGAGACAGAAGAGGAAGCAATGTAGAAACCAAGCATGCAAAGATAGAGAAACCAAATAATTTCATAAATGGGCTTTCTGGAACCATCGCTACAAAGCCTTCCAGTTCCTTCTGACGTGCCTGCGGCGCATTGGGCAAGGTCTGTTAAATGAGATCGTACGAACAGAAGCCCTGACTGCTCTTCCTAAATCACTAAGGAGAGATGGCCTAGTGGGCGGAGCACGGGGCTTACGGTCTGGCCTTGAACTCAGCGCTCTACGTGGCAGGCTGGCAGTTTTTGGAAGCCATTTCGGAGAGTACCAGATTCATTGGTATGGTTGTGTCTAGCACAGACAAAGCCTTACGTTTTGTGTCTCAATTACCCCGCCTTTCAAAGGGGGAGAATATTGTATCTTCTCTCTGGGATGTGCAGATGTCCGTACGAGTGCGGAGCACTGGAGAACCCATGGCCGTTCTTATCAGAGGAGCTGGAACGTGTCTTGCTCTTCTAGGCTGAATCCACCCTCCCCAGCCACGGTGTTGGGCGCTGCTCGGGGTCTGTGCAGAAAGCCCGGAAGCTGCTGTGTAAATGGGGAATAGCTTATCGGGAAAAGCAATCGCTTGTAATCCTTTCTAGAAAGGAAATCCGTTCAGGTGGCAGGCCCTTCACGAGCCTGTGTGCCTGCTTCTAGACACTTCATGGCGCCCAGCGTGGGGAAAATCTGGCCACTACCGAAAAGCTCTGTATAAAGGATTAGGAAGGGAAAACAAAACACACTGTCCCCGAACGCCCAGACCAAAAACAAAGAAAAGACACGTGAGTTTCATGAGGTGCAGCAGCCTGGGTCCTTCGGGTGCCCGCTGACGCTAAGCCCAGCACCAATGTGCAGAAGAACAGGCTCTGAAAGGAGAGGGTGGTGTGACGAGGCCAGGGCTGTGCAGCGTGGGCTGCCGTGGGGTAGGGTTAGTCTGTTCAGAAATAACCAGTTTCTCCACCAGCTAATCTAGCACAGAATGCTGCTGTGCTGAGCGGCTGGTTCTGAGTTCGAATCCCACCGTTTCCTGCTCTGATGTCATGAGGCCCTGTAATAGCTGGCTCTGCCGGGGGGAATGGGACGCTTATGACAGTTCCCCATGCCCTTGTGTGTCCATCTTAAACACCAGTGCAAAGCAAATACAAAATGTCGGTCTCCTGATCTGGAAATGTTTCATGTTTGCTCTGCCGCTGGGGTAATGTGAGCTGCTGGGTGGCCGTGGTGAGCAGGACAAAGACGGGAAGGATCCAAGCATAAACTGGATTCAGGCATCTCCCCAGTCCGGTGTGCCTTTGCTGTTAGAAGGGGCCACTTTCTGGCATCCCCATCGCTCCAGGAGAAGGCTGGTCTGCTGGAACCGGTCTGTTGTTTGTATCATGGTTGTGCCTGGCCATCAAGGCTCCGGTCTGCAAAAGAGCTTGGAATCTAAATAGACGAGGCAGGTGGCAAGAGAAATGGAGAAGGGCCGTGACTTACCCAAGGTTATCTCGAGCCAGGACTACACACAGCAGCCCAGGCTGGGGCGTCAGAGGGGATGAAAGGCAGAGCTGATGCCCTGTTCAGAAACAGCTCTTGTGCTGTACCTGTCAGAGCTGGCAGAGTGTGGGACCAGAGTTAGGGTAACGAGTCCTGCGTGGGGAGCATTCACCCAGCAGAGTTTGGGGGGAGGCAGATCTCTCGACCCATCTGCCTCCCCCGGCCATGATGCAGTTTGCTCCCATTGTAATCAAGGGTAGCCAGTGTGTCCCGCAGAGTGGAGCGGGGCCGCGGAAGACTGGCTGGCGGGATGGTGCAGTTTAAAGGCTGTTGTGTTATGTTCCCTCATTAATCATCCTATAAAAGGGGACCCAGACGCCTCGAGCCAAAAGCAAATGTGAAATCTTGTCGTTGGCCACATCTCCTCTACCGTACATCATAGCCTGTCCCCTGGGAGGCAGGAGGGATTCTCCATTCCCCATCTTGGGCCAAGTGAACCACGGGAAAACTCTCAGCAGCTGGTGCCAGAAAGCTCCAGGGCTGATGTTAGCTCTGGGGCTAATGGCTATGCCAGGAGCCAAGCAGTGTGGATGGTGATAGGCAAGTCTCCTGCTTCCCCCGCAGCCCCCTGATGGATATCGCTCCTGGACCCCTGCTCAGACCTGGGCCCTCTATCTGCTGTGTGAATGCGTCCCACGCCGGCCCCGTCACACGGCTTCTATTCCTAACCCTGCTCTGCCGCTGCTACAGCTCCTGAGGGCTGCTCCCGGCTCTCGGCGGCTCAGCGCTACCAGAACTGTCACACAAAAACCCCCTATCTCCACGGGCTGCCCTCCACCCCCACACTCAAGCATGGAAATGCCAGGGTCTTGCTATCCAAACAGAGCCCTGACATTGCCCTGGGTGGCTGTGGAGCCGACTCCCTTGCTGGGCTGCAAATCTGCAATTCTGATAGACTAGAGCCAGCTCTGCCTTGTCACACACACAACAGAAAGCGAAACCCTGCAGGGCATTTCTGTACCTGCTGGGAGCCACTTCTGCTGTCAGCTGACTGAGGGCACAGTCCTCAGCTGCTCCCAAACATGGGCTTGTTTCTGTCTGCTGGAAATGTGCAGATGCCCACAACAGGGAACGAGATAGCCCTGAATAAAAGGAACCCACAGGAGCATAAAGCTGGGGAAAGGGCTGCAGAGCATCTGTTCCTGAGCAATTTATCCAGTTCTTATGTTGCTGGGAAAGGTCCTTCTGCAGTAGGAGCCGGGGGGGGGGGGGTTGGAAGGGAGACCATGGGAGACAGAACTCCCTCAGTGCTTGGCCCAGGAATCTGGAACTTGTTTTCTGAGGAGACCAAGTTGACCATGAACCTGAGCGCAAGTGGAGACCTATCCCGTTTGTATCAGCATTTGCCTATTCAGGAGATGGCTTCTACCTGCCTGCTCTTGGACACAGGCTCGCAGCAATGTTCAAAATAAGCCCTACTGGCTCAGCCAGCTCTTGGTAGACGGAAGGAAAAGGGGCAGGAGGTAGGTAAAGAAAAGGACACACCCAGGTGAGGGGTGGACAAAGCCTCACATCCCAGGTGGGGGTTGGGACTGAGCCGGACCCAGGGGCACCAGCAGCGATGTTGTCTGGCTCCTTCTCTGGCTGGTCTGATCAGGACATCTCTCAGGACGAGGACGAAGATGGGCCCAGGAGCGCATGGGGGTTGCAGTCATTCCAGTGGTCAGGTTTCCTCCCAAAGGCTTTCTTTAAGGATCCCTCAAGGGAGTGACGGGTGGCATAAGCTGTCCCCCATTACTGTCCCTCCCACGCAAGTAGACCTAACTTCTGACTCACCAAATGTGGTTCACCGATTTCCAGTCCCATATTTTTCTTCTTTACCAGCCCCAATCTTTACACAGTCCTTGAGCTCTATCGGGGGGAGCTTTCTGTTTGGACCATTTCAGTCTTTTCGTCCCCTTTTTTTTTGCTCATTTTCCCATCCACGTTTGTTGTTAATAGCCTATTGTGAACTCTGACTCAGGTTTCACAGATGAGCTCACAATTAGGGTAAATTAGGGCTCCCAGCACCCCACACAGGGCTGGGCAGGGCTCACATGTGGAAAGTAGGCAAGCCAAGGTGGAAGCTAGTTGAGCAATCACATGGTACATCTACGCTCCAATTAAAACCCGCATGTCTCATGCAGTGTAGATATACCCACATAGGCTCTGCTGCCTGGCAAGGAACAGCCCTTCACCCCAGCCGTAGAGGGACTTCCCTATTCGCAACTCGGGCTGTATGCTGGGGAAGAGAGTTTGGGGCTAATTGCTTAGCTGATGACACACATTTAATATTTCATGGATAATTCATGGCTCTTCATTAACAAAAATAGGAACAAAATAATTGTAGCACCGATCTCAATTCATGGTGGGGGAAGCAAAGGGGGAAAAACCTGATTAGAATACATGTTAATGCTGCCATCAATTAGTAACATTCAGCGAAGGAAGAGCGAACAGGCTTTTAAATGCTGTAAATGTGTGTATGGGGAGACAAGGCTGATTCAGAGCTGAAGGAAGGGTCCCCCAGAGCTTTGGGATGGCTGAGTCTTGCGTCACCTCCTTGGAGTGTTTGTGTTCAAAACAAGTGGCACGCTATCCCCGGGGAACAGCGTGCCGTAAATAAGGACGAGCTTAGCTGAACTGTGATTTAAAGGGGCGACAAGTCTGGCAGGCGAGAGATTCCCTCTGTCACTATATTTCTGTATTGATTTCTCAAACTATGGAAGATAATCTGCATTTGAAAGAGAGATGGGCCTCAACTTCTGGGTACAAAATGCCCACAAAAAGCCGAGATGTTTGGACTCAGGGTTTGGTTCAGGCCACGTGGCTCCTGGTTGCAATCGGTTTGGGATTTCTGAGTGTCGTACCTTTTCATTTCTAAGAACTCTGCCTGGCTGCGGAGGTGGCAACCATTTTGTTCTCTGCAGCATGTAACGCCGGAGATGCATGCACTGTGTGCTCTCTCTTATAGAGTGTGCTCTTTCTTGTACTCTTTCATAGAGTGAAGGTGGGCCGCTGTTCTCTGGGCAAAAGTCGGTTTTGAATTTTGGGTCTAGATCAGCAGAGTCCAAAGGACTTTTCCAAGGCAGGGCTCTGGTTCAGACCTGGGTCCAATACAAATAAGGACTCTTCCATGTCATCCAGCTTGCCCACCTTCTTCATCTTACATGATGGGCCACTGGTGACATAGTCTGTTGCCGTGGAAGTGAAGTTGATTCTGACCTGACCAAGTCCATGATGACTTCTGGGCACAGCTAAATAGAAAGAGTCAGCCTCTGACTCAGGCAGCTAACGATAGAACTAATCAAGGCTGACAAGGAACCGAACGAGAGGTAAACACATTGGGGTGTGTGCAGTTTTGTTCCCTCCGTGGTACCCAACTCCATCTTTAAAAAGATTGATCCCAGACGCCTGGTCTCTGAGAACACTGATCTGCCATGGGTCTGAACAAGGAAATGAATCAATCATTCAGCATCAGGCCTGTGGTGGAGCAGCTCAACCTCTTAATTCTGTCGTTAACAGTGAGGGGCAAACTGCACTGCCCCGAGACAGCATGGATAACTCTTGCAGGAAAGAGTACGGCAGTTCTTGTACACTTGTGCCACACGCATCTCAGGAGATTCCCAAAGCAGCAGGCAATGTGAAAGAGGTGGATTGTCAGAGGGGCTCCTGCAGAAATGGTCCTTCAACCATCACAGGCTTCAAGCTGAGCATTCATGTGCGCATGCAAAGCTGGTAGCTGCTAGGTGGGTTCATAGGCTGTGTCCATCCTAAGTCAGTTTCTTTGCATTTCTCACAGCCCTTTCGTAAATGCCTTCGGGAGTCGGTTATGGGAGGGATCGGATCTTCTCCTTGTGATTCGGTTCCCGGGTGATGGAAATACCCTGAGTGAGGCCAGATCTTGTGATGTTGGGAACTCAAATCTCACTCAATCTATAAACTACTGAGCTGTTCAGAGTTATCGCAAGGGCCTAGGCATTGCTCATGTAAATAGACACTTATGCATGCTTTTTGTTCCGCAGGCTCACCCATCGCACCCTTCTTTCCAGTCACCTGTCACGGCCTCAATCCTGCAAGAGCCTAGGCATTTTCACCTGGTCTAGTGAAACACTTACAATCCAGCAGGCCCCAGGGGCCTATCACAGCCACACTAGCTGAGTGCTTTCCCAGTGGTACCAGTTGAGAACTAAAACAGAGAGAGTAGGAAAAAGCCACCATGTAATCTGGAGCTAGAACACTAGCTGGCACCTAGGAGGTCTGTGGATGGCATTTGAAGCCTTCCATGGAACTGTCTATTTTATGTCCCATGTTCCCAAGATAACCTGACAGTGTCTCCCGTCTTTCTCTCTCCAGGCTGATAATATCGTCAAGGGTCTTGCAAGATCCCTTGCAGAGCTCGTTTTAGTCATGCGTTTTCTAGCGTGGCCAGATGTCTCAGTTTTATTACTCCCTGCCTCCTGTCCCAATCTATCACACTTGCTAGCTGGTCACCCAAATTGGAGGTGCTTGAGCTCCAGCTTCACGGCAGTGCGTTCGCTTTTGCTGCGTAGATTGCTAGCAGCTGGTTGACTTCGACAAGCAGGTCCCCCTGTCAATCAGTACATTAATTGGCAAGCGGGAATCAGAAATGGAAGGAACAGGATCACTAAGATAGAGGAGGGTACCCAGAAGGGGCCACTGAATTTTCCTGTTGCCCATTCTGATGTGATCACTGGCCCTGAGATGGAGTCACGTGTCTCAAGAATGGTTATAAATAAAGAGAATTTGGCTTCTGCTGCGTTGTAGCAGCCTACGCAAGCAAGGTGCCGACTCTCCTTCCATTTTCCAGACCTTTGTCTTCTTGTTACGGAAATACCAAAACCAAAGTGAGGGAAAACTTCCTTCCATCAGCTAACGGTTGAGGCCGCCATGGCCGGCTCTGGAAACAGCGAATCGGCGCTATACAAGTGCTGACTAAGGGTTGGCTGGATGGCTGCAAAACACTCAGGGAACAGAGGGCGTTTACTAGGAAATCGATCTTCCTGATGCTAACGTCCCATGGACAGTAGTGGATCATCCTGGGGGGAGGGGAGAGGCAAGGAGAGCGAACAGGGCAGCAAGTTAAGGAGTGAGAGAGACGGTGCGACTCTCAGCTATGTTACCATCTAGACCCGGAATTAATCGGTCTCCGGCAGATCCAGTAGATTTGCATGAAGTGAGATTTCCTAGTGAATGACCACACACTGGCTGGGTTAGCCAATATCTAAAGGCTCATTGCTAGTCAAGATAGCAAATGTAGCATCTCTGGTTAGAGAGAGGCATGCCTGTGTCTCTCTCAAGGGCTGGTCAAATTTTCCATTGAAACTTTTTCCGATTCAAAACCTAGTTTTCTATTAAACACAAATTTCTGTAAAGTTTCTGTCTGCAAACTCTTGACTTGCCTGTCTCCATGACGTACAGAATGGCTGGTGGCTGCCTTCACACTCAGCGTAACTCTACACAGGAAAGACAGCTGCAGATTTTGGGTTAACTGATGCTCTGTGTTAGCGCATCTTTGTTAGCCCCATTCATAGAGTCTGTACCTCCGTTTGCTTTTTCTCTCCCCACCTCCCCGGATTTTCCAAGGGTAAAACAGCTTTGGAATCTGTCAATGCTAAATAAACAAGGAGACCGGAGGCACTTTTAAAGACTAACAAATTTATTTATCACACGAGCTTTCGTGGGAGAAAATCCCACTTCGTCAGATGCTTGATGATGGGGAACTTACAGAATTTTATTTTGCTCCCATTCTGTAAGTTCAGATAGCACATTTGAAAAATTGGGATGGGGGGGGGAAGTTCCTATATAAGAAAAATCCCCGAATATCAAGACAGTCCCTATAAAATTGGGACAGTTGGTCACCCCAGCTGTGTAACAGATCAGGATACACAGGGTTACAAAAGTTCCCGAAGAATCTGTATTGATCGGTTCAGTATCTGAAACATCATCTGCTGAGGCTATATTCTGCCCTTGATGGATGGACTTGGTAATTTCCACGGTCGTGACACTAGACTGTTCCGCAAACGACCCTGGGTGTGTTGGAGGAAGGCCTCAGAAGTGAATTAAAAACCCGAACAAGAAACCGCCAAAGCCAGACCCAGCTGGTTGCGGCCAAGGGACAATGGGCTTTTCCCTTCCCAACAGCTGTCAGCGAGCCAGCAAGGCCTGACAGGCTTCATCCACTCAGGCTGTTATCTGAGCCACCAGAGCCAGCGGTCCCATTCTGCCGCTTTTGTCTGTCCATCAGCAGCATGTTTACCCAGTTAATGAAGTACTGTGGTGTGAGGGAGATGGAGAGAAAAGGCTGCCTGATAACCGGTCCTGGGAGGAAGAAAGAAAGAGCAATATCTGGATCTGCATGGCTGGCTGCTGGGGGAGATGGAGGCGGGAACAAAAGAAGCTGACATTTTGTTCCAAAGATACCAGAGATTTGGGAGTCGAGCCCTTATGGGAACAAATGAAGAATGAGGGCCGTGGGGTCTGGACTGGAGAAACCTGCTCAGACAAACAGTCCCTAGTAAATTCCCTTTAATGGGGCCATTGCTTCGCCGTGTCCAGGGCCTTGGGAGGACGGAGCACAACAATTGTTGCCCTTGACAATCCCCCTCTGGGGAAGGGGAACTAGGCTTGGACCAGTTCTCCAGTGGCTCCCCCCCCACCAGCTAAGGCCCGTGGGCCTGCAGGGACTTCACTCATGGCCTTTGCCCATCTCGCAAGAGCAGAGCAGCTGTACTCCCTGTTCCTAAATACCAGGCAGTGTGGGACTGCCGTGCAAAGGGAGCTCTGGGGCGGGCAAAGCTGATATCCACCTGCCCAGTGCGCATGCACGCACGGCAGATCTGGAAAGAAACACGTGTTTTTAATGGGCCAGATGAGGAGGGGTGTCCCTAACGGCCCGTGTGAAGACGTAATGTACCTGTGCAGGTGAGGGCTTGGAGCCGTTAAAACCCGACTGTACTCCCATCGCCCGTCCTGCTACTGTTAGCCACTGACCACTAATCAGGACCCACGATCCATTCATAGCTACCCAGGCTGCTGCCCGCTCCTCCACCCCTTGACTTTTCCTGTCCGAGCGTGGCATTTCATGGCACTGACAGGATAGGTGTGACTTCTGCAGGGCAGATCATTGCAAGAGGTGAGGCAAGCGCTGTGTGAAAATGCACTGGAGAGCTTCCTTTTATGTGCACCCAGCCTGACGTAATTAGCCTGGATTTCCTGGGTGCAAATTAAGTGTGACCAGCATATGCTGGTGCAAGCTGTAGCTGCTCACTTGATTGCTCGGAAGGCACTGGGGGATTCACCCTGACATCCCTTTTCACGTGGAAATCGTTGCTAAGAAGGAGGCTGCGATGTGTGTGGCAGGAGCATCGTGCAGTCAGTAGGAGTGATAATGATAAAATACTAGATAACAAGGGGTTGGATTCAGTTCAGGTTTTGTTATTTCCACCTGATTCATTTGTTCAGCTACAATTCTCTGCCTCCTTCAGTGGGCAGTGGAAAGTCAGAGGGAAAGCTGAGGATCATAGAGCTTAGAAGTTGGAGGTGAAACGGGCTGATAAACTCTTCGGATCCACTCCGTTGCTCAGATCGTGGGCACAGGCAGCATATAAACATCAGCAGAGGGCACATTGAATTAAAATCAAGCTAGATAGTCAGAGCTTGACTGAAGACACCATGATTTGCACATGCTAGGTAATGATTCTGGGAGGAAGTGGCTATGAGGTTGGCATGTGGGTTCCTGAAAAGTGAAACAATGGGTGACGTCTTGGCTTCAGATAGGCAAGTGCCATTCCCAGTGAACTCAGTGGGCCAGATATTGGAACAGGGCTGCCCCCATCTGTGATGGCTTTTCCCAGCCCTGAGCCCATCCAAAGAGTTCTCTGGGACACCACAAAGGAAAGTTGCTTGCCCAGAAGCTGCCCAGCAGTGACAACTGGGGAAGAGAGGGTTAATTGTGCTGCGAAGCTCTAGGAACAGAGAGCTGGCCGTACCTCTGCTGGGCTGGCCAGTGCATTGGAAGGCATGGTCGTTCCCCGACTGACCGAAACGGAAAGGAGGGTCCCCGTGGCTGGAATTGGAGCTCTCGCTGGATTGCAGAGAGCCTGGGCTCAGATTTCGTTTCTGTGGTGAGGTGGATGCAGACTGGAGCCCTCTGCAGCATTCGGAATAGCACCAAAGGAAGGCTAGGTGGCATTGGTGCCATTCTTTCTCCACACTCCCCCCTCTCCCCAAGGATTCCTTTAGAGCAGGGCAAATTTAACATGTGGCTGGGGCTGCTCATATGCCCCTCCCCTTTTGGGACGTCGCTGAGAGTCTGGGGGCGTCTTGCACCTACTGTGATACGCTGCTCATATGCCCCCCCTTTTGGGACGTCATTTGCCTATTATCCAGCGGCCTCTGTGCCACTCTCCAATCATCTGTCACAGCCTGAGCGTTCACTCCTGGTCTTCAGCACCATGGAGAAGGAGCACTGAGCAGATGTGAGGGGTCCCTCTCATCCAGCCCTGGAGGAGAGAGTCTAGGCTGGTTTTCCTCTCCAGCACCAGGGAGGGGGCAGGAGCATGGAACAGAAATCCCTCCTGCGGGACAAACCTCAGTGCAGCTGGCACCAGTTCTGTCGGACTGTCTCCCCCAAACAGAACGCCAGGTGCACCTCAGCTTGTGGGCATTGATACCGATCCAGGAGGACCAGGATGCAGATGTGTCGGGAGCCTGCAGGACACTAGTGCTGCCCTGAAGAGCGAATGCACACACCGCTCCCTGAGGGCTGGAGATCGCTGAGCCAGCCTTTCTGAATTTTCTCCTGCTTTCGCTCACGTTCCCGGCAGGATGAGGTCTGGTGTGGTCTCTTAGTCAAAGGGCAGAGCAGGCCAAATGCATCACTAATTGATGAGCCCAGTTCATTTTCCCAATCCTGCCCTTGACAGATCAGTGTCTTCTCAGCTAGGACGAATGAGTGACCCTGCTTTCCCGGGGGGGCACGACGAAATCTAAGGCATCCTGGTTTTCTAAAAGAGCCTGAAAAGCTGCCCTGTTTTTCCTCCTTCTCTTTTGTCTCTAGTGACTATTGTCCCTCTAACGATGATGTACTTACGGGACCACAGTGCCTTGTGTGGCATTGTTTCCAAGAGACTAATGGGCAGCACGCTTTGTGCGCCAAGTAATATTCGCACTCCATCTCCAGCTGCAATTACGGAAGCCAAGTCGATGCAGGTGACGGTAATAGGATGGTAACACTGTCTGAATTTGTATTTAATGCCAATTCCAAGGGCCTATAATTTTCATCAGCACTGCGTGACTTTTTATAGAACAGAAAAATGTGAGAGTGGTTAATGAGCTGTAATTCTGAAGAGCTTCTGCCTTGATTGGGACTAATTATTTTTATAAAGAAAATAATTAACAATCTGAACAACCTATAGAATAAAAAGCATGTGGCATTAATTAAACCATGTGGAACTTTCAATGCACCTTTATCTTCCCTTCCCCAGAACACCAGAAATATATGGCTGCATTAATCTGCAGAAGGCCAGACTCAGCTCTCATTTACATCCTATTCAATGCTGTTAGCTGATCTGCAAGGGCTGGGTGTGCAGCTGGGATGAATTTGCTCCTGGGTGAAGATGCATTTACCCAGACCAAAAGCCTATCCAGATACCTTGATGTTTGGATTTGGGTCCGACCTCTCACTTCCAATGGACTTTGCAGCTGCCCTTGAGTGCTAAACACACCTGTACTTTGGGAAAGCTGCCTTTGCATGAAAGATTTACATTTCAGCTGTTGAATTACCTCTTCATCTCCTCCTGAGTAAACTTGATCAGTCTATAAGTTCTTACAGTGCGGAAGATTTCTAGTAGAGGACAAAGATGTAACAAGATCCAGTTACTAGAAACTCAGATGGACTAGAATTGAAGCATGTGTTGGGTCCTTCGTCATATAAAGTCTTTAAATCCAGACCGGACATCCTTCTAAAGGGTCTGCTTTAGTTCAGGCATGTTCCTGGGTGTGGTGCAGGAACAGTCGGGGTGAAATTCTCTGCCTTCTGTTATGCAAGGGGTCAGACTGGGTAATCAAATGGTTCCTTCACGTCCAAAAATCTGATGCTGTCCCATTTTGGATCTGATTGGAGCAGGTTTCTGGACATCACAAGATCAGAGCTCACTTCCTGGCTCGGCCACTTGTGATTTGACCTTGGGCAAATCATTCTTAGGTGTCAATTGTAAAACCGATGTAGCTACTTTGCATGGGCTAAGGCCAGGACGTGTTCATAAACCACCTGGAGATCCTCATCTGAAAGGCACTATATCAATCCACATAGCCCTTGTTATATGCATTAAATTTGGGGAGTTAAGTGCTTATGTGTGTATGTGTATATACACGCATAGATGTAGAATCTGCATAACTTATTAACAAGATTAGTTCTTTTATTTTCCTGGGGTTATTCTGTGAATTAATGAATGTCTTTGCATAATCCTGATTATTTATGAATAATCCCAAATAATTACCCCAATGTGACTGCCACTAGCACTGGGCAGTTCTCAATCACCTTTCAGCTGAGGGTAGCAAAGCATTTTGCACACATTAGCTAAGCCTCGCAACATCCCCGTGAGCTGTGAACTTCCTCTTACACCCAATTAAAGATGGGTGCACAGAGAGGTGAAATGACTTTCCCAAGCAAGTCAGCATGTGGCACACTGCTTAGAAGTCCTGACTGACCATTCCCCACAGGCTGAGTGAGCAGAATAATCATGCCCCACTTTTGTTGACAGACACTACGTTGCTGGCAGATGTGGCTATTGTGGGAAGATTCATGCAATGTTCATGAATCAAGAACAAATGGGAACAGTTAAGGGGGGAAGGGTTCCCTTTCCGTTCCAACAGTAGACTTGGCTGTTTGCTTCTCCCGTTCCTTGTGTGGAAGGAGATTATGGGTCAGACGCTCTGGGTACACAGCAGCTGGTGAAGAATTAGCAGGATGTTCTCAAATCCATTGCAGTGTGGCTTATGGAAAATCAGTGGGTTGTACGAGCTGGTGTCACAGGGACAATTCAGCAAACCAGCCGTCTCTCACAGACTTCGCACCCCTCTGGAGTGGTGTTCTTGTTGTGGAAACCCAGAGGAGTCCGCCCACTCTGTTCCCTGGCTCAGCACACTCAGACTGACTTTGCCAGGGATTGTCTGTCCCTCTCATTAAACAGAGAGGAGATCGTGCGAAGCATGGACCCAGTCCAGCAAGGTGCCAAATACCAGCTTCAGAGCACTGAACACCTACGAAGGCCTTTCGGGCTGAGGTGGCTCCTCAGTTTGGAGGACTGGACTCTCTCATGGCTCACACTGCTTCCCACAGCTGGGGTCCTCCTCTCAGCCCCACGGCATGGCCGTTGTAGGAGAGTGGCATGGCTGAATGAGAACATCACCGCTTCATCCCACATGTAACTCTCCTGGGGCTATGCCATGAGCGATTTGGCCCACACTCTACTGTACGTGAATGGCGATTGCGACGTTGGGCTCTGCTCTCCATTAGCAGTAGGGGTCTGCCCTTTCTCCATGGCACACGGAGCCCGGGCGAGCTAGCAGAGATTGGAGCAGGACGCCCAATTAGCCCTTTGTCCTGTTCACTGATTGCCTGCACACAGGCTGCCGTTCTGATGAATCCATTGGACCATCTCATGCAGACGGACCGATGAACAGGACTTGAACCAGGGGCCTCCACAGCTTCAGCTGAAGGGCCAAATCCTGATACATTTGTGGCCTCTGGGGATCGAGCCAGACACGGGTCAGCTTATGGCCTGATGTGTTACCTCAGTCACATGACATTGTTTCTGCTCCTAGATTGGATGGGCCAAGCCAGTGATGCTCAGAGCCATAAGTAGCTCTTTAATGTGTCCTCTGCCGTTCTTTGCAGCCCATAGCATTAAAGTGTGTGATTTAATGATCGATCCGGCTACTTTCACTATGTTATTAGCCAATTGTAATTGATGAAATAATATTTGCTCAGTCATTTTGCTGTGAGAATAATATATGAACAGATATACACACACACAAAATATTCCCCTCTCATTTAAATATGAACATATAGTACTACAGTAAATGAAACAATGAATTCACACCAAGGTGGCTCTGTTGGGTAATGTTGGTCTCTAGTTTGGCTCCTGAGGTCTGAGTTTGACTGCTCCTGACTTTTACTGGCTATGTGCACTCTTTCCCTATGTTTCATTTGGTGATTTATGCAAATTGCAGCCGCTGGCCCTGAATCCGCTCCCGGGAATGCTCTGTAGGTGTGTGCAGAGCCACTAAAATGGGGTGCTCCTGCAATCAAAGTCCCGACGGTTCTCACTATTTGCCTAGCCAAAGCTCCCTTGCTCAACCTGACTAACTGTCTTACGACGTAGTTAATCAGAGGCAATGAAATCACCCAGCTTAGCCAGCAGAAGATTGGTGAATGTTGTCCTTCTGAGTGGCCTTGTAAAGGCATTCAGCGATCCGTTCTGGAGGGTGGGCGCGTATGCAAGAGCACAGTAGCATTCCCCTCTGGGAACCGTTTGTACCACAGGGAAGAGCACTTTGTATTTCTCTGCAATCTCTCCCAGTAGAGGAAAACGAGTCCCGCCGCTACAGAAATGACTGGGTGAGAGTCTCTGGCCCGTGTTAGGCTGGAGACCAGACTAGATGATAGATAGCCCTTTCTAGCTTTAAAATATATGACACTAGCAAGAAGTTGTACAGCTATTAACACCTGTCTGGCACCTTAACGCACTGCAATATTGCAGGGACTTTCTCCCCTCTTTTCAATAGAACTCTGTCCATTAATTTCAATCCACTCAAATTAATTACTGAATGCACTTCCCATTTTCCAGGGACATCTGCTTTGCACATAGCTATTTTAGCGGATGATGTCATATGCCTCATTTAGCAATTCTGCCACTATGTAACCCTGGTAACGTTTTCTTCTTTACACATACCAGAGGGTGTCGTCAGCCTAAAGTGCTAAAGAATGAAGAAGCAGCAGTGAATGCGGTTGGGCGTGTGTGTGGTAGAGAGAAAGTGTGCACGTGCACGTCTTTAGCTCTTAAGGAGCATAATAGCTTGGCAAGCGGAAAGCTGATTGATGTTCCTGGTTAGCTAATGGTTTTTGTTCTTCTTTCTCCCCCTGCCCTGACCCATTTGTGTGACTTTTAGACTTTGCAGGGACTATCGTTTACGATAGGTTTGTCCAGCAGCTGGGACAATAGGAGATCTCTGAGCAGGTTAACCTCTAAGCCCTACCTCAATAGAAATGGTGCTAATAAGAAATCTGTGGTGACCTTTGAGCACCCAGCTTTTTCATATCCCTCCTTAAAACATGAAGGGCTGATTTTCATTCCTGGAATTAGTTCGGCAGAGAACTCATCCCATTTCTCCCACCACCGCCGCCCTGCCAGAGCTACCCCACTGAAGTCGGGGGCAGCCATGGTTACAGAAGCTTAATAGCAGTGTAGTCTTCCTCAGATCACTTTGGATCCGTATTGTTTTGTCTGTCTGCTAAGCCTGTGAGCTCCCCAAAGATAGGGACCATGTTTTTCTATGTTTCTACACCACCAGTCACGTTGTCATCCTCTCATAAATCAACGTACCCATGTGATCTCTGTATTGTAGACATGCAGGCGAGCGTGCAGTCGTATCTTCCAGAACTTTTCCATAAGCAAAGCATCACTGTGTCCTCATTTGCATCCTGTCCATTAGTACACTCAACTCATTTCACACTGCTTTTCCATTTTGCTGTAGGCGGGTATTTCCGATTGCTTTCTGTATGCAAGCAGCACCGTTAGACATGAAGTGCATGGAAGGGGAGACATGATCTTCTGGTTAAAGTCCAGGACTGCTTGTCGGATCAGCCAGCTCGTATCATGGACCCATTGAATGAAATATGGTCAAGTCACTGAAGCTCTTTGTGTCTCAGGTTCCTCATTTATAAATTGGGGCTAATAATATGTAGCACTTACCTCCCAGGGGTTGGGATGTACTATTCCATTAATGTTGGTGAAGTGCTTTAGGATCCTTGGCTGGAAGGTGATACTGAAGAAAAGCAATAATGAGACAGTCTCTCTGCACTAATCGGGACACACCCGAGGCACTGAGTGAAGATGGTGCTTCCGACACTCTAGAAATGCCTTGGTCAGGTTGTAATCCACGTGCCCGGGTGCCTTACCATTTATATTCCCCACATTCAAACGATTCCGCTTGGGAGCCTTCCCATCTCGGCCATTTTGGCTTCCTCTGAAGAGCTGAATCCCTGAGGGTTGGGTACGAAGCTTTAAAAGCGTCATTTTAGTTTGAAAAGCTGTTTTGAGCATTGCCAAATATTGTGGAAAGCTGCTCTCGTAGGCCTGTAATTATCTGATTCCATCGCACAAATATTTAGATACAGGTCCTTCAGTCAGCTGTGGGCTTCATACGTCTAAAAAATAAACATGTCCAAGATTTTCAAAGCAGCTAGTGATGTTGGGAGCCTCAGTAGTTGGCTGCCAAGAAAAAGACCCTCTAATTTTCAGGGAACCGTGCTCAGCCATTGATAGCAGAAGTGGGCGCATCTCAGAGCCCCTGGCTGTGGCAATGTCTCAAAAATCTCAACGTTTGGAGCCCAATGCCCTTCTCCTCCCCTCCTTTAGGGGCGAGACAGGCTGGGGAAGAGGTCTCCCTAGGAGGATGCTCTGCCTTGAATCCTGTCTCCCCCCAGCGGTGGAACAGTGGAGCTCAGAGAAGAGCCTCATCAGGCACTTGACTGAATTTGGGGGATTCCTGCAGGAATATTCTGCGACGGCTGTGGGGAAGGGGGCAGGCAGCGGTGTCCACTCTAAGGCCAATCCAGCTCTCAGCCACCCCGACCTCATTGCTGTCAGTAGGGCCTGTCGGCATGAAGAAGGGCAGCAAGTGATCTCTTTCTGGCTATTCAGAGCGCCCAGGACCCCTCCCACAATCAGCACCCACCCGCATGGTGCGATGAGAGGATAGCGGACTCCTCCAGAGATGCAGCCCCCGATCCAGCTGCTGCCCTCAATAGGAGGAGTCCATCCAGGCCTGAGCAGAGCGTGGCTGTGACCATCGACGACCGCTCCTTTCCCTTGCCTCAGCCCCGGACAGAGCACTGGTGTGATGAGTCTACAGTTCCTGCCATCCTCTGCAACCCCCCACACCGCTGCCCCACAGCTTTGGCGCTGCTTACCCCTAACCGCCTGGCATAAGGATCTCTCTGTTCCCACAGGGTGCCGTGGCTCTGTGAAGTGAATTTAAAGGCTGAGCCCTCACTAAGAAACCATTGTGTCCGCAGAGTTTTGCCCAGGGGTGTCTCGTTCTTTGCCTTTGAAGGACAAACCTGGCAAATCCGTCACAAGCAATCAGGCTTCCGTCTCCACCGCCCCCTCCCGGCCCATCCATTTCCTGCTCTCGGCACATAATAAGCACGCGCCTTCCCTGCATTTGTGACAGGGCTGGTGCCTGGCAGTGGCAGAGTCCTTGAAGAATAGCCAGAAAAGCCTCAGCTCCGCTGTCAGCCCCCAGACAAACCCTTCAAGACAGGCTCAAGACTAGATCTGTATTGCGCATATTAACGAACTCCTGGCCATGGAGATGGGCGTGTGTGTAACTTCTGCCGGAGTCCATGTTACCGGCCAAACCCGACCCTGTTGCCATTCAGCACCACGGGCAGATCTAGCTGATTAGACAAGTCAGCGGGGATAAATCCAGCCAACACGAAGGGAGCGGAAGGAGGGCTCAAAAAGCATGCGCGGGTTAAGCTCCGACTTCTTTTGTCACCTCCCTTTTCAGAACTTTCTCAGGCCCTTTGAGGCAGAATTCGCCCGTGGTTGCCGTCAGCCCGCAGTGGATATTTCAGGAACTTTTGAACAAAACTGGCTGAGTTCTTTCTGAATGAGTCAAACCGGGAGAAACCCATGTTTCCCCATATGTTCCGATTGGAGATGTTGCGCTTGGGTAGGTCAAAACAGACGGACGCCAAAGCCCCTGTCTTGCTGTGTTAGGCGTGGTTACCATCTTCAATGGAAGAGGAACTCGGTTACAGAGCTTTAACGGAAGAGCGTTGAAATCAGCCCTTTCCCACCTGCACAGCAGAATTTTGCTTTAAGCTTTCTCAAGGTGCGAGAACAGCAGCTGCAAAGCCATTGAGATGCTGGCTTAGGCCTTGTCCTTATTCGCAATTATACCACGGAGCCCACTGCACATCAGGGATGCTGTAACCTAAGCCCTGACCCTGCAATTGGTCCCATTGCCAGCGGAAATAGCCTGGAATCCACACACAAATAGTCCCCTGGTCTTTAGTCGACAGGCGTCCCATGTAGCGCTATGTCGGGAAGAGTTAGATCAGGTTGCCGGCTGTGGGTGCATCTCACTTCCCGTGTAATTAAACTGGTGCTGCTTCCCCTCCGGGCTCCAGTCGCTGCGAATGTCACTTGTCTCTTTACCTTCTGGCTCGCAGCTCCCCCGGCTCATCTATTTTAGCTGGGCGCGTGGCTGTCCTGATCGGGTTTGTGGAATTTACAGGGTCCCTTACCAAAGCTGCTGCAGTCCATATGCCCCAATAGATCTGGATTTTATTTTTCTTTCTCTTCCTTTTGTGTTATGTTCTCTCTCCTTAATGTTTTTCCTGGGGAAATGAAATGCACAACCAGTGCTGATGACCAGTTCAGCCTGACTTACCAAGTGCTCAGCAATCAGGAAAGGCTGAATGTGAGGGTTTGCCCATAATTTGAACAGGCCTGTTTTGCACAGGGGTAGAACGCTGCTTTTCTGGTGAAATGAAAAACTTGACGTATTGCGATTTGTGCTTCTTGGCCTGCAATTGGATCTTCTTGGCCGGGCCACCTCGCAGAGTCCCAACAAAGTCTCCGTTCACTCAAGGCCAGAATAACCTGGGGAGACTCTGCCCCTCTGGGGTCAGGACCTAGGTTGATGTTTCCCCTATGTGCTGTGAGCTGAATGGCTAGTGTCAGGGCCAAATATCCTAAATCTGGGTACTTCTGGTCCCCCTCTTTGACGTTGTATCAGTGCGAGTAGTCAGTTCTGCATAGATGTCAGAGTCCTTAGAGCTAATTTGCTTTGGGGTCAGGTCTGCCATCTTGCAGTGGGACAATCCCACATTTTAATAGCTGTCCAGGATTTGCCGGTTGGAGTCAGGACAGATGAGTGCCAGGGTTCAGACAGCAGCTGCTAATCCACCTGGCTGCCTGTCTGATGATCTCCTGTTAGGCAGAGCACTGATGTGAAGCTATAAGCTTGAAGCTTAGTCAAAACATGTTGCATTTTTAAAGAGGGATGTAAGCGTTGGGACCGCTACTCTTATTTTCACATAATTTTCCAATCATCATTAGAAATAAATAAATAAAGTTGTAATTGGAGGGCAGGGGGAAAGGAATGCGGCAAAGAATCAACTGATTTTAAAACCCAAAATGGATATTCCACATCAAGGCCTCATTTTATGTTCCATTGCCAGTTCTAAAGCACTCCATTACTAATTCATTTCGAAAGTGATATCTGCGTTCCCATGGGGTGCATCCTGGTAACTGTGCGCTTACAATCATCTATTTGATTAAAATTTAATGAGCTATGTTATTGGCAAATAAACTATTTATTTCAGTGTGGTTCCCAACGCCAAAGGAGCCGTTTTGATCAAAAGGGTGAAATTGACGTATTAATGAGAACACAGCTATAAAAAAGTTGATGGCGCTCCAGTATGCTGTGACATGATCACTGAGCCAACGCGCTGCAATTCTTTCCTTATCATTCCAAAGAATCAGAGTGAGATTAGTGCTTGTGAAAGAGACCAGCGTGACGCCCTGTGGCCCGAAATCCTTTCTGGGTTCTCAGTGCCGGCAAAGCCCTGTTCCAAGCTCAGTGAGGTTCCTGCGAGTGGGGTTTGGCTCAAAGCGCGTTTCTCTCATACATACGAAGTGCGGCTTATAAACACAAGTGACCAGGAGTGAGTGGCATGAATGAAGGGATCCATGGCGGTGATGTTTGGCTGAAATAGACTCCTTACCTTAGAGCGCAGAGAAGGAGGGTGAGCGGCGCGGGGGAGAACAGATGCTCCCTGCTTGGCAAAGGATAAACCAGGGGCTAAATTAGCTCCCCCTGAAGAGCTGGATCAGATCTTTGATGAGCTAGATCAAGACATGCGATCAGAGGTCGGGACTTTGAAATGTGTTACCAGCTGATATTTGTGCCCTGTTCTGGGCCATAGGGGGGAGCAGCATGTTGGGTCTGAATCTTATCACTCCCTTGTGTAAACTCTCTTGACTTCAGTGGAGTTATTCCTGATTTGCACCAATGTGAGGTTCTAATCTGTCCCTGCGTGCGTGCAGAGAAAGCTGTGTCAGCCCCTGGCTGATGCATGTTCCCTGCACCCTGAGAGCGCCTGCTCTCCGAGAGTGCCTGCTCTCCTGCCCAGCCACACGGGCCTGCAGATTTGGTGGTCTGTAGGGTGTGGCCCTCAGCAGATCCTGGTTAGCCTGCTGCCCGGACACTGGCTGTGTCTGCCTGAGAGCTAAATGCCAGCTCAGCCTGGATAGCCAGTGGAAATTGCCACTCCCCCATTGCAGGGTTAACCTTGGGTTAAGACATCGCTCTCATCCCTCTTGTATGTTCAAGGATTTCAGGCTGTTTCGTAAAACCCTTGTTCTTTCCCCAGAGGTAACCAGCTAAATCTGCCCGGCAGATTTACACATCTCTTCCCCTGAACCTGCTGCTCCGCGTTCGTGCTGAGAGAGGGAGAAGAGAGTGAGGGGGGCTGGAGGAATGTGCACAGTCCGGAATCGAGCGGCCGCTGGCCTGGGTTCTGATGCTGGTGGTTCTGGGGAAGTCACTTGCCTTCTCTGCGCCCCGGTCAGTGAGAAGAGGGACTAGTAACCCGGACCTAGGATATTTGGGGTGGGGGAAGGGCTGGCTGTGTGATGGTGTAAAAGTGTTCTCTGGTCAGCCCATCCCGTGCAGTGCGGGAGGTATGTCTGTCCGCCTGGATTTGCAATGAAACCGACTCACTTCTTGTCGGCCCCTGAATAGCCCTTGGAGGCTACTCACCTGGGCTAGTTAAAACCTGTGACCTCGGGGCCTGTTTCCAAGCCCCTGAGCTTGGCGCCGTAGTCCTCATTACAGCTGATTGACTGGAAGGAGCTGAGAGCTCCTGGGAAACATTGCATTGATCACCGCTCTGTCCACAGCAGGTGACGCTGCGCCCGTCAAAGCTGTGCCTTGAATCATCAGACAAGCCTGACTTTTGCTTAACAACTAAAGGGAACAGTCCTTGTATTTCCACAGGGCACCAGCCCTAGCCAGGCTGGGGGAAGACACTGAATGCCTGAGAGCTGGACACTGCTTCAGACAGCTTCCCAAGGGAGCTGGGGGTTGAGACACAGACCTGGTGACTAGCAATGCCCACTGATGTCTGAGCTAAACACGAGCGCTAGGGTCCTCTTTCTCCTGCGCCCGCCCAATCGTCCTGGTCTAGCCCCAGCACCAGCTGTCTCCACCCGAGGGGCTTTGCTAATGGGATTCATTTTGCTGCATCCAAGCACTGGCATGGTAAACTTTTTACCAGCATCTCTCAAAAGAAACAATCACAAATTTTTAATGTTAAGTATATTTGCAAAGTTGTAGCAAACTGAAGAATCTCGTTAATGGATAAGTCTCTAAAGTATTCGCCCACCACTGTTTAAACTAACTGATCTTGGGAGGAGGGAAGGCAGGTCATTAAGAGGGTCCCCCCAGGCTACTAAACATTTTTTCCGTGTATAAAAACAAACAGAGTCCTCTGGCACTTTTAAAGACTAACAGATTTATTTATTGCATGAGCTTTCATGGGAGAAAATCCTACTTCCTCAGACGCTTTGAAGATGCATCTGACGAAGTGGGATTTTCTCCCACAGAAGCTCATGCGATAAATAAATCTGTTAGTCTTTAAAAGTGCCCCCGGACTCTGTTGTTTTTCTGCAATAGACTAACACGGCTCACTTTGGAACTTGCCTTGTATAGCTCAACAGGCTCCAGCTTAGCACGGCTCTCTGCTCTTTGTTGCCCTTTTTTTTTTTTTTCTTTTAACTTCAGACTGTTTTGAAGTCGATCGGAAACCCTTAGACCTGGGTGGGCGGGCACTTTAAAATGACTTGCAAGGGGCAAGTGTTACGGGTTACCTTTTTTGCAAGTCTGATTTGGTAGGTAACTCGTAACACTTTACCTTTGCAAGTCATTTAAAAAGGCCTGCTCCCAGCTTCGGAGCAGAGCAGCTAACACAGGCAAGGAGCAGCTGCAGCTTGAGGCTCGAGGCACTGAGCAGAACAATTGGGGCCTGGCCCCCATGGGCCCAGCAGGGCCCGCGTGTGAGACTCTCCCACACATGCTAGGCTGCTCAGAGTGCTGGAGAACACAGCAGGGCACCATCTGCTGGGCCTAGGGGAGGGGGAAACGGTCTGAGATGTCTTTTCTGGCTCTGACGTCTATGATCTCCACCCACATGGAAGGAGCACTTTAACTGAAAGTGGCAGTGAAATGGTTAACACGGTATCGTTTGCGTTGCCATCATTAGGTTTCAGAATTCAGAGGCGGACTTAGGCTACCAGGAACCTTAGGCAAAGGTCCATTGTGGGGTCTCCTCTAGGCTTCCCGCAGCACTGGCTCCCCATTGGGGGCCCTGAAACCACCCCCATGGCCCTGGCTCCCTGCAGCCTCCCCCTCTACCACCCGCAGCCCCTCCCCAGGCTCTGTGCGCCTGCTGTGACTTGGAACATTCCTGCTGCCAGCCGAGGCAGACGTGGCTTTTGGGGTAGGCGAAGCAGGCGAGCGCCTCTGCTGTCCACTGAGTTGGGGACGGGGCCCCTTACTGCCTAGGTGCTTTGCTTACCCCAAAAGCCGCCTCTGCCCTCATTAATTTGGAAGGGGTTCCGTCATTAGAGTTATTTCAGGCTGCCCTGAGAGCACGGCAGGTGACCCACAGTGTGGGCCATGTTTCCCCCTGCTTCCTGGTGGCTCTGACAGCTTACTTGTGCCTCGGTGTCAGCTCAGCTGTGCTGTGGCACCTGGGGGAGCACACCCGAGGCTCCGTCCGCTTGGCAGCAGTTGTATCCCCCTCGGTGGTGACCTGCGCTGTGCACTTGAATCTGGGGTTACCTTCCTCCTCTGCACTGGTGCATAAAACCTCTCGGGGTTGATTTTATTTCCTCCCAGTGTGTGAATTTCAAGAGCTCCCCTGTACTGATCATTTTTCACAGCATGGGGCCCAAAATAATCCACCGCCTCCTTAGTTGGTTGTTAATGCAAAATCGCCGTGCATGGCTGCTCTTTCCATGGCTTTGGATGCTTAGCTCACTCCCTGTGCAAACCATCGGTGCAATAATCCATGTAAGGGGCTGTTCAGTTTCTACAATTCCTCTATCACCGCTGCTCACAGGGAGCTGGCAACGCAGGCATCAGAAACAACTGATGGATTTCAAAAGCAAGAGATAAAAGGTACTTGTTAAAGTTAATTGATCCTAAAAGGAAGAAGCGACTTAGATGCGGACGGCGTCTAACAGGTTCTGGACTGGGAGCTGAATGTAACGTCAGAAGAAAAAGCCTAGATCTGTGATTAAGCACGCACTCAGGAGTCGTGCAGAATTTTCACAGCAGGCATGTCAAGTAACAGCTCTTGGAGGGCTGAGTGTCTGCGTGCGAGCTGATTTCACCTCCTTGCTCTGATTCGCTGATCAAAATCAGCCCACAGCAAATACCTGCCACTTCTCCAGAGTTTCAGCCTCTTTGCTGTAGATGGTGTATGGGAGAGAAGTCCTCTGCTGGGTCAGAAAGTCTCGCTGCGTTTCGCTGCTTGTCTGCATCACCAGAAAGGCCCCTGGAGGTGCCCCATGTTGCTGTCAGTCAGCCCATCTTACTACTGTCTGTCAACTTCCCTTGCTGTTCCCGGTCCGCTGTACACTGCCGCTGACCTCTTTGCTACTCACTAGTGATCTCACACCTCTGCCAAGCCCATGAGGCTGCCGCTGGCCAAGCTGCTCCTGCAGACCATGGAGCCCAACTGCTCTTTGCCTGCCTGAAAATCTAGTTTAAAGGGGGCAGCTTTCTGCCGATTCTGCAGAGCCATAAACAGCCGGTGAGGCACAGCATTCAGATCTTGAATAACGATGCTTCCCCCAGCTGACGGTCCTGTGCATCAGTCAGATCCTAGAGCATCCCACCACTTGCCTACACTCAGACTCCCTACCTGGGAGCGTCCACAGCCGAGAAATCTGGGGCAGGACTCCCTTCGGAGCTGGAGGGATCATCTGTGGGTGACACCACATTTTCCAGCCCCTGCCAGCAGTGGGCATGTCAGGCAGGGGGTCAAATCAACACAGGTCTTTTAAGAATGAAGGACAGCAGCAGCATCCTGCAGAAATAACCAACGAAAAGAGGCATTCGGTCACCAAATGCTCACCACTCACGTGGGACCTGTGCAACACCACCCATCTTTTAACTCAGGGCTCTCTCTTGGGACCTTCACAGCAGCTCTGTGGCCACCAGTCACCTATGTTACAGCATGAATTCTCGACCATAGACAATAACGGAGCAGCTGCCAGGTATTTAAAAGTGAAGAGAGGAGGAGAGGAAAACCGACCAACCAGCGGAGAGAATATTCTTTTCAGCTAGGGCGTTGTGTTCTAATGAGGGTGTTTGTGCCCTGGAAAATTGACCAAGATGATGTATAAAGGGAAGGCATTCCGCAGTGTCATGTTAACTATTTCTAAATCATTTTGCTGGATGGCAGTTTTGGAATGGGGCTCTAAGGACAAGAGAGAACTTATATCGGGGGTCAGATTTGTAAATAGAGACGCAGAAGCTACAGGCTGTTCAACCAGCCAACATGATTGGAGCTATGACGGTTGATGCGAGGAGCACATCTGTTTCTGCATCGCTACCACTTGCCTGTGCCGATCCACAGCAGGCGGCGGGCACAACGGCCGTGCTTGTAAATCTAGCAGGAGAAAGTTCGTTTTCTACTTCCTGAAGCTCCTGATGGCTAACGCAGCATTTCTGGAGCCTTTACCAGGGTCATGGATGCAGCCCTTTTCCTGTAGTTTGGGGAGGAGAGAAGGAGACTCAGCTCAGGTATAGAGCCTGAACACTCATGAGTTTCACTCCAAATATGTTCCTTGACTTGGCCCTGCTGAGAAGCACTTCTCACCCTGCCAGCTTCCGCGATGTGTCACTGATCAAACCGGACCTGTTTTCTCTACATTCCTACCTGTCAACATCTCCCCGTCTGCTACACTGGCCTCAAGCACTGCCCAGCCGGTGCTGTAGCCCTGCAGTTTGCTCCCAGAAGGAATGTGGGATGGATGGGAGATGGTGATTTTTCTTCTGGCCAACGGGATGTAGTAAAACCCCTGCAATAAAGTGATTGATGCCTCGCTCGGGGATCTGTATTCTCTGATGTAATTACACTATGTGCCTCATGTGATAAGCAGATTAATCAGACCATTACGCCAGGGCTGCTCTATCCACAGGCAGAGGTAACTGAACAGAGCAGTCGGACATCGGCAAGTCACTCCTGCGTGGCACCTGCCCCGGCACAGGGGCCAGCGTACTTTGCCGCCAGTTGCTGCTTGGATTAGAGAGAAGCTTTTCTCAGCTAACTTAGGCACCACAGTGGAACCGAGAGCCTTCTGCTTTGTCACAAACACATCGAACAATCCTGTTTAGTCCAGAATGGATTTGCTTCTAGGATAAACTATGGTGCGTGCAGGTCGTAGGTTCAGGGGAAACAAAGTCTCACCTGAGATTCACTGGACGTTCCTAGGCGTTCTTTGTCTTGAACTAAAGCAAGAGGGAGTTGAATTGCGAAGGGGCGAGATGAGTTAAAATCGTCATCTGGCACCTTTCATCTGAAAAGCTAAGAATCTTAAAGCACTTTGCAGGCACAGATTAACGGAGCCCCTCATCCCCCCTGTGAAGCTGGTGCGTATTTTCCCGGTAGATAAACTGAGGCCCAAAGTGGTTTGGAATAAAGTTTTCCCAAGCACCTGAGTCCCATGTTCAAAGTGGCTTAGGAGACCAAGTGCCATTGACTGGCCCCTCAGGCCATGTCCACCCTCGCAGCACTGTGTAGAGTAAATACATGGTGTAAACGGAGAGGCACTGCTTAGGTGAGTGGAGTAAAAATTCGTCTCCCCCTGGTGGGTATATATCCTACACGGCTCTCTATTTGTTCGGTCGGTCCCCCCACACCATGCCTATACTGCTGCTTTTAGAAGTCTGGTGTCCCATTGCCTCCTGCCTGCCAGAGCTTTTTGCCACAGCAGGGAAAAGCTCTGGCAGTGGGAAAAGACTGACAGATCCCTGCCACTGAAGCCTTTCCCCATCATAGTGAAAGTCTGGCAGCAGAGAGCTAGTGGAGTATTTCCCCACTGCTTACCCCGATCAGAGCCTTCATAGCTACGTTTACCCTGCACTCTGCCCCCAGTGCAGAAAAGGCCTTAGTGTCTAAGTCACTTTTGACCATGGGATTTAGGCTCTAAGTCACTTAGATGCTGTGGAAAATGTCATCCTAGATGACCTGCCCAAAGCCCTGAAGCAAAGCAGTTGCAAAAGGTGAGAACCCAGGAGTTCCGATTTGCAGTTCCCTGATCTAGCCAGGAGAAAATGTCCTCCCACCACCCCATTCCCACCCCGGCCCCAAGAAATAACTTTACTTCCCCCAACACGGCAGCTTTGAATTTAGGCTTCCTGCCTCTCCAAAGCTGTGTGCTCAAATGTTCGGGTTTCTGCAGGGCGTTGTCACTTTCCTAGCTCTGAGCCGGAGTGCTGTCCCAAATGTACAGCTTGGAATAATAGATTTTGAGCAGATTTCTGCACCTCTCTGGAATGGGCTTAGCACCCTGTTCTGCTAGTCAAACCAACTGTGATTAGCAGGTGTGGCTAGGGTTAGAAGCCTGAGTGGAGTCCTATTGATTTTCTCTTTCTGTTGACAGAGAAGCTGAATCTTTTACAGCGGTCAAAACATTCAAGGTATTTGCCTTCAAAGGAGGATTTGAGAATAGGCAGGGCACACGAACTTCCTCTTGAGAGCCAGAGAGCAAAGACTCTGTGCACGTGTTCATGGGCCCAATGCTCAATCCGGATGTCTGGCTGCAAATCACTGGCTTCATGTATCCAGGAGGTTTTCTTCAGGGATTATAGTATCGAACAGCAGGCTCCTGGGGCTATACTCGGAGGTTGCGTGCGCAAATGCTGCTGTTGGGCACAGGCCTCTTGAAGGACCCTGTCACTTCCTGAGTTCTGGGCTGGCGTGGTGGCCCAAATGTACCAATAATACATTCCCGTGGAATAAAGGATTTTGAGCAGATTTCTGCACCAGTATTGCAGAGGACATCAGTACTGAATGCCTAATAAAATGGGCCCCGGTAGCCCATTAGGAAAGAAAAAGTGAATGTAATGTTGGTGAGTGCTGTGTCTGGAACCTGTCTGTGCACCCACAGGCCAGGAGCTGAGCCGGCGCACATCAGGTCTGACCTGGGCACTAGGAACCCATCCAGTCTTCACATGGCTCAACAAACAGCTGTTTAATGGCAAGGACTCTGAATCTCTGGCCTAGAATTATCCCATCCTCCTGGACTGTATTGGCAATGAGCCATTGTTTGCTTTCAGGAAACGGTATTGCCTGGGACCGTCACGAGACTCCAGCTGTTTAAACATGGTGGCAAAGCCCCTGGCCCCGGCCACTGTAAAGGGGAAAGGCAAAGAGCCAGGCTCTCCATCGCTCCCAGTCCAAGCTGCTGTTTCCTCCACCACCCACGCCTAGCGCTTAGCAGAGGGGAGAACTCTGGGACACTAACACATTTGGGAGGGGAAAGAAGAGGCGCTTGGAGCAATGCTCTTGGCTGCAGCCCAATTGGAGGAGCACGTTTTCCTGGTCCTCAGGACCCCTGGAGAGGTAATAATATCAAGCTCTCAAAGTGCTTTACCAGGCAGCCCAGGATCATCATCCCCATTTTATAGATGGGGACACTGAGGCACAGAGCAGGGCAGTGACTTCCCTGGGGTCACTCAGCAGGCCAGGGGCAGAGCCAGGAATAGAACCCAGTGTGCTGATCCATCAGGCTACACTCTCTCTGCATATGTGAAGCCCTTCAGCCCATTATTCATGGCGTGAGGGGAAGTCCCTTTTCCTTCTCTCGGGTCGCCTACCCCCGTCAGCAGTCAGGGCACTTGGCTGCTATTGCCATCAGCCATGCAGGAAGCGCTGGTCGGCCCACGCGGGGACTCTGATCTCCCACAAAGCACCAAACCACCGTGCTCTCAGTGCGCCAGCCCCATCTTTAGACCCACCTGGTCCTATCTCTGTGTCCTGCTCCTGTTTGGGGCCCAAGATGCCATCATGAATAAGGCGTGTATAAGGTACCGACTGCTACAGGGCGGGGCATTGGGGGCTGCCGGTTCCCATGTGGCTGGAATGTGCAGGTGCTGGGTGAAATTAAACGGCAGCCCCTTTGAAGTGGACTGAAATAGTGTTACCATTAACCTGTGGAACTCACTGCTGTGGTGTATCACTGAGTGCTTTTTAAATACGAATTTAGACTTTCTCCTCCATTAGACCGGGGCCTGTACTGGGACAAAGCCAGGCTCCCCAGAACCAAGCTCTAAGGCCCTCTGGAGAAGGTTGGCTCTTCTGTTGAGTTGGGTTCCGGCTGATGCCCGGTATTCCGATTCAGGGTCACTGCCAGTGAGTCATGCTGGCTGAGCTGAGCCATGGAAAGGTGGAGTCAGCTCTGCCAGCACACACAGGAGATTGAGAAGCCCTGGGAGGGAAACCCTCGGGAGAACCATGCTTGGGAAATAAGCTGAGACTTGTGCTATGTTTTGAGTTACCAATAAAGCTGAAACCGAGGGAGGGTGGAGTTTGGACACTGGGTCTGTGTGCTCTGTAGACAACAGGTACTGACGCATCCTGTTCACACTTGACAGCAGAAGTGGGGTCTGCTGACATCATCTGCAGAAGAGGGGACAGGAAGGAAACCCTGCAATAGGGACTGGAATAGGTGCACCAGCCTCAAGGGCAGGCTCCATGCCCGCAGGTGGGGCCACCCCTGAAGCCTGGCTTAGGTCCCAAGGGCGTCTCATCAGTGCCCAGGGCCCCCACAGTATTGCCAGCTCCCTGAGTCCCAGGCCTTCCCTGTGGAAAGTGGGGTTTGGAGACAACCTCTTTTTAGCGGGCAGCTGCTCCTGTGGCTGTTTGTTGACGGAGGCGTGGAAACGGTGCCAAGGACACAGCCGCAGAGGGCGCAGCCGTTGAAGGCTGCCACCGTGGGGTCTCAGAGGAGAAGAGCCAGTGGAGGGTTGGACAGAAACCTTTTTCCCCAGGGATACAGCGTCATAGCCTGGGTCGTGATGAGAGCTGGCAGGACCTTGGAATGTCCCTTTCTGAGAAGCTTTGTCCTGACGGGATAAAACTGGACGTGATGATGTTTCCCCCCGAAGGGAAATTCTGAAACTCATCACTTGGGAATTGTTGAACCACTTTGGTTCGATGTTTGAAAGGCCAATGAGCAGGCAGGTGCCATAAAGCCCAGCAGCTGTGGGCTGCCCCCAAACTGGGGGGACAACTCCCCGCGATGGCCCAGGGTGATCCCCGCCTCAGCCTGGGGCTCTGAGCTTTCAGCTTCCCTGCTCTGCATCAGGCGAGTGTGGAAACTCTGGAGGTCAGGGTTGCTCCACAGCCACGTAGGGCAGGCTGTGGGGCTTGGAAGCCATGGGTTCCACAGCAGCCCACCAGGTGGAAATTCTTCACGTCCGATATGTTTCCACCTCCCATGCTGACTTCAACAGATTGGCATTTTCAGACCCAAACCTGTTTCTTTGGAAAATTCCCAGCCATCTCTATTCATGACAGACTGGCCAAGCCGTTGGCTGCAGCCTAAGACCCCAGATGGTAAGGGACTCGACAGCCATGATGAAAATGGAGTGGCAGTTAGACAGGCTGCGTGGGAGGGTGCAAATACAGCCATTTACACCGGCAGTGGCCATGCAGAAAGCAGAGGGCTACCTGGAGACTGAGCCACCTGAGAAAGCCGCGTAACTGACCCTCTGCAGGGTGAAAAGAGAGCCATCTAGAACCTCAGTTTGGTTTTAGAGTCTGCTGCCCTGTTCCATCAGAGCTCTTGATCCTGTCCGAACTGCTCAAACCACCAGCTGGTGTCTGGGAGAAATTACTCCCCACGGTGTCAAATTGCACAGTCTTCCTCCGAAGCATCTGGCGCTGACCACCTCTGAAAGCAGGAGACTGGTCTGTTCCAGCAGGAAGGTTCCCATGATTTAATCGTGCATAACAAATCAACCCCTGGAAGAAAAGGAGTCAGGCTGCTTTCAGCCCTGACTATGGGGAGGGAAGTCATTACGTTACTGGAGCACAAGTAGCAAAAGGAACCATTACCGCAATCTGAATCAATGGAGTAAGGCAGGAGAGCCAGGAGGGCTTAAGGGAAGGAGGTGGAAAGCCGGTGCCCACAAAATTGGATGAAAAATGTATCTCATGGAACTGTATTTTTCTTCTGAGTTTAAAAGGCCTAAAGAAAAGGATGAGCTTCTCTGCAGCGGGTGCCTATGTTTCTTCAAAGAAAAGAGCGAAGAAAAGATTAAAACTGAACCAGCTTGGAATCTGTGTAATCAAGGAAAATATCTCGGTGATTTGCTATTATAATTTTCAATAACAAACTGCTGGGTTCCTGCTGCACTCACAAAACTGTTTGAATGAGGTGGGGAAAGGAACCTGGCTTGGGGGTTTTGTGTGTCTTCCTGTTTGTGTGGGCAAAAAGCTTAGAGATTTTCTCATTTCCTAATTTTAAAGATGTATTTTTAGTGTGTGTATATCAAATAGATTTGCGTAAACACGTCTGTTGGAGTATTTGCTTGCCAATGTCTTTCCAACCTTTATTTTTCCTCTCTCCCCTGGGACAAAGGAATGTTTCAACCATTTTCTTTTTCAATCAGCTGAGGAGAGAGGAGAGGAAAAAAATAAAAGGGGAATTTTGCTACCGAAGGGTTCTCCGCCCAAAGGAGCATTTTGGAAACACTGCTGGTATTTCCTACTGCTGTGTCTGCTGAATTTAAACAGCTTCACATAACCAGGAGAGCTGGGGGCGTACAGCAAAGGGAGCAGCTGTTTCGACACAGTCAGTCTCAGTTCTTTACAGCCAGTCTTCGCTCTCACTCGTCTCACACTAAACCGCACGTTACAATGCAAATGATCCATGGGACTAATGCAGCAGAATCGGGCCCCAGGAAGGACAGGTTGGGTTCCCGTGTGTCAATATCAGTGCAGGGGGCAAAAATCAAGCCCAGCTACGGTCTCTAAGGCACTTGAGTCTTGGCTGCCCGCACCATTGCAGCCTGCAGGGGCTGGCGGTGCCAAATGCTTGTGTGACTTGGGTCCGTTGAGGCGCACCCCAAAAGCCAACAGGAGACCAGTTGGCGACCCCCTGGGTTCTGTTCCTCTTGCGTGCCGGCTGGTATTCGTCGTGTGGTTCTCTACAGGAAGGTGCTTCTGTTCAAATGGCAGCGTTCAGTCCTTGCTCAGCTGAGTTTCATGGCAGAGGGCATGGGGCTGGTCAGCCGCAACAGAGCCATTCGGATTCCAGTGCCACCCGTCCTGTCCAGCGGATCAGAAGTAAACCCAGGCTGCCAGGGCTGTGACCGCGTCCCCCGTGCCAGCCGCACAGCGCTTCGTTCCGGCTCCAGTCTGTCTGCCTTTCCAGCCAGTGGGAGTCTCTACGGGCCTTCCATGAGTCAGACACTGGATGCAACAATGATTGCATCCAGCAAACGAGCTCAGACCGTAGAGACGGAGGACACACAAACAGCTGGAAGGACAGCAGGATGGATCTGAACAAGTTCCAGCCCTGCAGAGTAGGGGGAGCAAGGGGGAAATGGGTACTTATGCTGACACAGTCAGAGCGTGCATTTCAACCCTGGAGCGTGCCGGTCTTGCGTCTCATGCAGTTACTTGGGATACGTCTACACAGTGAGACACCCAGTCCAGGCCAACAGACACTGGCTAGCTGGGCTCGCTCCAGAAATAGCTGCAAGTTCTGGGTCAGGCAGGAAATCGGGGAACAAAGCTCCCTCTGCTGAGGTACAAATGGCTCTGCAGTCGGCAAGGCAGCAGAAAATGAGCCCCCAAAGGGGTGTTTTCCAGATTGGGTAAAACGTACATGTACAAAGGAGGAAAAATGTGAGCAGCAGACAAATGAAACTCATTTATCATTTGGATCTTATCTTTGTTTCCTTTGCCCCATTGCAAAAAGTTCAGCTGAAACCATTCCGTATGGTATTTTATTTGGGACTGCGTGGGGGCCAGCAATGTGTTAAAGCAAAATGAGGAGAGGAATGAAAAAGAAAAAGAAAAGCCGAACCTTCACAAAGCAGCTTAGAGAGAGCCATCACTGAGGGAGGTTCCTGTTCTGAGTAATTTATATTTCGAGCGGCTGGACGCTGATTGCAACTCGAGCTATTTTCTCTGGCGTTTATATGTTTGCAATAATCTAATTCCAATGGCTGAAAAGGAAAGCAGATTGGACATTTAATCACATTGTGTCCATAAGCTTTCTGCACTTATCTCTGCCCAATAAACACATCACCCGGGGGAAATGATAAGCGACAATGTTAGGCAAGAGTTTCTTTGGTGTCATTCTTCTTAGGGGAGGGGAGAGGGGGAAATCATCAAATACTTGAAAGCCCTGGCTATTACACAGATCGTTTCTGCACATGAAACAGACACGATGCCCTAGTCAGTTACTAGTCAAGTAGGGTAATATGCATCTCATTATGGGGCTCTGCGTCCAGATATACGGACACGTATATAAAAGGAACTGCAGAGAAGTTACTGGGTTTTTTGGACCAATGATTAGGTGCTGTAATTAAGAAAGCATTGTGCCTGATTTCTAATCTTTCTCTCTATTTAAATTTAATTGATTTTCCCCCCTTGATTTAATCAGCTTGCATTCATCTAGCCACTTCTGTCAGGGAAAACAGCCCTCTTTAAAGACCAGCATGCCACCTGAAGGATTAGATTTCCTTGTCTGTTCCTCTGGGACAACTCATCTTCCCCAGATCGTCCTTCCATGTTCTTTAGCAGGCAACTGAGGAGGGACTGGGTGTCGTTTTTATTGCTGGAAGGAGGCGTCCATCTTCATTTTAATGCCCAGTGAAACACTCAGAACTACTCATAAGCTCCTTATAGATGCTTTAACCCTTTTAGTATTCTGCGTTCTGATTGACTGCCTCTCACCACACCTCTTCCTCGCAGGTTAGTGAGGCCGAGAAAAAGAGGGGATGGAAATAGGCATCCAATCAAATTATTTGCAGCCGAAAAGGGCAAAATAGTAAAGTTTCTTTATTATTTTCCCAGAGCACCCTATGTAAGTACTGCTTCAAAATGCTACCTGCATGGGGCTGGCAGGTGTGCTTGATGTCACTTGCCTTCTTACAGCCTCAAAATGTGACCATGGAGTCCTGGGACAAGCCAGCTCAGAGGCGCTGAGCGCCGCCAATCAGTGCCCTTAATTCGAACTAACTTGCCAGTGTGGACATAGCCCTAGTTATTGAAGGAATTGTAAAAAACGGCTCTTCTGATCTCTTGGGTTGCTGGCCCCTGTCCTACTGTAAGATCTTAAAATGACGGCTCTGTGCTGGCCCTTTGCAGAGGGAAGAATTCTCCCCTTGTCCGGCCGCCCTCCGTTCTGCTCCACGCAGGAAATCACTGCAGTGAGTCAGCAATTGTGAAGTTGTGTCCGTGGCCGGCACAGGTGCATGTGCAAAATAAGTGGCTGGTTCAAGCAGTCAGGCCCCATGTGGCTCAGTTATTGCAGTTTGCTCTGACCAGGCTGCGTCCGTGCAGCCTCCTGCAGTGTTTCCATTCATCCCTGTCTCTTGCAGGCCTCCTGGAGCTGGCAAATGGGGACTTTGGTGAGGGGCAGGAAGAGCTGCCAACCTTTGATTTAGTTGCTCTCAAGTCCTCTTGCGGCAAAGAAGGCAGATGTCTCTGGAGCTGGAGGGGTGTCTGTGGTGAAAAGATCCAGGGCCTGAAAGGTCACCTGAAAGTCAGTGTTACTCGGCGCCTGGAAGCAAAGTTACTGCAGTGAAAAATGATGATTGATGAGACTTTGCAGCAGGAGACCAACCCAACTCTGGAGAGAGACCACGGGAACTCGATTTCAACCGTTGAGTGCAAAGTCCCGGCCCGCGTTGGGGACGAAATTATTGCTGGTCGGCAGGCCTGCCCCTTAGTGAGAGACAGCAGTTGGAAAAGCCGATGTGCTGCGACTTCAAATCCAGAGCAATACTCCAGCCATGGTATTTATTTAATCAGGGGGAGAATATTACTGCGCTGCTCGGAAAAGTCCCCGGGGACAGCACCGCTAACGCCTGCGTTAACTGGTGATATGTTACAGGTCACGGCTCCTGCTCTGTCCTGGGACAGAGAAGCAGGGATAGCTCCCCACTGTGTGTCTGCCTGTAGCTTTGGGCCTTATTCTCATAACACCCAGGCCACTCTACATCACTCTGTGTAAATGGGCATCGGCGTAAATGAGAATAAGATCCACTCTCCCTTTCTCATTCTCACGTACACAATGGACCCCACGGAAATAAATGGGAGCATCCTAAGGATCCAGTTTTGCAACCCGTACTCACTCTGAATTTAGGGAGCTACTGAGCTAAGAGCTCCTCAATGTAAGGGCTGCAGAATCAGCTCCTACATTTTGAATAGCTAGAGCACCCTCCGCGTTGCAAAATGAAGCTAATGGGACGGACAGGGTCCTGCAAATCCTAGGTAAGGGCACATGCTTAATGGGAGGCGAGCAATCTGTAATGAGCAAACGTTGCATTCATAGGGCACATTCAGCCAAGGACCCCCCAACACTCTTGTTGGGACAGTAAATGGTTAGGCACTTATTAGAGACTGCAGGGAAAGTTGAAATGGTTGCCCCTGCTCGATGGTAGCGCTGAATCTGGAACCCTCTGACGTCCATGAGTGTGGTCTAACCATTAGACCATACTCTCTCCTTTTGCATGCCTCACCTTCTTGCTTTTCCCAGGAAATCCGTTCCATCCATTTTAATGCCTGGGAGACCTTGCCTCCAGGGGTATGAGAGAAACTCAGCATGGAGCAAATTTGTGCCCATGTTCTAGACCAGTGTGGTGCGGCACACAACCCCAGGCATGCTGCAGACTGAGTGAGAACAAAACCTAGCACGGAGCAGGATTTGTTGACAGCAGCTACATTAAGGCAGCTCATTCCTAATGTGAAACCACCACTCTTCTGCACCCCACCCTCCAGATCTAGTCCTTGGCTCTGCATATATACTGACAGATGGAGGTACCGTATCTTGCCAGACTGCAGGGCCAGGGCTGAGGTGTGGATAAATATCCACCAGAGACGAAACTGAGCTAGCCAGATTTAGTTCACTTGTGTTCCAAGCCGGGAAAGAACCGAGGTGGATTTAACAGTTGAAACCTCCCAGATTTGATTGGTTTCTACTGCAGACCTAAATTTCCAAGGAGGGCTCCCAAACAGAGCCTTCCGGTCTTGTATTTGAAGGAAGGGCATCGAAGGCCTGATGTTCACAGGGGCTGAACATCTGCAATGCCCCTTGACTTTAGATGGAGCTGTGGGACTCAGCCATTCTGAAAACCAGGCATTGCCTATCGACAGAGCTGCAGCAATTTAAGGGAAGAGGTGATTTTAAACTGCCGTCGATACGCTGGTGCACGCGCCTGTACAGACGCCCGGACGCCGCTTTTCAAACTGCCTTATCGAGAGTGTCCACCCAGGCTTGTGTCCGGGTTTTCAGTAGCGAGGCTTTGGGTTTGATGCAAAGTTAAATGAGTGGGTGAGTATAAACAGAGCCTAAGTGCAGGGCTGGTACCACGGCCCGCTCCTCCCACGTCCCTGAAGTTCAGCCCTAGCTATGAGCCCTGTGTCTGCTGTTAGCCACTCAGGGACAGCTGAGTCTAAATTAAGTGATTCACTGTCACATACCGTCCAGCCTCCCTGAGCCTGTGATTGATCCCGCCCGCACTGGTGAATTGTAACGTCCATCCAAGTGAAGGTACCGTCAAGGCTGCGCTGAGGAGCGTGCTCGTGACTGGGCAGTGTCTGGCAGGCCTTTTCTCTCTGCAGATGAAGCCCATCTGTCTTTGCTGTGTGGTTAACTTCATTGCAGTCATCCCACAGGCTGCTTACATGTCTCTTTCCTGCAGCACTTTTCATCTGTGTTCATATAAAGACGTGAGTTTAACTCCTCTCAATGGAGCAAAGGAGGCTGGCACGTTGCGGCTGCAGGAATGAGCTGCATCCACGGTCCCAGTGGTGAAAGCTCATCAGGGACACAGGTGTGGGCAGAGCTGAGTGTGAGAAAGAAGAGAGGCAGGAGGATGCCCTAATAAAGATGAAATGCTTCAATAAACCCCCAATCTCAGGGGAATGGGACTGGCTTTTAAAACCACGGTGGAGGAGACCATGAAGCTTTTAATGAGAATCGATGCACTGCCATTTCATTCAGAAGCTAAAGCTCCCGCTGTCTGCACCAGCATTTCAAACCTGCTACTTAGCTGGAACTGGCCGCTGACCCCCGTTCCCACTGCCGTCCCCAAGGCTACAGACACGTCTCCGTCAAGGTGCAGAAGCTTGTCTGGTGTCCTCAGGAGAGAAGGAAGTGCAAGGACTGGAACTTCAAGGGGGCCGGTGGAATGACAGGCCCTTCTCATGGCACTTGCTGCAGGATGGACATGAGGAGGAGGATACTAATGGGCTGGAGGGGCCCACACGCACCCAGTGGGGGGGACTGCTGGGGAGAAGTATCACAGATGGGCTTCAGGCCCAAGCCGAACCATTAACCCAAAACTAAGAGCTTGTAGAACAGCGTGTTTTGTGCAGCCAGGTAGCTATCTATCAGTCGTTCCCACCTGGATCTAGATAGAACTCTTCCCATCAGCATTGATCATTTCCCTTACGTACCCCTTGTCCGGCTGGCTCCCATCAGTGGGGCTCATCCACAGAGCGCCCAGCACCAGAGCAACTCACTCTGGAATAGCCTGCTTGTCGTCTTTATGGGTGGATTGGATGTTTTCTTTATTGGCCTTTGGAGATCAGTCAGATCACCCCTAGCACTTCGGTTAGATTTCATTTTCAATGGCTGAAGGAAAACAAGGCAGCTTGATTAATTAACTGGTCCATCTCTAGTCCTCCAGAGTTAGCTCTGAATTGCCTCCCCACTGTGATCTGTTTTCCTTGCCTATGAGCCTCAAAATATTTGAACATCAGCTTCAAAAGCATTGAAATTTTGCATGTAGTTGGTTTCACACAGTCGATCTTATTTCTCTTTTTCTCACACCCGCCCCCAAATAGTGCTGCAGGTTCTTGCTCTTTTTGCAGCAAATTAGGAATGTATTTTAATGACAATGGATCTCTTGCCTGCCAAAGTGCTCCCATTATTCGATCGAGATTCAGTGTTTTGTCCCACTGAAGGTGTGCTCCAGTGGGGCACCCATGGGAAAAGTCACATTAGGATGTCAAAAATTCATTTTCAAAAGCACAGATTTGGGGCTGTGAAATAACGGCTGCTGAAGTTGTCAAAAGAAAACGGGACAAATACCCACCTTTGCCCCCTCCGAAAATAGGACAGCCAGGATAGGACTTAAAATCGGGACTTTCACCTGGGCCCGAAGTGTGAATTGAGTGTCTGTAGCTTTGCAGCATGTTTTCCTCACCTGGCTGGCTCCACCTACCGGCAGGATGGAGAAATTGAGAGTGTGGTTTAAAAATTGTGGGTTGGTGCGTTCCAGAAGGGGAGCTGAGTTAGTCTATTGCAGAGAAACAGACAGAGTCCTGGGGCACCCTTTGTGGGTCAGAAAGCACTTTACCAAAGGTGGGTCTCAGAACGACCCGCGGACCCTTCTCAGGCAGAGGCTGGGACGTTTTGTATCAGCGGAAGGCCTTGGTGAAATGGGTTGCTGGCTGTTTGGGGCTGCTGTGGTTCAGCAAGGCCCCTGCCCTCCCATCCTGACATAAGAAGCACAGATTTCAGTAGAGAGGCCGGTCGTTAGATGGTTTTTGTGAGGCGGAGAAAAAATGCTGAATGGAAATGGAGAAACTCCCATCCCGAACGGTCAGAATTCTTTCTGCAAGCCAGCTGACAGGCTCAGCCCTCTGTGCTGCCCAGGCAGTGCGTCAGGCCCCATTACTGTACGGTGTCGCCACGCAGCGCCAGCGTGTTGTGGAGAGATGGGTGGGGGCTGGATTTGGCCTGTGAGGCTGTTGTGTTCTGTAGGGTCGCACAAGCCACCAAGCGTGTCATGACCTGCAAGAGGTTGAGAACCTCTGTTTTAAGGCGTGCAAGAGACGAGCTCGGGCAATCTAGGGTCAGAAATATAAAAACTACCCAATCTGGTAAGGTGCTGAGTGCCCTCGGTTCCCAATGAATTCAATGGAGTTAAGAGAAACCAACACCGCACAGGGGTGCTCAGCATCTTGCAGGATCAGTAACCCGCCCCCAGCACTTGAACGAAGCACAGCCCTCCAGTCGTAATGTAAGAGGCGGGCGCGCAGTACTATGGAGCGGAGCCTGACCTAGCTCAGATTACAGTACCTTGGGCATATAACCGGATCCCACAGGGTTGGCTATTCAGGCCACACCCAGCACTGGAGGGAAACATCCACTGTGCAAAGGAGGATCCCCATAAAGTTTCACTGAAGGGCAATTTTCTAATGCCAAGGCTGTGTGATCTGGGGGGCGACATACTCACCGCGGACTCAGGAGATGGAGGGTCTTGGCCCAGATCTCATATCAATCTGATGTGTGACTTCAGACACCTCTCTGTTTTCCCTCCTACCTTTGGCCCATCTTGTCTGTGCAGGGCAGAGGCTGTCCCTTACTATGTGTCTGACCGGCACCCAGCACAATGGGTCCCTGGCTTTGGCTGGGGCACTTCCCTTAATACAAAGAATAATCCGTCTGGGGAGGAGGGTTGTTTCAGATCCACTGGAGCCTGCTGTTGCTTTGCGCCCAACTCTCAGACCATTGCTTTCCTATTCTGAACCTCCCGGCCCCTGATGAAAGGCTGCTAATGCCCAAATGCAGTCAGGACTCGGAATGGGGCAGCAAACAAGAACACCCTGCTTTCCTTGGCCTTGTGAGGAGTGAAAACCACGCTCTCTTCTCCTTGGTGTGAGCAGCCCATGCAATTCCACCTGCAGCACAGGGAGACCCCAGTAATCGGCGTTACTTACTCCCCATTTTCCCCTGAAAGACTGTGTGGCTCTGTGGTGTTTTCTCCTTTGTTTTGGTGGTGAGGAGAAGGGAAGAAGTCTGGCGATAGTCCTCCCCTTTAAGATTAAACTTTCATTTAAATTGCACCCGCTTTTACATCACTGACATGAAAGACTAACACCACCACCAAAAAAAAAAAAAAAATTCAATTGACATCTTCAGAACTTAATCCAAAGAGATTACCAGACAGCTTAATGCATCAGCGGATATCCAGCCTTCATCAGAAGGGAACGGTTGTTTGAAATTAAGACAACCTTTGTTGGGATTGGAGGATAATTATTGCCATCAATAATTACTCCCAAACCCAGAGGAAATATTGTATAGGTTGTACCAACACAGAAGACCTCGGTTGCCTCAAAGCCAGGTAAGAATTAACCCCTGGGAAATAAAAAAAAATCCTAGTATTCTAAACCAGAGCTTCAGAACTAAGATTCGCGCTCCCCAGAACCTGAGAAAACACACTCCTGACCCCTCACAGTGCAACAGCTGAGCTACATTGTCTTAAAGAGTCAAATCCACTGGGGACCCTGAAGAACAGTCCTAGTTCAATGATGGGCTGCCTCGCCTACTGTTCCTTGCTTCCCAGACGTCTCATACACAAATGGACCCTGCCTGATGCATGACGCGGGACATGCAAAACCAGCCGTAAATTCTCCCGCTGCTTTGTCGTGTAACTAAGCCATCCAGAGAGGGTTTCCACAGGTCACCAATTATGGAAAACTTTTCACTGATCCTAATGATTGAGCCGCAGAAGGCAGGCAGCATGTTTTTAAACAGGGCTCAGGAAAGGTCACAAGCTAATTATTTGAGCAAACCTAGCAATTATCTATGTGTCGTCTCTGTTGGTTAAAAAATAGTGTAGCTGCTGGGAAAAGACCTAGAGTTTCACTGCAAGTAGATCTGAAGACTGGAAAGGAAAATGTGATCATCCAATCTGACCTCCTGTTTAACACAGGCCAGGGAACGTCAGCCAGTTACTCCTCTATTAGATCTAGTAACTTGTCCTTGGCTAAACATATCTTCCATAAAGGCATCCAGTCTTGATCTGATGACCACAAGTTGTGGAGAAAATCATTGGTTCCCTTGATAGTTTGTTCCAGTGGTTCCTCACCTTCACTGTCAAAAACGTGTGCCTGATTTCTCCTTTGACTCTGTCTGGTTAAACTTCAACCCCTTGCTTCCTGATCTGCCTTTCTCCACTAGATTAAAGAGTCCTTGAGTACCTGGGATTTCTTCTCGATGATGGTACTGATACCCCTTGATCAAGTCATCTCTTGATCTTTTTGACAATTCAAACATAATACAACCCGTGACATACAGCATGGAGCCAAGAATGCTGACCCAGCCCCAGGAAGGGTTCACGCATCACGCAGCTTAGGACCCTGTACTGACAGGGCTTCCTGCAGAGTCCATTCGGGGATGGGAGGTTTCGCCTCGGTTCTTCTCCTTCCCAGTGTCGCTTTCTCAGCACAAGTCTGGCTTTTTTCTCCCCAGCGGAGGAGTTCTGAAAGCCTTCTGGGAACAGACCTGTTATAGAGCTCTCGAGAGCAGGATGAGACCTAATATGGGTGGCAGATGATTTTACAGTTTCCTATGAAGCACTTGGTGCTGGCTGTTGTCAATGTCGTCCACTAGATGGACTCGGTCTGACCCAGTTGGCAAGTCCAGGGTTTTATAATCCATTAAACACAGTCAATGTACACTACCATCTTTCCCTCTCTCACAGATTAGGTTCGGCTGGCTGTGAAAGTCGGTGAGTAGTTTTCAGGTGAAATTTAAAAAGTCGTCTTTCACTATTCGTGGACCCTTTAAAAAATCATTGAAACAAAAAATTTTGTTCTCAATCAGTTTAATTTGAACCAAAATGAAAAATGTGAGGATCAAGAGTCCCCTGATCAAGCCAGTTGCTAAATGCCCCAAGAGGGCAAGTGTGGCTCTGAAACGTGCAGCTTGCAAATAAAGAGTTCCTTATTGGCTTTTCAAGCCCAGCATCAAGCAGCAGGAGGGAGCAAGGAACGAGACAGCCTCTTTGCTGCCTCCCACTCTGCCTCTCCACGGCTGAGGAATTGACTCAATTTAGAGGCCTCCTCACAGCTTTCGAAACCAACTCTGTGCTGAAGACAGCAAGTCAGAGAGTTGGAAGAGGAGGGGAGAGATTTTAAAGGGCTAGCACCATTATTGCTGAGCACAAGCATCCACAGCTCATGAATCTCATCCAACCCAAACCGTAAGACTGGTGTCAACATGCGAATGGTTTTTAATGAGGTTCGTTCTCTTTGGCCTACATCTGCTGGCTTTTAGGAAACACTTAAATCCTGTTTTCAAGCTTTGTGCTGCCCTGCTCTGAAAACTAAAACCGTTTTTGTAATGCAAGCTGAGCGTCTTACTCATCACATGCTTCCAGGAGCTGGGGCTTTACAGAAAATATCTGAAGACTCCTGATAAAATTGCAAGAGTTGGTAGCAGTGTCTGGCTGAGTGATAGAAGTGCAGGGCCGGGACTGCGGCATATCCTGCTGCCCCTGTTTTCACATGCCCTCCATGTGTGAGAGCTTGGACTTCCTTTTCCCAGGACGGGAATGCCTTACAGGTCAGACTGCCAGATGTGGAAGGGAACAGCAAACTCCTAGGGACGACCTCTTTTTCTCCTCTTCCATGTGCTGTGCCGGGGCTGGGACACACAGCCCATGGGCTCTATTGACTTAGATTGTTCCACAGTACATTGAACATACAACGCCCTCCCCATCATCTTCTTTGTAAATCCCCACTCAGCCGAAGCAATAGCTGCAGATCCATTGCTCCTCCTGGAGCAGGGGCACACAGGAGCCGCAGGGGATATTGTAAGTGGCTCCCTTCCATAGCCTGGGGAAAAGAACCAGCTCTCCTCCAAAGGCCAGCGACAGCAAGCTGAACCGGGGCTGGTTCCACGGGAGGTGGGGCAGGCTGGAGATCTCACTGCCTGTAGGATAGCAGTCCACCCCATAGTTTGCTGGGGTTCTGGTCAAGGCAAGTCTTTCCACGGACTGCAGTGGGCTTTAGGGATCGGCCCCTCGTCTGTAGCGTGCTACGGGAGGCCAGCGTCTCTAAGAACTGCTCCAGAACCCCATCGCCCCACTGCCGACCCAGCCGAGAGCCACAGCAGCTGGGCCGCTCGGGAACAAGAGAACCATCAGCTGTGGTCCCAGCCACTCCAGTCCTGTTGCAGAGCAGCCCTTTGCCCACCCCTTTCCCATGGCACGCTGCCCACGGGCCTTGCCACACCCCCTCGCTGTGGGCTTCCCCAGTCATGCCCCCGGATCCTGCTCAGACAGCACTTGCTGTATTTGTCTGAGGAACGCTGCAGGGGATGCCAGTGAAATGGCGTTTATGGTGACCCTTGCTGCTCACTAGTCAGCTTGCCAGTCTCTGAAATAACCGTCTTTGGGGCCTGCCTAAAAACACGTTTCTTCTCCTTCGGAGTGTTCCTGTTTGTGGGAGGACAGAGCCGCTCGCCTCCCCCGAACTGAGCCCTGCGGCCACTTACGCCTCTCAGGCAGATATGACTTCATTGCTCTCACTCTGGTTTTCACCTTGGTCTGGGCGCTGGCTCCTCTTTCCCAGCACAGCTCTGCAAGTACCAGCACCTGAGCCTTTCCGCCACTGCAACCCCATGCCCAGCATGGAGGTGTGCCCAGGTCTCCCAGCTTGCATGGCCCAGAGAGTGGGCGGCGCCAGGTGTGCTGACTGCCCCCCAGGGGGTTCCTAATCAGCCCTGTCCCCAGTACTCCCATAACCAACAAGGGAGGGCACCAGAGACTATTCCCAGAGCTGCAGCTGTCCCTGCAGCCACAGGCTGCATATGTGGCTCCGTGGGTTAACTGAATGGTGGCTCCTGAAGAGCTCCAGCTCTCAAGGCTCCATGCTCCATTTGCTAGAGATGAAACCAACCACTGAGCTTCCCAGTTTCCATCCCAGACCATTCAGTGGCCAGGACAGTTCCCCTGAAACTCAGCCCAGCCTGAAAGGAGCTGAGTCACCCGGGTCGCTCACCTGCCCCAGTTTGGGATCTTCAACACAGGACACAACCAAGTAGGTTTCACACGGGCTCTGCTAGTGCCAGCTGGCCACAAAGTGCTGTTTCAGAGCAGGTCCTGGGGTTTCAAAGTTCTTGGCAACCAGCTAGGAGTGTTTCGGGTTTGTGTGTTTAGAATGCAAAGGGCTTTCTCTGCCCGCTTGTGAGAAGCCAGCTGCATTTTTTAACTGGAACTACGGCCATTGACTGAGAGTCTTTTAGGATGCTCTGCATAGAAGCCACTTAGGCTAGATCTGAAAGACTCATTTTGGGCAGCAATGTTGAAGTGCCTTGAGCTCAGCTATTCCTCTTGATTCTGCCCCATTCCTCCAGTGCAGACATGTAAGCATGTCATTAAAATGTATGTCCTGTTCTGAACGTCGCCGCCTTTCAGTGGGCACAAACTAGGTCTGGGAGTGAGTGTCAAGGCCGACTGGCTCCAGTTGGGAATGCAGTGGTGAGGAGCTGTCTGCTCATAAAGCAGCCTGGCTCAGGAGCGAGGCGGGGGTGGGAAAGGGAAGTCATGACCCACATTTGGTTTATAGTTATGTCAGATGTAAATTGTAAATTCTAAGTTGCTGACAGGCCCATGAACTGCCTGATCGTGTCTTGTCTGAATCCAAGATGTAGGATTTCATTAGGGAACCAAGACATGCGGGAGATATTTACATTGACGCAGCAGAATATTTGCTTTTTCCTTTGTTTGGTTTCCTGCCAACCCACGTTCCCTTCTCTTTCCCACCCAGTGCCCAAGTAGCAGACACCTCACTTGATTAAGCAAGCAGTAGAAACACTACATTGCCCAAGCCAATTTGGCAAGCAATGAGTTTTGGGTCATCAGCTCACCCTTAATTTTTTACCAACATCCTACTGCCTGGGGCAGCTTCCTGCCCTGGCTTAGAAATAAGAACACAAGAACAGCCAGACTGGGTTAGACCAATTGTCCATCTAGCCCAGTAATCCTTTTTTCCAATAATAGTCAATGCCAGGTCCTTCTGAAAAACCGAACAGAACAGGTAATCATCAAGCCATCCATCCTGTTGCCCATTCCCAGCCTCAGGCAAACAGCAATCCCTGCCTGTCCTGGCTAACAGCCGCTGATGGACCTAGCCTCCATGAACTTCTCTAGTTCTTTTTTAACCCCCTAATTACCTTGGCCTTCACAACATCCTCTGGCAATGAGTTCCCCAGGTTGACTGTGTGAAGAAATACTTCCTTTTGTTTGTTTTAAACCTGCTTCCTATTATTTCATTTGGTGAGCCCTAGTTTTTCTGTTATGAGGAGTAAATAACACTTCCTTATCTACTTTCTCCACTCCAGTCATGAGTTTAGGCAGGTGGGACGGGAACTGCCTGTGAATGGGGGTAGGGGGCAGGAAGGGGAGCGCGGGGAGCTACTGAGACAGGTGGAGGTAGCCAACTTTAGGCTAGGAATGGGCTTCTCAGTAGCTTCCCCTGCTGTTTCTACAGAAGCTCCAGCAGCTGTCCCTGTGCTGTCCAACCTCCTCTGCGGCTGGTGCCCTGGCCCAGCCCCCACCCCCCATGGCAGCTGACGCACGTACTCCTGGCCCTTCCCTGAGTATCTCCACGGGGCCCATGATGGCTACAAGGCTGGAGCCCGCTGGCCAGGAAGTCCTTAGCGTGATGTTACGTGCTTTCACAGCTGCTCCTTCCCCGGCGGGTCTCTCTCTCGCCTCTGTGAGATGCTGTGGGGGCAGAAAACCTGGGTAGAACAGAAACATAGAGCCAATCCCCCCCGCCCCCCGATATAGCTCCATTTCAGGGGAGCTAGCCCCCTCCATTGCCCACCCTTGGCTTCAGATGCCCAGGAATAGGTACCAAACACCAATCCAGCCAGAGCCCCACCAGCCTCTTTCCCACAAAGCTCTCCGTTCAACCCACCACACCACCTCCTCCCTGACAGAGCTTGGGAGCAGAGACTTCTTGTTTGGTCCTGAAAGCCAGCGGATGACTCGGGGCAGTTCCCTACACCTCCCTGGGCCTCAGTTTCCCATTTGGTAAATGAGAAACATCCTTCCTTTCGCCCACCCTCTGCAAGACCATTTTGACTGTAAGTCCTTTGGGGCAGAGACTGTCTAACTGTGTTTGAACAGCGCCTTGCACCCAGGGTCTCTGGTCGTGGGTGGGTCTTCTGAACACTTCCGCAACACACACAATAACAGTTGTAGTCCTGCGCAGCTCCTGGGAGAACAGCCGCCTCACTGCTTTGTTTCTCTGATCTGTTGCCCAGCAGTGAGATGCCGAGCTGCCTGGCGTGCCCAGCAGAGGAGAGACGCTTGGAAAAGCCGAGTGGAAATGCAGCTCAGGAGGCCTCCAGAACCAATGGCTGTGTGAAAGGAAAGGACACCAGAGAGTACACCCGCCACAGATCCCGCAGGTGAGAGATCAGCCACCGAGGCTTCCTGGGAGCAGTGGCTGATGCAGTAGATGGGGTTCTGTGGGGAAGGGTGGATGTGGCCATTTTCCTCCCTTCCCTGCAGGATCCCCACAAGTCTGTCCCCGAGGCTGCAGAGAGGCTCAGCTCTGCTGCAGTCTCCATTTAACTGCCAGTGAGAACCTGCAACGGGCGAGTTGCTCCATTAACTCCTCTGGCAGAGCTTCTCCCCCATCCTCTCCGGTAACCCAGCTTCCTACCCCACTTCCCTGGTGATGGCATCACCCTTGCTTCTTAGGTGCAGGCCTTTATTAGCGCAGCCCCACTTTATTAGCAGATAGCCCCCCCTCCCCCAGCGCTTCATTCTTCCCCTTGCAGCAGCAGGGTTCCCGGAGTGCCCCCCCCATACTCACCCACCCCTCCCAGACTCCACAGCAGCCACGGAAACGGCTGCCTGCAGCAGGCACTTCAATACAGGCGCAGTCAAGCCATCATTTCAGGCTTGGCTAAGTGGCGGTTTGAAGGCAGCGTCCCATACCCTGCTGTTTGGATGGAAAAGGCGCTAGCAGTTGGGACTCACCATAAAAGATTCCCCCCTGCCCATGCCTAGATCACAGACCACCACGCAGCGCTTCTTAGCAGAGATGTGTTATCAATTCTTCCTTAACTTGTGGGGACTTGAAAGGGGGGAAATGAATCAAAAGTTTAGAAATGACTTGAACAGCCTTTCTGAGCCCTGCCTCTTGCCTTAGTGCTGGGATTAAAGCCTAGCCCTTTGGTTAAAGCTGCTAGACAGAGAAATAAAGCACATTTCCTATCTTCAGATTTCAAGCGAACCAGCACAGTAATTTAAAGTGTATTTTTAATTAAACGTTGATTGCAATCGGAGAGAAACAATTCCAATCAGATCAGCTCAGGGAGAAAGTTTCTACATCAAAGACAAAAGAAATTATCTGCAGAAACCAGGAAGGGCTCTACGAGAACCTGCATGGGGCTGAGAGGAGGTTGATTCTCCAGTCGCCTGCTGGGCCATGGAGGTGGTAGAACTGAAAAAATGTCTGGCTACACTGTCAGGAAGCAGTGGAACGGGCAGAGAACTGAATAGCTGTATTTCCAGAGGTGTTGGGCAGCCATGGTGCCTGCTGAAATAAATTAGCTCATGATACATCTATGGAAGTCATGGATGCAGAGAAGGTAAATGGTGTTATGCTAAGACGCTGAACCTGGGGCTCAGAAGATCCATTGATAGTTCTCATTTCTGCTGTAAGTCCTTTGGGTGACCTTGGGCAAGTTTATTAATTTTTCTGTGCCTTAGTGCCTAATGAGTAAAACAGAAGTAGAAAAACTTCTCTCTGTAAGCTCCTTGGGGTAGGAACTGTCTCTCACTATTTATCTACAGTGGGGCTCTAATATCCGCTGTGGTCCCTAGGTGTTACCATAAAAATATTAGCAGCATAAGGCAGATGTTATATGTGTGTTTATCCCTCCCCACTGGCCAGAGCTTTCAAGAGGGGACTAATATTACCCAGATATTGCAGGTTAATAATTGGGGCAGTTCTTAATTTTTTTTCTGCACAGATTCCTCCCCCTTCCCTGGCTGAGTTTGTTCGGGGGGCAGGAATGCCTCTGGGAACCTGTGCCAAAGGGACCTGTCCTCGTGCTGGTGATTTCTGCTGCGCCTGCGGTTCCCATCTCTCTCCAGAGCCAGTGAAGAAACAGGAGCGTGGCCAATCCCGGAGCAGCCATTGGTTGTCCGGGGGGGCACCCTGCCAGTGAGAGTCCTATGTCCTGAGAGGTTCCATCTCTTTCAGTGCTTGACGAAAAGAGTAACAGACACTGTGGATGCTGCTTGGGTTCGGTCCGTGGATGAGGCCTGTGCCATGTCCAGGGGAGTGGCAGGTTAGCAGGGACCATCTTGGTCTAAGGCAACGTCGGCTCGCAAGCTGCCATGTTTGGGAGTGAGAGATGTGCAGGGTGAAGGCAGACGTAGCAGGGGCGGATCTCCCTCGGAGGGCGCCTGAGTTCAGCAGGGTTTGGGGCCGGCTCTGCTACAACGTGCAGACCATGTCTCCTCCAGAAGCGCAGCCGCCTTCCTTCCCACATCGGCCTGTGGGTCGCCAGGCGGGTGCGAAAGCTGAAGCAGAGTGGCTGTTCTTATCTGACGTTCTGGCAATTTGCAGTTATCCAGTACCCAGAGGAATTTGTCACAAGGTCAGAGGTGTTGAATGTCTCTGCAGGGGTCGCGGCAGCCCCGTTTGCTACATTGAGAAGTGTTGCTGCGTGCTGTTCAACATCTGCCACACATCACCTCAGAGGTGGCTGCATTTCAGGGGGTGGCAAAGTGATGTCTGGCAGTTAGCGGAGGCTGAGTGGTTAGTGCAGTACTGGGGTGCTGGGAACAGGACTTGAAGAGAAAACGGGAAGAACTGCATCGTCCACCCTCCATCAGAAGGTGGTGTTAGGCTGGATAGACTTGCTCATTTTTTAGTAGTTTAGACCTAGACGGTATTGTATTTACACCAGGTGTTGGGTGGTACCTTACTGTGCAAGAACACCACTGAAATAAACAGGGCTGGTTCTTATGATTAATTTAATTATTTACAGCAAACTGCCTGGAGCCCCATCAAAGATCATCAACAAAAGATGAGAGGCAGCTTCTCCCTGAAAAATTCATTATCGAAACAAAAAAGCAAGGGTGAGGAACAGGGGGTAATATACCCATTTTTCAGATGGGGAGCTGAGGCCCAGAAAGGTTAAGGCCAGACCTTCCAAAGTCGTTAGGGGGGCTGGGCAGTTAGATATGTAAATATCTTTGAGACGCCGAACCTGACTGACTTTCCTACGGTCACCCAGCCAAACCCAGGAATTGAACGCAGCTCTTCTGGGGCTGCGTCTTAGCCACAACGCCATCCTTCATGTCAGGCAGCAGCTCAGTCTCAAGTCACAAAAGCTGGCCCCTTGAAGCAGTGATAGTCTGGATCCAGGTTAACAGATTTATTTATTGCATGAGCGTTCATGGGAGGAAATCCCACTTCGTCAGACGCTTTTGGGATTTTCTCCCACAAAAGCTCGTGCGATAAATAAATCTGTCAGTCTTTAAAAGTGCCCAGGACTCCTTGTTTGTTTTACTGACCTAGACCAACACAGCTCCCCCTTTGGATCCAGGCCGTTGTGTAACTAGAAGATCGCTGCCCTTTTGATGCTGGCTGGCACATCAGAGTTCATGATGGGATCCCTTCCCCTATACACTAGTGAGCAGAGAAGTCACTCTGAGGCGAAAGAGGGAGGGGCATTCTGCTTGGTACACAGACATTTACCACCTGAGCCCTGGCAATGAAGATTTTCTTTACACTTTCCTGAAATACTTCGCTGTTCAGTTATTCATGGCTCATGAAGAAAATATTAGCATCATGTTTGGTTTAGTAGGGCAATAAAAAAGTGTATTAAAAGCACAAAACAATTGGCTTTTTATGGTAGCAGCATTTTGGTAGTAATTCAAGCCCTAGATAAGACCCATTCTACCCTGGGCCCTATAAAGTGCAGTGAAAGCCCAGAATGTAAATCACTGACAGCTCCTCCCCCTCTCTCTGCAGCCATATCATTTAAATATCTCCATGGTCTGATGATCTCCATTTATTACAACTTCGTTAATAATACTTGACCTTTCCCTAGCTCCTGTTCCAGTCTAGTCTTCTTTCTGAACCCGAGGGTCTCAAAGCACTTTCCAAACAGTAATTAAGTCTCACAACATCCCTTTGACACTGGAGCTGTCTCTCATTGTACAAATGGGGAAACAGGCTCAGGAGTGTGCAAGCTCTGTTTTCAAATGTGTCTGCTAATTTTGGATGCCTCTCTTTTGGGGTTTCCAAACCCAGACACCCTCCAGCTTAGCCTTCAATGGCTGTTAGCACCCACAACCCAACTGATCTTCGTGGGCGCTTAGCTCTTCTGAAAAGCAACTCCGTGGCATTTCCAGACATGTACAGCTGTGCTTCAACCATCGCTGAGCTCATTTGAGATTCCTACCCCGGGTGACTGGGCCAAGGTGTCACTGGAACAGCGACAGAGCCAGGAATACAGTCCAGGGATCCTGACTCATTATCACTTGCTTTACCCACTAGTCAACACTTCCTTCCTGCCTACGAACATTTGGTTAATGGATAACAACAAATAAACTCCTTCCCCGCTCTCTACCTCCCCGCCTTCTAATAGGCTAGCCACACTGTTTAAATCTAAACTGCTTGATTTGCTGAAACAGTCTGACCTGATCCTATGATTTACACATCCCTGCATTTATTTTTCTGCCCACTCTGTAAATTCTCCCTCTTCAAGCATCTGACGAAGTGGGATTTCTCCCACAAAAGCTCAGGCATTAAATAAATTTGTTAGTCTTTAAAAGTGCCACAGGACTCCTTGTATGTTTTAACAAATAAACTATCACATTTTAAACCAAGTGCCCAAAATTCATTTAACTACCGTATTTGCAATTAATTTAAACCTAACACGATTATGCACTGTGTGTTACAAAATTAAAAAAAAATATACAGGAACATATTTTTTGAGGTTTAACTGTATAAAAGAGATATATCTTATTACACTACCGCAATAAATATAGTTTTGTAATCAATTGCTGTTTAAAATACATTAACTCTCCTATTAAATTTGGAGAAATTCATCTAGTTGCCGTAATTATTGAATGCGAATTATATGCCAATTAATTATTTAAAACATATTTACTAAGGGGAGAAAAACTTATAAATCTATTACAGAGCTGTTAAACTCCATAAATATTTTTTAAATAATCAACTGGCATGTGAGTATCATGCAGTCCAATCTCACAATATGTACACTAAATCCTGAGAGGAGGCAGTTAATTTAAAGCATGATGCAATTACTCATGACATGATAATTAAGCATTTACCCTGCACGATAGATGTGCCATGAAACCCAGTCTTTCCTGGTACAGCAAGAAGATTCGGAAGATGTCCCTCAATTAGAACTATCTGGGAATTGGGGAAATTGATGACAATAGCATTGATTGACACAGGTCAACTCATTATCTTTTGTCTCTCAAGCAGCTCCTCCCATGATGAAGAGTACACACCACCACCCCCGACCAGGGGGAAGAAAAAGAAAAAGAAATCCACACGTAAGAAGAGGAGGAGGTAAGTTCAGAAAGGGGGAAAGACCCCAGACCAGTGGCTACTCAGATCCCAGGCAAAGGAAAAATACCTCCCAGGCTAGGCATGGGGAAGACTAGGTGATTTCCTAGGAAGGAAGGGAATTCCAGGAAGTATAACAAAGAGGTGAAATAAAGAGAAGGAAAAATAAATTGATTACAACGTTAAACTGCCTGACAGTGAAATCTGTTCAGCCATCATGGAATAGCCTCCCTAAGAGAAAAGAGGGGAGGACCCCTCACTTGGGACTGGGCTGGGTCACACCAGACACGAGGCAATGGATCAGAGGGCCCAATTCTGCACTCAGCCCCTCCTTGGGCTCAAGACTGCTAACTTCCATTGATTTCAGTGGAAGTCGGAGCCTTAAATGTCTTTGTGGCTCTCGGTTAGTGTCGCCAATCCTTGAACGGGGGCACAGGTCTCTTTGCTTTACTCTGAATAGTTTCTGACAACTGAGAGCAGAGCTCAGATGAAGAGCTCAGCACTGCCCCTGGGTTTTTTAGCCACCCAGTCCCATGTTGCTTTCAGAGGGACTTCATGGCACATGTTCTCTTCTGCTCTGCCGTGCCCATCACTGCAGGGTCTGAGCATCTTGATCTTACCCTCACAGTAAGCCTCCCCCGGAACTTTAAACCAGCAACTACAGGGCAGACCTCTGGCTGTCAGGACAGAAAGCTGAGGATAGGCAGTGTGTGAAAAATCAGTGCCAGGAGATGGCAGCAGTGCAAAGCTTGCTCAAAAATTCCACCCATCACAGTCAGCTGCAGTAACACCTGCTGAAATAAATCCGATGTCTTCATTGCAATCAAACCAGGCAGAGATCCAAAGCCAGGGTTTGCATTTCAACCTATTGCTAGAGGGGAAGAGTCCCCTGATTAAAAAAGAAAAAAAAAGCCGGGGAGAGCTGTGAAAAAATAAATCTGCCTTTCAGAATCATTCATTCTCTGACCGTCCCTGAAGAGAACAAAATAGGTCGGTGTGGTCTAGATGAAATCACTACAATGTGGGTGCACAGGAGGAGTTACTGATGCTTCGGTGTCAAACTGGGAGGACATATCCAGTGGATCCCTATGGGAATGAGTCTTGGATCCGCTGCTATTCAACACTTCCGTTAATGAGTTGGATAATGGAGTGGAGAATGTGCTTATAAAATTTGCAGATGACACTATGCTGGGAGGGGTTGCAAACACTTTGGAGGACAAGATTAGAATTCAAAATGACCTTGACAACTTGGAAAATTGATCTAAATCAACAAGATGAAATTCATTAAAAATAAGTGTAAAGCATTACACTTGGGAAGGAAAAAATCTAGTGCCCTGTTACAAAAGGGGGAATAACTGGCTAGGCAGTAGAGCTGCTGAAAAAAATCTGGAGGTAATAGTGGTTCACAGCTTGAATACGAGTCAACAATGTGGTGGAGTTGCCAACATGGCTAATATCATTCTGAGATGCAGTAACAGGAGCGTTGTATGTTATGACAAGGAAGCTAACTGTTTTGTGGTACTCGGCACTGGCGAGGCCTTAGCTGGAATGCTGTGTCCTCTTCTGGGCACCGTACGTTAGGACAGATGTGAGCACATTGGAGAGTGTCCACAGAAGGGCAACAAAAATGAGCAAAGGTTTAGAAAACATGACCTTTGAGGAAAGGTTTAAAAACTGGGCATGTTTAGGCTTGAGAAAAGAAGACTGAGGTGGGGCAGATGACAGTCTCCAAATATGTTAACGGCTGTTACAAAGAGAATGGCGATCAATTGTTCTCCATGTCCGCTGCCAGTAGGACAGGAAGGGCTTGATCTGGAGCCAGGGAGGTTTAGGTTAGATGTTTGGAGAAACTTTCCAACTCTAAGGCTAGATGAGTTCTGGAATAGACTTCCAAGGCAGCGACTCCCCATGGTTGGAGGTTTTAAAGAGCAAGGTGGGACAAACACCTGTCAGGAAAGGTCCAGATTTACTCGGGTCAGCCTCAGCTCTGCATTTCTATGATTCTCTGACTACTGGGAACCCAGGAAAGGCCAATGCCTGGCCTGGTTCAGGCAGATGCTGTATGCGGTAGCTCTCCTGATGCACTTTAACTTTCACCCCCCCCTCCCAGAACCCCCACCTGTTACTCCTGAGCGCCATCTGAACTAGGTTTCTGGCTCCCCATCATTTCAGGGCTCAGCAGTCAGAGTGTGACCTTCTCCAGGTGGGGTGGTGTTAGAAAAGAGGGGAAAGAGCGCTAGAACTGATGTGTGCATTAGAGGAGGAAGGGGGATTGATCATGTGCATGCAGCAGCTAGGTCTGTGACAAACAGGGAGATACCCAGACTCCTTGGGAAAGGGGCAATGCAGCGATCCCAGTCAGCATCGAGTTACTTTACCCGCACCACACACCACTGGGCTCGAGAATAAACGTCTGCAGCATTTCTGTGGCGTGTGGGCACCCATGAGCGACAGGGACCTTGCTGCAGCAGGTTGGGCAACGTTCTCTGATTCTAACATAGCCCAGCCCAAACCTGCCGCCTCCGCTGTGACGCCAGACCTCTGGGCCTCCCCTGCAACTGTGGCAAATTCAGGGATCTCTCCTGATGGGTAAGGGTGGGAATGAGTTGTCTCTTGTCCTCTGAGCAAGGATTTGAATGCTGGTCTCCTGGCTGAAAAGCTAGTGTGTTAAACTCCTGGGTCCCCAGACAGACTCCTTCGGATCGGAGCTCCGTATGCCCAGTAAATAATGTGTTGTTGCTGTTCCCCAGGTCTCCATCATATAGCCCCTTGCCTGGCAAGAAGAAGAAGAAGAAGAAAAGCTCAAAGAAACGAAAAAGGAACAGGTACTCTCCACTAAAACTGCTCCCCGGGCAGTGAAACACTAGACTGTGGAGCACAGCGAGGTGGTTCAGTTAGAAGGTGTTGGAGAGGGAAAAGGCTGGGGCACCCGTCTGGGAACGTGCACCCCGAGGGAAAGGGGGCAGTGACAAGACCTTTGTGCTTCTTAACTCCCACCTAACCTGGTCTTAGCTGGGGCTTCAGTGGTGCATGGGAGCCCCTGGGAGAGGGCGCCTGGCTGGCCCAGGGAGCGCCCACTGGAGTGGGATCTCGGACGCCCTTATTACCCCACCCACGCTCAGGACGTTAGTATCTGCAGGGGCGCCTGCAAGGCCTGGGCTCTTCCAAAGGTTTGTGCAAAGGCACAGGAATAACAGGCTCAGGGGGGCTTCAAGCAGCTCACGCAGGGACAGGCATAATTGAACTGTTCCTCCTGTGGCTTCAACATTAACAGCTGTGCAGTGTTCGCATCTCTCAGCAAGCAATTACTTCTGTCTGTCTGTGGACTCCTGTGAGCTCAGGCTTCTGCCACGGCCCTTGGCTCTTTTGGGTTTTTCTCCCTTTTTAAACAGAAGCTTAAATTGTGCAGAAATGTGGTGGGATCACGCAGCTGCAGGCCAGCCTCCCTGCTGGTGAATGGTTCTGACGCCAGACCAATGAAACCTGCCCAAATGGCACCCCCGGGAACGTGTCTGAGACGGTGCTCTGGTGCCCTGGGAGCGATGGCTCTAGAATTAGGATAGATGGTTAGCTGACCACATCCAAAGGAAAGGTTTATAGCATCCCTCTGCACTCAAACCACGGCGCTAGTTCTCTTTAACACTAGCGAAGTCGGCACCAGTGGAAAATCTGTCACCCACTTCCCAGCCTCCTTTACTACTAGCTCAGTGAGCCTCAAAAGATCCCAGGTATTTGAATCTGTGATAGGTTCAAACCAAACCGCGGACCCCAAACTCGACCCTCCGTCACCCAGCCTGAACATTTATAACAGCTCGGGTGCACAACTGGATCTGAATGTCCCAGTTTGCCCTAGTTCACTAACAGGCTAGCAGCAGGAGGGCCCCCCCAGATCTGAATGCCTTCAAAATGGGCAACCAGCTCTTAGCTGGACCTAGCCCCAAATTTGCTGGATCGGGCCTATCTCTAATGTACAGAACAAGATTAAATTTTTAAATATCAAACAGTCTAGTTTCATCTTCCAACCACTAAGCCAATATTTGCTGAGAACAGTGGGCACCCTCTTCCCCAGAAAGTTCATGTATTTATAATTTATTGAACCAACAAGACAGGACAGTCTTACAAAGGCACACCTGCCCCCACCCCCTACCAAAAAAAAAAGGCTAAAAACTGATCCTGACATTCAGGGAGAGTGAAATGCAATAAAGAAAAGAGAAAAACGTACTCCTCCAACGTACTTCGCTCCAAGTAATATTCCTCCCTAGATTCTAACCGGCTCCAGCAATTATGGGCCCAGTCAATTCTCTGCTGCTTTTTAGTGGTGTAGCCATGTATGCGCTTACCCTCAGGGCCAGACTGCCAAATGCGCAGAGCCCACAGGCTTTCAAAGCGCTCGCCCTGCGATTCTCCGCTGTCTTGGGAAGGCTGGCACGGCAGGTGGGAGCGCAGTGGCCAGCCTGGGGAAAATAGAGGTACCCCGCCGGCGCACAGACAGAGCAGAGCTGCAGCAACACACGCAGCGGAAGGCCTAGCACCCAGGGACACGCCTAGCACCTCCGGTGCGTGCACAGGGCAGCTAGCTCTGCCCACCATTCACGCCTCCATCGCCACACTATTCTTAGCAGGCTGGCTCCATCTCTGCTAGCGCAGGAGCGTCTCCTCCAGGTGGGAAGCACGCCCCAGGTGCAATGCAGGCGGCTGAAAGGTCCTTGCTGGGTGGGCTATTCTCTTTGCCATTTTAACACTTTTCCACAGGCTGTGGGGAGCCGGTGTTGAACAAACGCAGCCGTGTGTGTTGGCTCAGTCTATCTATTTGCTTCTTGCAGGTTATCTTCAAAGAAGAGAAGACACAGGTAAGGACACTGAAAGCTTTGCCAGAAATAGGGGTTAATTCCAGGGACCATCAGGTTCACTGCCGCTGATGTAGGACTGTGTGCCTGGCAGAGCGTATGAAATCATGCGGCTACCCCTCCAGCCCCAAAGCATCTTGGGGGTCAGCTGCAAAGTGCACCTCAGACTCTTCCATTGGGGTAGAATTCAACTGTATGGGAGGCTTGACCTGAGAGGTGGGTGGATCTTATGCTGGTCCTTCTATATACGGGTGAATTCTTCCCCCGGGGAACTTTCTGCCGGCATTTGCAAGCACAGGCCATACACTAACTCCAGCTCCTGGTGTGCCTACATGTATCTAGAGTAACCCTTCCTTGGATAGGGAAATATTGAAAGGATGAACACATAGACTTAAAGGAACCAGGAGTCATTCATTCCCTGAGTATTATTTCTGCCTTCCTGTGTGCAAAAGCATTTGGAAGATCTTCTGCAGTGGCGTCCTACTGTGCTGTTACGGCAAAGGGCCTGACAGCTTTTCCTTTATGGATCCTGCCTTTGAAACATTGCTGTAGCTCCTGGCTTTTCATTTGCCCCTGGGAAACCATGGCCTGCCAAAATCATACATCATCTGCAGCCTTGTCAGCTGTGAGGGTCCAGTGTCAGTGAGAGGAAGCCATCCTTCCTCCTACTTTGCTGCTGGTTTGAAAGTTCTTCCTCTGATTTCTTAAAGGCTGGACAGGGATGGAAACTCATCCCTAAACATCCAGATGCAGGGATTCAGCTCACAACAGAGCAAACTCGCATCGGGTGTCAGTTTCCTGCTCTGCCGGTCTTGATCCTTGGCTATAATGAAAGGTTCCAGAATGTGGATTTTAATGAAAAGATTTGTGTTCCCAAGACAGTTTCTAGTTTTTTAGTGGTGGAAAGTGCAGGTTCAAAAAGCTGAGCTGTGAAGCCTCTTTCTAGAGGCAGATATCTGGTGTTGTGGCCCATATTCTGAAAATGCAGTTCTCTTGTGTTGTAATTTACAAGCAAACATACACTGTAAAGAGAATCTATCATCTATCCTAAAGGACTTTTGTGCAGATCGTTCATTGGAGTCTTTGGCTCTATAGACCTGAGTCATCACGGCGTTATTCCAGATTTACACTGGTGTAACTCCACTGATACCAGTATATGTTTATTCAATATATATTTTCGATATCCCTTCTCTATTGAAACCAAAAAGGCAGTTGTAATGATTGATTCCTTTGTTTCGGGTTCATAAAATATAATATGTGTTTTTACTTAAACACAACGGACCAGATTCACTCTACTGGGATAAGTAAGCCCAAGTCCATGGCACGAATGGAGTTGTGCCCATTTGTGTCTATGCTGAACAAAACATGCCAGTGATTTCTGAGATTCAATGTACTATTAGTTTCATTGTTTGGCTTGTTAGAACTGAAATCTTCCAATTAATTAGTTATTTCTTATTTAGTTCCTCAAGCCCAAAGAGTAAAAGGAAGGAAGAAAGAAAACACAAGAAATAGTAAGTAGAGATGTACTGAACTATCCAACATGTCTTTGCTGAACTGTCTCTTTCCGAGTCGTGGATGTGGGGAGGTTTTGGTCCCAGAAACCTGTTCTTTGGTGTTGTACGGAGTTAGGCACAGATGGGGATCCATCATAGTAAAGTGCTGCTGCAGTCTGAAATCATATACTTATTTTCCAGTTAAAACCAGCGATGCTTTTTCCTCCACAGGCAGGATTTGAATTACAGCTCCTCGGCATTTTTCAAATTTGGACGCTTCCAATTTTGAAACTTGAAACATTTCAAGTGTTGGAGGGGTGAGGGGAAATCTCCAAGAAACGTTGTCAGATGTTTGTCCCTTTTCTCTTGGAGTGTAAAGACCAGAGCCTCAGGGCTTGTCATTTCAATATGCTGCTTTAACAGCGTCCGGTGAAAACCCACAGCTGGTACTGAGCCTTGCGAGGTTCTTGTGGCAAATGTCCCGCACCTCTGAGAGTGGCCAGCTGAGTCAGAAGGAGGCTTGGCCCACGGAACGCCCAATGATCCCATTTTCTCCGTGCTGTAGGAAGAAAGGCTCAAAAGCGCCATGGTGCTCTGATGCTGTTAGCGCCACCCCTGGCTCAATGCATCTCTGGCAAAATATATGCACATGTAGCCGGGGTGATTATGAACAAGAGGACCACAGGCAATTGGGCATGCAAAGGGTGGCTTGGATGTACAGGTGTCCATTTGCACATACAGTGTACGCAGTCTGCGTGCACATATGAGGGATCAGTGGGCACAGTTACCTGTGTAATTTGCACCCACAACTTGGGATCCTCTGTCAGCTCGTGGCTTCAGATCTGGTGAAAAGCAGGAGAAGTTCCAAGGAGCCGAGGGACGTTTGGTTGCTAAAGCAGTGGGGATACAGCCTCCGCCTTTAAAGGGCGTCCCAACCCCTGCCAAGGGTTCAGCACCGTCTTGGGGGAGGGAAGTCTGAGAAGAGACCGGACCAGCACTGTACAGCGCCAACCAGAAACGAGCCCTGAATCAGACCCACGCCACTCCTTGCTGGGAGATCTGAAGGGAGTGGTCACAAGTCTGCCTGCGACGTTCGTAAGCTGGGGTGCAGTCAGGGGGCTTTCGCTCCCTTAGGACCACGTTGTTAACACCCTGACGCAGTAGAGATCTCTCCGTACCAGCCAGAAGGAGGAGCACCCACTATGCTCCCTTCCCTGCTTCCTTTAACTCCTGCCTTAGCTCCTACTAAGCACAGTGAGTCCTACAAATCCCAGCAGGCCACTCACGCTATAAGCCACCTCTGATCAGTGTAGCAAAACCTGCCACTAGTGGGCAGGGGCAGAGAAATTACTCAGGCGAAGGAAACTGTGTGGTTTCAGAGCAGCAGCTGTTGCTAGGATAGATTCTGATCTCTTGGAGCTGGATTTTGATCGAGATTGCTAGAGCGTCTTTGAGGCAATCTTCCCTGGGTCTTTCCTGCAAGAGCACAAGGGGCTGCTCTTTCATGAGACAGAGAAGGAAATTGTGCTTCAGAGCTTTTCTGGTCACCTAAATCAGATGGCACCCTTTCTGCACCCTGATTGGATGGCAGAAGTTTGAAACTCAAGATTAATGAGGATAGTAAATGGTGAAGAGCAAATATTCTTGTTTTCCCAGATAAAGTTCCTCTCCAAGCGACAGGTGTTCGCTCCTGCCAACTCCAAGCATTCCGAAGTCATGAACCCAACACGACTGGTTTAATATGGGGAGATTTTTAAAAGCAGTGATAAAAGTGGGGTTCTTCCTGTTTGCCTTTTGGTTCTTCAGGTTTTAAGGTTGCAGTTGGGTTACATTTCCAAGCTCTTCTCTGCCGTCATGAGGCTAGAAAGGTTTTTAAATAATGGCTGAGTTTCTCACCAAATTACAGGCCTCCAGGAACTGCGCTTTTAAGAAAAACAATGAATATTGTGAGAGTTTTAATGAAATGGAAAAGAGTTGGTGACACTTTTCCCCCAACATTCCTGCAAGCAAAGAAACCGAACCTGTCGAACTGGCCAAAATCAGCCTAGGGCCTATAACAAGAGGGTACAGAAATGGTCAAAGTAAACGGCCAACGGGAGTTTGAGTAAATGTCCATCAACAGCGTTTGCGATGCCCAGCCTGCTCTAGGCGGGATATCGTTTTGTATTCAGAAAATGCAATTCTCAGGCAGATGGTCTGTTGATTTTATTACACCCCAGTCTTGTGGCACATGGGCAGCAATCCAGAGTTTTTAAATAAAACAATTCAAGTGGCCAAACAACACAGGCACAAAATTAGCCCATGCCCCAGCCCTCACTACCGCCCTTCCCCCCAGCCTAAAGTCCAGGCTTCCCAGATATCTAAAATGTCACCAAATCTGGGCTCTGACCAGCCTCACAATGGCGCAAAGGCTAAAATTGAGAGCTTGCCAGCAAAACCGCTCTGCCATTCCCGCAGTAGAGTGCAACCCTCGCGACAGGCAACATGCTACCGTCAATTGTAGCTCCTGTAATGGGGAGTATAACGGGTCCCCGGGGGTTGGGGCTCATGCATGTTGTTTCCCTGTGCACCTGTCCCTTTAAAAGTCGGTGGGCTCATGATTAGGAGCTACTTCATGAGCTACAAGAAGCCAGATCTATGGCTTTCTGCCTCTTAAGCAGGGGCAGCACCGAGGAGTGACCTAGAGCCAGGGAAGTCCCACTGTGAGGGGTCTCTGTATTGGCCAAGGAAGGGGGGCAGGTATATAAACCCACCCTGTGGAAAGGGATGAGGAACTAACCTCAGGAGTTCCCTTTGGCATGACTGGCCTGATGGAACATCCCCTAGCTTAAAAAAGGCCCAGAAATAAGTAGACACCAGCTTGCAGAATAGTTTGTGGACAGGTTGCCCAAAGGATTTGTGCTGGCAGATGTGCTCTTCCAGCCTGGCAGATGCACAGAATCAGAGATCTTAGGGGGCGAGGGGGTCATCGCCTCGAACCTCCTGCATAGCACAGGCGGGAGATCCGCAGCCACATTGAGGTTAAACTGCAGCCTGGAAAGGCATCGGGTGCTGATCTGTAAATGCTGATGGCTGAAACCCCTCGTTGGTTTTGTGCGCCTTATTTCCTTTCCGGATGCTGCCAACTTCAGCTTCCATCCGCTGGATCTCAGGCTCCCTTTGTGTGCTAGATTAACGAACAGCTTTCTTTCCGCTTTCCAAAGCTCTCGTAGCCGACCACGAAAATCCCACCACCACCAGCAGCAGTGCGCTCACTCTCGCTCGCAGAGCTCCGACTCCCTCTCCTCCAGCTGCCAAAGCAGGTAACGTTGCTGAGTTGACCTCCTTTTTGCATAGCTCACAGCTGGCTTGGGTACAGCTGAAATGGCCGCCCGGCGCTGGCCTCCTCTAGTGATGGCTGGGTCTCGGCCTGCTGCTCCGTGGGGTAGCAGAAGTGGTCTTTTTAGCCCAAGCAGTAGAGGCTCCTGTTTTCAGATCCAAAGAGGGTTGGTTCAATCCTGCTGCCAGTGACCCTCCCAGAAAGGCAGCTTAAGATCATCCCAGTTTTGCAGGGTGACAGCGCCCTCTCGGCTGTGCACCAGTGAACTAGGTCTTGACACATGCGTGGCTCTATTGTCACGGAACGGCCGCCCGCTGACGTGACTGGCCGCCTCTGTTTTGGGCCAGGGGTGGAAGGTGCTGGTACATGCCTTGCTGTGTGAAGGGAGGCTGTGCTACACAAGATCGTACTAGACCTGGTCCATCCACCCTTTTCCCAAACACTCAACTTTAGGACCAAACAAAAGATCTTGTAAGGAATTTGGTGGCAGCCGCCCAGATGAGTTGTTGATGGCTGCAGGTGGGACTGCCAAACAATCACAGAGCAGGCGGACAGGGCCGCGTTGTCTCAGCGGCGCATCGCCTCCAGAGATAGAGACCGGTCACAAAAGTCAAATTCAGATTTCACCTTCCCCACTATAGAGCAGGGAGGTCTGGAAAGAAGGCCTGCAGTCAGGCCGTTACCAAGTAAAACTTGGATCTGGATCTAGGTTTGAATTCTGAGACCCTCCAAAATTCGGAGCTTTTGAATCAGTTTCCAAACGGCTGATGAGTCAAACAGTTTCAGAAGACAGGAATAGGAATCAGCATCCACCTTCTCTCTCAGATTCCCACAGCCAGCCGTAGCATCATCACCTGCCTCAGGGGGCAATCAAAGGTGTCAAATTCACTTCTGTGCAGTGGCCCCATAAGAAGCCTGGCTCTCATGCAGCCCTGTCAGTAGCACTGTAGGAAGGAGGTAACCATGGTTACCCTCATTTTACAGATGGGGAAACTGAGGCACAGGGCAGTGACTTGTCCATGGTCGCCTAGAGTGGCTGAGCCAGAAATGGAGCTCTGGTCTCCTGAGTCTTGCTCCAGGGGCGGTCCACTAAGCCACACGGCCTCCCTAAGCCTTGGGGTGGCTCTCTGCACAGGAATCATTTTCACCCGAAATGTGGAACCAGCAGACAGCATGGCCACTCGCACGTTCCTGGAACACAAGACTCCCCAGTACTTCTGGGAATGGCGGGAGACACCCCTGCTGTGCACCCGCCCCCTTCGGCATCGTTTTCACACGTGGTGCATTCGTGTAATGCACCCCACCTCGCCCCCTTGCTGAGACCCTGCATACACCACGTATTCCAGGTCACGCCAGCAGGTGCAAATTGACACACTCTTAAAAAAGTGTCCTCTGGCTAGTACCAGATAAAACCATGTCTGGTTTTCTACCAGTACTTCACGGGACGACACACAAAAAGAGAACTATCTGGTTTATAACCGAGAGAATGGTCTCCCTACATGGAAGACGGGGCACCGTGGGCATTCTGCAATACAAACCTGTAATACACGAAGAACTCCTCATGGCTTGTTTTTCCTTCTGCAGACACAGAGCCAGGACTCGGGAGGAAGGCCATAAAGCAAGACGAAGGCGCTCCGAGCACTGTTCAAAGAGCACTAAAAAGCGAAGCATCTGTGCAGAGAGTCAGGCCAGCCATTCCCCAAGCCAAACCCTCCAGATCTACAGCTTCCTCTCGGCTAAGGAAGTAGTAAGTACTTTACATTCTGCTTTCTTGCTCAGACTAGCCACAGAAATTCAGGGGGAAAATCCAGTATGAAATTTGTATAACTCAATTCCAGTTACGTTAGACAAAGTTGGTTTAAACCGGTATTATTTATTGATGGTGCTGTTCTGCGATGTATTAAAAGCCATTCCTTTCCCTCAGTGCTTACACATTGGGGTGGGCTCCAAGAGGAGGGAAATTTCCTGAGCCTTTAGCCTATGAATAATGAATAAGGGACATTTAACAAAAAGCAGCCTCCAGCGATGGTATTACAGGGAAGCGTTTCTTATGCTATCATTGCTCAGCTGGAGGTGAACTTAAACTTGCTGGTCTTTGTGTCCAGTGTTTCAGTCCTTCAGGGAGTAAGAGACTCAAATGTGTATGAAAGAAACGTTTGCATTTAATGAGCTGTGAGGATTATTGGCAAGGGACTCTTGTTGACTCTCGGCATTCTTTGCTGACCAACCTATGGGCCAAATTCTGAGCCTGTAGGCAGCTCCTGTTGATGGTAGTAGGGGCCGTGTGCCCAGCTAAGGGGAGGATCAGGCCCAGTGTCTTGGGGTACCTTTTCATATACACAGAGAGAGACAATCTAATCTATGTCCTAGAATCTGACTTCATCTTGAGGAAGGAAGAAATATACAAGGACCTGATTCTCCACTATACTGCACCTTGGGGAACCTTTCACATTGTGCAAAGCAGGTGGGAAAGGCTGTCAGATCGAGATGAACTCACTTTGCACAGGGATAAATTACCACACAAGGTGCAAGACGGTGAAGAATCAGGACAGTGGGTGTGTATAGAATTTGGGATGGGTGTGAACCACAATGTAAATATTATACGCCTGATTCGGTCACTTATACAGCAGTTGTAAATTGGGAATAACATGATTGGACTGGATAGCTATACCGATGTCAAACTAGTCTCAGTAAGAGGAGAGAGAGAGGATGTGCGTGTAAGATATGCACAGTCGTGCATGCATCTGTGTGCGTTGCGTGCACACACATGCAGAAAGAGAAACAGGTCACAGGATGAGACCCATAAAGTTTTTATTGGCATGAAATTTGTGGGGTGAGTGGTGAAACTGTGAATGAGTTACAAGTTCCAGAGAGGGAGCCATGTCAGTCTATTTCAGCAAAACAAACAAGGAGTCCTGGGGTACTTCAAAAGACTAACACATTTATTTATCGCATGAGCTTTTGTGGGCACAATCCCTCTTCATCTGACGCATGAAATGGAAACTGCCATATGTAGGTGAATATATAAATGCAGAGAAGGGTAAGTCACACTGAGTTATTAGCTCATCCCAAAAGACAGCCAGTTAAATTGGTACATTGCCTCTCACCAGCATGTTTTCTGGATTAGCCACTTATTTTACAGATAATGAAAGCATTCAAGAAAGCATTTAGAGAGTTAAAAAATGCTTTTAATTGGTACTGTTTTTTTCTAGCCCTCTGTCTCTGAAGCTAGGTTCCTTCATGAGACCATCTGCCACAAAAAATAACTAAACCATTTTAGGAACCTCTAAAAATTATTTAAGATCGAGCATCATGCATGCACTCTGAACTCCCTTTTCATAGGTGTAAACGACCACACAAGGCAGATAAAAATCAGCCTCTGCGTTTCTAGATATAACTGCGGATTGTGGGTGAGACACATAAAGTCAGCGGGACCTCTATATTCTTCCTACTTCAGCCCGCTAATGTGAGCAACTAATCTGGAACAAAATGTATAAGTACATTTAGTATGTAGTCTATCAGTGATCTACCTTGTTCCAAAGAAAATTACACACACTTGGGCCATGATTCAGGAAAGCACTTAAGCACCTGCTTAAAGTTAAGTACATGCTTAAGTATTGTTCTGAACAGGGCACTTCCATGAATGAGGGCCTTAAATATCATGTCAAGAATAACTGACAATGGCAAGATGGACAAACATGAATATCATGGATTAGGAGTGATCAAACACAGCTGCTTTGTGGTTTCACTCTGCCTTTTGTGGATTGATTAAGTCTATAACTAGAGCTGGCTGAATATTTTTCCATCAAAATTGTTTTTGATGGAAATTTGGGTTTTTGACTAAATTAAATTTTGCATAAAAATGTATCTGTTTTCTGCGGAAAATTTTGACTATTTGATGAAAACCTGGACATCTGACAACCTAAGCTGAAAACTGAAAATGTTTTGATACAGTGATGACACCACGGTGCCTCATGGGCGTTGTAGTTCCGTTGCCTCATATCCCACGTTCTCCTATGTGGGCTTGATTCCACAGACAGACTATATTTCCCATGATGCAGCACCATGGCAGCTCAAAAAGAGGGGAGATTGTGGTGCATCATGGGAGATTTAGTCCGACTAGGAATTCGGGCCCATAGTTGAGAATGCAAGCATGAACATCCAAACTACAGCTCCCATGAGCCACTGCAGCAGCATTTCTGAATCCAAGTGTTCTATTTTTGGCCAGTGGTTTTTGTTTTTGAGGTTCCTTCCTTTCCCTGTCCCCCTCCTTCCTCCCCATCCCCCCCCCCCCCCCACCCACCCCCCCAAAAAAAAATTTGGGGGGGGGGGGGGGGAACATGACATGAATTATTTTCTCATTTTCACTCATAGTTTCCACAAAGAATAAAACCATTTACTAACCAATTCTATCTATAAATCACTGAGGAAAAAACATATCATGCTATCCATTGCATCTCTCCCTTTGACTTATATACCTGTGCACACACTCACATGCACACAGAGTAAAAACCAATAAATTGATGCTTCTTTGCTTTACTGTAATAAATTTCCTAGCCTCTTCCTATGTTTTCTCTCTGCTGGCCAATTAATGACAAGCAGCCTCAATGGAAACCTGTTACATGCTACCCCTTAGTGCACTAAGAACCTGTGGATAATATGCAGTTGCTATTTTTAAACCAATTAATAACTGGCCTCTGTCAGTACTTTGCTCCACACTGCTACAGATATATTATTCCATGTGCTGTGCTCTTAGGAAGTCTTAGCAGAACCGTACCATATAAATACCTGTAGGGTCTGACTCTAAATTGCCTTGGTTATCTGACGAAGATAACTGCAGTCTGAACACATATGGAGCTCTCCAGTTTCCTGACATCCACTGACACTCCTTTTATCAGCAGTTAAAACAAACTTAGTCTCCTGCCAAGTTTTTAGAGAGCCCATCAGGAGGTTTGCGGGTACATTTCTTCCAGTTCTTCTGGGCTAACATGCCTGGAAAAGGATGGCGGGGGGGAAATGCCAGCCAAGGCAATGAGGCTCTCTTAGCATGAAGTTGGAAGCTTTGAGAAGTCTAGCAAGAGGGGTTGGTTTTGACTACGTCTTATTTGATGTTTCCGGGCCTTTGTTTTGGTTTTCAATAGGGAAGGACTAAGGAGCTTCTTTTAACGCCCCCCCTCCCCCCCCGCATGTAAATCAACAAACGTCATCCTTAAAATTCAAGGGTCATAAAGGTTTTAAAAAATCTTGATTTATTTGCATATCTAAATATGTAAATTCTGATGTCTATTCTTTTAAAATCCTAGCCAGTGCCTGGACTGGGCCAAAATCCCTGCACTCTTTGGGGCTAAAGCAGGGGTGGAACCGTCTGTCTGGGCTGGACTGGCGGAGTTGGGGCATTTTGGAGACTGAGGGGTGGGCATGAGCTATGCAGCCTCCCTCCAGAGCTCTGTCAGTGCACCTCAAACCCGATCTGCAACCTCAGCTGTTTCCATTCAGAGCCACGGAGAGCACTTGCTGTCAGCCCCACAGGCAGACGAGATTTCGCCAGGCCAACAAGCCTTCGCTTGGGATGAGGCTAAAAACTCCCACCCCGGTAGACTTCTGATGTAGGCCTTATAGGGGTGTAGAACTCACCTCACTGTAACATCCCCCTCTTATTGCATGCGGCAGGTCTCTGGCATCATTTTAACAGACGCTGTGTCCCAAGGGTCAGATCCTATGCTCTTTGTGCAGGCAAAACTCTCAGTAGAATCGAGGAGGATTTTTTCATTGAATTTTGCTTGAGTCGGGAATAGAGGATTTGGCCCTTTGTGGTTGTATCCTATTTCCATGCACCAATATCTTTATGCAGAGCGATTCCCTTTAATGGGACTTAAACATAGAGGACCAGATGTGCAACTGGGTAGATCAGCTGTACGCCATTGAAGCCAATGAACTTATGCCGGTTTACCCTCACTCAGGGTCTGGCCCAGAAATGGGAAATACAGTATGCCCCTGAATGCTTGTCAGCCGATGGCACTTCCACTGCAGAAGCTCACCCGCAATCTGTGCTGACTGCATATAATGAATCCAAGGCCCGGCGGGGTCCCCGACACACGTTCTTTAATCTTTTGGTATTAGCGGGCTAGAAAAAAAAAGATCAGGCGCTTCCTAAACACAAATTCACACTACTGTGAAATGACTTTTATAGAAGACATAGATCCAGGAAAGAAATCCTCCAACTACAAGCTGTGCCATACAGAGCAACGCATGGCAAGATCTCATTCCCCACGTGGCTGAGAAAAGTCGAGCCAGGGGCCCATTTGCGGCACAGTAAATGGACGTGTTCCGTTTAATTGGGATACTCACAGGGATTGTGGCTATGTAACCTATTAGGCCGCACTGCCTCTTGAGGTTGGAGTTCAGTAGAAATTAAATTCTGAAGAGTAAGCGAGGGCCTCTTTATTTCCCCCCTCCATTTTCATTAAATAATGATTTGAAGCAGAAAAGCAATAAATAAGCACGCTGGCTCCCTCACGGCCAGCAAAACCCAAGAGAAGCAAAGACTCCTGAGGTTATTAAATTACTTATTAGACGTGTGGGCATAGGTGGAGGGAGGAGAGCTCTAACGCTTCACACAGAGCAAAGGAAAACCATCAAAAGAGGCACTGTAAAACATGCCCGAAAGTAAAAGACCCTTAGAATTCAGTTAAACTCTGTACAGCGTTCCAAACGTGGGGTTGGTTAGTTCCAGGGGAGCCGGGTTAGTCTAGGTCAGCCAAACAAACCAGGAGTCTGGGGCACTTGTAAAGACTAGTGCTTTCATCTGACGCAGTGGGGCTTCTCCCACCAAAGCTCGTGCGAGAAATAAATGTGTTTGTTCGTCTTTAAAAGTGCCCCCGGCTCCTGGTTTGTTTCGTGTGGTTTTGTGTTTAACTTATCTGGCCGATAGGAACAGGAGGGAGAATTAGGGTGGTCAGTGATTAATTGCACCCCAGAGGAAAGGGCTGCAAAAGGCCTCTTCACTACTTACACCCCTCGTACGTCCTGTCTGGGGGGCTCAAGTGATGCAGATGGCAGACCTTTGGTGCAGCGTTCAGTTTTATGCCAGCTGTCCAACCCGTCGTGGAAGTGCTTCCAATTAGCTTCATTCTTGTTGTCACTGATGTTGAGGAGGGAGGGGATAGCTGGCTGTTCTCTCACTGACACCTATTGTTACACCAAGCCATCCGCTCTGGCCTTTGGATGCGAAATATGCAGAACTGGGTATGTGCTTCCTGTTACCCCCGTCTTGTGGCCGGTCCAGGTGCTAGGTTGACACAGTGGGTGGCTGAGCCGGACATGCTGCTTCGTGTGGTTCTTTGTCCTGCTCTAGTGAGTAAGATTGATGAACTTGCTACTGCTTTGGCTCAGAGCCACGTGGCTTTTAGCTCAGGCAACAGACAACAGGGGCCCATCTACTAAATGTCAAAGGTTCCCGAGTCAGTCCCACCAGCTGGTGGCCAGGTCTGTCAGCATCACAACAGCACACGTGTGAAGTGTCAATGGCGTCTCTGTGAGAAGAGATTATGTGGCCAAATCCTGAGGTCTTTACTCAGGCAAAACTTCCAATGGGGTCAAAACTGAGCAAGGGCCATGGACTTTGGCTCACTGAGAGCTGGTGTCAGGGTACGATTATTGTGTTATTGGACATTGGAATAGGGAGGAAGGAAAGGTCAAAGGGGAGGGATCCGGATCCCAAAAATGGACATAAAGGGTCAAGAGTCAAATGAATTTTAAAAATGTTGAGGCAAGGAATGGAATTTATAAGAGGAAGTAGAGAAGATTTGGCAAGACCACTTAGCACGTGCTTAAAGTTACATATATACTTAAATCCAGTTGACTTCGGTGGTTCTTGACTATATGCTTAAGTGCTTTGCTGAATTGAGGCCTAAGGGAGGAATTTATTGACTCTCAAATTATAAATGAGCTTTCATTGACCAATGGAACAATGACCACTTCCCAGCCAGACTTTAGCAAAATCAAGTAACCTAGCTCTTAGAGCAGACAAAGGAACATGTATTGGGTTTCCTGGCAGGGAGAAGAAGGATCTTTAATTTTTAGTCAACTTCCAAAGGGGTAGCCGTGTTAATTTTTAGGACATTGATTGGGGAAATGACAGGGGAAAGGACAAACCTGTGTACCTGCAAAATCCATCAGCATCCTTCAGCATGAATGCCTGATGTTCTGACATATGGTAATTTACCCAAAGCTTCCGTACCTATGTATTCACAGAATATCTTGAATTTTATTTTCATGAACCTTTGCTCTAAATTAAAAATAAACAAAGGGGCTGGAGGTAACAAAAACCAGTTAATTCTAAACCTGGGTTCAGATCCAAATGCTAACCATTCTTTTAAAAAAATTGGCTGCATATTCCCAGTCCGTATTCCGGACCCCTATAATGAATTATCTCAACTAGCTTCCCTTTCTTGAGCTGGAAAATGGGCAAGAAGGAAAATAATTGTGGTTTTGCAAGCAACTAAGATAGCAGAGCCCAAATTTTCACAGGGTTTTCAGGCCCTATGTCTGTACACTTTCCAATGAGCCCCAGGGTTGATGGCTGTTCAATGGGAAAATCCTAACTTACGTGAATACGAACAGTAAATAAAAATGTGATCTAGGTCGGGGCCCAACAATGAAGTTATTTTAATACACAAGACATGGGGACCAAGAGGTAACTTTTCCAACACATGAATTGCTTGTGTGTTCTGAGCCCAGTGATAAAATCTCCCCTGCGGCACCTGGGTTCACCACGAATTCTGGGGTCATTCTCTGACGGAAGACATGAGCATTCCTTTGTTGGGAAATTGCAGTTCTGTGAAAATGGTTTTCTCTACTCAAAAGGGCGTTGCTAGTCCAGTAAAAGGCATCACATTCATTCCCATTGCCCCAAAGCAGGGAACCCCAAGTACAGAGAATGTGGTGCAGTAGCTAAAACTTTGGACAGTGACTTGAGAGATTTGATTTGTCCCCAGCTCTGCCGCTAACCTTGCGCAAGCCCTTTTCCCTCTCTGCGGCTTAGCATCCCAGCCTGCTAAATGGGTTGGTAGTACCTCCCTTAGAGGCATGTTGGGAGGTTTCGTTCCTTAATATGTGTAAACTGCTTGGAGAACCTCCTCTTCAAGGCACTGTTGGAGAGCAAACGGACCGTGGCAAGACCTTCATCTTCACAGCCTGTGCCGCGCTTCGACAGCTTTTCCTTTGCGGGAGCTGCACTTTTGCGTTAGTGGTTTGTGATTTTAGTCTACCATTGTTGCAACGTCAAGTCTCCCGAGAGTGCTGCTGAATCAGAGAGTGCTGCCCTATTTAGCAACTCCTGGATGAGATCAAGGAACAGCCCCGTGTTCATGATGTGAGCAGGTAGGCCTTCTGAGGTCATGAGAAATCGAGGCAAACAGCGATCTCTGGTGACCCAGGGGGGAGCCATAGCAAGGCAAAGGACCAGCCCCCCCCAGTTCAAAGCAAATGGCCGTAGAGAATTGTGATGTGTCTTTGTAGAGGAATGCTCAGGGATCATGAATGACACCCATCTCTTTGAAAGCCGCCGGGCACAGCAGCATTCCCCACCATGGTCGCATACACGTCGTTACTCAGCATTAATCTTCCGTCTCTCCCCTCTGCACAAAGCAAAGCGGGGGCTGTTTCATACATCAGCCAAAGAGAGGCGGCTGATGTTAAAACTGAGGACCATATCCTGAGGTGGCAGGATCACCACAGCTCTGGAGCAACAGCGATTCCCACCACTTGAGGATATGGCCCTCGCGCCACAGTGCCTTGAAGCGTTTGTAATAAACCGATAGATATTTAGGCTAACAGCCTAATTGCACTCAGCGGGTTACTGCCAGGAGGAAGGGCTACTAACTCAGCAGTTATTGCTTAAATTAGAGCTCCTCAAAAACCCTCTGAAATCTACACTAAGAAGCAGCCCTTTTAGCCCAGTCCTCAGACCGCACCCCCACCAAACTGGTGGCTCAGTTAAGCACAGTTCACTCTCACTGAAGCAAGACTTCCACTGAATTCTGTGCTGCTTAAAGAGGTTTTCAGGGGTCCAGCTGACAGTCAGAGTCTTTAGGCCCTGACCCAGGCACGTGGACCCTGGAGCACGCAAAGACGCTGTTGATGTCACCAGGTCCCCGTTCTGGTCCAGAGATCAGGCTGCCTGCCAGCGCCTTAGGGTTTTACCCGTAAAAATCAGGTTTTAGGACCAAAGTCGTTGTTTTCCCCAGCCTTTCTCGAACACACTCCAGGGGAAAAGATTTACCTTCCTTTTTATTTTATTTCTCTCGATTTTATTTTACTTTTTGAACTTCAGTGTATCTGTGGGCCAGGATGAAATCAATGGGGATTTATTTAAATCAGTGGCTTCTCATCCCAAATAATCAACCTAAAGGAATTTACTAAACAACATGATTAAAAACATTAAGAGCAAACGAAAAAAAAAGAAGTCTTGAAATTTTAAATAGAAAGAATCAAACAATAGACAATGAGGATGTGAAGAGAGGGTTTATGTTTTTTCTTGTAATTTGAGACTCTAATGATGGACTTACGTTGCCCGCTCTTCCCTTTTTCTTACACCTTACCTACTAAAGGAGGAATTCTTGATTGGTAAGTGGATCCTATCCGCAAGACACCAGGGAATTTATTAGAGGTCACTCGAGAGCATTAGCTATATCTTCTACAGGGGGAAAAATGCACACAAAGAAATATCTGTATTCCTTTTATTTCCAGAGGGATTTTAATTTTTCTGGTTTTTTTTCTTTTTGTCCTTTCCTCCCCCAACACCTTTTTTTTTTTTTTTTTTGAGTTCCAAAGTGCTAAATTGTTTGTTTGCCAATTTCCCCTTTGTCCATAAATACTTTTTTTTAATGACATTCGAGTCTCCTTATTAAGGAAACCAAAACAAAAAGTCAATCATTTAGAATTTCGTTCCAGTTTTGTTTTATTTCTAATGAGTATGTAGTTTTTTGTATGTATATTCCTCTTGCTTTCCTCTACCCCACCTTTTAGGTGAAATAAGGGCTGTTCCTTTGGTTTGGTTTTTTTCTATTTGATTTTACTTTCCTTTCCCTCTTTTAAAAATCTTTTGTTTAACATGGATCGCATGCTAATACTCTTTGCATGATTTCTGAATCTTCCAGTTACCATGTCAGGGGGAAAAGAAGTTTCTTCTTTCTGTGTTTCTTTTTTTCCCAGGGATATGTACTTTCGGTTTTTTTGGCTTCTCTTCTTTTTCTTTCTTTTTGTTACAGTGCATCATGACGGTAACATTTCTTGGTTTATTTAAAAGAAAAGTCAGACAATATAAAACAAAAGGAGAAACAAAATAAAGTTCAAACCATGCCAAACGGGTTTTTTGCTTTCAGATCTCTCAGTCAGGGTCCTCTGCTGACCTCTTTAGAAAAACAGACAGTCCACTTGGCAACCTAGCCCGTCAGAACGGAGGGTCCCATGAATCTGACTCAGGAAACGATACTTCCTCCCCTCCCTCCGCTCAGACAAGCTCATCCAGGCCAAAGGACAGCCAGGAGAAAAGAAGTCCAGCCCACAATGGCTTTGGCCATGCCTTCTCTGGGAAGCCCAAAGTGACCAACAGTGATAACAGCTCTGATTCAGGAAATTCCTTCACCAGTTGTTTTTCCCAGAGCAAGGGAACAGCCTTGGAAAATCTCTCTCCGGATGCCCAGGGACAGGATCAAAGGTCAGTGATTGCCCGTCGCTGGTGTTTGCTGAGTCCATTCCTGGAATGACGGTGTTGTCTGCTCACTTGGCTATTGCAGGTGGTGACCGAACAGAAATTTAGTTCTGTCCCTGATATGGTTAGCCATGATTCAGACCACGGGTCTGGCATCCCACGTTCAGTAGTGGCTTCAGAGGAAAGTGAAAAACCCATAATGCACCTGGGCACTGGTGCACATATATGTGGAATTCCTTCCTGACTCCTGTGGCACTTAGTTTATGCCATAGAATCGTAGGGCTGGAGGGGACCTCACGAGGTCATCTAGTCCAACCCCTGCTAAAAAGCAGGACCATTCCCACTAAATCATCCCAGCCAGGGTTTTGTCTAACCGGGCCTTAAAAATCTCCAAAGATGGAGATTCCATCACCTCCCTAGGTAGCCCATTCCAATGCTTCATCACCCTCCTAGTGAGAAAGCTTTTCCTCATATCCAACCTCAACCTCCCCATGAAGGATAACATTTGATGACACTAACCTTCATCCATTAAATCTTCTCCTCAGCCTCCACATGCACCAGCCCCAAGCCCAATTACATCTGACTACAGCCCTGAGCGGCAATGAGGGTCTGGCCATTCTCTCCCCATTTCACATCCAGGGTTGCACGCGCTGTGCAATTATCTGGTTGTGAACAAATTTTAAGGCCCAGCTAAGAGATCCAGAGCTAGAATTTGTGCTCTGACCTGAGTAAATCAGGGCTAGCTCCAATAGGGCAACCAGACAGCAAGTGTAAAACCTTGGGGTGAGGGTGGAGAATACTGGCACCAAATACTGGGACTCTGCCTATAAAACAGGGACATCTGGGCACCCTACACTCCTGGGAAATTGCTGGAGTGCCAGTAGCGTGAAACTGGCCACGCTGAAGGCTCAGGCCCCAGTGTTTGACCCGAAAGATAATATCCTGCTCCCAGTGACGTGCAGGGGGGTTGCCTCTGTTTAGCCGAAAGCAGAGTCGGGTCACTTACTGCTCTCCATCCAGGTAAGGCTGGAGTCCGTGGTGTCTCTCCAGATTACACAGCTGTAACCTGACACTGCAATCAGATTCACAGCTTCATGCCACTGTAGCTAGAACCCAGTGGATTTAGCAGTGGGGGGAGCCTGCCGTGATTCAGGCCCTGAAAGCACACATCAGTAGTATGCTAGGAGGCAGGGCTCTCTAGCAGTTGTCATGGCTTCACAGCAACTTCAGTGGGTGGGGAAATGTCTGTTTGCAGAGGATTCCTGTGTCCGTGTCTTGGCTGCTCGCAGGCGAAGAAGCAGAGCCCCTTCCATTCCCCAGATCGCAGCTCCCCACTGAGACCGTGCTCCCGCAGCGAGTCGTACACCAGCACGGGGAGGTCCTCCCGGGGCTCCAGTCGCTCCACCCATTCCCGCTCACTGCATCCCAAGGCCACGCCCAGGTACTCCCGAAGCAGATCCTGCTCCTCAGGGAAAAGGTGAGGTCAAAGGGAATGGTTGTCGGGTTAGCGCTGGTCGTTCCGTTTGCGGCTTTGCTTGGTGGCCCTGGAACAGGCCAAAGAGCCTTAAAAATGCAGCTCGGATTATGCTGTGGTGACAAATGGTTCTGACAGTCTCAGTGATATTGCCGTTGAAAGGGTGGATGGGCACTGCAGTTCCTGTTGGTTCATGGTGATCTACTGCGCTCCCTGACTTGCAGGGTGAAGAAACGTTTATTAGAGGCTGGCTGAGATCATGATGGTTGGGACTTTATTGTGATTTGAACCCAGTTTTTGGAAAAGGAGCCTCGTGCGCCTTAAATCGGCTCACCTTAGCTCGGGTGTGATTCACCCTGCTCTGGTTCTTGTCTCCTTGCAGGTCCTATTCACGGTCCCCCAGCTATTCATCCAAGTCCTGCAAAAGAAGCCCAGGAAGCAGAACCTCAAGATCGCGTCGGAGCCCCACGTATTCCCGATACAGCCCTGGCAGGTACAGCAATCTCCCAGCATATCTCTGGCATCTCATGCTTTTGCCAAACTGTGGTTCATGTTTGACGGTTTGCACTCCTGACTCCCCTCTGCAAGCTTCTCTGCTGCACTTTCTTAGCACTGCCCCATTCTTTATAGCAAGCTGCATGTGAGTGCACCTGAGACACGGGGGAGCTGGCTGCTTTGCGTATTCTCTAGGCACTGAATGCAGACAGGGAGCAAGGCACATTTTGTTCCACACGATCTGCATGCTCCACTTCTCATTGTTCATGGCATAGCACCAGAAGTGTCACCACTTGCTGCTTCTTACACTGATTCTTGAGAGAAGAGGCCTGAGCAAAGAAACAAGCTGAAGGAGGCAAGATTCTGGCCATCCTGATGTGTGGATTCCTGCAGCTGAGGCCTTCTCCTAGGCTTGGTGCACTCTGTGATCAGGCAGCTGCAAGGTCCCCATTAAGGAGCTGGGGAGAGAGAGGCCTACTTATTCAGAGCTTTGAAGGACTAGCCCCTTGAATGGGATGGGAGAAGTCTGGCGAGATGTGTTGCCTTCACTCTGAGCCCTTTAGGAAGCTAATCGATCCAGTGCCGTGGCTCACAACAAACACCCAGAGCTGGACGATCCTCAGTCTGGGTCTCAAAAGGGCAGGTTTGGAGCTGCCCCATCAGCGAATGGCCCTGAGATGTGGGGGAAGGAAAGAGGGAATGAGACGCTCTGCAACGCCTTACTGCTTAGCCCCAGCACTACGAGAAAGGGCGCCCCAGGTGCTGACGAGTGGTGTCACAGGCCTGATCGAACGCCCTGCCATTCAGTCCCACTAAGGAGTGTGGGGCCTCGTGATCTAACTGCCCTGAAACCCATGCTGACCTGTTCCTTTCCCAGTGCTCTAGTCTTGGGGGCACTCGGCTACATTCATCCCTCCTGATGGCTGAAGCAGACAGACACACAGATTTTGCAAAAGGTTCCAAGCCAGTCACTCTCCATTTCAGACAGCCCAAGAGATACACAGCTCTAAACAAAACAGCAACTTTCCTACACCCCCTTCCCTGCCTCAGGTTCCTGGGGAGTTCTCCAGGATTGAGTCAAAGTTTTCAGGATCTGCCTTTGTGTGCCTGGCTTCTCTTCCAGTCAGGGAGCGTGTCTCCCCTGTAGCCAGCCTCCTCCTGCTTTCTCCCAAGATGGCCAGTAAGAAACCCCTTCCTTCACATCTCCCAGTGCACTCTGATCACCTAACCATGCGAGCTCACCCCAGCAGAAGACCGAGTGTCTGCCCGCTTGGCAGAAGCAGTTTTCAGTGCGGCAGCCGTCCTGAGCACTCGCATTAAGGTTACCGTCTTCCGTTGTTCTGTAGATTCTTCCAGGCAGGGTCTGACCAAGTGGGATTTTCTCCCACGAAAGCTCATGCAAAAAGAAATGTGTTAGTCTTTAAAAGTGCCCCCGGACTCCTTATTTGTTTCCCAGACGGGGGGGGTGAGATGTGCCAGGGCCCTTGACACGCCGCAGATTTAAACATTGAGTGATGCAGCACTTGCCTAAAAGAAAGCAGGATTTAGAAGCGTGGCACAGATAGATTCCCCAAATCATCGGACTTGCCTTAAGGACCTGCTGCTGCGGAGGCGTCAGTGTTAAACTTGGATGGATTTGGCCTGATTGATGTCAGTCCTAGATACACTGTAGCCCAGGAGACTGTGCCAGCCAACCCACCTCTCTCGGAGGGCGTGAGCCTGTGTCGGAGAAACATAAAATGGCCAGTCTGCAGCATTTAGCAAGTGGGGGTTGGAAGGGAACTTTGAGGCTCATTGAAAACCCACTCAGCGTGTGGAGCACGGCCCGACTTGGTGAAATGCCCTCTTTGGATACGCTCGCTCAGTCCCTCCAGAGACGTTCTCTTTGGATACGCTCGCTCAGCCCCACCAGAGACGTTCTCTTCTGATACGCTCACTCCGCCCCTCCAGAGACGTTCTCTTTGGATACGCTCGCTCAGACCCACCAGAGACGTTCTCTTTGGATACGCTCGCTCAGCCCCACCAGAGACGTTCTCTTCTGATACGCTCGCTCTGCCCCTCCAGAGACGTTCTCTTTGGATACGCTCGCTCAGCCCCACCAGAGACGTTCTCTTCTGATACGCTCGCTCCGCCCCACCAGAGACGTTCTCTTTGGATATGCTCGCTCAGCCCCTCCAGAGACGTTCTCTTCTGATACGCTCGCTCAGCCCCACCAGAGACG
>ML685811.1:1544672-1571116 GCA_007922175.1 Pelusios castaneus
TGCATGGTGTGTGCTCTTCTGGTGAGTGTACTCGAGGAATCAGCCATGGCTTTCATACACAAAGCCTGTCGCCATTTAGGTCTGTTACTCACCTGTACGCTGTGTCCCCATGTTTCGTCCAAGGGAAGATAAAGACATTCAGGCAGGTCAGGGCAGTTAGAACAGGGAAGTGCTGGTCCAGGACTTCAAATGTTGACAAGAACTTTTCATTGCCAGGGTCTCAGGGTGCCTTACTGTGTAGACAGCTGTAAGCTGCACCACGGAAATGCTGCCAGCTCAGGGCTGGAAGGTAGCAACTGAAGCATCACAGCGGGAGTAGTGGAAATGTAGGGACACTCGGGCCAACGTCTGCTCTCACAGTGAGTGCCACACAGTCTCTGCTCTCTCAGCTAAAAGTCAGGCAGCAAATGACAATGCAATTCAAGCAGGATGAAATTCAGGGGGTTGGTTTTTTCGGGGCTTCTGGGTGTTAAGGGAACAGATTCCTCAGTTTCACTGTCTGTGGGTTCATCCCACAAGGCTTATTTTGTGCTTCGAGTGGAATGTGTTCTCCGCAGAGTCAGCAGTCAATGTCACGCAGAATGACCTTTGTTTTAGAGAAGGAAAAGGGCAGGGCAGGGGAGAACAGACGTGGGAACTGTAAGTGTCTATTATGTAGGCTGCGTCTGAGCACTAAATGGCAGCTGCCTCGCAGCAAGGATGGGGCCTGTATCTCTATTTAAAGGTGCGGGGCCCAGAAAGTCACACCTCATCCTAAAGTTAATCCAGGTGTGCCAAGTGAAACTGCGCAGTTCCAGCCTGCTGCCTCATCAAAACGCAGACTGCACAGAGGCCGTAAAGAGGCTCTGATTGGGCTCCCACTTGGGGCCCTGTTGCCAAGGCCTGTCCCCCAGAGCTTGGAGGAGGTCATGAAGCCTCACACCAGGCACTCGGCTCGGCTCAGCTCTATATGGAACTGGAGCCAGCCTGGCCAAGATTTGAACCGGGGTCCCCAGGTGTTTCAAACTGGTTGTTTGCCACATAATGACTTCTCCATAAGAAATTCAGTTAAATCTGGTGCCCCCAGGCTAGAAACTCTGCTGCAGGAGGGGAAATGGCCCTTGTGGAGGATGGAGCAGCCTCTTAGGTACAGCAGCCTGACCCAGCTTGAGGTTCTCTGCAGAGCCACGTGCTGTGGACATGGACACACCAAATTCGATGCCTCCCCTGATCCTTAGCAGCCTCCATTCGCTACCATGCGTGGCCTGCTGAAACCGGCCTGGCAGCCCCGGACTGAGCCTGGTAAAATTCCTTCCGCCCTGGCTCCCGCTTTTCTGGGGGAAGGCCAGGAATTTTCAGTACTGATAAAAATGTAGCAGATCTGCAGGGCGATGGCTAATAAAGCCAGGCAGCTTTGTCCCATCAGTATGTACAAGGGCACTTACCCAATGGGTGTGTTGTACCTGAGACGCCTGTGCTTTGAATACCTAGCACAACACGCTTGGACCTAGGCACAAACTGCTCTGTTAAATGTTTCCAAACTCTCCGTAGCGGGAGCTAATATCCAGACCAATCACGGAACCCGTCCGAACCCTTTTGCATGCTTAAGAAGTCTTTGTGTTCGCTGAGTCCAGTCAGCAGGGGCCTGAATGTGAGTGAAAATCAGGGCCTCGCTATTTAACTCAGTGCTTGCAAAGCACTTCAAAGGTGGAAGGCAGAATATGAAACCAGATCAACTCTCTTCCCTCCCAGCCCTGGCAGGGCAGGCCAGCAGAACTTCAGGGAAGTGTAGGGACTTTCCCACAATGGCCAGCAGCACCAGCGGGAGAGCTGCAGCATTAATTCTGGGCAGCTGAGGCTCTGCAGAACAGATGTGCCCCACAGAAATAGCACACACCTGTTGCAAATATCCAGACCTCGCATTGCTGCATCTAGATTGGCTAAATCCGGGAACGGCCTGCACATCTAGCCAACTGTCTGGCCTGTTGAAAAGCATGCCCCAGCCTGTGCTCAATGAGTGGCTACATAACACGCTGGCTGAATGTCTCGTGCTTTCATCTATCAGTCCAGCCATGTGGTGGCAGGATTAGCTTTTTAGCACAAGGGGTTGAGGCCTGTGTGTTGGCCCTGCAGGTTCCAGGTTCTAGCCCCACCGCTGAGCCTGCTATTCCCCCCAGTGAGCCATTCCATCCGCAAACAGTCATGCTGCAGGCAAGCAGTGACCATTTCCCAACTGGCCATTCCGCAGGGAGCGTGCGAGAGAACATAAGTACGGCTCCAGCGAGAAGGAGTCCCAGCGGGAGCGGGACAGGCGGCAGCGGAGATCCTACTCACCCATGAGGAAACGCAGGAGAGATTCTCCCAGCCACCTGGAAGCTCGCCGCATCACGAGGTAAAGGAATGACCGGGGTCCTTGATTCCCCCAGGAGGCAGGTACGCTGGGGGGCTGCAGGCTCAGCTGTGACCCACTGGCCTAGTCTGTGGAGGGCTGCAGTGGGGATGGACTTTAAGTCCATCATGCTCAGAGACATCACCCTCCAAGCACTCAAGCATCCAGCTGAGGTTTTCCTCCCTGCCTTCCTTTGAGCCCTGAGGCCAGGAGCTCCCCGCAAGGTCAGTCACAGGATCTGTCTACACTGGGGGTGGGATTGCAATTCGATCTCAGGCTATTGAATTACAGAAGGCGAAGGTGAATGATCACAGCAAATTGCTTGCTGGGGGTCTCGTGTCCTCACTGCTCACATTACTTCCTGAAATGCATCGCACTGTGGGTAATAGGTGCAAAGGCTTGTGGGGAGGCAGTCGTCCTCTGCACACTCCCTGTGCCCTCGTCTCTAAAGTTAAAAAAAAAAGCAGAAGAAGCTTTCTGTGCTGTTTCTCTGCTTCAGACACAACAGAGAGGCACAGTGCTGCATGCAGAGAGAGGAATTCATTGAAAACGTCCCAGGACTGCAGGCAGGGGAGGAGCTATGTTGCTATGGTGTAGCAGACAGGAAAAACCAGAAAAGCTGCTCTCTGGCTATATGGACCTAAATTCGAATAGTAGATTTCGACCTCAGTGCTATACCACTTGCAGGGGTGGTGTTAGCAGGTCGAATTACAGCTCCGTGTTTCTCGAATTTACTGCTCTGACAGTGGAGACCCGGGCTGCAGAAAGTCAAGGAAAGCAGCACTGTCAAACTTCACTGTCAGTGTAGACAAGGCCTCAGCCCCCAGCCCCCTCTCCCTTTATCCCCACAGTGCCCGGAAACGCCCGATCCCCTACTACCGACCCAGTCCTTCCTCCTCCAGCAGCGCCAGCAGCTATTCCTCCTGGTACAGCAGAGCCAGTCGCTCTCCCAGCCGCAGCTACAAGAGCAGCCGAAGCAGAAGCTGGAGCAGTAGCAGTGACAGCAGCAGGAGCCGGAGCTCGGGTCCCAGGAGCAGCCGGAGCAGGAGCCAGAGTTACGGCTCCATGGACGACTATGGCAGTATGCGGCGCTAAGCGGGTCCTCCCTGCCATGTGCACCCAGCGGGGTTGTCTCTCCAAATCCCTCTCTCCTCCAGCTGCCCCGGGGAGATTACTAGCTACTACTTATATGATGCAGCCACCAGCGCTCTTGTGCTGGGCAGGCACAGGCCGGGCTGCTCCAGAGAATATGTGGACGTGTCCCAGAGACGGGGTCCGTGCTTTGCAGTGACTCTGTTGAGTATAAACCAAGCCCCGGCCCCACCCTTTCCTTGCCTCTCTCCAGAGAACCATTTCCCAGCTGCTAATCCAGAGAGCCAGTTTGGCTCCTGGCTTCGCCCTGGACAGCAGACAGCAAGTCCCAGTTGTCTGGTGTGGGGAGGGGGTGAAGAGGCATAATTTAAAAGAAAAGAAACTCTCCTCAAGGCATGCAGAAAGAGTCCGCATCTGGCCCTGCGTCTGGCAAAGCTCCCGTTAACTCCAAGCACTGCACCGTGGCCTCTCCCCTACAAAGGGAAAATCCAGAGGCCACTGCAGCATTGATTCACCATCACGTGAGGTGGCATTCCCACTGTGCCCCACTGCCGGCAAAAAATATTTAGTCGTCCTGGGTCAGCCAGTTCCTGCTGTGAATGTGAAGAAAGGAATTCCATTGTGCGTTGCACTGGGTTGGCAGCAGCCATTCCCAACCCCAACCCCCATTTTTCTTTCATGAGTTTGTTTCTCTTCACCCCCTTCTGATCGTGATGGCGAGACGTCAGGTGGAAGTGGGACCAATCAAGGGTTGGGTGCCGGGAGTCCAGGCCAGTGGTCAGGAAATGCAAGGGACCAAAGTCTTGTCAGTTGTGCTTAAGAATCATCAGGCAGTCCTCTTCTGGGAATGGGGCTCTCCAGGGCCACCTCCTGCAAAGAGCTCTTTCCGTGGTAGGATGTCTGTGCTGTGCGATAGAATTCTCCCTGCCGTGTAAGTTCCTGGTCCATGGGGATGCTGGGTCATAGGGCCATGGGGCATTCCAATGAAACGGATTAGGACATAGCACCTGGAAACTCCAGTCATGGACTCCAGCGTGCCAGGAGCTGGAGAAATGCAGAAGGATGGTCCCTGCCCCAAAGAGCTTACATTTTGTGACATCAGCACCCTCTAGTCTTCCCTACTCACTCAAAGGTCAGCTCCCATTTCATACAATGCCTGGCTCAGAGCTGCTCAAAGTGTAGGAGCCTCAACTACAGAGATTTTTTATTTACCATCAGAAAGGAGGAGGAAACCCCGCAGTGGCAGAGACCATCTCTGCGTTTAGTGAAAGCAAAAAGCCCATCCGCTTTACTGACTGGGCAAATTACTCCTATGTTCCCTCCTGCCGCTGCTGCTACTCAGCAATCATCGCAATCGCACCTTGTGGCTAATCCCATCAGGGTTCCATTGTGCTCGGCGCTGTACAATCATACAGGAAATGACATAACAGGTGGATGAGCCAACCACGCAAGGAAATGAGAAAAGACAAATATGCAGATGTGCACAATTAGTAGCAGCAATTGTGGCTCGCCAGCTGCCTAGGCTGGTGTGGAAACTGAGCTGATGGGTCCCAACTATCAGGGAAGGGTCTTTCTCTGCACACTGCCACACACAGGTGGCTAACAGCTTCCCTCCCCTGTGGGAGCCGCAGCCCTAGTAAGGGATAGTGCTGCTTTGTGGCAAGGGAGCTCAGCTGCTGGCTTAGAGGCTGCCTAGGCCACGGGAGCCCAAGGAAACCCTCTCATCACAAAGCAGAGCGTGCAGGGTTAAAAAAGGGTGAACAAAGGAACTGGTCAACTCGAAACTGCCTTCCAGGAGACAGCTAAGAATGGAGGGCTGCCCTGCCCCTGGAGTCTTTATTCTTGGCACCAGACCCCGGCCACGGAGATACGGGATGGAAATTTCTCCTGTGCGTTTGCTGCTGAGGATGTGTGGACAGGCCCAGCCACACATGGCGCAGCGTGTAGCATCCAGCTCCTCCACCCTCCGCCCGCACTTCCCAGAACTCATAAGCAGCCAGGCCTCTGGGAATTGTTCCTCCTGCAGCATCACAGAACCCCTTGGAAGAAAGAATTAGCAGCCACTGCAGCGTTGCGCAGCCGGAAGGCATTGGAGAATTCTCTGTTGCGGGCCTAAGACTCAGTGCCAAGAAATGTGGTTTCAGTCCCAGGCAGAGGGTTACCATCTGAGTCCTGAGCTTGCTGGTGTAGAATACATCCACATGAGCCTTTCACAGCCCTTTGCAGCACTGGGGGAGGCAATCCAGCTCCATCTTAACACCTCCCTGGCTCCAGGTAGATCTTCACTCCAGAGGGGTAGCCGGGTTAGTCTGTTTCAGGCAGAGCTTTGGTAGTTGCTGCTCAGCGCACTTTACTTTCTGCGCTAATGGCAAGCTGGGCACAATGCGGAAGAAGGAAAGGGGGTGTATCCATTAATCTCCCATTTCCTGACGAGGCCCTGGCTCTTGTTTGGGAGGGCAGTGGTTGTCCGTCCAGACTGCATGATAGGTCTGCCTTTCTTTTCTCTTTCCAATGAGCCAGCTGCGCAATTACTGTGATTTGCTGCCTAACAAAGGCCTCTCCCAGGTGCAGGCTAAATTGGCACGAAAGAGTTTCCTTTTCTTGCAACAGCTGGGTCCTTAAAACAGCTAATTTGGAATTAAGACATTTGTTTCCCTCACCTTCCCTTCCCTCTCCGCCCCCCTGCACAATTACTATCCTGCTTAGTCTTAATGACTCAGGGATGTATGGCCTTAAAGGTCCCCAGGAGCCAAGCAGAAAGTTGATCCGCCGCCACTGAGGGGAAATTGTGCATGGAAAGAGATGTGGTTGAAGAACCACCTGCAGCCCCTGAATCATGGAGACTTAAAGTGAACAAGCAAAGCTGGGACATGAAGGGCCAGGTAAATGGGATGTGTGTGTGTGCGGGAAATATAGGGAGATGTGGCTCAACCGCTTAGTGCCCCTCGCGGCTGTTCGTGGTTGTTATTTTCAGGGGTCCGGTAGGAGGTGTGCAACGATCTCTCAGGAGGCCCATTCCCAGAGTGGATGCCCTCATTTCGAAACCCTCGAAGGATTCCTATATTGTGCTCCTGCCACGTAGCACAGGTTGTTTCATCAGCATTCCTGGTCTGCCACGTGCCACGGCCCTGTTTCATGGCGGTTCAGCTCTGTGTAGCGCCAGGCTGTCTTCCGTGAGTTCGCATGTAGTCGCTTGTAGCAGTTAGGGAGAAAGATCCAGCAGATTCCCACATCCCAACCTCTTTAGAAAATAGAAAATGGGGATTCGGGCTAGTGCTGAGCACACAAACTTTCCAAAGTCCCGGCTGGGCATCAAATGCCACCTCGCCCCTTCGTGTGAGTGTTTATATAGTGACATTATAATGTGCTGGGGGACGGGAACGGCGTGTCTCTTTTCTAGATGTTAGCCAGCCTCTCTGCATTCCATGTTTTGCAGCAAGGACTGAGGGATCTTGCTCCCCATCCCCAACACACTGCCCCGTCTGAGGCTCAAACACTGCATCGTTGTTACCCCAGTAGGATGCATTCGCAGTTATTGTTGGCCTAGAACGTTTGACTCAACGCCTAACCCCACCACTGGTGCAAGAATGAACCCTGCACGCACTGAGTACCCAGCCATACGGGTGCAATTACGCACTGGACCAGGCAGTTAAAAGGAGGTGCAGAAAGCAGGCTTTGGGAAAATGGTGTAAATAGTAAAGTATTATGTTGACCTGACTTCCTTACTGGTGGAGACCTACAAAGAAAGTTCCATGTAGTCCTCAATCTGTGTCAATGGGTATGACGTAGATGGACCAGAGGTAAAGAGAGGCCGGCCAGGATTGGGCTCAGCCTACAGGATCCTGCACACGAGCCTGCTGATCCACTCAAGGAGGACTGCCTGTGATATCCCCTGGCAGCTAAAACTCCCTCGGTTTCCCAGTCAGACTTGTACTGGTGTAAACCTATTACATTATTTATTATTAGTGTGATGAGTCTATTTTTAATTCTGTGTCAGACTGGGTGCGACTGGTCATCGTTAACAGTATTTATTTATTCTTATATTTTTGGAATGATAAGTTATTTTTGAAGTTGGCTGTTTCAATGTCTCCATGTCCCCTTCCTTTACAAAGATGGCCGCAGAAGTCTATGACCACGTTGCATCCAGAGAAGGTATTGAAATATCTCACTATAGCTCGTGTTTCAGTTGGTGGTAAGACGTCCACTTTATTGTGATAGAGGGGTGGGGCTGAAAGGTTAATTGGCATCAGAGGGACGCGCTCTGTAGTCTTTTTCCATTGAAAACTAGGGGTCAACACAAAATCTTTGTCCACCCTTCTCCATGCTGGAGCCCAATGGACCCGAAAGAGGATGGCAACATTAAATGGCAAAGAGCTCTCTGTCTGGTTTACAAGTCAGTGATCTCACAGAGGATGTGGGAAGAGACCTGCTGCTTCCTCTCTGGTTAAATAGGAGAGAGAAGAAAAATTTGCAGACCTGCAAAGGGAAATCTGAGAAGAAGAAATGCACATTTCCCTCCTCTCCTTGAACCAGAGCACAAAATGCAACCTGGCTGCTCTGGAGAAGAGTCTCGGGTTCCCTCTGCGGTTGCCACCCACAGGACTTTTGTATGTTGTTTGTTTCCAAGCGGTGATGTAGCCGTGGTAGATACAGGAGACGACCGGACAGAAGAACCAGCAGTCCTGAAGCTGTTTCCTAAACCCCCTCTCGAGTGACAAAGCTCAGCCAAGTTATGGGGTAGGTTGGTTTTTTCACCCATTGCTGAGCTATCTTTAACTTAATTATTTATTTCCGGTACAGTCCAAAATGCAGCCCTGCTTATTGGTTGACATTTGGATTTCTGCCAGTTCCCCTCAAGCTTTTCTGTCTTTTGTGCCTTTTGCCAGCTGCTTTTTATAATGTTGTTTGCTTCTTTGTTGCTTTTGAAGAATTTTGCACCCTGACATCTGCCAATGCTCTACAAAAAGCATCCTTTGTTTAGTGGAAAGGCAACTCGGCCATACATGAATCACTGCTAATCTGAGGCTAGTCGGTGACTCCCAAGGGTGAGGGATTCTCGAGGACATTTGGAACTCTTCACAAGGTTTATCTAAACCTCCTTCCCCCTCCCTTGTTCCTAGAGCCCAATAATGGTTTTAAAGTTCCTACATTCTAGAGCCCAGGGACCTCCCGAGATTCTCCTTTGTAAAATGCACAGTGTTCTAAATCCTATTGCTCTGGGTTTTCTTGACTGCTCGTTGTCCTCTTTTAATCTCTAATATCCCCACACACACACCCCCAAACCTGGAATCCTCATAGTTTTTCTCTCCTGACTCTCCAGATCCTATTTATGCTTCCCTGCAGAACTCCGCCCTTCAGCTTGTGTGCTGAAGGACAAGGAGTCGTGGCATAGTTAAGGCTCATTATCCACTTGCTATTCTTGGTGGGCTGCTACACGTCAGGTCTTTTGCTTTATATTGGTTGTGATGGTTTAAATTTATTTGATTTTAAAGTTATACCAAACTATTTTCTGCAAACAGCCGATCAATGTTATTTTGCTATGCATTGTACATATACTGAAAGTAGCCTGTTATTTAATATTTATTTCTTCTATTTATTGAGCATTATTTAAAGATGATATTTGGGCCCTGCCATTGGGGCGTCACAGACAGGAGCCTGTCAAGTCATTTAAGGAGTTGCCAGCTCTGTCGGAGACATTGTAAGAAAGGAAACTGATGAAGGTATAAATAAAATGGGCTCTGTTGCAGTGGAGGCTTCAGCCAGACCAGCTGGGATGACATTGAGCGAGAATGCCAGTAATTTATAGGGAAGCCTCATTTACATGGAAACAGAGGAGGGAAAAATTCATGAACCAATTTCCGTTCAAGACACAGCTCCTTAAGACGGTATCTGGGAGCAACTGTTTAGCCTGTAATTTGTTGTGCTAGTTGGGAAATTAGACTTGTTCTTCTCCCCCCATGTTTTACTAGAGCTTCTTGGATAACTGAATAGCTCCTGCCTCTGTCTGGAGCATCTGAGCACCTCACAGCCACGCATGGATTGTATCCTCAGACACCCATGGGAGGCTGGGAAGTAGAATGACTTCCTCATGCTCACACAGGGAGGCCAGTGAACCCAGTTGTCCTAAGTCCCAGTCCAATATGCTTTCTGCTAGACCGCCCTTGTTCTTGTCATTCCCTGCTTTGACTCTTTCCCACACGCTTCACACTGGAGCTGCTAACTTTCCCTGCTGAGGAGCGGGGTGGGAACCCCTTTCTGTGTGCGCCTGTGCCAACCTGTGGTGTAGTCCATGGTGCACCGGTGTAAACCATGACCAGTCTCTGGCTTTTCCAGGTTTGAAATTACATGACATGCTAAACAATGTGGCCCAGCTCCTTGGTGAGTGTAAACCAGGGCAGCTCCATTGAGCTCAACAGCAGCTCTCCCGTTACATTCAGGGGGAACTCTTCGGCACTTTATAGCCAAGATTTTCAAAAACAGGTGTCTGAAATTAGGATCCTTAGAGCCGAATTTTTAAAGCTATTTAGTTTCTAACTCCCATGGAAATTAGGCACCTAAATACCCTTTAAAAATCTGGTGCTTGATGCATATTTCAGCATTAAAATAAGTGATGAACCAGCCACAGTTCCCATTGACTTCACTCAGGGATGTCAGGTGCTTGCTCTTTCTGAAGATCTGAGCACTTATTTAGGACACTAAAAATATGAAGTTAGATGTCTAATTGGAGGCATTCAAGATGGAATATTTTAACCCTACTCCTTAATGCCCAGTAGATTTTATGGCTTCCTTACTAGGAAATCAATAGGTCATATGACTTTTGTTGTGGCATAAAAGTTTTTACATGGCAAAGAGAAGCCATACTGCTTAAAATGAAGGGTCATGTATGGCTTCCTGACTAAGGGAAGCCTTTCCTCCGGTGTTCCTAATTACTGATGAAGACCTTCCACTCAGATTTCTGGGGCACCAAATTCAGCATGAGCCAATAGAAGGTCCACAGATGATGACCTGGAAGGTCTTTGGTGAGAAATATCCCAGATCCACTGGCTTGGCAGTCTCGGGATCCCAATGGCAGGGTTCAGTTTCAAATATCATTAACCAAAAATGTGTAGAACAAAGCAAAGGAAAGAAAGGAGAAGAGCTGTTATGGAAATAATGTGTCTCCATCACTCATGTCTGTTGGTCGATCCTTATTAAATTAGACGGAGGCAACTGATCATTTTATTTCATTGTTAAACTACCTTTGACCTCCACTGAGAAGCATACTGTGTTCTTCAGTCTTCCTGAGGTATTTAATTTGTTAGCCTGGTTCAAAGAAAGAAGAAGGGTTCAAATAAAGGTTCTGACAGTATTAGTTCTTGTTACGAACTCGTCTTCTGTGTTCCTTTCACATACACTGAAGGAGGGATTTAGTGGAGTGAGAGATCTGGGACCTGCTTCCACTTCTGTGGTAGCAAATGGGAGTGTTTCCACTGTCTTGGCTCGGAGTCACTGAATAAGAGTAAAGCACGGGCAAGCGGTTTTGAAAGCTTCCCCTCTACAGCTCTGCCTGTGTCCCTCACTGCTCCTCCTCTTCCCTTCCTGGGACCCAACACGGCTCTGCCAGACTAACAGGACACCCGCTGAGCTCTCCTGGGCGCACTACAGAGATCTGACCTGCAACACTCCTGCCCTGCACTTTGCTGATAGGCGATATGAATCTTGCCATGCAGGGATCCTCGAGTCCCTGGTGCAGTCCCCACACTCTGCCAAGGGGACAGTCTTGCAAAATTAATGGCTTTCGGTGGAATGATGCCCACTGGATTCTCTTCCGCCTCTCAGGCCCTATCCCCGATTCACCAGCCCGCTTTCTCCATGGTTGGACTAGAGATGCCAATGCCCCACTAGTGCTGGTGCCAGGGCTTCAGACTTCCACAGAAAAAGCTATTCAAAATAACCAAGTCTAATGGGAAACACTTGGCAGCTCGCCATGCCCCCTGAACCTGCTGTGTTTGGGAGGCTATGGGGGCAATTCTCATCACCCAGCACAATGCATTACACGGTAGCATATTCCCATTAGCAAGAATGGGAGTTACATGTGTAATCGCTGTGCAGTACAAGCCCCAGATATTTCCACTCCTTTTTTATCCTGTTTCAGAAAAACTATTTGTGCTGGAGACCCGTGAGCCAGTCCCTGTAACTAAAACAAAGACAAGGCAGTCTATTTCCATGGCATCCATTGCCTTGTTACGCTGCTGGAGATTTTGGATCCCACCGTGTCTTACAGGAAAGGAATGTCTGCCAGGGTGTAGAATCCATTCGCCAAGCCCGGAAGCTTCTGCAGAACAGGGTGAATTTTGAGGGTCCAAGGTTGTCTAAGCACCCGGTTTGGTCAGGACAACAAGGGAGTCGTGTTCTTCCTGTTTTACAGCCTTCCTAATTGCCCTGCTCATGTCTTCTCCTCCCCCAAGGCAATGCTTACTGCCACTGTCCGGCCAGCCAAGGTTTGCAAGACGTGGACCTGTCCGTTTGTAGGACAATCCGGATTTTCCTGGCTCTGCCCCACCCGCCTCCTGCAATCTCAGCTAGCACGACACTTGGAGAGTCCAGTCCTTCATCGCAGAGTGAGGACGCTGAGCCGCCAGGCAGTGGTCTTGGGCCAATGTTCTGTATTATGCTGCGATGTCACGAGTGCAATGTTGCAAGCTGGACCATCCAACCTCACCAGCTGGATGTGGCTCACGGCGCTGTGGCATCAATACTTTCTCCAGCAAGATAAATGCAATTGGGTGATTATCCTGGCCATAGGCATGACTCCCTCTGCACCAAGTAAATGCCCCAATATGTGTCTCACAGGCTGTTGTTGAATACAAGCCACCCCTCCGCCCCCCACAGCCTGAGAGATGACTCGGCTGCCCTCTGCACTGGCCTCATCTCCTGCCAAACCTAGGGACTGCCCGGCCCTGAATAGGAAACAAACACAGATGTCCTGTATGGGTGGATGGGGGGTTAAAGTCTCTTTCCTACTACCCAGGAGATATTAGCTAAATGTGTGCACTTCAAATTAGGGCCCTCGGAAAGTGACCTGATTCTCCAGAGGGCTGATTTCTGTGAACGCAGCAGCACCTCTCAGACGAATCTCAGCCCCTCCCAAGGCTTCAGCCTCCACGTCTTTCTCCTGCCTATTGAGCTCTCTGTTCTCCTTTTCGCATGTGACTTGCCAGGGCTGGGTTTTCCTGCTGCTTGTGGCCTGAAGCCTTCCACTGGCCTGGGACGTGCTTTTCATTGCTTGATGTGTGCCTGATGATGGTGCCCAGCAATCTGCACGGGGCTCTGCAGCATCCACCCTGCCAGCTGCTCCAGCCAGTACCACATTATTCACCAGAGCTTGTCCAGCTGGCTGTGGCTTCGCCCGCCACTGATTTAAACACCATGGACAATATCATCTTGGCAAACGCTCAGTGTGCCAACACTGAATCAAGTGATGGAACGGCACAGAGCAGAGCCCCGCTCCACCTGGTCCCTTCCCCTCTGCTCAGAGTAGACAGAAATTAGCAACACAAGCCGGATGAGGTGGGCTGGATCTTCAGCCTTTCCCAGATAGATGTTATTTCTTGGGATTAATCTTTATCGCCCTGAATAAACATCAGGATGAGCCGGGGGCTCCTCTTGCCCAGCATATAGTTACAAAGCAATGTGCACCGTAGAGCCGGGGGGAGGTGGTTACTGGCACCGTGGGGGAGAAAGCACTGGCCGCCTGGGCTCTAGGATGAGGCTAGGAAGTCATCTGGGGACGCAGTAGTTAGTCAGAAGAAGCAGAACATGGTGGCTTAGTACAGGACGCCTGGGCTGGAACCTGGAGTCTGTGTGGATGGGGGGCTGGGTTTCCTACTGGAGCCCAAAGATGGGAGATATTCAAGCCCCCGCCACAAAGTCTGTGGCGCTCAGAGTTGACCTGAAGACTTCGCAGGAGGCCCTCTGCCCTTCTGGCTGCTGGACGCTCTATCGCCCTGGAAGGGGTGGGCCTATCAGCAGACTGGCCAGAGGGCCGGGTCATGGGATGGGGCAGACCACCGCAGGGGAGGAGCAGCCATCGATGGCCACCAGCGTGGAGACGGCTGATGGTCCACACCCAGCCTGGAGAGTGCACCAGCTGGTGAGTGACTCCCGCCGAGGAGTTTGGAAGAATGATGACGAGACCTAGCTTGTAAGGGAGCAAAACCCCATCACTACCCAACACCAGTGTCCAGCCTCAATGGGAGCATGTCAGGGTTCGAGGTCCCGTGGGCGTGAGCCCGTTCCATGCAGAGTCCCAGGGACAGCAGCTCTTGCCCTACACACAGAGCTCCCCCAGGATGGAGGGAGTCTAGGCGCCAGTTGTTGTGTGGCTCCTGAGCTCAGGTCTCCAGGGCAGAGCTGGGCAGAACCCCAAGCACTACCTGTGACCCCGCTGAGGCCCTCATCCTGGCTCAGCCCCAAGGTGCAGGGCTTCCCCAAGAGCCCCATGCGGAGTGTGAGGCACAGCAGCCGTCACCAGCTTGTGCCTTATTACCCACCACCTGCTGTAGACAGACGAGGGGAAGTCCTGCCTCTGCGGGTCTGACAGGCAGCAGCCTCGGAGTTCCCGGTTGGCTCCCGTCCTATATAAACCCAGGCGGGTGGGTCAGCAAGTGTCCGGGTAACAGCATTGATTCCTGTAGCTGCTATGACCGTTCCCGCGCTGGAACGCCTGGAGGTACAGAAATAAACCACCGAGCTCCTGGCTCAAGAGCTTGTTGAAACCGTTACAAGAAGCCGTGGGGGCCAGTCTCCACAGGACACTGGTCTCCTAGGGAGCTGCTGGGTGCTCGGCCCTTTCTGAAAATGGAGCCCTTGGGTAACGCTATTTCTGTACATAAAATATAGCGAGAGGCACTCTGCTCCTTGCTGGCTGAGGGCTCAAACAACTTGGTGATGACACTAAGAAAGGACACGGACTCAATTCTAGGGTGGCCTGAGGGGCAGGATCTGCTGAAACACAGCCGCCTCATTGGTTAAGAGTAAGTGAAAGGCAAAATCAATGGCATCACCGGGTGTCACCACAGGGGCATTTCCCTCTTTCCACCGCTTTCCTCTCGCCCCAGACACTAGCGGGGCTCACAATGGGGGGCTCACAATGGAGGCTCACAATGGAGGCTGACACAATGGAGGCTGACACAATGGAGGCTCACAATGTAGGGGATCACAATGGAGGGGCTCACACAATGGAGGATCACAATGGAGGGGATCACAATGGAGGAGCTCACAGTGGAGGCTCACAATTGAGGGGCTCACACAGTGGAGGGGCGATCACAATGGAGGATCACAATGGAGGATCACAATGGAGGGGCTCACAGTGGAGGCTCACAATTGAGGGGCTCACACAGTGGAGGCTCACACAATGGAAGGGCTCACACAATGCCCTGGAGCAATGTGACGTTTCTGATATAATATGAAACTTCTCTTTACAGGCCTCATGGTGCACCAACATCTTCAGTCTATACGTGGAAGAGAGAGAGGGAGACACCAGCCACAAAGCACATGGGACCCCATGGGGCAGTTCCTGAGGCTGTTCTCCTTCTTGGCCATGGAATAGGAGGGGTGGAAGGGGCATGGCTTTAGACAGAAGGGGCCGGGCTGGGGGTTCAATAAACACCCATGGTGGCTGCCCCCCCCTCCCCCCCCCGAATAAGAGGTCAGACTCTACGTGTGCCTCTCCACTCAAGCTCAGTGGGCCCACACTTGAGTGGTGTGGGTTTGGGGGCCTGTGCCTCGACTCTTTTTCCTATGCAGCAACGCCCCTGGCGCCAAGGCAGGCAGGAATGTGTGTGAGCATTCAGCTCAGGCTAGGACAGAGGGAAACTGCCAAGCCAGCCACCATGTCTTTCTGCTGGGACATGGAGCTTCTTCACCCAGCTCACCTCCTGCCACATGGCTTTCTGCCCCCTCCTTCCTCCTGCCCACATTTCCGGTGTCTTTTCCAGGCTTCCTGGGGTAGGTCTGTTTAATGTCCCCCCAGCCCCAACACTTGAGTGTATATGTCCAGTCACGCCCCCAGTCAGCCAGGGAGGGAGGAACCAGCTGAGTGAGTCGTCCGACAGCAGCCCCCATCCTGCACCGACCCAGTTCTTGCCTTTGGAGGGACACATAAGCTGCAGCTCCTGCTGGTAGGGGAGTGGGGAGGGTAGGTAGGGACAGAAGGAGGAGAGGAGGAAGTCAGCCAGAAAGCCATGCAGCAGCTCTTGTGAGGGGTAGGGCCTGGGGAGGGGCGTGAGGTGGGGCCTGGGCCAGAGCAGACATAGCCTGCCCCCACCCATAGACCACCCGGAGCCATCTCCGCTCTCCGATGCCTCCTGCACGGCACGTTTGTTTGAATGGTTTAGACTCTGCCGGCAGACCCCCATTTGTTAGCACTTGCCCTCCCCGTTACGTTTCTCACTCGTGCAAGTGTATATACATATATACCTCCTAACTGTAGTTTCCTCCTCGTGCAGCTGACGAAGGGGGTTGCAGCCCACGAAAGCTTATGCCCGAAGAAATTGGTCAGTCTTTAAGGTGCCCCAGGACTCTCGTTGTTTTTGCTATAAACAGTCTAACACGGCTCCCCTCTGGAACAATGCACCATGTGCGACTGACAGCTGCAGCTGGGAGCTTGCTCTTGCCTGACAAGGTCTTTGAAGGTCAAACAGCCCAGACCAGTTTCAGCAGAAGTTAAAGCTGGTTAAAGCAAGGCTTCATGAGCCCAGCCCTTGGAAACCCTGGGGAAACCCTTCAAAGGAAGCTGGGTCAGGCCCAGGAGCAGAGAAATGTCTGGCCAGCCTTCAGAGGAGAGAGAATGAGGAGGATCCAGCGATGCGATCTGATCATAATTCCATGCACCCCACAGGGCTGGCGACGAGCGTCTCCATCCAGTAATTATAGACCGAAGTCACTAATCACATCACGCCATGGAGCACACGCTCTATTGCCAGCTGGGCGAGGCAGCTGTGGGAAGGGACGGAGCGTGAGTGATGCGAAAGGCACTTCCCCAGGTCTGCTAACACTCTGGGAGCTGGGCTCCCGCCCATGGGGTGAGCTAAACCCAAAACCCCTCATGCACTAAATGAGCCCGCCCACCTGCTACCCTGCCTGGAACTGTGGAGCCCAAGGCTGGCCCCAGCCATCGCTGGAAGGATCCCTGAACCCCCGCTCAGCATGCGGCCCCAGGGAGAGTCCTGAGCTGATACCAGCCCGACCAGAGGTTTCTACAGCGCTCACCACCCACCGTGCTCTCTACAGCGGCCCCGTGCACACTGGTGTCGGTGTTAACCTCTCCAGAGCCCACGGGAGGTGCCAGCTGCAGAGACATCATACAGCTGTCAACTGCCCCCACCCCTGCCCCTGCCCCCCTGGCACTGGGGGGGACAAACGACACTTTCTGTGTGTCAGCACACGTTGCTGCAGCTCAGGGAAGGAGTCAACGCTGTTTGCGCCACAGCTTCCCATTTTGGGAGTGTCAATTGGAGAGGCCAACTGCCCTGGCCAAACCCTCCCCAGCCAGCGCTGCCCCTTCTTGGGGGACAGATGGACACACACGCCCTGCTGCTGAGGGACCATGGGAGAAGCAGACCTGATCCAGGGCTAAATCTAGCTCACAATGCAGATGCTAGCATGGACACGGAACAGCTACCGAGGAATCAGCCATCTCGCCCCAATGCTGGCATCACTGCCCAGGCTGAGTCAGCAGGCTGCTCTGGTGCACACGGCCCTCTCTAAAAGTCTGAGCGCTTGGGCACAGCCCCACCTCGTCACCAAGCCTGGTCCAGCCACAGGCAACAAAGCCGCCCGGGTGTGACTCACGCTCCGCTGCACAGCGCCTGGCACGTGTCCAGACAGCAAAAGCTGAGGGCTCTGAGAAGCTGTGTCGCAGGTGGGTGACATTGGAGGGGACGCACCCAGCCCTGCGCCCCGTGTCTATGAGTAGCCTGCACTACCTCGGCTGCTGTGTCAACATTAGGAAGGGAGAGGGGGGAGAAAAGCGGAAGGAGTGGCGAGTGAGGAAAGCTGCCTAAACTTGGCTGTCCCACCCAAGCATTCCCGGCCCAGGGGGAGAGGTCAGCTGTTGCAGCCCAGATTCTCCAAGAGTGTTTCATCCTCTCTAAAATACTCAGCTGACAGGGCCAGACTGCAGAGCACAACACCCAGCGCCAGACACATAAATAGCAGGCACCCAGCTGGCTGGAATCCTGGAGAAGTTTCTCGACTTGGAGAAGAAATGTTTATTTAAGCTCCTGCCTGGGATCGGAAGGGACTGGTGTCCAGAGACAGAGCAAACGCCTTCTGAAGTTTGGGATTTTCTTGCTTTTCACCAAGGCTTTTTTCTTCCTGCCCCTCTTTCTCTAGTGTGGAATTTAAACAACAGGAACTTTTTCTCTCCTCTGGCTCCCTGCTTCCTGAGTTTGTTTTTCCTTGCCTTCTTAAGTCTACTTATCTCTCCATTTTAAAGTCATTCCTGATTTTATTTTTAGTCTTGTTGGTTTTAGGGAAAGGAGGATTCTCACATAGACTGCCGGAACCCAGGCACAGACGTTCCACCCTCTCTGGTTCGGGTGAGTGGATGAATCTCTCCTAGGAACTAACTGCACTCACGAATAGCGAAGCAAACCCTGACATTACAAGGCGCAGCTTGTCCTCTAAAGCGGATAAAGTTGAAGGAGTTTTGGCCTCAGTCGCTGCTGATTTTGCCTTAGAAGAAAATTATGGCTGACAGCCAGATGCCCTTTTCATGCCATTACCCTAGCAGGCACAGAATTGTCCGAGACCGTTTCAGAGAGCCAGGCCTGTCCTCGCGACTCCTAGATGATGATTTCGGTATGGGCCCCTTCTCTGGGGATCTGACTGCAGATTTATTGGACTGGGCTCGCCCACGGCTGACCAGTACATGGCCCGGTCCACTACGATCAGGAATGGCTCGAACCTCTGGCATGACCCCTTCTGGATACAGCTCCATGTTTGGCGGTTACCCCACAGATCGAAGTCCTGCACCCTGCTCTGGCGAGCCGTGGAAGGTGTGTGTCAATGTGCAAAGCTTTAAACCTGAAGAGCTGACAGTGAAAACCAAGGACGGCTTTGTGGAAGTGTCAGGTGAGTGAGCAGCAGGGAAAAGAGGAGGGAAGTACAGAAAAAGCAAAGATGGAGGCTGGGCAATGAATCTAGGTTCTAAAAAGGAAAGATACACAATCTGAGGCTCAAAGAAATATTTCCAGGAGTTTCTGACAATCCTATGTAAGGGTCTGTTTCTGTTTTTACACTTAGGCAAGACTTGTCTCGGTGGATTAAACTGAATTGTTTAGTTCCCTTGAAGTCAATAGGACGGATCCTGGCAGTAATCACCATGCCCAGTAACAAGGGTTTGCAGGGCGGTCAGAATTAATCAATTCTATTAATTATGGATCATTGCAGAGAGTAGGGTAGCAAAGGGAAATTCCTTTAAAGGGAGAGTCGCAGTCTGCAGGCATTCTGCCAGGCAGGAATGCTGCAGTAATTGCACCCTGCACCACGCAAATAGCCCTAAAGGGACACAACAAACACACACACACAAGAGAGAACAGGAGAGGAAAGGGGCTGAAACCAGAGAGGACCAGAAAGAGTTAAGCGGAGGTTGTAAAATAAGGGAGGGTTAACAACTGGGAGGAAAGCACTCAAGTTAGCAAAGGGTTATCAGGCCATAAAGCTGGGAAATAGAAGGAGAGATTAACAGAGCAGAAACAAAAAAGAAATAAGCTGGGAAGAAAAACAAAAGCCCTTTCTTTATGTTCTGTCTCATCGTTAATTCCTTTAGCAACCCCTGCAATAACACTGATGGGTAGAGCCAATTCAGTGGTGCTGAATGAGGCCATAAGCACCTCCATCAAAACCCTACTGTGATTCCCCAACAATAAATGTAGCATTAAAAATAACATGTTACCAGGAGAACATCAAACGGGCTGAAAAGAAACTGATGAGATCTCTTTGCACAGCCCTGCTAGGTGGGGCTAGGGAAAGGAAGGGTCTGAACTGTAAAAGGGAGAAAAGAAACAGCTCTTGGATCTTCAGCTCTGGTAAATCAGTTTCACTCCACTGCCTTCAGAAGAGTTGTGCTGATTTACACCAGCTGTGGCTCTTCGCAGAGCTGAGCTGTGAGTGCTTTCACTAGCTGCCCCATGCCCTGTGGGAAGAAAGCTAGAAGAGGAGAGTGGAGGAAAAGGAGCAGGCTGTTCCCAGAATCCAGGCCCCGGAGAGCTGCTTTCTGGCTGAAGTTTCAGGAGGGAGACCGGTAGTGCAGAAAAACCAAGTGAAAACAATGGAGAGCAGTGACCCAGTGAGCCAAGTCTTGGGACAACCTTTGGCAGGGGGATGAACTACAGCAGCCCCAGTGACCTCATCAGGCTTGGCTTTCTGGGAGTCAAAGAGGTAAGCAAGTTTAGGGAACCCACCACAAAAGTGACTGCGGGCAGGATGAAGGCCAGGGAGAGGAGGAAAGTTTTCCCTTTCCCAACAGGACTTTGAGAGGTGGGGTGGAGGGGATTCTGGCTGACAAACTCTCTTTGAAAGGGGTAAGTAAGCTTTGGACAGGATGAACCAAAGAAAATGCCACCCCTATTCTGTTCGGTCTATTGCTCTAGGAGTGCCCTGGGAGCTGAGCTGTTAATCTGTAGTCAGCATTTCTGCGCTGCCTGAGAGGCACCCTCCTCTCCCTCGATCTGGTCCTTGACACCTGGTCTGTGGGCCACATCAGCTACGGGGTAGAATGGGGGTAACTCCTAACAGGTGAGGTCCAGGGGAGTTGCACGGTGCACCCACTCCCTGTAGGGCAGAATCTGCCTTGGAAAGAGAACCCAGGAGCAGCAGCTAGAAACCAGTTTTCTTCCTGCTGTGTGATGGTCCCTCTGGGGAAGCACACCCCGCCCCATAAATGGAGTTAGTGACCACGGTGAATTCTGGCACTGGGAAAGCAACTGCAGCAGATGTAGTTGGGGGCTGGTTCAGGATTGGAGCTGTGCATATAACTGACTTCTTCTGGCCCAGTGGCTAAATCAAAAAAAAAGTGAGGAAATGAGTCAGTTTGGGCCAAATGTAGCATTTTGTTTCATTTATGGATTTTATGCATCGAAACCAATAAAAATCAAGTCACATTTGAGTGAAGTCAGTCTGAAATCAAATAATTGAAATGTTTGATTTAGAAAATAGCAGAACCAAACATTTTGGTTTTTTTCAGAATGGGGTGGGGATGACTGAAACAACTTGCTGAACTCTGTGCAAAGTCACAGAATGTTTAAGTCAACTTGAACTGCGTCTTTCAGTGGGGAAAAAAAGTTCTTGTCTTTAAAATTTCACCCCACACTAGTCTGGACGCTATTTATCATAACGTCATTCACTGGCACCACTCCTGATTTACGCAAATGCGGTTCTTGGTCCACCTCTTTACTGTAATTGTAGTTATCTTCGGCCTCTGACGTCCATACCTGCCATGTCATAAAGAATCACAGCGCATCCACTTGGAGCGTTTAAACACGGAACAAGGAAGGCCCAGTCTGGTTTTCTGCCATTCTGTAGCTTTGCAGACATGCCCCAGGTTTAATTAGAGGCATCTGCCGGGAACAAGCAGCAATAATGTTCACCTTTAGCTCTGCTTTCTAACACACCATGTTCCAATGAAACTATTTGCTGCAGTCTGGAATTTAACCCCAGAGTTGCTGAATTCGAATATTGAGCACTATGTAGCACAGGATGCTTTGCTGGCCATTTTTATTGGCTAAGAAGTGTCCAAGTGTGCCAGATACTGTAGCACAGGATGGAGGTTCAGGCTTCAAGTAGCTCACACTGAAAGAACAACCAGTTAAAGAGCCTGTGGCCCTTTTAAAGGCTAACGTTTTCATGACATGGGTGAACCCCTTCTACATCTGCCAAAAGGGGATTCATGAGCGATAAGTAAAATTCTTAGTCTTTAACAGGACTTCTTGTTTGTTTTGCTGAACGAGACTAACACGGCCACCCCTCTGGAACTAGTTAAAGAGTGATTTTCTCACCCTCCTGGTTGTGAAGAAAAGGGTGAAAGTGTTGTCTAAGTGTGAGCCTAAGACCGCAGAGGGCATTTTGTCATGGTTTTAATGTCATGATTTTGGGGCAGGGGAAGGGGCTGAATCAGGAATTTTAAATGCTTGGCTGAGTGAGCAGGGAAGTTCAATGCACATTGGTAATTCCACGTTTCATGCAATGTTGATGTTCGTGTAGCAAACTGCAGCCATACACAGAGAGATCTCCCGTGGTCACTCCATTCCTTCAGCACCCAAAACATAGGCTGACAGGTGAGCCCCACTACCTAAGAGGGAGCCTGGTCAGGAAGGAGACAGAGAAGAGCATAGAAAGAGGGTCTAATAGCAGCCACTAGTGGGAGACATAATCCCATGTATTGGCATGAACAGTTTGTTGGAAGGCTTGGGGCCTGAGGTCAAAGGCCTCCTGGAGGAGATTACTTTTAAGGTAATTCATTTTGAAATAGAAAGTGGAGGTGTGGATTGTCATAGTCATCCACAAGATACAGCCTTACTTCTTTTCAGCTACTGCTACTTCTCCAGGTCTCCTACACTGAATCACACTCAGGTTCGTGGCCATTTGCCGTAACACTAGAGGGGACACTCTCTAGGGCATAGATGCTGGTGCAGGACACATGAAGTGCACAGCTGGCGTTTGATCAGCACCCATTCTTACGTGCACTCAAAAGTTCAGGTGCGTTCCCCAAGGTTAGCCTTGACCTATCCCCATTGTCCGGGGCCCTCTGCTCATTACAGAAATCATGAGCAACCAGGGGTGTCAGAAAACTGGACTCACCGCCCCTTCACCACTCAACTCTTCGGGTTATTTAAACTTTCTCGCCTGTGAATTCCAAGTAGATTTTCCTAGCTGTTTTATTGATCTGTAGCAACCTCGAGCTGTTCGAATGATTTCATTTTGCTAAGTGAAAAACCCTTCTATGCTGCGTTCTGTGTATTTTCTTTAATGTACAATTGCTGTCAAACCCCCTCCTCCCATCTCTTGCCACAAAACCTTGTAATGGCTCTGACTGGTTCGAGGATGCTGAGAACTTTGGATTGGGGACATTTCAGGGCTTGTTGAAGCCAATAGCAAAGCTCCCATTGGCTTTAGTAGTGCAGTATCAGGGCCTCAGCAAGCACAGCCTGGTTGGCCTATTCCCATTCTGGATTTGCAGTACATGGAGGTGAGAACAGGTTTTTCTTTATTTGTCTCATCTAGAACCTGGAGCGTCCATATGCTTTTCACTCTAATAAAATTAGACCTTCAACAAAGGTTGTCTTAGAATAGTGTTGCTCAACTTCTTCCATACCTAGCCATGGCTTTAGACCCTCCCTACTATCTGTCCAGGATCCTCTCCCATTTAGCAATATGGAAAGGGCAGGGTAGTTGTGAGCCCAGGACACCTTCTCACAACTCTGCATTGAGAAACTGGGCCTGCGTATCTTCTCACATTGGTGTAAATCAGGAATCACACACTACTGAAGCTAATAAGGTCACACGGGTATAAAACTGGTGCAAGGGAAAGCAGAATTAGGCCCACTAACTAGGTGCAGAAGACAGGCTTCCTTCTATGTTTCCTGTTCGCTGTTAAATGTGTGGCAGGTTCCTTCACCATCAGGTTATTTTGATTCTAGAAAGATTCTTGAGCTCTGCTGAGTCAACCTGTGAAGAGAGATTTGAACGTGGAGGGAGGAAAGGAAGCCAAGTAGCACTTATCTTTTCTCTGTTGGAAAAACAGCCCTTTGAGATAGTGATGTTGTGTGTTCCTGTCCCCCCCAGGTAAACATGAAGAGCAACAGGAAGAAGGAGGAATAGTCTCCAAGAACTTCACCAAGAAAATCCAGTATGTATAATGTATACAGCAGTTTCTCAGCTATTGCTTCCCCACATGGGGATATTACTCCATACAGACGAACAGAGCTTAGGAATGATAATGAGTCACTTATTTTTAAGCGCATGAAATTACCTTCTGAGCAAGCAAGCAATTCACTGTCCCTCAGCATACTCAGTAACTATCCACTGAAGCCAGCTGCCCTCACTCTGCTCCCTCCCTGCCACCCTCTCGCCTCGTACAGATTGTCTCTGCACGGGCAGATTATGTCCCTGATGCACATCCTTCCTCCTGACATCTGGCTGGGGTTAATACAGATACTAACGTATTGTCATGGGGAAACTGGTGACCTCACTGGCTTGAAAGGGTGACCTGCAAGTGCATGTACTGGAGTCAATCACAAGAAACTGAATGCAATACCCAGACCGATGCTGAAATTACTCCCTAACATAGAGGTCAACCCTGCCAGAGACCACCAGCTCCTTCTACTTTGCCTGGCATTGGCAGACCCCACCATTGATGGGCTGAAGTTTCATTTTTGGGGGCTTTCTAGGTGATTTAGAGACACAATTTCCACTGAAATTGGAGTTGTATACCTAAAACCCTTGGACAGCTTTGAAAACCACAGCCATAAAGTCTAGGTCACTGTAGCTAAGTGGGAAACATCAATTGGTGAGATGTTTTTGTCTGAAAAGTGTTGAACTCCCTGCCTGCAAACCACATTGCTTCATGGTTTGTTATTACAAACCCAAGTCTGTATTTGCGCAAGAGATTCCAGGGGCCAAGTTCACCCATGAGTAATCATATTGACTTCTGTGTGGTTACACCGGGAGTGAATTTAGGCCTATGACTCCACAATATATTTTATACTATTTAAGAGTACATGAGTAATAATAACAAAACACACACACACCAAACCCCCCTAAGTCCTCAATACTTGCACTGTGTGAATGATTCATACTCCAGAACTCTCTCTGAAGTGTGCAGTCACAAGACTGCACAGTTGATGGCAAAGCTCCTGCCTCTCATCAGTTCAAATCCAGTCCAGTTTGGCAGTGGCAGGGAACGGTATTTCCACACAGTGGAATGAGTGAGATGAGTTGATGTCTCACTCAATCCAGTTCCTTCTAAAGAGGCCACTTATCGGAAGTCTTTAAAAAGAAGCCAAAGACAACACCTCTTATCCCTGCTGGATGTGGGACGGCGTGGGGTTCCCGGTGGGGAGAGGGTCCCTTTAGGTTAGGATTGAGGATTAATGTGAATCCAAACAAACCCTGAGCCCAAACACACCCAAAATTCACTGCTGGCTTCTCAAGAACCTGTCAAATCGAACTCCAGACCCACATTTCTCTCAGCTTCAAGGCAGTTCAATTCTGATTGCAAACTTGTGGCTTTTTAAAGGAAATGCATGTTGATAGGGAAACTAATTTATATTAAGCTTGGGGGGCAGGAGACCTAGATTCTATTTCCTTCTCTGTCATTGACCTGCTGTGTCACTTAAACCTCTGTGCCTCAGATTCCAGCCTGCCAAACAGGAGTGACACCTTACCCAGCTTTGTAATGCACTTTAAGCTCGGCAGACAACGTGCTCTATAGAAGAGCCAAGCATTAGAAATCAGCAAACGTTGGCCAATTCCAATTTTAACTTCACCATCTGACAGTTTCTTTCCCACCACAAAGGTACAAAGGCTATGTCTACACTAGAAAAGATAAGTCAACTTTATTACGTCAGCTTAATAAGGTCGACTTTAAGGTGATCTTATTAAGTTGACTTAACAAAAGTCGACTTAACTTTTCTAGTGTAGACATAGCCCCTTTTTGACCTTATTAAGTCAACTTAACACCTTGTCGGCTTAATAAGGCTGATTTAGGGGCTAATCTCCGTCCACACTGGCTTAAGTCGACCTAAAAGGAGGTGTTAAGTCGACTTAAGGAAAGCCCAGTGTGGATGCGGAGTAGTTTAAGTCGACTTAAGCTTCCTTAAGTTGACCTACCTTGTAGGTGTAGACGCACCCAAATTGCGGTTGGGGTGTCAGTGTTTAGCTTTAATGTGTACATTTAACCTTAAGCTTCTGTCTATGTAAAATATGGACGGGGGAGACCTGAATGTCACAAGATGTTTTGCAAATAGCCTTTCCATTACCAGGAAAGTCAAAGCTGGACAGGACAGGATGGAGAGGAACAAGGCTGGCCGAGTGGTAGGGGTTATAGAGGGTGGGCATTTCCAGCTCACAGCAGGACTTGACAGATTTATTTTCTGTGATATTCATGGCTGTGGCAGAGTGAGGCAAGTCGCGTGGTGGATCTGTAGCATGAAGCGAATGTCTCATTAGCTCATGGGGCTTATAAATATTTCATGACTAAGGCAAAAGAAAAGATATTTTCTTAACATTTACTCAGTTTTAATCCTCTGTGTGACTATATTTTTGGAGTTGGCTGGAATGGTCCTTTCAGGGGAAATAAAGATGAAGCAGGGGGTGGGGAGGGGGGCAAGGAAATTACATCGTTACCTCTAAAAACTAGTGGGGTGGGAGTAGCCAAAACTTGAGAAAAGCATATTCAGACTTTAAAAAAAAAGTTTTTGAAAAAATATCTAACTCAAAAGTTGCTCGCTCTTTAAAGGGCAATGAAAAGGGCACAGCATGGAAATGAAGGCCCCTGCCCAGGAAAACACGCAACACTGTTCATAACTTAGAGTGTCAATGGGATGCTTCTGTGTTGAAAGATATCTACGTGCTCAGGTGCTTTGCCGGACTGGGACCAAACCCCCAGATGCACCAGAGGAGGCTTGGATTGGTCTTTCAATAGGGCCATTTAACAAGTGAGAAGCAGCAGATACATGGATCTTCCCCCAACTTATTGCATGGTGAAACTGCCTGATCAGAACTGGTAAAGGGAAGAGCTTTTTCAGAATAATGCAAATGGGTCTGGTTAGTCAGAGGGGCCATCAATGAAATGAGAGCTCCGGGTGCTGGGAGGCTAGCTTTTTACCTGACCAGCAGGGAACGGCTGCACAACTGTCTGGAGCACCGTCCGTGGGCTATAATGGCCCCTGGGGGGTGTTCTGGCCCCTGGGGAGTGTGTGTCCCCTGTTCGGAGTGGATT
>ML685811.1:1571126-1608967 GCA_007922175.1 Pelusios castaneus
TCCCCTGTTCGGAGTGGATTTAGGTTTGTGGATCAGTGGCCATTCCCTTGCCAAGCCTCCAACATTAGCTACCCAGGGCCTGTTACCATTGTCCTGCACCAGGCAGCCTCCTTTAAACCAGTGCAAAGCAAATGCCAGAGCAGTTTCCCCAACCCCCGTGAATGCATGGCACTCTCTCTTTGCACTGGTGCGAATGATGAGGGTCAGACCTGTGGGGTTCAGCATGATGGGTTTCTTTGGGGAAAAAAATCAAACCAAACTCTGTAAGGAGGCTTCTCTGCCTGGATGTGAAGTGCAAGCGAACCTGTCTGTCTGAGTACCAACCGGCTGGGTGAGACTGCGAGCGACAGTCCAGCTTACGCCGCCCAGCCCAGGAAAGCTTAGTAATCAGTCAGAGAGGCTCCTTATTTGGACACGAGTTTTTGCGGTGACGCAGGCTGTAACATAAAGATGATTTACTTGTGCTTTGCAGAAGCTTGAACTGCAGAGGCCGTGAGTGACATCAAGTCAGACATATCTGCCAAGGAGATTAAACAGAGAGCCTTGTAGTGAGTGAAAAGAGAGGCTAAGAAAGGTTTTTAAACTTACACAGAAACAAACAGAATCCTGTGGCCCTTTTAAAGACGAACTGATTTATTTATCACATGAGCTTTTGTAGGAGAAAATCCCAGTCTTGCGATAAATAACTCAAAGCTCTTGCAATAAATAAATCTGTTCGTCTTTAAAAGTGCCGCAGGACTCTGTTTGTTTCTCTGCAACAGACTAGCACAGCTCCCCCTTTGGAACTTGAGTACATGCACAGTTCTAACAACAATACAAGTCATTACCAATTCTTCATGTAGGTAAATGAATTTATGGACCTGTTTGAGGTTTATTAATTGAATATAAATCATTCTTTGTACATCTCGACACTTTTTCCATCTGGGATTCTCTTTACAGACAGCAGTCGATCTAGTCTCACAAAAACCCTTCACTACCATTATCACAGACAGGGAAACCGAGGCACATAGTGATCTAATTCAGTGCCCTTCTCAGCTCTGTGCCAGGAGTCGGTAAAGTCCCAGGGCTCTTGATTCCGAGGCCTGTGCATTAGCCACAGGACCATTCTTCCTAAATTCATTTCATCCAATTTGCTAATGACCATATACTCTGAAAGTTAGCTATTCTATCTCCGTACCACAGAGAGTTTCCACTGAGGAGTACGGCTCAGTTGCCAAGAAATGAACCCTGCAATGTTTAATTGCCATTTATTAGCAACAGGTGAGCCTGCCCCAGTGTGTTAACCCTGAGCCATGGAGACGTTTTATTTGACATGATGGTCCCTCCAACTGAATTATCCCCTATCCGTCTAGGTGTAAGGGACAGATTACTGAGGGACTTGCCCCTGCTTTTCTATGGAGAGCTGTGTTCTCCAGCAGCCTTTTGGGCTATTTGCCAGCAGACAATATGAAGAGAGAAAAGTAAGTAATGATGCAGGAGCATCGAATGCTGTGATCCTAAAATGGGATTCCCACAAACCCCGGGTTGGAAAATATAACTCTGGTAACAATCACAAGTGCCTGCATGAAAAATACAAGGGAAAGTGACTTCATGGACACTGAAGAATAGCGAATGGCAGACCCATTCATTTTCCATTCCTCTTTTCAGACTTCCGTATGAGGTGGATCCCATCACAGTTTTTGCTTCCTTATCTCCAGAGGGTCTGCTGATCATTGAAGCTCCACAGATACCTCCTTATTGCCAGTATGGAGACAGCAGCTATGGCAATGAAATCCCAATGGACAGCCAAGAAGCAACGTGTGCTTGAAGTGTCTTCCCCATTCCCCTTTCTTCCCGCTCCCTCCCTGGAAAGATTTCTCTCCAATTCCAGATGTTATAGTATTAGATGAATGGAAGTGTACATTGGATATTTTCTTAAAGGGCCCTGTTTCCTCGTATCTTATAAACGTATTCCTGTTCCAAGCAGATTCATTTTGCACTGGGAGAAGGTGATTGGCTGTAGGCCTCTAGTATCGTTACTAATGTAGTTCTGTGCATTACAGGTGCACTTAGCTGGCCAAAGAGAGATCTGAGCCCTGTCATGCAAGGCACACACAGTAGTAGAGAGTCCCTGCCTCAATGACCTTACAATCTAGGCTGATGGAGGATTGGAGGCAAAAGAACTTGCCAGTGTCACTGGCTGAGCCAGGAATTGAACACAGCTCTCCTGACCACCCAGGCGGGTGCCTTAGTTACTAGACCACACTGCGTTTCCCTAGGAGGGCTCACTTATTTTTTTCCATTCCCTGACACTGAGCAGCGTGGAGCAGTGAATTTATCATACCGAGGTCCAAGCAGGCGTTGAAATCCCTCTACAAACTGCTCCTGGGCTGTGCTCCTAGTCCTAGGCTGGTCTTACTGAAACTGGGGTAGACAATTCCATAACTCCAACTTCTCTCTTTGACATTTCCCCCTCAGCAATAAGTATCCAGTACGGCCCACAATTTGAAAGGTCTTACATGCTCCACTATTGTTTATCTGTATATCAGACATTAAAAAATGGATGTCTTCTTTATTATTTTGCTACACGTTAAAGAGATGGAATATTTATGAGAATAGCAAAAAAGTTTTCTCTTCAGTTAAAGTGTAACTCTGTAATGATACCAGTTGTGTGTCTGTCATTATTTGAACTACTGCTCTTTAAAATGCCTCTTACCAGCACCAGGACTAGTGAAAGACGGATGTTGCTTTGTAGGCAGGCAAACGGACAGCTCTAAAAGGTAAAATCTGGGCATATTTTGAACCTTTTTTCTGAAGAGGACTTGGGCTTTCATCTGACAAACTTGATAAATAAAACTAGTTGACATTCTTAGTTGTGTTTGTCTTTCCAGAAACCAACTAGGATTTGATTGGCTTGGGTTAAGGCGGAAAGTCTGCTCTCCAAAGGAGGGGTGGGTGCCATAGAAGTTCATGCTGGGAGGTGTGGGTTGGGACAAGAGGAGCCAGTTAAGTTGAGCTGGTTGATAATTGACATGATATTTACAGTGGGAGCTGGGTACAGCAAGTGGCCAGCTTATCTACACAAACATATTGATCTAGGCTCCTTTTTGCCTATAACCCTGCTAGAAAGAAATTCTTTTGGTAGGGGGAGGCAGGAAAAGGGAGAACAGATGGACACAAGGAAATCCTGCCAAAGCATCCCCTGGCCATCTTATTTTTTCCCCAGCCACGAGCCCGTTGGAGCTCCCAGCCTCCCACTGCTGTCAATCACTTCAAGGTTGACTTGAATGGGGCTGGGATTGAACCTTAGGGTAGCGAGAGACGGCTGAAAGGGCATTCCAGCAAGAACAGCTGATTATGACCCAGCACCCTGCACCTCTTGTTTTGTATGGACTACGCAGCTGCTCTTAGGGTTAATCCTTTGTATTGCAGTAGGGCCAAGATCCTATTGTGCTAGACACTATGAACCTGGGAAAGGCTATTCCCTGCCCGAAAGAGGTTCCAGTTTAACAGAGAAAACATAAGGCAGGCAAGCAGGTGGGGACTGGAGATGAGGGAGAACAGGAATAGACTGTTTTAACACAGATTAGCTCTGTGCACAATTCAGAGCTAATCAGAAGCAGCAATCATTACTTACCCCCGGCTGAGCTGTTATCAGGCCATTTGTGAATGCCTTATGGAAGAGAGGATTTTAAGGATGAGACCAGAAAGAAGGGGGATAGTGGTATAATAATTGGGCCAGCTTATTTACCCTAATTATACAATCACTGTGAAAGGTGAGTGCAAATTCATAAAACATCACAATAACCCACAACAAATGTGGATGGGGAAGGGTGCAGAAGTGAGGCTGAATCAGTTCAAACAAAAAGGCCTCCTGACGTAATTCCAGAATGGTGATAAGATGATGCCAGCGACACAAGAAAAGTGTGGGACTGGACTCAGTGAACCAAAACTGGTGTGTGGGGAATTTAGGCTTAACTGGTTAGCAAAATAATGAGCTGATGAACAATTCTGCCCACCTCTCCCTTGCCATTTGGGGGGCCTAAAAGACAAGATGGTCCGGGGTGGGCAGGGGAGAATCCAGAAGTGAACACAATTGCTTTCACCCACACACCCTGCCATTTTCTGGGACCCCAGGAACCCTCAGATACCATTGGGCTGTCATCATCCTGAGCCTTAGCAATGTCTTGACCAGGTCCCACCAAAGCGAGGGACACAGATGAGAGTGTCACCTCCACTGGCTCTGATCAAATTTTGCTACCATCTGGGATGTGACTTTCTTGTCTAACCCCACCCTCTACCATCCATGTGTCCTTTCCTTCCCCATCTCATTCAGATCCCTCTCCTTTTGTCTTCTGGTGAATAAGTGTCTGGCTTAATTTTGCAACAGAGCGGTAAGCCTGTGACCAAGGAGGGGGGTCAAAAGCAGGGTCCTAAATAGCCCAATCTTGCTACAAGTTTGTCAGGGCCCATAGGAGCGAATAAGACCATGTGCCAGGCCTGTGTTTCTCCAGCAGTGAGGATGCACATGAGATTCTGTACCAGAAACAGAAGCTACATTTTCTGTGTTTGCTGTTCTTTTCTCTCTCTCTCTCTCTCTCTCTCACACACACACACACACACCCATTTTGTTTACATTGTCTTGCTTTGTCTTCTAGGAAACAGAACTGGACTTTACCAACCCCAGTGGGACCAAGAACTCCATCCCCTCTCAACTAACTTTTTTCCTCTTGTCCCCCAAAAAGGCTGTACTTATCACCTTTAATACCATCTGAGAGCCTGGCAACTGTGGGGAGGGTCCTTCACACTACAGATAAAGGGAAAGAAAACAAGGGATAACATTCAAATGAAAGGCTTATTTTATAGTTTACATTTCAAAGGATTTAACTGTTTTCTTTTTCTGTATCTTGAATGTGTTGAATGGTGTGATTGCCCTGGTCCTAAGCAGACTACGGCCCTCTGGATATCAACTCCCCAACTTCTGTTAAAATTGCTTCACGATGGACAGTAACAGGATCGTGTTAACACCTCTGACTCTGGGCATATACCTTTAATCAAAGTTCATACGGCAGTGATGGCATTAAAGTTAGGAGTTTCCTTCCCAGAGGAAAAAGTGTCCTTGTCACACATACAACCCAAGCCAGCTCAAATGGCCAGCCTGGTTGGGAGTCTCCGCAAAGCCCAAATATTGAACAACTAGCCCACACTAACAGAGCTCCACTCTGCCCAATGGAGGACATCCAGTTGGATTTGAGGAACATTCGTGGGCCAATGTGTCAAACTATTATCACTCAAGGTGACCTTTCCCCACCCAGCTATAACATCAGGCCAGTAAACTTGTCCAATCCTCAGGCATCTCTTGGTAATCTTGCATCTTAAGATCATTTTACAGCTGTCTGGTAATTGATCGCTCCATTTCCTAGAAATACAAAACATTGCTCCACCCTATCATGCAAGATCAGCCTCTGGCTTGTGAGCCGCAGAACTATCATCCTCTTACCAGCTCAACAAATCCTCCAGACTTCTCTCTTCTTGCTCTGCAAGTGCCCAATGGATCACTCCGTGGATGAAGCTATTTCAGCTACGTATCTGGCGGGAGTATTGGCAAAGGATTTATTATGGGCTCTTGAATAACCTTTATAATAAGCTCTAAGGAGGTTGCAGCACGATGTGAGATTTGTTAATACGACTTTATAAAGAATTGGCAAACTTGGACCATGTTAGTATGCTGCTAGGATCCTACAGCTTTATTTGTAATTAAGCTGGAGCCCACAGAGAGGAAGGTAGTCGGGTTAGGTACAAATCGAGGTAACTGGAATGGAACCAATTCCTCTCGTCACAATGGATATGAATTAGTTTCCTTGCCTTGCAGGCTGTAGGGAGATCCGTAGTATTAGGTTTATTTGCTTGCTTAGTTGATCCTTTAAATAGTTTTGTTAAAACAAAATACACTTTTCAGCCACCAAATAGTCTCACAAGACTGGACAATAGAGCAAATTGCTTATTTGAATATGGCTTTCCCCCCCTTCCAGCATATATTGAATGGAAGAATTTATCACCTGACACGAAACTGTGGAGAGAGAGTGTTTTCCCTCAGGTACAGCTGAAGCACAATTTACTGAGCCATATCTTCAGATTGCAGAAAACATCTTAGCTTTGTTGATCTCAATGAATTAATATTGATCTGTACCAGTTGAGTATCCGCTCTACGGTCTTTTTGACCATACATACTGAATACCGTAGCTTAGTCCTCCTTATTTTTCCTCCAGCGTTTCTTGTGTCTCTCAGTTGACTATGACCTTCTTTGAAATGCTGCCAGCCCTTGCCCTTACTGCGGCTCTGATCTCTCTGTAAGAGCCCTGCTTTGACCAACCTCGGCTCAGACAACCATGCCTTTTTGTTGCTGTTGTTGAGTCAGAATTTTGATTTTGCTGTTCTGTTTTGTTTGTTGGAAGCTTTAAGCTAGATGAGTATTCTGATGATGTTCTAGAAGAAGGAACACTGTCATCCTGACTCTGCCACAACCTTGCCGTGGTGGCCTTCAGCAACCCTCCTATGTCTTCTCTGTGCCGCTATGTCCCACTTTCCCCGTGCGTAAATTTGAAAGCATCTGTGCGCGTTAAGAAGTTCAGGTTTTGATGTTGTCTTGTAAGGGCTGGGTTATTAATTATTGCCTAGTGGATAGACCACTGGAGGGGTCTCAAGTGGCTCACCTGAGGCAAATCAATTAACTTCTTTATGCCTCAGCTTCCCCACTGAAAAATGAGCCTTTGAAAGTGCTTTGACATCTACAGATCAAAACCCCTGTACAAGAACAAGGTGGTATTATTATTACTGTTGTTCATTTCCAGCTTTGGGTAGTCTGGACACCAAGCTGGGGAAAATTAAATAGTTTTGACTGAGTTCCCGTTACAGTTTGGGATGCAGTTGAGCTTTAGCAAGTTACAAGCCCTCTCTTACAACAATGGCTTAAAACGCCCCTGCGAATCCCCCTGAAGGGAAGCCAATGAGTTGTACGTGGCTTGAACAGTGAAAATTCCCAAGCACACCACCATGCTGTGAGCACAGTGAGTGGAAGTTGATTATCCATAGCTGTATTGAAGCTGTAATCGTAGCAGTTATTAATTAGTTGTTATTGCTTACTCAAAGCACCTGTTTAGCATGCAGCACTGTAGCATCCGGGTGTCATTCAAAGCGAGTGATGCTCAGCAGGTGCAGGATCCAAAGCTCAGATGCAGACAAAGGGAGTCTTTCTATTTCCTCGAATTGGCTTTGAATCTAGCCTAGGGCATTTTGTGTCATTAAGAATGCTGAGTTAAAAACACAGCCTCACATGTTCAGCTTTAATGTAGTTTTTATTGGTTACCAATAAAAACAAAAACCACACACTGGAAATATAAAGTCCTTAGCAATCACTCTACTCACATTCTAATTCATCCAGATCACCCCTCTGCCCTCATTGGCAGGACTCTGGTGAGTAACAACTTGTGGGAATGGACCCTTAATTTTTATTCAGAAGTTCAAGCAGATTTTAATCTTCCTATAATCTAGGTCCTTTGGGGGCACACACCTGTAGCCTAGCTAATGATATTCATTTATAAAAACGTGCCTTCTACAGTTTTAAAATCAAGATTGAGTGTCTTTCTAGAAGGTCTAGAAGATGTTTGGGGGAAATTCTATGGCGTTGTTCTACAGGAGGTCAGATTAGATGACGACAGGGGTCCCTTCTGGCCTTGGAATCTATGAAACTATGAAAGTGATATCGTGTTCTGTGGTGTTATGGGCTGTCACGCTATGGCCCATAAAGACAGATTACATCATGAGACGAAATTACATCATACTGTGAACGTACAGTTCACCTCTCATTGACAGGTGCCTCGTATAACAATATAATCCATTGTCATCTATTTCCCCTAGCTGTAGGATGTCTTGCTAGCACATACACACTAGTTATTCATAAGAGCAACTAGTCTTAATCTTGAAATGGAGAAACTAGAAAAGAAGTGAAGGTGAAAGGTGGAGTTTTAGGGTTACAAATCTGACTATCCCCTTGGCATACACCAGGTCACTCAAGTCCACGAGCTGACATATATCCACTCCCAATGACTCGATTGTTCACCATCTTAAAATCAAAGAATTTGTTTGGGTCTTTCTCCACTCCCTCAAAACCACACTTTATTCTACACCACCCTCCATGATCTGGAGTGCGGGAAAATGTAAGCTTCTATTTCTGCCTCAGAGCACGCTCTCTGCATGCCTCATTGATAGGTGTCCTACACCTAGACCATCCCCAACCCCTCTCTCTGGCCCAAAGACTATTTAAGTATTTATCTACAGTGGAATAGTCACTGGCCCAGAGAGAAAGGGAAAAAGAATGACTGTGTAGTCCAGTGGTTAGGGCACCCATCTGGGCAAGGGGGGATGCACGGGACAATCCCACTGCTCCAGTCACTTCTTCATTAGTAAATCCACAGTGGAACAGCTTCAATCAGTGAGGCCAAACAGCCCTAGAGCAGAATGTCCCATAGCTCTGTGAGTAGAGCACCCAGCTGTGAGGTCCATCACTCCCCACGGAGAGGGTTTCCTCACATCCCAGAGGAGTGCTCTAACCAGGGGCTTCCAAGTTCTAAAGTTGGCATCTCCTCCTCTGACTGTTTTTCTGTGGAGCAAGGCAGGCACCTAACTCATTCCTACAAAAAGTAACTGAGGCATCTAAATTGCCTGACTCCAGCAGACACGTTCCCATCTGTGGATCACTAAGCAAAGAAAGGCACTTCCCTGAGGTCTGGTTGTAGGCACCTGTCTCCAAGAGAGGAGCACACCCCCCTTTTGTTGGTATTTACCATTGGCTAACTAACTTAGCTGGCTCCCCACCCAGCATGCTGTCTTTTCTGGATCACATTCTAAGGTACTGACTTCTCCCCATTCAATGCATAGGGAGCTAGACATGCAACTCAGGCTTTGTGGATCAGAGGGTTTCCCTGTGATTTTGTAGGTGCCTAAAAGCTTGGTAGTTCTGGGCAGAACAGGCCAAACTCTAGCGGATGAATATGATGGAGCAAACCACCTGCCTGGGTTCTGAGGCTATCAAGAAGGAGAATGAGGCCAAAAGCCTGGGGAAATCCAGAGATACAAGGATTAATGGGCAAGACTCAGAAGCAGCTGGAGTCAATTAGTCTCCCAGCCAGGATATATATACACAAGGAAAAGAAGGGGGTGTGGCTAGAGATTTGAATAGGGATGTTGGAGGGGTGTAACCAGGTGCCTGTAATTGGGTGCCTGTGAGGTTCCCTGAGAAGATGGAACCTGAATTTTCTTTGCCTTGACCCTGGAGGAAGGGGGCTTTGAAGCTGGATTTGGAGCTAACCCCGGAGGAAACCTTTGACTTGCCTCTTCTTGATGCGCCTGGGGTCCCTTTGGCTGAAGGAGTTCTCAAGGTACATTGATTGTTTCCAGTCAGTCTTTGCTGCTGATCCCCAAAAGGGTCTGCCATCATGCTAGTGTTCATAGACTCTTCATTTTCACTGCTCCTCCTGCTTCCTCCCTGTCATTGCTCTAATGGCACACAAATGAACTTGGTGTTTTCAATGATGCAAATGTAGGTAACTCAAGCTCCTGTCGCTGATGAACAAAGGGGTCTGATTCTGTAGGCTTTGGTGGTGCTAATGTCAGTGGGATTTGAAAATGCTGGCTCATGCTCTTTGCAGCATTCTGAAATAATAGAAGAGCTGCTAGTAAACTTGGTTGTAACAGAAAAGATGAGTTTGGATGATTTTTTTTAAAGAGGGCTTTAGGACCAAATTCTGCTTTCAGATATTCATGAGCAGCTTCCTGTGAAGAGTAACAAATGCTGTTAGGCAGAGCCTCACCTTTTATAGTCCAGAAAACTTGCCTGGTGAGATCACGGGTCTAAGGCTAGCTAAATACTGAACCTAAGTTACTAGGCAATGGCGCTTTACTTATTTATTTATTTATTTATTTTCTTAAAAAACAAAACAACTCTCTTTCTAATTGGCTTCATTTTGTATTTGATTTTACTAGCGGACTTCCCTTAACTTCTTATAGGGCACGTTGTAAACTGTATTGGCAATAACTTTTTAACAGCCAAGGATAGCAAAGCCATTAGAAATAATGACCTATTGTATGTCGGCCTGCTTTGCTGTGTGATTTTCAGTTATTATGTGGCATGCTATGGATGCCAGGTATTTAATCATAAAATATTTATAAATGTAGCTTTGTTTTTAAGTGTTACCTATTTATTGAATTGATGGAAGCTCTTTAAAATTCCCTTTGGCATGGCAACAAATGGATAGTGAAGGGGGGAAATAAGGATTTTGAACAATGTAGCATTCCTGCATTCATTTGAAATTATTGTCCACTGTCTTCATACAGGAAATGAGTCCACTAAACACCTGGGGGAAAGGGGGGTTCATGGTGAATCACTTCACGGTTCTAATCTCTAGTAGCAAAGAATGTGAATCGTTTATTTGTCCTCAGCCATAGCGAAAGATAACAGTTTCAAACAGAACCATAACACAGGGAGATAATGGCCGTTATGCCAATTACATTACATTTTATGGTTTTATAGCAATTACGCTGCATTTTACGGTGTCATAACATATTACATTTTATGGCTTAATATTGGCTCTAATATGGAGACACTGATGCACAGAATGTTAATGAGGGGAGCTTTTCATATCTGGAGAGGAATGAGCTTTCTACATGATGGATCTGCCCAAGAGACTGCTCCAGTGGCACTCGATCAAGAGGAAGTGGTTGCCAGTGGCCACACCTCCTTAAAGCCACAATACAGGGCAATCAAATTCATGTTCTCTCTAGCTCCCTATCTAAACCCAGCGGGAGCATTGGGACAGAAAGACCTGTTCTTTATAGGCATATGGCAGGTCCAATGATGATCCTGTTCTTTCAACCATTCTAAATTACTCAAAGTTTAGTACAATTAAATACAACTTTGCTGAGCAACTATCTGCACTTGAATTTCTTTAGACTTATTAATATAAATATCCCTTGATGCAAAATAATTGGTCCTGCCAAAGGATGCTAAGAAATTACCCTAATTAGATCTTTCAAATCCTTTTGTGTAACAAAATGCTCCCAACAGTGCAAATGTCACCTCCTCTGTCCATATTGATGCCTGGCTCCATCATTTAGGACTGCCTACAGATGTTTGAAGATCTATGCAAAAACAGTAAGTCCTGATATCGCCCAATCAAAGCTAGAGACTGACTTACTTGTGTAATCAGATAGTTGATGTGCACTGTGCTGTTTGTGTGCTTCATGGCTGAGGCATCATCAGTTGTACTGAATGAGGACCTGTTCTACAAGAAGAGAACTGCAGTGTCTTGAAAAAACACAGCAGAAAACAATTCTTGCTGCCTGTAAGATATGGGACTGCAAACTTGATTCCATATAAATCTAAAGCTCTTTTGGACAACTGTAAGAGAAACTTGGCTTCCTTACTTTTTCTGATTCTGGAAATGTCATTGTCTGTTCATATGCAGTCATTGTGTAGCTGGGGTGGTCCCAGGATATTGGAGAGTCTAAATGGATGAGGTAATCTCTCTTATTGGTTTTTCTGTTCACTTCAGCCATCTGTTCTAAAGATCACAGCATATCCTTCCTGTATGAGGGAACTTTGAGTGTTCCTCGGTGAGACAGAGTCTAAAGGAGGCTGCTCAGCAAAGCAAACCCGTGCCTGTGCTATTTCGGTATAGGACTGACCTAGCTGAATGCCAAAGCTGCCTGCGAACATGACTGCAGCAAAGGGAGGATAAAATCCACAATGCTACACTGCGCCATGGAGCTGCAGCTTGCTTTAGAAATAAATGCTACAGGAAACATGAGTTGTGCGTTGCCTCATATTTCTGGTAGGGCTAAATATAAAGGAGCAAATTCTGGCCTACCAAAGCTCCCTGGGGATGGGGACTGTGTAGAGGGACAAGTCCCAGCTGCGTCTCAGCAACTATACAGCTATTCAGCACCCAGACAGTCCTGCCTCAAGCCGAAAGGGTGAAGTCTGAGAGTGTTCTGTACGTGGTGGTAGGCTGTGGAGAGAAAGGGGACAGTCCTTGCGTGGAGTGCAAGACATGGGCAGGATCTCTTGGACCCCCCCCAGTCCGTTAGCCTACCTCCCTTATCAGGGCCTGATCTAGCCAACACCAAGGAGGGCTATTGAACATGAAGACGTTCAAGCAACAGAAAGAGGGTGGTACGTAGAGACTTCCTCGACACCTGTTTTAGGAGGTCTGTGGAGCATCTCAGGGTTTACTGCTGCCCAAGGGATGGGTCGGGATTGCTAGCTTTTGACCCTTGATGCCTGATGATGGACCTGTTCTGCACTAGCCTGAGGAAGTGGGATTTGGTTGCCAAAAATGGAAGACAACACTGTTTCCTTATTTTTCTTGGCACCATGGAGGTGACGCTCCCACTCAGTGACCAAGTATTTCAGAAGACCACATGTAATGTGCTCAAACCTTCCCTCTCTCCAGCTTCTGTGCTGATGTGGCCTACCCTAGAAGTCTCCAGTTAAGTGTTTCTGCAGAAGGAATGGAGCTCATTGCTTAGTTACTACTTGACTCTTCTAACTCAGAGGAACGTTGCACACGCAGGCACGCTTTGTACAATGGAGGTTTAAAAGCCAATGGAAATGGGGCAGGGGATGGAGACTAAGCTTCTGCTGATGTCTGTGTGCACTAAATATAAAAGCTGGATAACTCCTGCCCCACATGGGAGGTATGTAATCAGCCAAAAGTAGATTGAGATTTCGCCAGAGATGGTGGAGGTACTGCTGTCCTGTAGGTCCCTCTCCCAGGCCCCGTCTGATCAGACCATCTCTGAGGACGAGGGTGACCTGGGTCCCCTGGTGTCACAGTTGATCCTAAGGTTGCAGGAGATGATGGATGGTGGTGGGCAGGATGGTGAAACTCACTCCTTCCCTCCGCCTCTGTCAGCAATTGTTGCTGTCATGCTTGTCTCCCTCCCCACCCCAAATATCTTCTTATAACGACCCCAGAATGGAATAAGTAGAATAGTTCCTGACTCTCATTATGTTGTCCACCAATTGGGTCTAATTTCTGACATCCCAATTTTGGTCCATTATCTTCTAGTCCCACACTTTTCTTGCTTACTAGACGCAGGCTTTGAGTTAACTAGTAAGTTGCCATGCTCAGACTAAATGAGACTGTTTCCATTTTGCACTCTTTTTCCCATCAAAATTTCACTGTACAGTTGGAACTCTCAATAAAAAGCTTTATCCACTTTTGTACAGTTAAGTTCACAAATAGGGTCAATTTGCATGCAAACTCTTTTTTTTGTTTTTTTCCTCTTGATTGGCTCCCAGTAGGTTGACCACTGGCGCATCCCCAGAATACAGGAAATACAGCTTGGTTGTATGAACTTCCAGCATGGTGGGGCCCCACCCCTACAAACATGGGTCTTGCCGGATGTTTCTGGAGTTGAGCAGAGTAGTGCACGCTGCGAAAGGATGTCCTCCATGCAGAAGTATAAGGGGCCTCTCTACAGCACATGTTGTGGGGATTCTGGGCTGCAACAATCCTGGAGAATCGCCACAGCCTAGAGTAACTCCTGGCCCTGCTCTAACTTACACTGGAGAATGCAGCGGCCATCGGGTGACTCTGAATCCAGGCAGCACACGGGTGGCTAAAGTCACCCTCTCTCTGCCTTCCCTATCTGAGGGGCAGCACAAACTATCTGTTTCCTAGTTTTATGCTCCTGTGCATCACCTTTCCTCATGGGGGGACTGCCTGATATCCATGTTGGGATGCTCTGTGCTTACCCAAGGACTGAATATAATCTGTCCTTTTAGCTTTTGCCAAGGAGTAATTGTTACACCACAAAAACAAAACTTCTGGGGCCTCTGCGCTATCTCATGCCCAGCTCTCTCGATTGCAATGAGAGATTTGCTGCTGAGGCTTGCATTGGGAATTTCTCCACTTTCTGAAAAAGAAAGGGCACAAATGCTTCCAGAGCTGATACACTCCCCCAGCTCACCGTCAAAAGCCAGATTTAGTCTTGATTTGCTTTTTTATTTTTAACATTGCACAGTATTTTTTTAAGAGACAGCAGGAGGTCTTGGCAGTCTTTAAGAGATCTCCTTGAAGCATATCCCAACATCTGAGGATGACGGTTGGGAAGCAAATAAAGCTTGCAGAAGAGCTCATTAAAATAATAAATTATGACTAACTGGAATAAATCAAGATTAAATCTTCTCCAGCATGAAGGTCAAACAAGGTGTGAGCGAGGGGGTTTTAACAAGGAGCAAAGGTAGCCTAGGATGGATGAGGTGGTGGTATCTGTGATTCTGCCCTGTGGCAAAAAATAGACTAAGACAATGGCAAATGGTGTTTTTAATTGGTCCCAAATTTGGACTGGGTGTCTTTAATTGAAGTGGCTGTGAGGTTAACGTAGTAGTTGCACCTGCTTAGCTGCTTTAGAAGGAATAGGTGGGAGACGGAGGTGCGTGCGCTTTCTTAATTTGCCAAGCACAAAGTAACGCTTTCTGTCTGTCGTCACTTTATTACACCAAGCAGAAGCAAAATCACTTGTGAAATAATTGCTGCTAGAATGGCTCTGAGGCTTTCTCTTTGCTCTCCCAAAGTCATCTCAGAGGGAGTAAGAGAGGGGGAAAATCCAGTGTGACCCCCAAGTGCCTGTTCCAGTTCCCTGCCTGTGCCCGAATCACAGACGACAGGAGCCTCCTGCAGCCCTCATCAGACAGCTCTGCAGCTCAGGCTGTAACCACTTGTTCCTCAATGCTGGAGACTTTGTTCATTCGCTAGTGTTGACCAAGCTGGTGGGTGTATCTCTGTCTGCTATCCCCAAGTGACAGACTGGGACCTCACTGAACTTTTAGGCATGCCCATCCCACCCCCACCTTCTCCACAGTCTTACTGGCTGCGTGTGGGCTAGGCTGGGCCACAGGCTGGCGGTGGCAGGACCCTGATCCAGGCTCTGGCTGGGGACCTGGAGGACGGATCAGGCCCTCCCCTGGGGGATGGATTGGGGCCCCAGGCCCCGAACCTATTTTGGGGGCAGCGATGCCCCTGATTGGTGCGGACTCCTTGCTGCAGCCAAGGGGATGGGAGATGATCGAGGAAGCAGCCTTCTTGCTGAACTTCTTCCCTCTGGCTGCAACAGGCGGCGGGCGTGCTGGCAGACTGGCGGTCCTTCAGGGTTGTAAGAATGGCCCTTGAGCCAAAATGGCCGGGAAGCACCACTCTAGTTAGCCTATTAGGCCCTGTTCTGGGTTGCAGCAGTATAAGCTGGAGACCACTGTGTCAGCACCATCAGGGTATGGAAACACTTCGAATGTAACATTACCCAGGGTCTGGCTGAGCTCTGCACATGGAGAACTCCAGACTGGCTTTTTTTTCAGATGGGTGCCATACTTGGAAAACATGCTTGTTGGTCTCCTATGCTACAATAAATAGTTTAAACCGAAATGGAATAAATGATCTGGACTGTCCCTATGCATCCTCATGCCCTCATACATGGGACTGGGGGAAAGAAATAGCAGGGAAGAGCCAGCCAGAGCTTGAAGCTGCAGGAAGCACTTCAAACAGCTTGTATGTTATGGCCCTATCCTGTCTAGTTACATTGCAAGCTCTTTGGACCAGGGACTGTCTCTTTTTCTGTGCTTGTACAGCACCTAGTGCAATAAGTCCTGTTCTAGTTGGCTTGTAGGACCTAGCATAATAAACATGATTAATAGTAACCTGTGGCTGCACCCTTGATTGTCTGTGCCCAAGGCCCTAGTGCGAAACACGTTCTGTACCTAGAACTGCTATTTGTATGAGGAACAAATGTATAAATGGCTGCACTCATATGTTTGCTGCTTCATTGAGGGCTTCTCTCAAACTGATAAATACTAAGGTCCCTGTAATCGGGGGGTGGGGGGTGGGGTGGGATTGGCTTTGGGCAATAACTATATACTGTAGATCTCCAAACATTTGGCAAAGTAGGTGGGGGGGGGGATGGGGGAGGGCCTGGTCATGGATCTCTAATATCCTTCTGGCCCAACAGGTTGACTTCACCCAGCATCAGCCCTGACATGCCAGTACACATCTATCTGTGCAGGAAGAGCTCTCCTGGGAACTGTCCTGCTTGAGGTGAGCAGACCTGCTCTCCCACTCCATCCATTCCAGGTCTAGACCACTGGAGAAATGAGGCCACCCGAACTCTCACCTGAAACGTCATAGCTTGCCCCAGGTCCAAAGCAGACCCATTCTCCATCCTTGCTGGGGTGCTGGTCTTGTGAACTGGCCATGCTCTGCCGTGGCAGGAAAAGAGGGGGGTATATAGTGCGCTAAGCCTCTGACAGGAACAGCACTTCCCTGTTGACCTGAGGGTTATCTTCTTTAAACCGTGAAGCAGCTGATAAAGGTTCAGCTTGTCTAATTAGTAAGATATAGATTATTGCCTTAATAAACTGGCTGTTCCAGAGCTAGAGTCTTTGCTTTTTGCAATCATTAGTTTTTAAGCTAGTTAATACTTAACACAGCCCGGGAAACACTAACTCGGCCATTTATTCTGCAGTCACTTCCTTCAGAAGCAAGTTAATGCTTGTGAGTTCCAAGGTCTCGTACCGCCAATTTATATCGCTTGCACTGGCTGGCCTTGTGATGAGACGGCTAAATAAGGACGGAGGCCTGATGACACACCAGCATTTCACCTTCCAGTTGCTGGGGATGTGTTTACAGCCGTGGCTTCCAACTGGTGGCCCAGGGGCCAAAAGTGGCCTCATGGGGGCTTTCAAAGAGGCCAGCCACGCCCCTCTCACTGTCTGCTGCTGCTGAAGGACCCAAGTCTAGCGCGTTGCCAGAGGGCTAAAAGACCGGTGCAGGCTACTTGCTGCAGGTAAGGGGATGGGAAATCAGCGTTCCCTTCCCCCTGTCTGTGGCAAGAAGCACAGCAAAGCTCTCCACCTGGGTCCTTAGGTGCTGGTGACCCTGCTAAGGCCAGAGAAAGGGAAGCACTGATCTCCTGTCCCCCTGGCTGCAGAAGGCAGCCACAGCCTAGGGACCCAGGCGGGAGTGCACAGGCTACAGGACAGGTGCAGTCTTCCTGCTGCAGCCAGGGGAACGGGAAATTAGCAAGGAGGGAGGCAAGTTCAGTGAACTGCTGTCTGGCTCCATGGGCATGATGGAGGCTGGTGGAGACTGGTGGCCCTTCAGGGTTGTGATGATGATCTGTGGCTCTTGAGCCAAAAAAGTTGGGAACCACTGATTGAAAGACTTCAGGTCGGGGGAGTTGATCTGTTTCCACAGCAGTTAAGTACGGATCCTCAGTGGCAGATGGATTGCTGGAATAACCCACAGGCTTACAAGTTCTGCGTGCCTCTTAGCAGATCAGAAGCTAGCTACAGACCAGGAATTTCATACTCGGGCTTAATGCTTCACACTTCGGTGGCCCCTTCTGCCTAAATACTTTCCATGCAGCAATGATTATTGTGTTACAGAAGGCTCTAGAGGCCCTAGCCAAGATCACATTGTGCTAGACCAATTCAGACTAGAAATAAGGTCTACGTTTTAGCACTGAGGGCAATGTAACAATTTACTAACGGTCACGGTCGATTCTCCATCACTGGCATATTATTTTCAATCAAGGGTGGATAGTTTTTGTAAAAGAGATGTTCTAGCTCAAATAGAAACCATTGTGGGGACGTTCTATGGCAGGGGTGGGCAAAACACGGCCTGTGGGCCGGATCTGGCCCACCAGAAATTGCTGCCCTAGCCCGCTTCCCCACCCTCCTCGGCCGGTGCTGCGCTGCTCCAGGGCCAGGGCTGCACTGGCCCCCCTGCAAACTTTATCTTGCACCCCCCCCCCTCTCCAATCCTATGGCCTGTATTATACAGATCAGACTAGATGATCACAGTGGACCCTGCTGGCCTTGGAATCTATGTTGCATGTGGTTTGGGTCTGAGGAGATTTCTTGGGGGTTTTGCCTGCTAGGCACTTCCATTTTCTTGTGAGCTCCCATTCTGAGTCGCCTTATGTTTTTAAAGTGTTTCAAAGTTATTGTTTTTTATAATAAAATGAAAAAAAGTAGAGCTATTTAACACTGCACTTCACAAGCAAAAGACTTCTTGAAAAACAAGTTTCTTTTATTTACACTTGTATCTTCATCTATATCTATAAACACACCCAGTGTATAGATAGGCAGACAATGTATATTCAAGAGTGTGAAATGTAATTTTTTTTCCTCCTCTTTTGGAAAAGTTTCTGCAAGTTGTGGAAGTAGCAGAGAGTTGGTGCTAATGCAATCTGACAAAATCTCAGCTTCTCCAGGCCTGCAAGGAATGGTGTTAATGAGAGAGCTCTTTAATGAATTTCCCTCTCCATTTCAATTATTCTAACAAGCTGATATTGCAGTTCAGAATGTAGCTTCGATATTGCACTTCAGGAAATTTTGACAAGTTCTGGAGGACTCTTTCGAAAGCCAGACATTTATAATCAGGTCCTTTGAAAAGGACCCTGTCTTGCAGAAGCTGAAAGGAGTGCCATGGAAACATACTACTCTAGCATGACAAATTAGAAAGAGTCCAGTGGAGGGCAACGAAAATGATTAGGGGGCTGGGGCACATGACTTATGAGGAGAGACTGAAGGAACTAGTCTACAGAAGAGAAGACTGAGGGGAGATTTGATAGCAACCTTCACCTACTTGAAGGGTTGCTCCAAAGAGGAGGGAGGTAGGCTGTTCTCGATGGTAACAGAGGACAGAACAAGGAACAATGGTTTCGAGTTACAGTTGGGGAGGTCGAGGTTGGATATTAGGAAAAGCTTTCTCACTAGGAGGGTGGTGAAGCATTGGAATGGGTTACCTAGGGAGGTGGTGGAATCTCCGTCTTTGGAGATATTTAAGGTCCTGTTGGACAAAACCCTGGCTGGGGTGATTTAGGGGGAGTGGTCCTGCTTTTTAGCAGGGGGTTGGACTAGATGACCTCATGAGGTCCCTTCCAGCCCTAAGACTCTCTGATAAGTTGCAGCTGGCTGTTCCCTAATATGATAGTTGGTTGCTTTTCCTAAGGAAAGTTTATCTTTTTCTCCATCTGCTTTCTTTGTTCTAACCTGCCTTGCTCAGTTATGTTGGAAAGAAAAACAAACAGGTTGTCCCGGAGGAGAATGGGGGTCAAATGGAACCTTTTATTAACCACTCATTGTCTCGACGTCTTGAGTGAGCACCGAGAAGGGGGTATTACAGCGCTTTTATCCAGAGCAGTTTGGTAATACATGGCTCATACATTTATGATTTGACAGTATTCCAAAGACCCTTATTTGGTGACCTCAACACCCAAATTCTGATGACATCATGTGTATCATTAGTCCCGCCTCTATTTACTTGTTTACTGGTTTGGTTAGCAGTGTGCAGGCGTTTAACTCACGTTACTTTTATCACAACAGTGCCCATAATGCTACTGACCAAGCATTTTGCAAGGAGGAGAGGGGTGGGAAAGCTGATAGATGTATTTCTTTCAAGGCTCTTATGCAGGGGGCAGAGAGGATAGTTTCTGTTGGTTACATTTCTAGCTGAAACCATAAGAAAGGGAGCTGGGACAGGGAAGATAATAAATCTTTCACTAACTTCTAATTATAAAAAGCAGAGCCCAACCCTGTTACTATAACAACTGTGAACCCTGAACCCTAAGCATTATCCCCATGTCTAAGCATTACAAAATTACTAAATGAACAGTTCCTAACAGGCAGGGAAAAAGCAAATTCTACTCTAAACAAATCTCATTACAGGCTGAGGGTTACTAATCTGTTATTCTTATGTTATGTTTAAATATACATACTGATTCCCATGACACAGGCCTCACCCAATTCCCCATGTTGCCTTATTTTAAACTTTCCTACAAGTTATGTGGAACCTATAGCTGTATTTGGATCTCAGATGAAGGCAACATTTGACACTGAAAGACAATTAAGTAAGACGCCTTTGCCCAATATAAATGTTGCACAGAATTTTTGAAGAAGAAAGGCAACAGCAAAGACAGATTTCTGAAACCCTTGACCTTTGCAAGCTGACGTGCTGGGCTAAGAAAGGAAGGGGAAAAGATCTCCTCTAAGGCCTGTAGAATGTGGGGTTTATCTATTCCAGTGTAGCGAGTACAAAGCCTTCCCTGATTGAGTCCTGAGTGCCATAGCTTAGGAGAGTTCATTTTTGTTGCTTTCCTTCTGCCTTTAAAAAAGGCAGATTATGCAATGGACTGCACTTGTGCTGTCCTGTACCGAGCGCACACAGAAGAAAGGCACTCTGGGTGGTGCACACATCACAGTGAGTCACTGCAGACGGTTGGCCCGATTCTGCACCCCTGACTCGCACTGAGCAGCACGTACTCCTCAAGTCGCCCCATTTGATTCAATATGAACACGGGTGGCAGAGCAGGGTATCTAGATGCTCTCACCCCAATGACCGTTATCTGTCTCTCGTACTGCAACGCACAGGAGCCCTGTACCAATGTTGAATTTCTACTCCTGGAAAGAGAACTAGTTTGCTAAGTAATCTTCCTGGGATCTTCCATGGTCCCTGAGGTAAACTTTGTCCGGGAGCTTCCCTCGCTGGACTCGAGCTAAAATAAAACCTTTGGGCCTAGTAATGCCTGGGACACAACGTATTCCCCCAAGCATGTCTGTGGTAACTTCTTGCATTAATGCTTGTCTAGGCCAGTGGGACCCCACACTGGTGACCCCAGGGAACGACAGGGCTCTGGTGACGCTGCAGGGTCGCGTTGTGAACTGGACGCCTGCTGGCAGTAAGGCGAAGATCTCGTGCTGTTTCGTCAGTTCTTCCTGTCTTCGATAGCCTCTTTGGCACTTCTTCCCTTGACTATCATTTCGGACACTTACTCTTATCTCCATAATGCCCACGTCTTGCGGGATCCATCCCGGCCTTCTGTACGCTGCACGGAGAGAGCATGGCCTGCCGAGCTAGCCAGGAGTAAAATGCCCGGGAGGGAGAGGTGTGAGCAGGGGATACGGGCTTTGGCAACTGCCCTGGTGTAGCCGGCTGATGGATTGCGCCACCCTCTGCTCACCGTGAATTATTTCCTGGAGTTGGGCACCAAAGCCGTCGGCTGTTTACGTGGTCAGTGCAGCTGCAACCATGTGTGTGTGTTCCCTGCTCCAGCTGCCTACCTTCGCACCCCACCCTGTGCAGGGGCTCTGCTGCATCCCCTGCCCCAGCACTTGCTTGCTTTCAGCCTCGCTGCTGCATGGTCTGACTGGTACCAGGTGGCTCGGAGTACGCCCCCAGGATGGAGTCTGCTGGCCAGTGGAGAAGCGTTTTCCCCACCTGGCTTGAGAATCGGATTTAGGGCTTTAGTGTGAGCGAGGGCTCTGAGCTGTGTGTTAGCACGGACGGTGTCCGGGCTTGGCAAAGGATCACCAGTAGAAACTTAGAGTTGGGTGGCAGCTGAACAGTGATTTTTGAAAATGCCACTGGGGCTTAGATGGCAGACTCGGGTGCCTAGATGCCTTGGGAGGGGCTGGGCCTAAGTGACTCCTATCTCCCGAGTCTTTGCCTGCATCCTAGCCCAGCGCTATCCTTCCTTTTCTAGAGTCCTGACTTCCTTAGTTTAGAAAATGGGGGAAGGGACTCTGGCTGCTCTGCTCCTGTTCATTTGCTTAACACTCCTCAAGCTGCCTTATGTGTTAGGAGAAGCAAGAGGCACTTCAGACAAATCCATAGACTCCGAGGAGCAGTAGATAGCTACAGGACAGTGTTCGCCATGGGGAGACCTACAGACAGCCAAATGTTCAGCTCAATCTTAACTGAGTCTTGATTCTGGCACCCGCCCATGTTACAGATTCTCCAAATTGTGGGCAGAGATTTTCATTTAGACATCAAACTACCCAGAAACCCCTCTATATTGGGTTCTTGGGCACTGAAAGGAACTCCCCTGTGCCTGCTGTCATTTGTACAGGGAACTTGTGGGCATTGGAATGGAAAAGCTGGCCTCTAACCTCTTGCTCTCCCACCCAGCTTCAGGAATTACCTGTGGGGATTTGTGGACAATCCACCCTACACTAAATAATGCACTGTAAGCCATGATGCAGAGTTTAAACCTCATACAGCCTATAAATCTCATTGCCAGCCTTCCACACCACTTTACAGTAAAGGTATGTCGCAGCTGTTGCATGATAAAAATCAAGACACCAGCTTTTTAATGTTTACTGCATTCTCACCGAGGCATAGGCATAGTTTGATTAATCCAAATTCTGCCTTTTCTTCCTCTTTGTCTCCTCTTGCTGGAGAGAACGCCAATGGAAAGGATTAGAAGCCGTTCACTTCTGACTGAGGCCCTGGGCTGTTTCGGCCACCAGATGTGTGAGATTCTGGTGGTACACGCCACTGCTCTTCCAGACAGTCTATGGAAAGTCTGAGGAAGCGGAGTGCTATTGACTCACCCTGCGACTCTCTTGGACTGATAAGATATCCCAAAGAGAGATTGCTTTTCTTTCCTCCGCAAGCCCAATGCCTTCCCAATCACCTCTTGGAGGGCAAGTGACAGGCTTTTAAAACCGAGGCGCCTGTGTTGCAGTCTGTTGTGACAAGTTGCCATCGTGGCCCTTAAAATCAGGAGGCAGAGAAAGGAGAGGCTGTGAATCCTCACTGGAATTCTGAGAACTGGCTATGGCGGGAGCTGCCCAGAGCCATCCTCGAAGGCTGAACGTGTCGCAGGGTTTTCAGAGTCTCAACGTACTTGTCACTTGATCTGTGCTCAGTTTGCTGGTTTCTGCATCAGGGACTGTTTGCTAGGTAATGCTTGGCAGAAATCAGAGCAAACTGCCGCCAATTTCAGTTTGTTTTCTAGCACCTAATTAGCCTCCATGGAGCAATTCTTCCACACAACTGAAGCATTGTGTCAAACAAATGGAAATTCGCCTGACATTACACTGCATTGTGTTTTAATGGTGTTGCACTTTCCTGTATTTTGGGTGCACGCTTGCTTCCTATGTTTTAATTGCACGGCTGCTCTCCAAGTGGGGCCAATTAAAAGCTGCTTGCTACCTGATGGCATCAAAAGCCTCTAAGTTGCTCGCACTTCAGCTTTACTGTCATACTCTCTCCTCTTCAGAGCACGTTCGTCTTTTCGCCCCACGCAGTAGCAATCAGAAGGACGTGTAGGCAGTGCAGTTTCAGGCCTTCTGGGGTTTCGCCAAAGTCACTTTTCTCCAGAAATTGTTTTCAAAAGCTGCAGAGCGAAATCCTGACTTTATTGAAGTTAATAGGAGGCTTCTGCAATTGTCTTCAGTGGGGCTAGGATTTAACCTACAGCGGCTTCCCGCTCTTAGCGGGGCTTTTGTTCCTGTACATCACTGAGGCTGATGGGCGTTTATGCTTTGCTGTGCATAACCAGAACATAGAGGGTGTCTGATCTGATTTCTCCTCTCCCATCTGATGTCTGTTTAGTGGAGTTACTGCTGACTTACACCAGTGTAAGCGAGAGGAGACTCAGGCACATGGTTAATAGCAGAGAACTCAGAATTCTTGAGTTTTCCAGTGTAAATGTGGTTGCAAATGAACAGCATATAATAATTTTTGACTCCGGGCCCACATATGACTAATCTTTTAGCTATGTACTGTTGAAACATTAATCATGGGTGATCTCATTGCCTTATGAAACCATCTTAATACCCAGAGAAGCAATGAAAAAGAGTAGACTCTTCTAAATCCTTTATTAATCTCAGCATCTGGAAGATCTCCAGACCCTTGATGTGTCTCCTCCAGCATGGAGATGATAGCACATGCTGAGCCTGACCCTCTGTTTCTTGTATCCTAAAACTACACTGATCATGGCTTTATCATTTCTATTGCTGCACATGCCCAAAGAACCCGATGGATCAATTAACTGCACCTAAACTAATCGTCTAATTCCAAATTCCTGAATACAGACTATCCCAAGTACACACTTGTGACATCATTATATTTTTTTATGGTATTTTTAGTGATATGGTAAACTTTTTACTGATGGCAGTAAAAAAAAAATCAGATCTTCATGTCAGTAAAAATTAAAATGCAAGGTTGGTAACCTTGCTTCACGTACGGCTGAAAGCTGCATGCTAGCAATATTGATCACTGCAATGTGGAGCTCGCCATGCCAATTTGCAGCAGTTTCATCAGCCAAGTTTGGAGCCCTCAGGCCACCAGGAAATCTGGTGAGAGGACCTTCATCAGTGATGTGTGATTCTCTTTTGATCCCAGCAGCATGTGGGTGTTAAACTCTTTGGAGTGGCCCACAAATGTGGGTGCCATCCGCTGGGCAGTGTGTTACAAACCAGAGCACAAATCCCAAACAGGGTGTGTTCCAGAATTAGATTTCACCACCCAAGTAACAAGTATGAACTCCTAAAATGCTGCAACAGCCTTAACATGGAGTCTGAGACAATCCCTTTTGGGAGCTTCAGTCTATCTCACCAGCTAAGCAAGCTTGTCTTTGTGACCAGTTGCCCCTTGCATCAAAATCCCAACCATATTCAAGTTGCTCTCAGCCCCAAAGGACCAGTCAGTTGCAGATCTCTCCCAAAGACAAGGGTAGTGGCCAATTCTGTGATAAACAAACTGAAGATATATAAACAAAATAAATAAGAGGGTTGCGGGTTTTTTTACAAGGTTGGGGGCAGCGGCATGCCACGGCCCTGGTGGGGCTGCAGGCCCTGATGAGGGGGAATTGGGGGGGGGGGGAGGTTGCGGATCCTGGCAGGGGGATTGGGGGGTGACGCGGGGTGGGTGGTTGCAGGGGGCTGCAGCACAGGGCCATGGCCCCTGGTGGGGGGGGCCCTCTTGTGGGTAAACTAGTATTTCACACAAGGAATCCTGTGACACTTTTTGAAGACGGGGAACTTAGTCTTTAAGTGTCCGACGAAGTGGGATTTTCTCCCACAAAAGCTCATGCGATAAATAAATTTGTTAGTCTTTAAAAGTGCCCCAGGACTCCTTGTTTGTTTTGCTGAACTAGACTAACCCGGTTACCCCTTTTGGTACTAATATTTCTCCTGATTGGAGGGGAGGGGGACTTAGTCTTAGCAAACATTTTGATAGTTGCAGAGCAAACATTTAAATATAGGACAGACATGATTATAAGTAATATTAACACTTGGAGCATCCTACAAGCATTTTGTAAAGTCGAAGCACATTCTTATAACATTGCTCTACCAGTGTCCCAGTGGGACCCTTTCGTCTGTCCCCATGGCTGCATGTTGATCCTGGTCCAGTCAAACGCTGTTCAGAAGGCACAAGAACAACGAGATGGCAAATCAGAGCCGTCGGTCAGATCAGTTCTAAGAGACTGGTTTCCTGGGTCAACTGCAGACCATTCGTCATGTCACCACCACAGGGCAAGTCCAAAATGGGTGTCTGGATGACAGGCAGGTGTGGGGTGATCGAAGTGGTCTATGCAAGGTGGCAGGCTTGGATTTGCCCTGATCTGCATCTTTTGTCACTGTCATTGACAAACTAAATTGCTGATAATGCTGCATTTGGTGGCTGACAGCCCCTCCGCTGAGCTGCAGCGTTCCCCAGGCTAGCCAGATGACTGGTTCATCAGTTGGTGGAATTGCAACAGGAATGCCAGCTGGCAAGTGACTGATATTCAGCCTTAGAAAGGACTTTGAATGTGGTCCACTGAGTGATTGGATCATCAGTTTCCTAAACCAGGTACCCGCAGGATATGTGATAAGAAAGCTGATCCATTGCCGCAGTGACTCAGAGCTACAGGAGATGAGACCTTGGCCAAGAGAAAAGCAAAGTGAACTGGAGCAAACAGCTCATGAGCTGTCAGGTCTCCTATATGTAGGAATTAAGATTAATAGAGTAAATAAGCAATGGTTAATTGGAAGGCAGTAATTGTGCTAAGGGGGTTCTGGTGTCCTCTCTCTATGGATATGTCTACACTGGAGGCTCTGTTAAATCGACTTAACCAATGTTGACTTTGTCGACCTAAAGTCGACCTTGTTAAGTCGACTTAGAGACTCCACAGCCCTGTATCCACACAGGCAGGTGCTAGGTCGATGGAGGAGTGGCCAGGAACTCTGCGAGGGGGCCTGGAGGCCAATTAGGTTGACTTAAGGGCTATTTCCTCTCTACCCTGGTTTAAGTCGATTTAATAAGCTTGACTTAAGCCTTAGGTCGACCTTCAGAGGTGGTGTTCAGTCAACTTAATAAGCGCCCAATGTGGACGCGGCAGCCTGTAGGTCAACTTAACCATCTCTAAGTTGACCTAAGGCTCCAGCATGGACGTAACCTAAGATGTGCTGTATTACATGTAAAGTTTAAGGAACATCTTGCAAGTTGCCAGACAGGTCCTGGGTAACCCTGTCTTGCTGGAATGGCGCCACCAAAGCTGGGGAGAAGGCTGAATGGGGGTTTATGCAATGCTATTTGGCTAATAGCCTCCCACTCCTGGTGGTTCTTGACTCTTTATGAGAAGGAGTCACTCACCTGGGATGAAACATCTTTGTTCTGCGGGAGATGGTGTTTTAAGATAGCACTGCAGATGGAGCGAGCTCCTTCACCTTCACCTAGGAACGGTGGTCCTGTGGCTAAGAGCAATGGATTGACAATTATGGGATCTGGAATCTGCTTCTGAAGGCTTCAGCCCCAGAGGGTTATTCTCTGTTGGTGTGTACCAGTGCAAAGAATTTTACACTCACATTGCATAAACACAAATGACCACACAAGCTGTAAGGCAATGGAAAACTAGTCCCCTCTGAGTGACCTTGGGCTATTTTGTTTCATTTCTCTGTGTCTCAGCTTCCCAGCAGTTCAGTGTGAAAAAGAACATTTGGAGCTGGTCAGAAAATGGCTTGTGTTTTCCATGAACAATTTAGAAGTTTTGCTTCGGGGAGGGAAAAATGTGTTTGGCTTTCGGCAATCAAAACTCTAAATCATTTGGCCAAAACCTACTAAAAAGTCCTTGGTTTTTTGATTGGGGGTGGAGAAGGGTGGACAGGTGTTTTTCTGAACAGCTCTGTGCATTGTTCACACTTAACAGATGGAAGATTGGGTTTCAGAAATTAAATGCCATCGAAACTGTGAATTTTTGAAGGGAAACGGTCATTTTCCACAAAAATCTTTTTAGATGAAAACCCATCACTCTGTCAGAAGACATCCTTGATGGAAATGTTTCAGAGCAGCCCTAATGATAGTTGCCTGCCTCCCAAAGGGTCTGCGTAGATTGTTTCATTAAAGCTTGAGAAGGGCTCAGATGAGGGGAAAGGGTGCTATAGAAATGCCAGCAAAATAAAGTGACCCTTTTAGAACCAAGACACATATTAACAGCTTTCTGACTGGAGCTTAAATCATTCCTTCTCCCCTTACCCTCTCCAGCTCACAGGAAGGCAATATCCAGGCAAAGCGAGACTTCTTTTAGGGTCAGAAAAAGCTTTTCATTAAAAGAGATTTTTAAATCGAAGTCTGCTCTGCTTAGACTGTCAGAACCCAGCATTTGAAACAGCCTCGCAGGTCATCTTGGTTGAAGAAACAAGAGTGGATTGAATCGTCAAACACGAAAAGCATCAACATGTGACTTCTTATTCCCACAAGTCCACTCTTCATTGGAAAACTCTAACTCGCTTTGGTTTTGACCTCTGCTTTCAGACCATGACAAGACTTCTTGCTGCTTTCTGCCGGGCGACCCATGCAGCACTGTGGCTCGGGTTTCTGGCATGCCACATCAGTGTTTGTTGGCTAACGTCTGTAAAAACTCAGTCCCTTGGTCACAGCCAAAAATGAGTGACTGCGAGCCTATCACTTCCTTGGCTACTGAGGGCTCTTCCAACGGGCAGTTTCTCCTCCTCCGGCTCCATTGCCTCTTGGTTTACCTCAGAACTATTATTTGTGAAGTCTGCAGTGTCTAGTGCACCATCATTTTCCTGATGAAATGAAATGAGCTGCAGGACCTGGCACAACCAATTAGCACCTCCATAAAATAACATCTATTTCCACAGATGGGAAGCTGGTTTCCCTTTTTACTGCTCCTTTAGTTAATTAGTTAGCTCAGAGGTTGCATTTATGTTACTGGCTTTGTGAAATATCCTTTAGTTAACTACTTTTTCATATGCTTTTATGAAGTCGGCCACTGAAAAGTGCTCATTTATCTTCACAATGACAGGTTTAGAGGGTTGCTGAGAGCTGCTTGCCAGACATTGGCATTATAAAATAATGCTTGGGAGGAGGACAGAAAGTGAACAAATGCAAGAAAGTCACGAGCTACGGAGGCTGGGGATTGAATCTTGACCACTTTTGCAAATTCTTTTCAATCTGTTTACTTCACATGGTGTGGAAAGAGCCTCTTCTTTCTTCAGCTTCTTGCATAGTTGACTTTGCTCCACGTTCCACACTGTGGCCTACGCATGGAACGCCTTCCCCATCCTGATTTTGTGAGAATATTTGCTAGCCTCTCCTCCATCAGGTCTCACAAGAGCCACCTCTGCAGGATGACTATAAGCAATTAGCCAATCAAAGAAGGCAAAGTTGATGGGCAGAGAAGGGGTGGCATTTACTTATCTATTGCAACTACTGGAAATCTGCAAAGGCTCAGAGAAATTAAACCACTTACCTAAGGTTCCTTGGAGGTTAGATTCTCCATTGTCCTGACTTGAAGTGATTTCTATCATGTACAGGGTTAGTTTTGTTCAATGGCTTTCACATCCCCACTAGAAAAATTGCTCCACCACCACTGCCACAATAAAGTGGTAATCTGGGAAAACATTACCAGACTTGAATCCTAGTGATTTTTCACCTACTGTGCCCTCCTTTGTTAGCAAATATCCAAAATTCAGGCAACGGAGAGGCAGGCATGGCCACCATCAACATGAAGAACATTTCTGCCTAAAAATCTTGTCCATCTTGGCGGAGAGTTTCAAAGCTGCTTGAGTGGTAGGCATCCAAATGCCCCCCCCCCCCCCTTTTGGATTACAAACAGCATTAAAGATCACTGTCTGTAACTGAAAGATGTTTAGCCGGGGGCGAGAGGGGGGCGGAGGGGAATACTGTAATGATCTTGCGGGTTTATTAAAGACCACGCCATTGGATGAGTGAGGAACAGAACTTTAATAACACAGACAGGAGGGATTCCCAGGTGTGTCAGATCACCTGTAGAGCCCATCGCCCAATTCACACAACACTGACCCATGCTAGGGAGTGTCTCTACAATCACAACCTTCTACAAGCATCTCTCTGCAAATACTTCCTCTCTTGTTTACTTGGTGCATTTGATAGCACTTTGTATATTTGTTTGTGCTGTTTCCCCTGTACAGAAAATTAGGGTCTACCCATGTAGAGCAGCTTGCAGGATTACACTCTTGTTCAGTGTTGCTAAGTCTTGAAATTTTATGGTGACTCTCATGCTTTTGGATGTATTTCTAAAAGCCCAGCTCCAGGAATTGAGTGTGCATGAGAATTACAGCTTCCATTTATTTTAATTTTTAAAGTAATTTCTAGCCCTCGTGGATGTGGTGAAAAGCTCAAAGTGAGAGCATTATAAAGCTTGCAAAACCAGAAAGTAACTAAAAAGTAACCAGCATTTAACTTTTGCTTGAGCTTTTTCAAGACAATCATTTTATTTTGGAGGCTAACTCGTGATTTAGTTGACACTGGCAATAGTGCAAATAATTGTAGAAAAAGTCACGGTCTGTAGCTCATGTGTAAACAGCATGTTCATGTTGTTAAATGAGGAGTTCTGAAACTTTTTTCTGGGACCCCTTTGGAAAATATTTCAGGCAGTGACAACCTCCCAAAAGTGATGATCTCCCCCACCCATGTCCGGTCTCCCTAACCCACATATGCAGAGGCTGACAGCTCAAGCCCCTCTCTCACCCAAATAACCTCTCCACCCCTCTGTTAAATATTCAGAATTCAAGCTAGTCACATTAGACCGGGGAAGGCAACCCCCAGCACGTGGGCTGACAGTGGCACTCGAGCCCATTTGGAGTGGCACACGGCACCCTCTGCAGTGCCACCAAAATTGCAACTCCAAGAGGCTTCTTTCAGGGGTGGCTGGGGCGCAGTGGGGGCCCAGGCCCCAGGCATGCCACGGAAAGAAGTTGCCCGGAATGGCCACCCGAAGGAGCTACTCCAGGCACCTTCTTTCCATTAAAACAAAGTCCTGCGGCACTTTTAAAAACTAATAAATGTATTTATCGCATGAGCTTTCATGGCATGCCTGGGGACCCCCAAGAGGAGCTGCTCCAGGTAATATCTTCCCAGGGTGTCCTGGGGACCCTCCATCCCCAGGCAGACCTCTGAGAAGAGCTGTTCTGGGCAGCTTCTTTCTGCAAGTGGCTTCTTTCAGTGACCACCGCTGCAGCCAGGGCCACAGCCGAATTCTGAAGTAGCTGCTGGGGTTTTTTGTTGGAGAGGGCCGCCAGCACTGGCTGAGGGTTGGGGAGGGAGGGGCTAGTACGGGGGTCGGCAAAGGTTGCCCACCCCTGCATTAGATGTATAGGGTGAAATTCTGGCCCTCTGAAGTAAATGGAAAAATTTCAAGGGTTTTTTCTTTCTTGTATACACCGTGACCACTTTACACAGCTCTAGACATGTCATTGTCCCTTACAGTGGCTAGAAAGAGAATTGATTCCTATCTACTATGTCTTTTATACTACCAAGTAATATAAAGAGACCTTGGTCTAAATGAGGTTCAGGCCAAAGATCACACTACTTTTTTGTTGTCCAATTAGGGAGCTAAGTCAGAGCTCAATGGAATCAAAATAAAGCTTTCTGTAGAGTAGTGCTTAAATCCGCAAAACCTTTGGTGCTCAGGGGTGTGAAGAAACCACCCCCCTGAATGACAATTTGTCAGCATAAGTGCTAGTGTAGAAAGGAACTAAATTAGCATCAGATTATTTGTGTGAATACACACAATCCCCCACCAATATATTTACTTTCTATGGCAGTTCTTCAATATTCATTGCAAATATCCTGCCTCTCTCTTTCTACCATAATTTTTTGGAGGAAATTAAATAGTAAAGGGAAATGAACATTGGTTGAAAAAGTCAGATATTGACAGAGAATGTGTGTGTCCCACCTCTTTTCATAGAAATGTAGGTCTGGAGGCGATGCCGGGGGGTCAGTTAATCCAGCCCCCAATTTTGTGGGGGAATACATATTTGACTCACTACCTGAAGATTGACACTTGGGAGACATACGCTGTTTGCTGCCAGATTGCACCACCCTTCACTGTGACGTTAAATGCCACCTAGTGAAGATAATATTCCATTCTGATGGAGAAGGAAGTCCAGACCTGTGCAGATCCTATTGCTTCTACCATTTAGGCAGGGACATCCACTCAATACCTTAAATGCAGTAAGGATGGGGTGGGAGGGAAATGCTTCTGTGAAAAAGAGCAACTCCTCCCATTTTCAAATCAAACTTTGAAAATACTGAACAGAGCACAATTGGTTTGGAAGGGCAGCAAGAGCACAAATATGCAAATCTTTTGATTTTCTGCACCAGTGACTTTCTATCAGCCTTGTGCTTGATCCCTGATAAAGGTATACATCAGAATGCAATTATTAGACATTCCCAATGTCATGTTCTAAGACACGTTTGAAAGACAAAGGGTAATTTATAGAAGAAGGGGTGTCATTTAGGTGGAAGAAACTGAAGAGGGAGAGAGTATTTCTACAAAATTGCAAAAAGAGAATAGAGTGGATCACCTGGTAGTCAGGAACAAGCTTTGAATTTCTTTGAGACTGCCCTTGAGGAATAAGAAAATAGAAGCAAAGGACAAAAAAGAGAAAAATGAAAGTTTTTGTTAAATACAATGGCAACAGGAAACTGAAAATTGTGATTAAAAAGACATGACTCTGATGACAAGCAGGAAATAAGAATGTAATTTGTAAGAGCTGTTAAATTGCCACCCAAATTGTATGTTGGCAGGAGAAATTACAGACAGACAGCCTTTAAAAAGATACACTCGTATCTGTCTTTCTCAGAATAACCCTTGAAAATGTGACTAGACAATGAATGGAGCAGCAGCAGAAATGTATCTGATAGCATAAAAATAAATAGGAAAAGAATCTGACGCTCGTAGAAAAGGTGCTAACCGAAGTGGAAAGCTCTGCTCCTGATTCTTGGTGTGCCATTGAATAAAAATGTTTGTGCACAGTCTCCAATAACATAAAACTGCAAATTCATTATTTTTTTGTTTCTGAATAACGTATGCAGCGCTGCCTTTGAGAAAACACAGTGCTATTTCCATAGAAATAGGCTAAAGTGAGACACTCTCACTGCTGGGCAAGGAGCCTGAGAGTCTTGGAGCTGATGATTCAGTTGTCATTCATTATCACTCACACATTTTCCAGCCACTTTTCAAGGCAAAAGAGTATTGAGGGACCAACACCAGCAGAAGAGGAGTACACAAAGTAGAAAAAGAATGTCTTCTGGTCCTTCCTAAGATAGGGCCTAAAGCTGCAGACCCTTTTAAAGCAAGGAATCGCCCCCTGAAATTGGTAGTTCTGCTGGTAAGGAATAGGCCACTGATGCAGAAGGTGCCATGTAAATCTTTAATGGGCCTGGGTCCCCTTTTCACACCTGGGATCTGCCTGTAACATGCATGGAAGTGAAAGAAAGAGCAGGAAATTCAGTGATGGTAGAGTTGAAAAGAAGGAGCCATGAGATCAAGAGACCTTGGTAGGAAGAGACTGGATGCAGCATTGACAGCTAAACAACAGTGTCTTTGACTTTCTGATTACACAGAAGTGCTTTTTTGTTGTCTTGCTGGAGCAAAAAACATGGACTAGCTCTCACACTAAAGGTGCTTGTAGTAGTTTCTATGAGGTCAGCTGCATGTGGGGTTCATCTTGCCAGGTTTACCCTATGATTAAACGAACCGACCTCTGGTCCACTAGCTTAGCTGTCCCCAGGTAAGAACGTATTTGAAAACACACTTGTTTTTGTCAGAGCCCAAAAGCAAGGGATTCTGGGGCCTGGAAGCAGAGGATGGGGTGCAAAGAGAAGCTAAAAGCAGAGAGAGAGAGAGAGAGAGAACCTGATAGCAAGACTTTATCAGTTCCTCCCTCCAGTCCTTTTCACCGGCAGCTTCTTTCTGCATCAAGTTCATATTTCATCTACCCATCTGCCAAGCCTTGCAGGCTCCTACCCTTGCCACGTCTCTGCTTTCATTTCCCACTACTCCCTTGTCCGTGTTCCTCTTCCCTCCTTTCTCCATTTGTAGGTTTAGCTGTGCCTTTCAACTTTCATGCTGCCGTCATCTCTTGAATTGCCACCTCCTCTTCACGTGCTTAATGACCCACACTATCTCTGTCTTCACATCTGAACTGCTTACAAGGTGTCTTATCCGTTTGGTGTAGGTGTCTAAATGAGGTTGCACCTAGTCGCTTGTCTTCTAAATGGGCTTAGCCAGAGCTGGGTACAAGGTCAGCACTTAAATTGTTTGCTTACAGTTGGATTTTTCAGCGTGCACAGTGCGCCTGTCACTAGCTCTAGGCACCACGCACAGAACTGCAAATCCCATGCATAAACCAACCAAGTTAAAGCCTCTCACCTAAAGCCCTGCAAATCTGTGGATATCTGTAGTATATCCGCGAATACAATGCAGATATCCACAGACCGTTTCTTGCAGATGCAGATTGGATACAGATCCACATATTTTTATCTGTACAGGCCTAGAGCCCTGCAAATACGTGGATATCCACGGATATCCGCATTATATCTGCATCCATGGATACAACACAGATATCCGCAGACGATTTCTTGCAGGTGCAGATCGGATACAGATCCACATACTTGTATCCACGCAGGGCTCTACTTACACCATCACAAATCAATCCAGGCTGCCTTCCAACAGTTTCAGCCTTGCCCAACAGTTGCAAGGAGCTAATAACCTACTGCATGGAAAAGCCTGGTCTAATCTGGGACAATCTCTCCAAATCTGAAGCTGCAGAGCCATGGAACAGTGAAGAGGTTTTTTAGCGTCAAGTAATGGTATTTGGATACTTTGATTACTGCAGTGTGCTTGGGAGAGAGCTACTTGTACAGAATGTGACTACCCCGCTCTGTACAGCATCTGACACCATGACAGAGTTGTCTGTTTCAACTAGTTTTTAGGTACAGTTCAAGCCTGAACACACTTGAGGCATACTCGGAAAGTCATCTATTCACCCAGTCTTTTGAGGAAAGAGTGGCTGGAGCAAGGCAACAAAAGGGATCCTTTCTGTGCCTTCCAAATGGATCGGCAGGAAAGTGGAGTTCTGGATTTCAGTGATAAGTTTTGTACACTGTGCAATATCCTAATGTGCTGAGAGCAGTGGATGGGTACGGATTTATGGAGGAGACCGCATGATAGCCTATAATGGCACATAGACTACCTCTAACTTCATGTAGCAAATACCTGCAATGGTGGGGAATGGGACAGGAGCAGGGGAGGGCTCCAAGTTACTACAGTAAATTCATTCCCTGGTGTCTGGCGGGTGAGTCTCATGCTCCAGGGTCTAACTAATTGCCATATTTGGGGACAGAAAGGAACTTTCCTGAATCAGATTGAAATCCCCCCCAAGGCCTCTGCCACCTTCCTTTGCTGAACAGAGCATAGGTTATTTGCTCGTTTGAATTAGAGTAAATGGTGGAGTTGCTGAGATTGGAAATTTTAAATCATGATTTGGGGACTGCAATAGCTCAGAGCAAGGTTATGGGTCTCTCACAGGAGTGCGTGGGTGAGGTTCTGAGGAGTGTGATATGCAGCCGGTTAGACTAGATCACGCTGGTCCTTTCTGGCCTTAAAATCACTAAGCCTATGTAAGGAATATGAATTAAAAACAGGTAAAAATAGATTTTAAGAATTATTCATTATAAATATATGCAGTGTCACGCAAAACTTACCCATGCTACCCAGCCACCAAAACAGAGAGAGCCAGGAGATAAACTTGGGAGCAGTTACTAGCTTTAATCTTCAGATTTATGAAATACGAAACTTGTTCTAATGGAAACAAACCACTAAGAGCCAGCAACTTCAATTTTTCATGGGGAAGGATCATTGTAAATATGTAAAATCAAAGTTTTAGTAATTAAGCCTGCTCCTATTTTTTTTCTTTTTTTTTTTTTTTTTTTTTTGCATAATGATAGTAGGTCAGGCCTTTTTGTTTAAATTCCTAGAATAATAGGTTATGGCTAAATGAGATGTTGCAATTTTGTATTCTGGAGAAAAGGTTTTTAGTATGTGTAGATATGTACACACATCCATCAAGTAGCATATTCTGGCTGCATTACCCTGGGTAACCATTCCAACTGTTGTCTAATAAACTGGGATATAGATGAGTGAGTCTGTTTTTAAGTTCTAGCTGATGGACTATGTAAGGAAATTTTAATTTCTAATGCCTCTACTCAAGGTTTTACTTAAACTAGATTTAGGTCTGGACCATTCACCAATGCAAAATAGGAAGCTTTTCCTGGCAGGTGTGGGACCTTAAGCCATCAACCGTGGCAGAATTCAATCTTTCATTTAAAATAAACTTATAAAACTTATGTTTGCAAATGCAGACCTCCACATGCAAATTGTGTACTCGGTACAGTCCCATATTCACAAATCTGTAGGCAGCTCCAGAATCTACTGTGGGCTGATGTTCAGTGTTGCAAGTAGCAGCAGCAAAGCGACAGTAGCATGATTCTATCTGGCAGAACCCCGTTGGCTGCAACTAAGCCTTCAAGTATCATGACAAGTTCCAGGGGGGGAGCCCTGTCAGTCTAGTTCAGCAAAACAAACAAGGAGTCCCAGGGGCAGGGCACTTTTAAAGAAATTTGTAAGTCTTTTAAAGTGCCACTAGAGGGTTTTTTTTTGTGTGTCCCCCCCCCCCCAAGTATCATGTCAGTTTCCTACTGCTACTGGGACATAGTCTCAGCTCTGATTTGCCAGCGGAGTATGCTGAGGGCGGTGGCATTTTAATTTTATATGTGAGAAAAAACTAAATATATGAGTATGTGAGAGTCAGACTCGTTAAAACAAATAAAACGAGAAATCAGAAATGAGGCACAATCATCCAGAACAGAATAAGCAGAATGCAAAGAGGTGCCTGTAGACACTTTGAGAAAATGAGATCCCATCTGCAAAAGTGGGACAAACACTTTTTCTCACCCGACTTCCCCGCCCCCCCGCCCAATCTGAAGTCTTAACTGCCTCTGTATGAGTGATGAGGGGAAAAAACGAAACCAACCCCTAGTTTGCTCTGCACATGGGATAGAAAAGGCAGGGTCTTAGAAATGTTGCTGTCATGGGCTGCCCCCTGGGGTATGATCTGTGTAACTTTTCTGGTCACTTTTGTAATGTAATTGTATGGTTTGATGCCAAATATGCCATGCCAGGGTTTCCTTTATGAATGCATGTAACATGCTCTGCAATATTGCTATTGTATCATGTTTCCTGCAGCATCATACATGTACTTATGTGAAACATGTTCCATGTATTTCACATGGCTCAGGAGGGAGGCAGACAATCAGAGCTGTCTCTCGGCAGGCAGGCTGAAGAGGTACATGACAAAGACAATGCAAATTGAGCTTCTTGGTTCAGATGGGGAGAATGACCTCGGTTCAGGAAGGAGGGGGGAAAACGGGGTCAAAAAGGACACACTTGGAACTGAGAATGGGCTTTTTGCCATCTTGAAAAATTTCAAGGGACTGAAGCTATCCACGTGGCCAGTAGGGCAAAGACTGGCTGAAAACCACCAGCAGCCAATCTTGTGGGTAAGAAACATGAAAATAGGCTATATCGGTAAACTTTAGGTTAGGATGCGTCTTATATTTTTATTTATTTGTGGTAACTCCTGACTACTTTATTAAATGATCGTATATTGATTTGCTATATACTCAAAATTATGTTCTGATCAATAAACTAGTGTTTGGTTGATCTAAAGTTGTGTGAACTTTAGAGTATGAATGACTAAAGCTGGGGCATTCCAGTTTCTTTGATTAAACTGGTGAAATGGATCACAGGAGCCTCCAGGTCTTGAGGAAGGGTCCTGATCCCTATAGGATGGAAGTTCTCAGTGTGGTATCTGGGGCTGGCGATGCGTGCTAGGGGACCGTTCCACGTGGCTGGAGGAAACTCACACCCACTACCTAGGACCGATTACACGTAGGAGGCTGGTGTGGGCCAACCCAGGAGTGGGTGGCCACCTAGCAAAGCAGAGTAAATTGGGGTCTAGGATTGGCAATAGGGGAGGCACAATGGCACTGCAGACCAGATTCTTGGAAGGGAATGTCAGTTGCATAGGAAGAAGGAGCAGTATGATTTTGAAAAAATCTGATGGGGGGAGAGTTCAGCTTTGGTTACCTAGTCCTGTCCAGTAGTTAAGTCCTCCAGCAAGGCCTGATAAATGATTTTAAAGCACAGCCATGAAGATCGCACCTTGGACTGTGACAAGATAGATAGGGACCGTAGCAGCCTGATCTCTTATTTCTAGCAGAGTATTTGACAGAAAATAAATGAGTGCTGTATTTTTTCTCCACACTTAAGCACCTTGTTTCGGAAATAGATTATGTGTTTGTAAATAATACACTGAAAGTTTTGTAGACTACAAAAGGGGGAGAGGTTTTTGATAAGAGACATGTGTTCCTTCACTGGAAACTATGTGCTGTAAATAATATGCTGTTGTATGTACTGGAGGCCAGAAACGATATAGTATTAAACTCAGCTTGAATAGTCATTTTCCCCCCCCGTCAGGATAGTGTGCTACGATTGGTGTAAAGTTGGGAAGATTTCAGGGACGAGGCTGACTGATAAAACAAGACTAAAGAACTGTTCTCCGCGGTGCTGACTGGGGTCTAGAGGGGCCAGGAAGGCAGGAGCCCCTCGCTCTAGTTCTACACTAC
>ML685811.1:1613967-1672547 GCA_007922175.1 Pelusios castaneus
GGTGTGGGGGGAGAGTCAGAGGAGGGGGGCTCAGCTCCTGGGCTGGGGGGTCAGGGAAGGGGGCTCAGCTCCTGGGCTGGGGGGTCAGGGAAGGGGGCAGCACTTGGACTCCAGGGGGAGGGTCAGTTGAGGGGGCTCAGCTCCTGGGCTCTGGGGCTCATTGAGGGGGGCTTGGTGGCAGGGGGCTCAGCTGCTGTACCCTGGGGGTGGAGTGGGACAGGCTCAGCTTCTGGACTCCAAGGGGACTTGGGGAGAGCTCAGTGGAAGGGGCATCAGTTCCTTAACCATGGAGGGTCTGTGTCTCCGAAGTGTACGGATCCCTGCCCCTGTGCTGGGGCCTACCAGCTGTCTTTGTTGTTAAGAGTCTAACCAAGGGGGTGGGTTTTATTCTGGCTTCTGAAATGAATGAATCAAGTCATTCAGAGGGATCCCAGGGAGCTTTCTCCTCAGCCCAGTGTGTTGTGGATTCTCTGGCCTGTTGGTTTGTTTAGTGGAATGGGATTATGGATTTGTTCGTTCATTATTTGGGTGCTGTAGAGTGGATGGGGTTTGTATCTCCTATTATTCAGTAGCAGATGCTTTTGTTGGGTTACCTTGTAAACTGAAAGGAGGGTCAGCTGTGGTGTCTGTGCAGCAGGTGACTCTTGGTCTCAAGGGCTCTGTGTTCTGCTGCAGGGCTTGCTTGGAGGTGAAAGGAGGGGGATCAGGATCACTCATAGCAGCAGTAGAGCACCAGGCTCCCACCCAAGCACCTGGTCAGTAGCCAACAGGTCAATGAACAGCAAGATCAGGATGCCTGGGAACACCAAGACTCTGGACCCGCGTTATTTTGTGCTCATAAGACCTTTGCCCATCCCCACACAGAAAGGTGCAAAGGTCCAAGCTAGAAGCAGCACCATTTATAACTGCTGGGAATCCACGCGGGAGCAAGTGTTTTGGGAGAACTACCGCAGGAGGCACAAGCAACTCACTCAGCATGGGTATTGGACACCCAGCTGGAAACCTTACCAAGAGCTTGGAGAGATTCTCTACCTAGAGCCAAAGAAACTCACCCTCCATTACTTGGGACAGCTGCCCCAGGTAAGCTGAATTTTCTGAATTATTAACTTTTTAATTTTTGTCATTCCTTGTTTTGCAACAAAGCAGAAAGAATCATTTTGTAAATAAATTGTAAAGGCACATTCCACTGGACAGAATAGTCAATTTCTTAGTCTGACACAATGTGTTGAGCCAGCCTATTCATCAGTCATTTCACTATGATCGGATTAGTAATGACTGCACAGAAGATCAGTAAAGAATTAAACCAGAGGAAAGTGCTTTATCTTTATATTTTGCAGGTTGAGAACAGAGAAGAGTTTTTTTAAGTTTGGTCTTTAGAGGCTTTAGTAAGATCAGTTTTAGTAGTGCGGAGAAATAAGAAGATTTTGGTGGAGCCAAAAGAAAGTTAGGGTAATGGGAGTATGCAGCATTTCTAAGCAGAGGTAACCAGATGAAAACCCAAGGGAAGGAGCAAATCTCCGTCCCTGGAGATTTTTTAAGAGTAGGTTGGATAGTCATCTATCAAGGATGATCTAGATAATGCTCAGTCCTGTCTTGAGTGCAACTGACTGAACTAGAAAACTCCTTGAGGTCCCTTCTAGTTCTATGATTCTAGGAAATCAAGAGAGAATGACAGAGGATGAAGGAAGGATGAGCTAGGAGTCAGGAAATTAGGTCTAGGGGTGGGACAACAGATTAGATAGAGCAAAGGAAAAGTTGGAGGCGGTGATGGCTAGGGTTGAGAAGAGTTGTTAGGGATGGGAGGTAGTATAAAAGCTTTTGTCTAAAGAAGAGATACAGTTGTACAGTTTTAGATGTTATGGGGCATATTTTATGTTCTGAAAGGTACCTATATTGGAGTTCAAAGAAAGTCTGGTGTGCTTAATTATGACTATTTATATACTACTTTGACTAGTGTAATTACCACCTCCTATGGTCGTCTTTGCTGTTACACAGACAGTAGGCAAGGGGCGGGGATGACTTACTCTTCCATAGGTCCCTTTTACTGTCCGATTTAATGATTGAATTAATAGGCCGTAAATACCATTTGCCTCGTTGCTAACATTTGAAATAAAATTGCACAGTCCCATGGTTTGTTTTTGTTTTCTCTGGTATTGTTGGTTCATGCAAGGGAATCTGTAATTCACTGAGTTGTTGTTCATGCTCTTCTACAAATGAAACAATGCTTATTGTCTGAGTATACCCAGAATGCAATGCCACACACACACACACACACAGCCTCTCTCTTTCTGACTTAACAATTATAATGCAAGCCATTTGACCCAGACCCATAAAGGGATTTACATATTGTGATGCTGTCTGGGTTATTGGGGAACAGAAGAACCTATCTGGTAAAGGGAATAGTATTTTAATAACATATCCCTTTAATGGATCTAGTGGCTGATTGGGAGCCTGAGGCTGAAATGCAGTAAGGGGCTATGTAGCTTCTTGTTTTAGCTTCTTCATAAATAACCATTGTGAGGGATCAGAAGCAATGTTTATGTCTGGTTGGTGAATTTACTGCAGGGTTAGCCACCAGTTTTGGAGAATCTGTTCTCCTTGCGCAGCCTGAGCTGCTTTGACCTTGGCATTTTCAGGTGGCCCCTAAGCGCAGATGGGTCACTGGTGTTGCTTAATTTCTGCTCTTACTGTTTTTTGGAATGCTTTTACAGCTTAAAGCTCTGGATGGACTGTTTGAAGTTCTAACCAAGGACTGCCTCCCATGCACTATTTGACTGTGTTTCTAACATCCTGTTATCTTGAAAGGGAAAAGGGTTTGGGTTATATAGGTATGCAGAAGTACAGCAAGTTTTACCTTTTTAGCATATAGGGCTATATATGTTGAACCTAGAGCCTCTGAAATGTCCTTCCCTCAGATTCTAGATGTACATTTTACATGTAGATATTCAGCTGAAACTTTTGACAGTTTAGATCCATACTCTAATCTTGAGACTCAATGGAAATTTTGCACAGAAAGTGGTGTCAGAATATGGCCCTTAAGGAGGTTCTGGGATCAATTTGAACTCTGCTGCTTGAAATTTGAACTAAATGAGCAGGCCAAAATTATATAGTTTCTGTAAAAGGTAATTTGATCCAGCTCAGGAAGGTCCATGGAAAATTCTCGGTCTGATGGTAGCTTAAGTAAAAGCAGTGGTGCTCAACCTTTCTAGACTATTTATACCCCTTTCAGGAGTCTTGCATAACCCCCAAGTTTCACCTCACTGGAAAACAACTTGCTTATAAAATCAGACATAAAAATACAAATGTGTCACAGCACACTTTTATTGAAATATTGCTTACTTTCTCATTTTTATCATACAATTATAAGAGAAATCAATTAGAACATAAATATTGTAATTCATTTCAGTGTAGGGTTAATAGAGCAGTATAAATAACTCATTGTCTGCTTGAAATTTTACTTTTTACTGACTTCGATAGTGCTGTTGATGTAGCCTGTTGTAAAACTAGGCAAATATCTAAATAAGTAGATGTAACTGCCCCCCTCCCCCCCCCCCACCTCTGGTTGAGAACCACTGAGTTAGCAGTTTTCAAATCTACTGGGGAGATTTAGCTACTCAGCTCCCATTCATTTATGTGGGCATTGTGTGTCTAAATCCCCTGCTCAGTTTTGAAAATCTCAATTTATTTTATAGAAAGAAAACACAATTTTATCTCAAAAGATTGTAAGTAATGGATTGTTTTTATAATTGTGTATGCGCCTGATGACTGCAAACATGAGTGGTATTTTTTAATCATTGAGTGACTGAGAGCTGTAGATTCCCTAGAAATGAAAAGCTTGATTTCTTTGATGAATACATTTGCTTGCAAAAACTAGCATTTGCTTTGGTGATCAACACAGCCGGTGAATAACAGTAAAGTCTGTAAACAGTAAGAGTAAAAAGCCCAGTAATCCAGAATCCTCTGGCTTTAATGAGACTTGAAATGGTGAGCTTCTGTGAGCTATTATCTATTTCGTGATAAACACTACTTCCTAAACTGAAAAGCTCCTAAAATGGCCTCAACATGACTGAGGACTTATTCTGAAATGATTGTATAAGAAGTTATTGGCATAGGGTGCAATTAGTCAATGATCATTGCACATCTAGGGTTTTAAGTGCTTGGCAGTGATGAATATGATTTTAACCAACAAATATGTTTAAAAAGCTGTATTTTTTTGGCTGGTTTCTGTACTGGACTGAGCTAGGGGGCTGCAGGGTTTCGGGTGGCGGTGAGAGCTGCGGCGCCTGCCCCTGCCACCACCCGAAGCCCCGGGGCTGAGCTAGGGGGCTGGCTCGAACCGGCGAGAGTTCGAGCCAGCCTCCTAGCTCAGCCCCCCGGCTTCGGGTGACAGTGGGGGCTTGCAACGCAGCCCCCGCCGCCACCGGAAGCCCTGCAGCTGGACTAGGGGGCTGGCTGTGGGCAGTGCATGGTGGGACAGGTGCCCACCATGCACTGCTCTTCTATCGCAAAGGAGCATTCACACGGGTGACTGCTCCTTTGTGATAGAAGCAGCATGTGTGTACACGGGAAAGTGCTATATTTATAGCGCTTTCCTTGTCCTGCAATAGCTTATTGAAGGACAAGTTTATCGTGTGTGCATAGCCTTAGTTAAGTAACTGCTTAAATGATTTTCCATACCACCTTCCTTAGAGTTCGTTTAATTTTGATTTCTTAACTAAAGGAAAGCACTTGAGTTGAATTCAGTTTTACAGACATTTATTAACCATCTTTAACAGTAAATAATAAAATAGAATATGAGAAAAGTAGTATTGGACTATGATTTGGCCAACAAATTAGAAAATAGATCACTACAATCAGTCAGACGTTTTCAGCGTTTGAGAAGCAAAACTCCCAAAAGAGACACAGGTCATTTTATCCTGTTTCTCTTGGATGGTTCAACTTAGGTTCCACTTCTTGGAGATGCTGGTATGGTGACCCTACTTCTCATGAAGATTCAGAATATCCAGTCAAGCTGACAGTTGTCCTCTCTCATCATCCAATCAGGGAATGAGACATCAGTTTTTGAATTCTTATAACTGGGATTAGAATTTTCCAGTCTCTTTATGCAAGATGTTTTCAGTTTGTAAAAGATAAGTTCGGTCACATCTGTTGGTAGAACCATCTCAGGACATACCTTGAACACTGGCAGGCTTGCTTTAGTCAGAAATTTACCTCCACAAGTTGCTTTCCATGGAGTCTTTGTAGTTTATTCCTTTATATTGTTTGAAGTTATGTTTGCTCAAGTTGCAGTTCCTCCATCAGTACTCTGCTAACTTCTGAAATGTTCGGGTTCAAGTTTATCTAATTTATACAAAGTCTCTGTGTATACTCCGGTGCTCTCAAACTCATTTTAACAGTCCATTATACAAAGCAAAGTCACTCACCAGCAGACTGAAACAACAGTATAAATCTTCTGGTATGTATAGCTAAGCTGAGTCTGTGCATTTTTATCCAAACAGTTACATCTCTGATTATTCCATTTTGTGGTCAACTGTCCTTATAAGCACATTGTTTGGTTTTAGTTCCTTTTATTTACTGCCTCTGTCAGAACAAGTGTATTTTACTAACATGATTGCACAAACATGCTTGATTGCAAATATAACCTTACTGCTTCGCTTTCACTTAAAATAAAAGAAATTAATATGAACGCAACCCTTGTCATTAAAGTTTATACTATTTTGCCCAAAGCTGTATCCTTTCCTTCTATATCTGTTTTAACTATATATTCCATCAAGTGTCCTATTTTAGTATGATATTTGGAAGTCACATAATATCTGAATGTTACACAGTAATCTAATTTTAAATTAATTTACTTATTCACAGACGGGAAAAGGGGGAATTTCTTTAGCTGCATCAGAAGTACATTCTTGCAAAAGGCTGAGTTTTCTCAGGCTATTGAAAAAAACCTAGCTGAGACATCTTGGATTTTGATTCTCTTAGCCCTCTGTTCTGTCTTTCTAAAAGGCCTTGATGCCTGGGCAATTATTAAATAGTAATAACTCATCATTATGGGCTATCAGTTACTACAGATAAAGTAATTAAAGACTGTATCATCATGTATACACATAAGGCAGCAGAATTAAGATTGCAATCATAAATAAGGCATTTCCTACCATTTGAGTGCTTGATTATGCAACCTAAAGACCTTTCTTTTAACATAACTTATGTGTATGTAACTTACTAAGTTGTCTTTAAAGAAAGATTAAAAGTTTCTATTATGTAGAACTTCAACAACCCCTCTACAAAGGTGATGTTGATACTGATAAATAGCTAAGAACTAAGATTATTTAGCTTAAGTGACAAAAACGTATGTTTTTGAAACAGAATTTCTGAATGCTGTATCTCGTGCTCCACGTGTGTGATTTAACAGGCAACCATGGTGTGCATTGCTTGTGGTCATGGATACGTTACACATTCTCCGCTGTTGGTAGCTATTGTAGAGCAGGAGTGTCAACCCCTGAGTGGTTAGTAGCTAGCTTTATGATGATGATTATCACAATACATAGCACTGTTCATATGCATAGCTTTGAATAAGTATTAGCTAATTCTCACAACTTTAGGTAAGTAAGAAAATGTTACAAATTTTATTTATGGGAAAACTGAATCAGAAGTGAAGTGTCTTTCCCAAAGCCATACAAGTTAGTGGCAAGCCTGGAATTAGAATTCAGGATTTCTTGATTCCCAGCTCTTGCTTATTTGTCCAGACCATGTTACTTTCTGCATTAGTAGAGGTGGATTTACACTACGGTGGTGGAGACATAGAATAGAAATAAGCCATGCTCAAAAATAATAATCTTGGAATAGGCAGTTGCTTTCAGTGGGTTGAGAATGGTTGCTTTGCTTTTGAATTATACTTCAGGTGGTACTCCTGACTTGAGCCTAGCTTCTTGAGAATAGGAGATGCTCTATAAAATGAAGGGTTTGTGATCACTAAATTAGTTTGACATCTCTCTGGAACAACAGCTATCCAGTTGGGTCCACACAATCTCCATGCTATTAAATTCAAAACAATCTAATCAATTTCAGAAGTTCAGTTTCTGTTCCTAAAGACTGCTTCCATAATGAATTAAGGGAAGCATATCGAATGTAATAATACATTGTTGTTATAGTTTTAGTAAACTTGCCAAATGTCAGGTGGCTGAAGTAGTCATGGTGCATTATATTTCTGTGATTACTGCTTCAATTGTGAATTGCATTGCTAACCTAGGTTTGGGAATTGATCTCAGATATCATGCCTGAGGCAGGAAAGAAGCACATTGCAAAGGTGACACTTGGTAATAAATTTTCAAAACATTAGATTTTTAATGTATTTAGTGTCTGCTTCTCCTAAACCATGCATTAAAAATACTCTCTAGGATACATGGTAAAAGGAACAGATGGTTCAATACATTGGCAGAACCCCCGCTACACTGGCTGCCATTGGGAACTAGAATGACATATGCTGTCAAAGCTAGGAGAATTTTGTCAAATGGTAACTTGTGCTGAAAAATTCTGTTAGTACAGTTCTCTGATATTTTTAACATTTGTAGTAGTAACACCTTCTTATCCCATATAACTATCAGAACTAGAACAATTTAATACATTTCCCAAACAACACAAAGATTACCCTAGTTTACTATAAATTACATTAATCAAAAAGTTTATGAAGGTTCCTGAACCTGTAGATCAAATCAGATCTAGTTCATAACTTTGCATCAAATCATTCATGGCTTCACATGGTTTTGTAATTAAATTATATGAAACTCAGCTATTTCAGCTGACTTCCAGTGCAGCTTGTGGGTTCAAACCTGTGACTCATGTATGAAAACAAACACACAGAGATATTTCAAAGAAAATCATTGCACAGAAATTTTTGTATGCTTTCTGTGTAACCAGTGACTTTCACACAGTCTGCTACATCAAACTAGCAAGCTCTTTCTTATGAAGACTTCAATGGTTTGCTTTTCACATTTTCACATTGCTTCATTAATCCATATCCACCTCAAACGCAATTAACAAGATTTGGATTGTATGGGATTGGGCAGATAGGCCTCACACTGAGAACATGACCTCTGTCCCTTTGCATAAAGATATTGTAAAGCTGACCTAACTGAGCAGTTGAGAAGTCCACTGGTGTAGCATTCAATGAAATTACATTAGGGATGAATGTACATATATTAATAACGTGAAAGAATTATAAGTTGAGGTCTTTTGCAAATGTAAAGATAAGGTTCCCCCCAATGTCAATCAGCTATTAACCAATTGCTGGAAGAGGGGAATTATTTAAAGGGCTGGAATAATCTAAATATAGCTTTTATGTGACTGACAGACAAAACAGCAGTGTGACAAATTCACAACTCCCATATTCTTTATGGGAGTTTCTTTATGTACAACATGGGCTGTGTTAGTTTCTTTGGAATAAAAACACCTTTATATATTACCTTTCACCCTAATAGAGGATCAAGTAGTTCGCAAACTTCATGTATAGATTGTTAGCCACTCCTTATTAACAGTATGCAGCACCATCCCTCAGCAGTTGTGGTTTGAAATTAAGAATAGTGGATCCAGTTGAAATAGAAAGGTGGGCAAAGTTTAATTATTCTCACTGAAATTTAGCTGGGTCACCCCTAAACATGGCATGGGGAGAAAGACTATTGGAGGTACCATCAGCCTCGTGCTTACAAAGAATACCAAATTTAAGCTAAGTTAATTTGAATTCTGGAAGCTTGAAAGTGTCCTTTAAATTGAAATATTTCCTGATTCCAGCTTCCTGAATGAAGGTGTTTATAGTGAAAGAAACAATATTTGAACTCTGGGTTTTGACATACCGAAAACATTTCTGTAAAATCAGGCTGGTGTTATTTCACCTTGTTTGAGACTATAAAGGGATGTGTGGTAAATTTCAAGCTGTGGAAGGCAGTGCTTTTCATGGCTGGTGTAGTTTCTCATTATTCATGAAATGCATATAGAAAATGTGTTGAATTCACAAATATAAAGAAGGGGATGGGACACAGGGGAAGAGGAACGTAATAGAATGTCACTGCATTCTTTGTAGTATAATGTGACCTTTCCATTAAATTAATGTTATGCTATTTGCACAGAAGGAGAGCTATGATAGAAGGTATTTCTAGCAGATAATAGTCAAGTTAATTAGGCAGCTATATAACTGTCACACTTTACATTAAGAGCTCAAAAGCAAGAAATGTGGAACGGAGGTGGTAACTATAATGTTACCATGATTTCATTCATTTGAGGGAAATAGTTTCAGGTTTTCTAAGCTTTCACTTTTTGTTACAAATGATAACTGGTACATGACATTTTAAATGGTATTTTCCCCTGGCTAGTTAATGCTTTCCAATCTAGTAAAATAGTATTTTCACCTCGTTCCCCAATGTTTCCAAGGGATGAGGTGCTATTCACTATGAGGAGGGGTGTCAATGAGTTGACTTCATTCATTTTGTATGTTGTGTGCACACACATGCACATACGTGCATGCACAGGTTCAGTGAGGGTCCAAAGATGCCACAGAAGATGTTTATGATCTCTCTCAGAGGCAATCCCTCTTTTATATGTTAGATCTGTGTAAATCTAACTTTTTTCTTTCCAGAAAAGTTTCACTAATGATAGATGTCTTTGTGATGTTGCATTGGGCTACAGCATAATAATGCATTTGAAGTAGACTCTAAAACTATGTCTTTAAAAACCTGTTGCAATGAAAGTAGTTACTGGGTTAACTGCAACTCTGAGCCCTACCATGTCTCTTCTGGCCTCCTTCCAGGGCTCAGGCCTCGAGGCTTCATTTCTCTTGGCATGGGATCATGCAATTTTCCCACTTTTAGACCAGGCCTCATATTACAGTCTTCTAGTACTAACCATGAGTATATTCCAATTTAAGTTCATCCCTCAAAGTTTACTTCCCTCCAGTATTTATGACCAGTGGTAGCCAGTTTAGTGACTGACCAGCTTTCTTAATGCAAATTATTATTTTGAACCAAGGCATTTCTGAGGAAAAAAAGATTTTATAACAACAAACAGACTATACACATGTCTAGTTTTATCAGGTGGGTATCCTGGTAGGTTTATAATTCCTATATATCTCCCCAAATCTCTAAGGTCTGGATGGCATCATCTGTTCCTTTAACTCACGAGACACTTTACACTCTGCTTTAGGGAGCACATGTCCTTAAATCCTGCTCAGGGTTTGGTCACTTTTGGTCACTTCACTTCACAAGGTGTAAGTCACTTTTTAATTGTTTATACAGCTTTGAACTGTTAGCTCTAAGCACCGGTAAAATAACGCTTGCAACTTTGTTGGATGCAGAATGTAGGATTCTTGAAGCTAATAGCTTTCCCCATTTCAAGTATGTCCTGAGTTGTTCTCTGGGAGTTGTTTTCTTCCTGGTAACAATCTTTTGAACTAAAGCAATATAGGCATATCATAACCATTCCACTACCTCAGTATGACTGTACAGTATATCTTAATGAACAGACCCTATCCGGTATTTATAAAAAGATTCTGTCGCAGCTCCATCTCCAGAGTTAGCTGAAACTCTTTGGCATTGTCAGAATGCAGAACATCTGAGACAGTAGTTTAACTGCAAAATCTGTCTGTAGGGGAACAGGTTAAATTCACCTCACATGCAGCCATACAGTGACAGAAACTCTGGCTGTGGTACTAGCAGCTCAAATGCTGTAGAATAGTGGAGAAGCATCTGAATTGCAGAAAATGTGTTGCAGATGGATGGTTTTTCTAGCCAGAGGGAATTCTGCTTTTGCTGCTTGGTCATATAATGTTAACATGAATTCCTGAATAATGACTTGGGACAGTACCTAGAAGCTGAGTGAACTCTGCAGCCGAACTAGCTGCATGCCTAGAGCTATATCCTCCTTTTCCGCATAGAAAAAGATAGACAAAGGAAAGTGTAGATCCACTACTTAGCAGGGAAGGAGAACTAAAAATGGATGACATCAAGAATCCCTGTTTTTTCCTTCACTTATACTAAACAGGTTGATAATGTGCAGATCCTTAACATAATGAATATTAACACCAAGGAAGGAAAGAACACAAGCTGGAATAGGGAAATAACAGGTTAAAGAATATTCTGGCAAATTAGATATATTTAAGTGGGCAGGGCTTTACAAAATTCATTTTAGGATACTTAAGAAACTAGCTGAAGCAATCTTGGAACTGTTAATCATTATTTTCAAGAACACATAGGAATGGGTGAGGTCCCAAAGGACTGGAGAACGGCCAGCATAATAAAAAGGGGATCAAAGACTACTTGGGGATTTAAAGACCAGTCAGTATAAACTTCATACCTGGAAATATTCTGGAACGAATTATTAAACAACCAGTTTGTAAGCACTCAGGAGATAAGATAATAAGTAATAGCCCGCATGGATTTGTCAAGAACAAATCATGTCAAACCAACCTAATTTCCTTCTTTGACAGGGTTCCTGGCCAAGTGGATGTGGGGGAGCAGTAGACAAAATATATCTTGAATTTGACTTTTGACACAATCCCACATGACATTCTCATAAGCGACCTAAGGAAATGTGGTCTAGATGAAATTACTATAAAGTGGGTGCAAAAGACCATACTCAAAGATTAGTTATCAGTGGTTTGCTGTCAAATTGAGAGGACATATCCAGTGAGGTCACGTAGGGGTCTGGGCAGGGTCTGGTGCTATTCAACATTTTAATTAATGACACAGATGTCATAAATATAATTATAAAATTTGCAGATGACACCAAGCTGGGGGGGAGGGGGTCACTCACACTTTGGAGGATGGGATTAGCATTCAAAATGACCTTCATAAATGAGATAATAGGTCTGAAACCAATAAGATGAAATTAAATAAAGACAAGTACACAGTACTACACTTGGGAAAGAAAAGTCAAATGCACACATACAAAATAAGGGATAATTGGCTAGTTAATAGTACTGCTGAGAAGGATTTGGGGGCTATAGTGTTGAATCATGAGTGGAATATGAACCAACAATGTGATGCAGTTGAGAAAAAGGCAAATACAGTTTCGGGTCACACTAGAAGGAGTGTGATAGGTGAGACCCAGGAGGTGATTTTCATGTGTACCTGGCACTGGTAACATTTCACTTGGAGTGCTGTATCCAGTTCTGGGTTCCGCTTTTTAGGAAAGATGTGGACAAACTGGTCAGACCCCAGAGGAGAGAAACAAACTTGATAAAACCTACCCTTCGAGTTCCAGTGGGGGAGCCATGTTAATCTAGTTCAGCAAAGCAAACAAGGAGTTTGCTATAAATAAAGACATTAGTTAATCTTTGAAAGTGACCCAGGATTCCTTGTTTGTTTGGCTGCCCTGTGAGGAAAGTTAAAAACCCGTTCAGTTCTGAGAAAAGAAGATGACAGAGGGGAGACCAGATAAATATATTATGGGTTATTATAAAAAGGACAGTAATCAGTTGTTCTCCATGTCCAGTGATGGAAGGACAAGAAGTAATCATCTTCCTCTACAGCAAGGGAGATTTAGGTTAGATATTAGGAAAAACTTTCTAACTATAAGGAAAGTTAAGTGCGGGAATATGTTACCAAGAGAGGTTGTGGTATTGGAGGTTTTAAGAACAGATAAGACAGGAAGAGTCTGCTATATTTGATCCTGCCTCAGTACACCAGTTTAGACAATGACCAGACCTACAATGTACAATATCTAACATCTCAGAACAGACCCTTTTTCAGATCGCAGCCCTGCTGCTCACGTTTTGTTGATTGTCCTTTCCCTCTTTGACGATAAGAGCAAGGCCAAATCCAGCTAATGGCAGAGCAATAGTTAAGACGTCGCTTGGCAGTGGGCTGAAACAAGCAACTGAAATGGATGCATACTGTTTGTGACATATCTGCAGAAGTGACAGTGTAACAGTAGAATAGAAATTAAATATTTACATCCAATTCATAAATAGATAATAGAGGTGATACCTATTGTTCTATTTAACCATTGAGCATTCTGGCTTGATTGGAAATATTGCTAATTTGTATACTGTGCCCTTACTGCATTGCATTGAGAAAATAATTGAAAATCCATAACAATTTTCTTTTAATTTAAAATCACTGCTATTATATTTCCTAGACCAGTAGTTTTAAGATTTTTTTTTTTAAATAATTGAAACTGAGACTAAGTCTAAAAATATTTCAAGGAAAGGCTCCCTGTCCTGAAGTTGAGTAAGAAAATCTCTGTGCAAGAATATTAAGAATAAAGGAATTTAAAGACTGATGTATGTATCCTCCCTCCTTTTTTATGTTTTTTATACTGCCCTACATCTATTGTGTTGGGGTTGGGTTTTTGGTTTTTTTTGAGGACTTACTTTTTAAATTCTCTCTCAAAGTTGTACACATTTTAAATCGCAAGAAGGAAAGGAAATACTAGTGCAGACAGATAAACGAATCTTTTAAAAACCAGGATTTCTACTTTTAAGGAACTGAGACCGTATGCCATCTAACAGAGGTACATTTAACTTTTCAGCTAACAGAAGCAGCAGATTAATAGGCTTCAATATCTACCTCACACTTCTTCATTTTTCTCTGTTTACTGAAATGTAAGAAATTAATGCTAAACTGACAGTGGATCAAAGCTGTGAGACAAATTGCTCATTACAGTTCAGGGAGCTGCACCGACAGCTGTGTCATCACTAAAGTATTCTTGGGCACTTTCAACCACTAACTCTAGTGGGCAAATGTCTCCATTGTCTGCTGGTAAGGCTTATATGCTGATTTCTGGAAAATAAGCTCATTTTAAACTCCCATCAGAGACAGCTGTGCTTTCTTTTTGTCATCCTGTAGCATGCCCGTGTCAGCACGCAACAGCCAGGGCTTTAAGCAATAATGGCAATCCACGAAAAATTAAATCTTGGCAGGAGCAAGACCCTGACAGTCTTCACCCAGGTTCATTAGATGAGAATCTGGGGTTGTTTGGAGCTGGGTATGGTTTGGTTTTCTCACAACTTTTCAGAAAGTTTACAAACGTTTGATTCCTTTAGCTCTGCTGCCTGACAGTTGGAAATCACTCTTATTGACAGTGCCAACCACTTCATCTTTTAGCCAACAGCAGACAAAATCTGCCCTTCTTCAAGCAGCTGTTATATCCAATTATATCTCATCAGAGAAACTTCAGTTATGCCCTTTTATAAAAAGCAGTTTCCAGTAAAGTATTTTTGTCTGCAATTCTTTCCTTTCAGCCAGCTTAGGATGCCTATTTTCCTAAGTGAATGTTAGTTTGTATTACCTGCACAAGGTGTTTTAGATCTCAAATAGAGTATATCAGTAACTTGCAAGTCAGAGTGATTTAGCTATTGGAGATGATGTTCTGTTGCAACAAAGAGGCATGTCTTGGGAATGAGGCTTTCAAGCATTATTGGGTATAATAGCAAATTGCACAAACACAAGTCTTAAAAACTTGGTGGGTGTAGCAAAAAAGGGCACTGTCAGTTGAAAGCAATGATTTTCTGGATGTGTGGCATGATGAAGCTTTAGGACTAATGGAATACAACCTAGAAACCAAAACAGAGGCAATTGGGCTGCAGTTATGATACCGTCTATGCCTACAGCTGTCATCGTCAAAATGTCACGGATGATAGTTTATCCTTTGCAAGGTCAAATACCAGTGGTGTAGGCGTATATATAAAGAAAAGAATGCTCTCCAAAGGGTACTGTTTAGGGCTGAGTTTTTATTAAGAATTTTTGGTAACAATGTAATTTGTATGTATAAAGCTTAAATTGTTTAAATATGTCACCGTAACTCACAGGTAAAATGTTATAGGGCCAGATCCTTAGCTGCTGTAAATTACTGGTAAGCCGTCATGGCCTCTAATATGTACACTTTAAATATACATGTTTCAAAATCCGTTACTAATAACAAACAGTCACTGTAAACTTTGCACTTTATTTCAACACTTGTGGAATTTTTTAAATCTTTTGGTTGAATCTACAAGTTTTGTTTCTTTGTATATAGAGTACCTTAGAGGCATTTAAAAAAAATATGTAATTATTTCATAGATGTATCGATATGGTCACTTTGATTATGACTTTTAAAAATAATGCAAAACTCCAAACAACTTTTATACCATTCCAAATGATATATATAGAAACTAAATTTTGATGCAAAAAAAAAAATGTATGTTTTTACCCTCACTTCTCAAGTCTCTGCCATCTTGTTCACGTTGAAATGTATGGGTTTTTTCCATCAATTTAAATCGGCTTAGGATTTTACTCTCTGTTCAGCGCTGTATCTCATTGAAGATGTTCAGGTATCCGGCTGACCACATACGTCCCATATTATTTATCTAATAATATAACAGGGTTGTCACGCTCAGTGTTCCCTTAAAGCCAGAAAATCTGTTGTTAGCGTGAAGTGATGAAAACAGCTACAGACCTATTTAAGAGCTCTTTTTTTTCCAAATATCACTATGTTCACTTATCACTGGGATTAGTGGTCTCTTACTTCCACTTTGTAAATTCTCAGCCATTTTAACTTGACATGATACACCTGTGTGGTGGACAGCTAAATGAGGCAAAGAGTCCTGAACTATTGTGATATTATAGGTAACTCAGCCAATCACCACCTGTATTTTACAGATCATTTGCATTCAACATTTCCATTGGTTGTATGAGGGAGACTGCACAGATGGTGGATTACTTGACTCAATTGCCACACCACATACAGGAAACAATACAGGCTTTAAATAACAAATTGTTTATAAGCTTGATCCCGTTGCAGTTGATGTTAATGACAAAACTCCCATTGACTCCTGGGGTGCAGGATCATGGCCTATAAGAATACTGCTACATAGGGACGGTCATGCTAGGTCAGACCAATGTTCCAGCTAGCCCAGTATCCTGGTGAAGCCAGATGGTTCAGAGAGAATGAGCAAACAGGGCAATAAGTGATTCATCCCGAACCAGTTCTGGCAGTTCGAGGTTTAGGGGTGCGCAGAGAATGGGTTTGCATCTCTGACCATCTTGGCTGATAGCCATTGGTGGACCTATCCTCCATCAACGTACTTCTTCGTTTTTGAACCCACTTCCATGTTGGGCCTGCACAACATGCCCTGTCAATGAGTTCCACAGGTTAATTATGCATTGTGTATGTTTTAAACTTGCTACCTATTAATATCATTGAGTGACTCCTGGCTTTTGTGTTGTGTGAAGAGGTAAATAACACCTCCCTCTTCTTTTTCTCCACACATGACTTTATAGACCTCTGTCATTTTTGCAAGATGAACAATTCCAGTCTTTTTAATCTCTCCTTGCATTGAGTTCCATACCCCTAATCATTTGTTGCACTTCTGTGCACTTTTTCCAATTCTAATATATCTTTTTGAGATGGGGTGACCAGAACTGCATGCAGTATTCAAGGTGTGGATTTATGTAGCAGCATTATGATATTTTCTGTCTTATTATTTATCCCTTTCCTAAGAGTTCTAACAATGTTAGCATTTTTTACTGCTGCAGCACATTGGCCAGATGTTTTCAGGGAACGATCTGCAGTGACTTTAAGATCTCTTTTGTGAGTAGTAAAAGCCAATTTAGATCCCATCATTTTGTATGTATAGTTGGGATTTTGTTTTCCAATATGCATTACTTTGCATTTATCAATATTGTATTTCATTTGTCATTTTCTTGCCAAGTCGCCTGGTTTTGTGAGATCCCTTTGTAACTCTTCATTGTCAACTTTGAACTTGACTATCTCGTGTAACTTTGTAGAGCCTGGAAAATTTTCCACTGCACTTTTTACCTCCTTTTCCAGATCTCATATGAGTATGTTGAACAGCACTGATTCTAATACAGATCCTTGCGGGTATCCTTCTGTTTCTGTCTTTCCACTGTGAAAACTGACCATTGATCGGCACTTTATTTCCTGTCTTTTAACTAGTGACTGATCTATAAGTAGACCTTCTCTTTTATCCCATAACTGGTTTGTTTGCTTAAGAGCCTATGGTGAGCTTGTCAAAGGCTTTCTGAAAATCGAAGTACACTATATCCACAGGATAGTTTGGTCCACATGTTAGTTAACCCCCTCAAAGAATTCTAATAGATTGGTGAGTCATGATTTCTCTTTACAAAAGCTATGTTGACTCTTCCCCAACATATTGTACTCATCTATGTGTCTGATAATTCTGTTCTTTACCATAGTTTCAACCAATTTGCTTGGTACTGAAATGAGGTTTACTGACCTGTAATTTCCTTTTTAAAAAATCATTGTTACATTAGCTGCTATCCAGGCATCTGCCACAGACATTGTTTAAGTGATAGGTTACATACCACAGTAAATAGTTCCAAATTTAATATTCACTCTTGGATGAATACCATCTGCTGCTGGTTACTTATTACTGTTTAATTTATGAACTTGTTCCAAAACCTCTTCTATTGACACCTCAGTCTGGGACAGTTCCTCAGATCTGTTACCTAAAAAAAATAGTTAAAGTCTGGGAATTTCCTTCACCTTCTCAACAGTGAAGTCCAATGCAAATAATTCATTTAGCTTCCCACGTTGGCCTTGTATTCCTTGAGGTCTTCTTTAGCATTTAGATAATCCAATGTCCCTACTGATTTTTTGTACTTTAAACAGCTTTGTTAGTTTTTGTGTCTCTTGATACTTGCTCTTCATATTCTTTTTTGGCCTGCCAAGTTATGCTTTTACAGCTACAGAATTAAGCAATGAAATCACGTGAATTACTTAATCACTTATATCTCAAGCTCCTGCTTAAAAAAAAAAAAGTCTAAAAGGGGAACCATAGTCAAGAACATGGCTGACCCAATTCATAGGCTGGTTTCAAAGCCTATGGAGAGGCAGTTTCATAGGATCAACAGAATTGCATATTTAAAGTAGAGGCATATTTAAAGTAGAGCCTAATGATGAAGGGGCACCCCAATCAAGCAATGGCCTATATAAAATACACACACACATTCATACTCCTGACAGAATTAATCAGTGAGGAGTTTACTATGTAAGGGATAGCTGTCAGCCAGCATATAGGCACACAATTCTACTTTTGCACTGTAGACCAAATTCATCTTTGGTTTGATTCCACTGAAGTCAGGACTTTTATTCCAAGGAAGAATTTGGCCCTCTGCCTGTTTGACTACAGTTGAAAAGTGGGTCCGAATTTGGCCTTATATTTATTTCTGTTCATAATCATTGTACTTTCAATATTAGGGGCATCTTATTTATTGCACATCCATTTAGATAGAGTAGCCACTCTTTATTGTTGCCCTAATACTCTTTCTTCGTTGTATTTAAAATATTTTTGCAAGACTGTTGGAAAAAACTTGATACTCTTGATTTGCAACTACATCCAGAAGTATATGCTCATTTTGTGGAATAAACAGCGATAGCTGCCTGAAAAGGAAATAGAAATTGAACATTAGATCCAATTTTGTGAGGTACAGGTGGTGAGAAACTGCCTTTTTTGGATTGCCAGATGTATACTATTCATTTTATAGGTCATTAAATCTCTAGCTATACCAACTCAATCATGTGAATTCGTTAAAATATGATTTGGAATATTCCAGAAGATTAGACTGCACAAAATATGTTGAAGTTTTAATTTGGAGGGAACAATATTTTAGATAAAATGTAGAAAAATTTCATAATAAAAATAGTGTTATTCTCACTGTATAACTCAGGGATAATTAATTTAATTTTTGTCAAGGTCCAAGTTTATGGAGAGCATCTTATGTTTTTATATACCATGAAAGAAACCCACGATAAGTTGCACTATAATGGTTCCCACAGGCTTTATCACAATAGGAGCAAAAAATATAATGGAGCCATTGGTCATCCTGAAGAGGCTTTCAAGAAAGCAAGGTTGAGGTGAATACAATGCAGCAACAAAAGAAAAGAGCTACTTCTGCATTTTATTCTTTTGCTACTAATGTAATATACTGTACAAATGTTCCGGGAACGGTTTCCCAGGAAGCATTCAGTCACATGAATAGAGAAAACTGGAAATGTCTGGTTGTACTGGAGAAGCATATTTGGAGAATGAAACACAGCATGACAGAGTTCAGAGCACAAAGGGAAAATCTTTTTCTTCCATATGTTTCAATTTGGAAGAAGGCTTCTAAATTCTAACGTGTATCAATATATTTATTTTGTGTTCAGGAAAGCCAGCTCCTTCAAAGTAACAAATATCAGAGTCCAATATAGAAACCCAGCTCAGGGTTTAATACTGAAAGATAGAGCCAGTTGCAAATCTGTGGAGGACCAAGTGCCAGCCATTTGTTTCTTGAAGACCACTGAATTACATCAAATAATTTGATGATCCAGATCCTAAATCAGAGAATCGGTGAGCGATGATCATCTTTTGAAACAGCTAACAAATTGTTCACTGTGAATTATGCTAAATTAAAATTGGTATAAGGAAAATATACATTTAAATGAATGCTTTCGAATGTGAGCAAGGAGAGGACAGAGTGAGACTACGTCATTCATTGTCCAATCAGACCATAGATTTCCTTATTGCAATTTTCAGGGACTGAGAATGTAATCACAGTCAGGTAAGTTACTTGTGAATAGCTCATAATTGACAGTCCTAGTTTAGGACTGCATAAATCAAATACTCTGAAAATGGATGAGTCCATGATGGATCTCTCTTGCATAATCCTAAATAGGAAGATTTCTGCATCAGTAAAGGAGTCATTAGCAGTAGATCTTTCTCAGCTGTATATGATTCACTAATGTCCACGCTGTAAAAATCTTGATGCAAAACTAATCTTAGAATAAAGATTCTGATCAAATTACCCTATTAATCTAAAGAAATGAGTAAATCATACCCTGGTATTTCTGTTGCTTATAACTTTCCTATAGTGAGAAGGATTTTTTTTTTTTTAAGAATATGGTAAGCTAACTTGTCTGTGTACAAGATATGTTAGAAGGGCGTACAGAGCTCATTGGAAGAAAATTATATTGACCCAAACTACTCTGTATGTAAGCAAGTTAGCCTTTCATTTACCTTACAAAATCTGCTTGATACTTTCTATAGTAATCTGAAGATGATCTGCTTTCTAAAACATTAATAGCCAAATTTTGACCCAAGATGTGCATGTGTTAGCACTTATTTGAAGTTTGTGGACTTCAGTAGAAGCTACTCATAAACAGAGAAGAATTTAGCTTTTAGTAATTCACATAACGCTAACCGAAAGCCCAGTGTTCTTTAGAATAATAACTCAGCTTGCCTTGTACGCTGATTGGTCCCTGCCAATCCCCTTTTCAGTATTGTTTGCAGAATCCCTTCATACTTGTATGCAAGCTGTGGGAACCACTTCTGATTCTGCCTTCCCTGAGGTCAGAGGTCTGTGTCTCTGCAAGATACCTAATGAATTACTGTTCTCACAACCAGAATCCAAGAACCCAGTCGGTCTTAGTATTATTATTGGCAAATTACTGAAAAACAGAGAGCAAAATTAAAAATAATTAGAACTAAACTTGTTTTGGGTATTACATAAAGCAGGACTAAGTAAACCCAGATCTGGCTCGTGTGATCAGAACCCATTCCTCCAGTGACAGACTCAAAATACTTCTAGACATTCTTTGGTCTATTAAAAATAACCAACCCATTGTCAAGTGGATTTAATGCATTTTAATCTGCCTACCAAAAGGCTGGTGTTCTGAGATGTCAGTAAAAACAAACCAATAAGATACAGAGACTCCACCAGCAAGTGAGCAAGTTTCTTACATAAAAGAGCTGTTTAATAATCCATGAGAATAACTAATCTCAGAATTTGAGTTTCAAGCTCTACTGACTGATCCATCCTATGCTATGTTTATAAGGGAAAACTCTGTTCGCTTCCAATCCACAATTCTTTCCAATGGTGGTGCCTGAGTTCCACATAATTAGTTCATTCTCCCAATACTTCCCTTGCCATAATGCCTGCTAAAATGACTTTCTTCCTTCTCACGACCAAGGGACTTTTAGGATTTGGCTTATTTGATATAAAGTTCTTTATAAAGCAGCCAACTTCTTTTTCTTTTGAGACTGGCATATCAGGCCAGCTGTTGGATGAGGAATTTGTGCCAAGAAGTCTGTTGCATTTTTCAGTTTTTTGTTCTTTTGTTTTGTTTTTGGGGTGGCTTAAAATGAATTTAGTTCTTAGAAAAGATGCCAGCTTGACAGCCTTGCAGACCGAACGACTTTGTTTATCCACATAACAAGCAGCACTAGGGGAAGCTTGGCCCCATTACCTCCCAGAAAACATGTCTCAATTTGGGTGACAGGAACGGATGCCAGTTCTGATGATGGCTTTGATCATGAATACATTTATTTACTAGTAATGGGACCAAGACAACTTCCCGATAGGATGAAAGATTTGATAGCCAGTTTCTACCACTAGAGTCCTCACCGTTTTTCATTGCTATCTTCTGACTAGGTTGTCATTTGAAACTCTCTTCCATTGCCGGCATGAGAGCGACAGGCAAAGTAGTCGATTTTCTGGACCTCTGTTGGCCGTCTGGTAAATGTCACTGCCATTCTGTCTAGGCAGTAAATAATCTCTGGGCATCATTGCGTTTTTAAATGGAGATGAGGAAAAATTAGAAAGTGTTATTTACAAAGCGAGAGGGCCACGCCCGTGTGTTTTACCTGCTAGCCTGTTCCCAAACCGTTGTCTGGTGCTCTAGCCCTGTTTTACAGAGCTTGCATATAATGAGCAGGGCCCCCACAAGGGGGGGGGGGAAAGGGTACACTTTACTGGAGCCCTGGGGTGCCCAGCCCAGGCTGCACCCCCCATTACCGGGGGGCCTGTGCACAAGTTTGTACTGGGCCTGAAAAAATTATGCTTGGGCCCTGGGTATGAGTAAATTCTTAGTTACATGTATGGAGCTGGAGTTGTATGCAGATACTGAGTGAAAAATTTAGCACACTGAGTTTTCACACTTTTTAAATTTTAGTTTGTCTCTTCTTGGGAACATGTACTTTTTTTTAGTAGTATCTTATTCTCTCCCCTTTCTCTGCCAGGCCGCACACCGTATCAGTCCATAAGTTACATCTCCTCCCTTATCTGCCCAGAAATGGCCTGATGCCCGGGCCAGGGCCAGATTAAGACATGCTGAGGCCCTAAGCTATGTCAAGATTCAGAGGCTCCCATACCATAAAAAATAAAGAAAAAAGTGTATTACATTATAGCAGAAATATTTAGAGGCCCCTCATAATGTGAGGCCCTAAGCCATGACTGACTTGGCTTGTGCCTATATCCAGCACTGGTCTGGGCCTCTAAAAAACACCTTCCACTTTCACCATTTTTGTCTCTTCTCACAGCACATGAGAAGAGCCCAAGTTGTAGAGCACGTTTGCCACACCAGAGCGCTGGTGCATCTCTAGATGTCCACCACTAATCCTCTCATACCCCAGGGGAGTTGGCAGACTTGCCACTCTGTAGATTAATGCCCCTGCCAGTTAAGGTGACATTCATCTGCATCCCTTTCCAAAACAAGTAATAAAATCAAGAAATAAACAGAGGAAACACCAGCCAGTGCCTATAAAGAAGACAGTCATACAACTGCATTCAATCTAGAGCAACCCATAGACAGCTATAAAACATAGCCCCAAATCAGACAAATACCAGAATTTCATCTTCATGCTGGTCACTGCAAGGTGTGTGGTGAATAAACTCTTCACCATCCATGATCTCACTGCCAGTGATCTGTTGGACCTGCTCTGCAACACAGCAACCTGACTAATTTGCACCATATGATCAGTGTTGGTTCACCTGAGGACATTCATGGCATATCCAGACACACACACACACACACAACAAATATAGAGGTGGACTAGCCATTCTGTTTCCCTCCAGCCTCAAATGTAATCAGAAGGTCACTCGTTAGTCAAATGCCTTTGGGTGCTTCCTCTTAACAGATGAAATCAACAGACAAGACTAATCAAATCAGCTTACAGGAGAGGAATGATGTTCCATTGGTTAGGTTGCTAGCCTGTGGCTTGGAAGACCTAGGTTCAGAGCCGTGCTCTGACACAAACTCCTTTTATGACCTTTAGCAAGTCACTTAGTTTCTCTATATCTCAGTTTCTTATCTGTAAAATGGGGATCACGCTTCTCTACCTTGCAGGCGTGTTTTGAGAATAAATACATTAAAGATTGAGATGCTTAATTCCTGTGGTAAGGAGGCCGTATAAGTACCTATGCTAGATAGCCTTAATTCCTAATAGAATCTTCATTGCTGTAGGATGCCCACATAGCCATTGCATCAAACACTCTTTTCCATCTGTGACTAGCCAGGACTGCTCCCCATCACATCATGCACACAGACAGCCCACAGATCTATGTGTTTTTGACCTTCAAGCTTAACTGTTGTTCATATTTGGGGATGAAGCGATGGGAGAGACGACATCTTAGCCTACCTTACTAAAATACATTTACAAGATTAAGTGTCATATTATATTAAACTAATCCAGTCATCAAATCATTCCCTCCTTCCATTTCCCCCACAGATCAGGTATGGAGGAAACATTAGAGCTTAGTAGGAAATACTAAGTCAGATTTTTTTTCTCCTCCCACCGCTTCCCTCCCAAGCTGGTGAAATAGACAAACATACAATTTGTCTAACATATTACAACAAAGCATGCATTCAACAATCTCTGTTGTGCGTATTTATTTTACTGGTACTTTTCCGTTCTGGAAGAGAGAAGTGCTTTGATCATTCCCAGCATGTCTGGCTTTTTCTTTTGTTTCGTGGTCATCTTCAGCTTTGCTGTTCCTCATCCTCTGCCATGAGGCAGTTGCTTCTTTCTTTCTTTCTTTCTTTCTTTCTTTCTTTCTTTCTTTTGGTCCGAATTAATGAAAGAGATCATTCTTTCTCAATTACATTTCCTTGACTTTCCTGAGGCTGCCCAGCTGCGTCTTCCTCTCTCAAATTAACTTTGTTCTGTCTCTAAAAGTAGCTTGTTCTTTTTCTGTTCTTTTTTCTCCTGAGTGGAGACTGTGGTCTAGATCTTGCTGATCTTATAATTTTACTAGCAATTCCTCTCTTGGTTCACAAACTCTCGTGTTTTAATATAGCGTTCCAATAAGTAGACATCCTGCATTTGACTAGAAATTGTCAATTTTCAAAGCTGTTTATATTTCTCGAGCCCCTGCCTTCATTTCTGACTGGAACTCTTCAACTCTTTCCTACTTCATTTTAATGTATTACTACTATTTAATGTTTACTAAATTCTAGAATGATAGTCTGCACCATTCTGACTCTAAAAGTCTTTTTTTTTTAATTTTTACTTTTCAGTTCAACACAGATTACATTGATTTCCAGTGGGGTGAATCAATGAGGGAAAAGAGGGGCAACATTTATAATTTTGACATCAGCAACAAAGTGATATCTAGAAAACATCAACCAAAAGTGGAAATACATTCATTGGTCATGGAATGCAAAACCTGGTAAATAGATGAGTGGGGGACTATTGCATAAAGTTAAACTCTTTGGCATGTTGCCTTAACAACTACATCAATGAAACAAACAGAAGCAAACAGGAATCTCGGATGGGAAAAATAGAGGAGTCACTTACACGTGAGAGAGAATTTTTCTGACATTTGAAATCCTGTGCGCATTTCAGGTCACCTTATCATGAAAAGATTTGAGAGGGGAGAGTGCAAATGGAATAATAGAGTTACGCAAGGGGCCAAAATTAACTATGGTGTAGCTCTGCTATGAGTTACACCCGGGATTAATTTGTCCCAAGGATTTAAATTATTCAACAAATGTAACAAAATGAGGTCAGTGATCCTTGGAGACAAGGAAATAAAAAGACATTCTCTAGGAGGTATATAACAGACTGGATAAAAAAAACAAGGCTATTTAAGCTTTTTACAAATACAGAAACAGCAGAGTTGTGACTCTCTTCTGTATATCCTTATGACCTCTTTCAACACAACATCTGAATGCTTCATACATGATAATGAATTTATTTTGCAAAATTCCCATGCAGGTGAAGTGTTCCCATTTTACAGATAGGGAGCGGAAGCACAGCAAGAATCGGTATTTGATTCAGAACCCCTGGAAAAAATGCCATTAACCTAACTTCAGTGGGCTTTGGATTTGTCTGGGGTCACAAAGGAAGTCTTTCTCCAAGCCAGGAATTGAAGCTCCGTAGCCTGAGTTTTAGGCTTGTGCAAAAGACCTACCTTTCCTTTCCTTTTCCATCCTTCATGTGCCATTTCACTAGTCCTTCTGCAGCCACAGCTGGAACGTGATGGCACAGTAGTGCTGCAACAGCTCTGCATGCTCAATGATTCCCCTTAGCAAAGAGAAGTCTCAAATGGCCGGCGTAGGGGGCTCTGCATCATTAGAATGGGGCACTATAGCCGTAATGGAACAGAGGATTCAGCCCTGGGTCTGAACATTTCCTTTTGCTATGTCTACACTTACTAAAGTTAGTTTGAATTAATTAATTCAACCTAACTAATTCGAACTAATTTTAGTTCAAATTAACTTAATTCAAACTAGAATGGCCCCACTAGAATGCTAGTTCGAACTAAGCAAGTGCCATGCAGGGCACTTGCTTAGTTCAGATTAGTCAATTGCGTTAAGGTCAATGTGCCGGTTAGTTTGAATTTACATGGCCACATTGGGTTAATTCGAACTAACTAGTTCGAATTAACCGTTAGTTCGAAAAGTATAAGTGAATTTATTAGTTTGAATTAAGGAAGCCCTTAATTTGAACTAATGGAAGCCTAGTGTAGCCAAAGCTTAAGTTAGTTTGATTTAAGCTTCCTTAATTCGAACTAACTTGCCAGTGTGGACATAGCCTTTGTGTCCAAGTTTTTTATTTCGAGCATGATCTTAATTCTATCTTACTCATTCTTAATGAAGCTTTTTGCCTGGGCATGTGTGTGTTAATTGCAAAGTCTCCTACAGTCCTTGTGTTTCTGTTTTGCATTTCCTTGTTCCATTGGAGGAGAAAGAGGGAAAGGGCCAGTACCAAGCAGTTGCTGTAAAAAAGTAAAATAAAATAAAAGCTTTGAGTACTGCTCTGGAACTCAGTTTGACTACTGCCTATAAAAAGCAACATTCAGAATTCAATCCAGTAGGCAGCCAAAACTTGAAGCTTTGGCACCTTAACATCCCGGGGTTCATGAGGGCTGATTAGATTTATTGGTATGATTAAGAGTTGTCTTTATTAGGTTGCTGGTAGACCAGCCACCAATGGACTTAGTCAGTCATATGGCTAATGGGTGCTCTGTGATGAAGGCAGCACAGCTTCATTTCAAACATATTAACATTTTGCTACTATAACAGTAAAGCCGTAATAAAACTCCCAACTCAAGCATTACTTTACAAGGCAAAGGCATACAAGTGGTGAGTCAATTCACATACCTTGGCAGTAGGATGCAAGCCACTGGGGATAGCCAGAAGGAAATAATATCACAAATTGGCAAGGCAACAGCTGTATTCACCAGCTTAAACAAGATTGTCATTGAAAATCTACCTCTCAAAGACCAAACTATGAATCATCAACACAAATGTTATTTCTGCTTTCACACGTAGATGTGAAAGCTGGAAACCTACCAATGGTATAGCCAGATCCGCCGAAAGCAAATACCTCAGGAAAATACTAGGTTTCAGTGGAAGGAATTTATAACAAATGCCGAGATTTGTCCGAGTGTTCAGCAACTACTTATCTCCAAAATTATCCAGACAAGAAAATGAAAATATTTGAGAGATTAAGTCCAAGGGTGTCTGCTGTGGCAGCGGTAGCTGCAGGAAAAGAATCTGTCTGTCAAACAATACTTAGAGATGGAAAACTTATAAACATAGAAGATGGGTAAAGGACAAGCAAGGATAGACAGGGAAGATGGAGCTTCATTTGTGCCATAAGCAACGTTTTATGGGCACAGGAAAGATTCAGTTTTGCAGGAACGGAGCTCGGTCTAATCTGGTGTCCTCTAGCTCCATCTGCCGGAGCTTCTCTGCAGTTCATTTATCTCCAGAACAGCTAGGTGCATTCTAAAAAAACCCCAAAAATGACTGACTTTAATCATCAGAGAAATGTTTGGGGATGATTTCTCATGCAATCTTGCGTTGGGTCATGTTTCCATAGATAACTTCTGGATTTTGCTATTTATAAACCAGTGCTTTATATATATGGAATTATAACTGTGGTATTATGTCATGGAAATCCAGTCGTATTGAAAGTGGGAAATGATCACTGGAACTGTCCTTCATATATTTAAATAGGAGATGGGATTTTTCCTGATAGCCTATTTATTCAGAGAAACAAAAAAGCAAAACAGAAAAAATAATCCTTCTGTGAATCCTCCACGTGACATGTTGTCACGATTGTTTGTATGGATCATTTTCTTCACTTTTTCCATTATCAGGCACTGCAGATTAAAAAAAAAAGCTTTGCTATTGTGTGATCATGCCCAAAGTACACATGTACTGCTTTAAGGCTAGACTCTGCCCTGAGCTAACATTGCCTTGCAGGGAAGGAGAGTGTAAAGACAATCCCCTCATGTATTTTGAGTTAGGGCTGCCTGAATCACATCCATAGTGCTTAGGGGGGTGCAAGGGCTGTAGCCGAGCAACTGGGCTGAGAGTAGTTGGAAGCATGACCCTGCCTTTTCCCCCTCTCAATCGCCAGTGGAGCTGCCGTAAGAAGGAGCAGAGCTATGTTGCATCCCAGAAAGAAAGGCCACACATTTTTCCCAACTAGTGCAACTGGGAGTTCCTGGGAGGAGTTGAGCGTGTCTCTGGAATATTGTCCCCTGATGCACTTGCTGGGGTGGTGTAGCTTTGCACTGACCTTGACTACGTGGTCTCATGGAAAATGTCCTGTACTGGTGCTCATGTATATAACTACGTGATACGGTCTTAGGGCTAGATTCTGTCACCTTTGCTCACGTTTAGCAGTATCGTTCTCCACAAGCTGTCCCGCTGATTTTCGTGGCATTACTTACACAGTAAGGGTACTACTCACCATAATAAGGGAAACAGAATCTGCCGCTTGGTGTCACTGGTGGGAAAGACATAGTAGCAGGAGGAGGACAGATAAATAACTCCACTGTTGCTAGACATACTGGGGAGAGAAGAGACCATCAGTGAAGGACAAAGGGGGAATTAAAACTGGAAAGAAAAATCAGGAGTGGAGGGAAAGAGAACTCAAGGATGTCTAAATCTGCTCACAGTTTATTGGAGTTGACAGTTTTCTTCCTAGTCTGAAAACAGAACCTGCATGCATGCACGTGCACACGTGTATTCACCAAAACCCCCAACTCCACCTCCATCCTGAATTCAGTCTATATTCTTATGAACAACAAACAAACTGAGCTTCCATCTGAGCTGGCAGGTTCTATGTTTCATTCTCCTGGCTCTTCTATTCTCAATCGAGACACCGTTGTAACAGATCCTCACTCCTAGGTCTTGCTCAGAAGCAGAAGCTTCCCAAGCTTGAAGTTGTAACTGGTGGTTCCAGCAGTCAACATCTTCCAACACCTGCAGTGAAATGTCGGTGCCTCTTAGTGCTCTAAAAATCAATTCCTTCTGACAATGGGACAGCTTGTGCAGTGCAGGAGCTCTCCATTGAGATAGGTTTCTGGCTATATAGCTATCCTTCTCTGCTTCAACATTTCATCAGCTACCTTATGTCTTATCCTCAGAATCTCCTGTCTCCGCTGTTGGTGCTGTGACCTGAGTGCCTTACTTTCATTTTTATAAACCTATTTTCATTTGGTTCCATTCTCAATCATCGTGGACTGCATCAGATAACACACTGGGACATCAATCCTGAAAACTTTCTAGTATCAGAGGATGCTGTTCCTCCCTCACCTTTGGCTTTTCTTCTGATAAAAGTTGTGTGTTGGTTGGGTTTGGTTTACACCCTCTGCTCAGTAGCACACTATCCTAGTAGGGATCAACACTTAAATTGAGCACTTCACCCAAAGCACTGAGTGCGGTGTGCATCAAAAGCAGACCTTTTCACCTTCAGTATAGTCAGCTGTGTCCTAACCTCCTAGATGCAGCTAACCAAGGTCTCTGACTAGTCCTATTTTCATGAACTTAGTCAATAAACCAGCTCTTTAGTCCAACACACCACAGAAAAAACTAACAATTTGCCTGATTACCATGTGTAGGTTAGAGTTCTGTCATCTTTTGATTTCATTAACAGATTTTAAATAGTTTTATTTTTTTTTACCCGTGGGGATGGATTTCCACCTGCTTGAAAAAAAGTAGTGCTCAGAAGACTGCTGGGGTGCCCGTGTTCCACTTGGGAGCTTGCATGTGTGTGAGCCTTGATTGTGTGCTGAAGCACAGATCTATCACAATGTATAACTTCAGGGACCAGCAGTTACAGGTAATTCATTTCCCATTCCAAGTGTCTGAAAATTAGATTTTCCTTGTAGGAAAGAATGGCCCATCTAAACACTTTTCCAAGAGAGAGGTTATTTTTAATACACTTTAAGCACTCAGGCAACTTAATTTAAAATCTATGCATGCATTTTGCACGGTGGCCTGTTTGTATATGCCTCAGATGTGAATACCTTTTTGTGTGCCAGAATTACACAGGTTTGCATGCCCTTCCTCCATATGAAAATTAGCCATCATTTCTTACTCTGCATATTTATAGATTAGCACAAGAAATTTGGTTTCTGCAACTAATTTTGTAGATCTTTTTTTGCTGTTACATAGGTACTTAGCAGAAACAAAATGATTACATGTTTTTACTTATTTTTTAGGAACCAGTGAAAGAGGAGGTATCTGCTGGGCAGGAAGAAGTACTAAAGAAAGTAGATGAAGTGACTATTGCAAAGTATTCCCCAAGACCAAAGGTGAGTTGAAATGGTGAATCAAGGCCTTAGTGAGCAAAAGTACTTAAGCAGATGCATAACGTTAGCCAATAAGATTACCCACATGCTTCAGGTTACTCATCTACATAAGTACCTTGCTGAATGAAGGCCTCGATCCTTATTATATACCTCATGATACCACATCGTTACTTTAGACTTCATTGACCCCTTTTCTCAAAAGGCATTAAGAAATCCTGTTTTTTTTTTTCTCTGGCTGATAAACATTTGAAACTTTATGGCCCAATTCTCTAACCTGTGGCCAGGTAAATCTATCATTCAAGTAAGCAAAAAGTTTGCCTAACAAGGGTCTAAAGGATCAGGTCCTTATTTAGTAACACCACAGTTAATATTCAAGCTGAACAAGGCTAATCTATTCCACTCTGTTCATTTGAATGTACGTATTTTAAAAGGCCTGGATGTTAATGTAATGTTCAGCCCAGGAATGGTTGGCACATTATTATAGTTTTCATTTTAAAAACTTATTCATATTTTTTTTTGGAGCACGGGCCACCACAGCATATATTTTGATCACTAAGATCAGCTAGCGTACAGTGGTATTATTCCACTGAGGTCAATAGAGCTATATACATTGACACCAACCAAGTATTTGGCCCATAGACAGGTTTTTTTTTCCAGCCTTCACTTGGAATGACCCAGCTGTATCATATTTAAATATTGAATGGAGATATTTTACTCCAACGCCTCTTTCTGCTAAGCACAGTCTGCTGCTGTAATTCATCCAAGATCACCCAAGCATATGTTCTGGTTGATGTGTAGTATCACAGAGCTACATTATAGTCTGTGCGTATCTACACTGCTGTAATTCCCTACTGCATACATTTAAAGAAAAGCCTTGAAAGCCAGTTACCATGTTGGCTATTCTAAAGTACATTTCTCTCTCATATTTGTATTTGATCATTTGTCTGGGTTGCATAATAGCCTAGCAGCAAGGTTACTCCCACCTTCTGATTATTTTAAATCTGCTAGATCTCCCCGCTGTTTAGCACCAAACAATGTTGGAAGGCTGACTCATCCTGATCCTGAGAAAAGGTAAAGAGTTCTGAATCTTAAAGTATGTGAAAGCTGGGACACTGACGGTACTAGCATTTTAAAAAATTGGGAACTGTAATGCAACCTTCACTTCTGCTGCCTCTGCTGCTTTCACTTAATGAACTATTTTTAATTAATATACAGTTGCTTTTCCTCCCAATTATTTTCAGTCTACTACACAAGAATCTTTGAAGAAGCCCCCACCATTTAAACAAATAGAAAAGGATCTTAAGACCCTGAGTAAAGATCTTACTCACACAAGGTAAGGAATCTGGAGCACCTGGAAATTGTATATCTAAGGCCCTGGGTGGAAAAGAGAGAGATCCCATCCCATGGGTGAACTAGGCCATTATACCTACCAGTGGTTCAGAAATGGAGTTTATTACTCAATCTCTATCATTTATGCTGATTCAAAATGATGTCATCTCTGCATGAAGAAATGGTGATGATTTTGGTAGGTGCGTGTTTCAAAGTCCTCACGCAACACCATTACAGCATTATTACAACACCCTTTATTAAGATGCTTGGCATCCTCTCTTCAGTCTTCGTACAGATCAGTACTGTGTTGAGATTGGTAATCAAAGCAGTCAAAAAAGCGAACAAAATTTTAGGGTATTTAAAGAATGGGTTCGAAAATAATAGTGAAAATATTGTGATGCTACTGCAGAAATGGATGTGTGCACTCACTTGGAAGGCTGTATATAGTTCTGGTCAGCAAGGTTTGCGCTTAGTCCTCAGCCCCTTCTGGGTTTCTTTCATGTTATAGAGCAACACACTAGGGGCTTTCTCCCTGAAGACTCTTTGCCTTTAGCTGTTCTGGGGTGTCCGTGTTCTCCAACCCAGTCACTTCTTAACTTCAGTCCATTTCCAGGGAGGGGAACAAAGTTCAACAAATGGTTGACCCTCTTCGGGGTCTTCAGCCCCACTCCTGGTGTTGTTTAAACTCCCCCGCCGGGTTTCTAAAAGAAACTAGTCCACTTTTCAGGGCTTTGGCCACTTCCTCACCAACCAGCCTTCAGACCCTGACCCACCCACTACTCTGGTTCCCAACCCAAAGATCCTACAAAGAGCAGCCATGTGCTACTTGAAGAGCCCATCTTCTGGGCAAGCACAAGGTGCTACAACCAGGAGTACTCTTCCTTACTTCTCTGGTCCCAAAAAGGAATTGACTTGTTCACCCCCTGTAGCTCCTTTTATCTTACCCTGCTGTGCTCTGATTGGCTGCTTTCCTGCAGCCTTTCTAGACAGGCTTAGAGGCCCCACCTTCACTGTTCCTTTTCTGGGGCAGGGCGTGAGTAAGTGGGAGAAATGCAAAGCCTCCAGCAGAGGACTCAAAAGGCCCAGTCAGATTATCATGTAATTTAAGGCTCCTTTATACTACTTTGACAATGTAAAGGGACCGTAAAGTACGTGAGGTGGAGGAAAGATAATATTTATATTCACTTTAAAGTCCTTTCACCCTCCTAAAGTGGTCACAGAGTCGTAGAGTTTTATGGGCAGAAGGGACCACTACATCATGTAGTCTGACTGTGTGTCACAGTCCCCCAACACCACTCAGCATCTGCACAATAAACCCCAAACTAGACCAAGATATTGGAGCGTTAGTGTAAATGAGTGTCCGGTCCCCTTTCTCTCCACTCTGCTTCACCAGTTTTCTACTTGTGCCTCTCCATTGACTGCAATGGAGTTAAACTAGCACTATACTGGTGCAGGATGATGGAGAGGCTCAAAGTTTCCCTTGGTTCCTAATCCCCATTTTCATGGTCAATTTAGTGAAATGTGAAAAAGAATAACATCTAACTGAATCTTTCATCTGCTGTTCTGCCAGATGTTCCTTTGCACCAAACCACTTAGAGACCATTTCCTAAATTTGCTCAGTAATAGCTTAATTAGATATTAAATTGCATTTAGGTATTCCTTGCAATAGATAATACTACTGTTTTGGAAATATTTCCTTGGAACCTTCTAGCATTCTTTAATTTGAATGTCAAACAAAGAAAAAATAAACAATTTTGCAGTTAAAACAGCAAGTGTTTGTACACAAAGATTTTTATTACTCCTGGCAAGTTTTAGTTTCATCCAGTTGCAAATAAACACTGACAAATTGCCACTGTCAACCCCAGTGGGATACAGATCACACAAGTGTTTACAACAAGGGCTGTAGACTTTGAAAAGCATTCTCTAGAGTCTAGACAACAATAGCTGAATTAAAACAAGCGTCAATGAGGAAGATGGTCACTGGTACAAGAAGCAGATCATTTCTTAGGTTAAACCTAGGCAAAATTTGTGTTCTCTGAGTTGCTGAGACATTCTGCATAATGTATGTTAAAGGAAAAAAATTACATTCTTGCAACATTAGGCTGAAATTGCGATTGCACATAAGTCAAGAAATTCAGAGCAAAGTTTTCTACAGAAAACTTGACTCTCATTTCTGCACATGCACATTGCAATAGAATTGGAACATAAGAACAGCCATATTAGGTCAGACCAGTGGTCCATCTAGCCCACTGTCCTGTGTTCTGACAGTGCCCAATGCCAGGTACATCAAAAGGAATGAATAGAACAGGCAATCATCAAGTGATCCATTCCATTGCCATTTCTTGGCTTCAAGCGAACAGTCATTTGAATGTTAAATTTCACAAAAGCATGATGGTTTTACATAGTCCTAAATCTTATCCCAACATAGTTTCAGGCTTCCATACTAGCTATGGAAGGCAATATTGGAGTTCTGTTTCAATCAGTCATCCTTCTTACTTTCTCCCTGCCTTCTCTGAACCCCTTCTGTGATTATTTTGCTTGTTCAAATCCTAGTGAAATTTTACCTCATAAACTAACAAAATATATAACAAATACTTCATAAAACAAAGCAAAATAAATACTATGCTTGTTATCTAGGCAGAATAGACCATTTTAGAATAAGGCATGAATTGCTTTTGCCAGAAATGCATTGTTAGCTACTATTCAAGAGAAGTAAAGTAGATTGGCTGTCTGTATGCATTGTTCATTGCTAATATTAGTGGGATTAGGATGAGGTCAAATTAAAGTTTTTTTGATGATAACCCGTCTCAGGTCAGTTTTGTTTCTTGAAGTTTGGGTTGCAGCTACATGGAACTCATTTCATGTTGTTCTCTATTACTTACCTTTGGACATATCTGCAGCACAATATCACCATAACAATTGGCACTAAAGGAGTCATTATTCATCTCTGCATTGGACATGGAGAGTGAACTCTGCTCATTTCTCTAGATGTGATACCTTTAAAATTGGGCTGAGAAATATTGTATGGGCAATGCTGGAAGTGCACGATCCCTTTCCTGTATGGTTATCTATTTTGTGGATAGGTTTGGAATTTCACTTAAAATGGCTGGCAATTTTACACTTTTCACAAATCCTAAATTTGGTTAAAATGAATCTGTGTGTGTTTAGAACTGGAGGAACAGTTGTCTGAATCATTCAGAGAAAACCTGAACCAATTAAATACATATGTATGTCGAGTTTGCACACCCACACACCTGCAAAGTAAGGACCGGGGCTAATGTACGTACAAAGCAGCAGGTTGGAGAAAATCTCACTTGATAAGACACTTGAAGATTTTCTCCCACAAGTGCTCATGCGATAAATAAATTTGCTAGTCTTAAAAGTGCCCGGGCTCCTAATTTGTTTTCAGTTTTGTTGTAGCTGTGTTGATCTCAGGATATTAGTGAGACTAGTTGGTGAAGTTACATCTCTCATTGAACTAACTTCAGTTGGCGAGAGAGACTAGCCTTCTGAGAAAAAGAGCTCTGTGTAAGCTCGAAAGCTTGTCTCTCTCACAAAGAGAAGTTGGTGCAAGAAAAGAGCCACTCACCCATTTTGTTTATTAAAATTGGGCTGTCTGAAGTAATTTATTTCAGATGTTGTTTTTTAGTTAATTAGACTGAAGAGGGCTTGACGTAGCCTGTCAGCTGATACTTCCAAGAAGGGTTTAGGAAACTCTGCACGGGACCCACCTAGAAATATTTAAGTTCATAGAAGCTTTTCTTGAGTTCAAAAGGCTCTCTCACGTGTAATGAGCAAACATGACTCTGTGACTTTCAAATGAAGTGTGTACTTATGGCAAGTAGCGCGTTAGTGGTCCCAGAGGGAACTCTTTGCCACGTTATACAGAACTGGTATAGCACGGACAGTAGCTCTCCCACGTCCATTAACAACCCTGGTACTGGGCTACAAACCTGACCTGGGGAGACAGGGACAGTAAAACCAAAAAAGCCAAACTTAGTCCAGAATATTGGGAGAAATTAGTCTTGTTCCAAACATTTTGCTTCCACTGCACAGCATGCCATAGGTATTATGACAATATTTACATGCTAATAATTCTATATGGTCTAATGGTGAGGGCAAAGGAGTGTGAATCAGGAAGATGCTGATTCTAAGGATTGGCTGAGCCACTAACTCTTTGGGTGATCTTGTGCAAATCACTTGACCTCTTTTCACCTCTGTCAAGAAAACTGTAAATTGGGACTGGAAACTAGATGATGCATTTCAACTCGGCTCTCCAGTACAAAGAGATCTTTTTAAATTGACATGGCTGGCCCAGTGTATATCATGATATGTCTGCTGTGACTGACAGCCAAGAGGATTTTTCTCCTAGGATGGAGTTTCTCCTATCGCTTTCATTTAAATCATTAAGGGTATTTCATTTTAACTCTTTTACCATTGCTATTTCATTGATGTAGGAATACTTCGCTTTTATGTAATATTTGTATGTAAACAAACATGGACGAGTAAATCTTCACAACACCCCTCTGAGGTAGGTGGCAAGTAGTATTGTCCCCGTCGGCACATGCAGAAAACTGAATCAGGGAGGTGAAATGAATTTCTAAGGCCATACAAAGAGTCATTGGTAGATTGAAACTCAGGTAGCTGGGTTGTACTCCTGTACTCGTTCTAAAGCAGTGGTTCTCTAAGCCGGGTGTGCGTATCCCTGGGAGTAAGCAGGCGTCTTCCACTACTTGCCTAATTTTACAACCTAAAATGCACTGGTGAAGTCTGTCCAAACTAAGATTTCATACAGATAATGACTAGGTCACACTGCTCCAGATGCTGTACACTGAAACGTAGCTACGCACAATATTTATATTCCACTTGATTTATTTTATAATTATGTGGTAAAAATAAGAAAATAAGCAATTTCTCAGTAAAAGTTGTTGTGACACTTTTGTGTTTTTATATCTGATTTTATAAACAAGTAGTTTTTAGGTGAGGGAAAACTTGGGGGTATGCAAGACAAATCAAACTCCTGAATATTCTGGAAAGGTTGAAAGCCACTCTTCTAGACCTCACTGGTATCTCTGTCTGATTTTCTTTTCTTTTCTTTTTTTTTTAACTGTCTACTAAGTCAAGCTCCTAGAAAAGACTTCTTAGTTTACCTAATTCATCTCTGGATTGTTTTCCACAAAAGATCAATTTTTTTCCTAATTTTCTTTTAACTGCAGATATTTCTCAGTTTCCTGCACTACATTATAGTAAACAAAAATCTGATTGCATAAACTATTTAATCGTGGGCTTGTTTATATAAAAATTTGGTTTACAGCAAGCTAGGGAGCAAATCTGCCTGCGCTAGTGTGCCATGATTTAACCGGCTGCACCCTGCTCGTATGCATTAATAGCTTGCTAATTGGCCTTGATCTAGTCCTGTTTCAGAAGTTTAATTCCCAGTTCATTTGGAAGTGGCTTTATGCAATTTCAGTGTAAAATAAGTCAGACCATCAAAATCTCTTAAAAATTGAAATTAGGGCAGGAAAATGGGGTCAGGTAAAGTTAAATCATGCAAAATATATAGGTAAAGAATTTCATACATTAACTTTTTTTAAAAGAGAAATTCAGTTTTGCCTAAGTCTAGACAAAAGGGCTCAGTACACTATAAGAAGTCTGTATAGCCACTGTCATATATAGGGAACAACTTCACTTAAAATTCAATTTTTTTGGAAACTACAATAGTCTCAATACATGTGCAATTAATGTATTTTTTTCCCCCCAACCAGTGTCATTCAACACAGCACAATCTTTACTAGGTGTTCCCAGTTGAGATCCTGAAAAAAAAATCTTCACACTCAACAGGTTTCGATGGTGATGAAACTGGGGGGCCCCACATATTTCGTAGTTTGAGGTGAATTACAGTACATGAGATATAATGGCCGTGGAGAAATTGGCTCATTTGAGAAATGACTGAGAAATGGAATTTTTAAAATGGATTTATTTTATCTAATGGTTTCTAAAATCTACAGCGGACAAACAACCAGTAGCCACAATCATTTTCAGCTGTTATTGAGAATATATATAACATACGTCACCTCTGATAATTGAGCAGTAATGTTATGTCTATTAACTGAATGATTTTATGCTGTGCTTTCTCCTTGGATGTTGTAATTATTGAAATATCTTTTTTTAATACAAAAGTGTGCCAACTACTATATAGTCCTTCCCAGTTCTCTTAATAATTTTCATGATATTTTATATAAACTATGATGGTAAAAGAGGCAAAGAAATTAAACTAACAGCCCTAATTAAATACATTCTTGAGATAGGAATCTGCAGAAGGATTTGTGCCAACTGTAGATAATTACATTGCAATTTGGGGCCAAAGTTTTCTAGAATAAAGCAAGTGCAGCATGACAGAAGGTAGTAGCTGAGAAAATAATAAGTAGGGAGGGAAATACAAGAAAGGTGGGAAACTAACGTGTAAGACATTACAATAGCTACCTTGCAACTTCAATTAAGGCACTTTGACAAGCAGAGTAGCAAGGGATTAAGTAATATAGTGAGTGGGTGAATACAAATGCTATTCAGTGAGTTGTGTCTTCTGTCTCCATGTCAAAAGAGGAGTATTTGGTAGTAGTCTCAATTGGACATTAACTGGTATATCGCGGTGTCTTTACAGAGGGTGGTGTCTCTGGTCTTACAACTTGTCTGCATGTAACGGCATAATAAAATAAAGAAAAAATAAGTTATCATTAGGAATGGTCACAGTGACATAACACATTGATACGAACTTTAGAACTCTTTCAGAAATGTTTGAAGAACTGTTACTGGATTGGATTTAACCACCTTCACCGAAGCTTTACTATTCTAGTGAAGTCATCAAGATATAGTCAAAATAATGTCAAGGCCTGTCACTGTCACCTCACATCCACTCACGAACTTTACAAAAACACAATCTCTCCCTTAGATACCCATCCTGGCACAAAGGAGAGTCACAACAGGGGAGAGAAGTTGCTCATACTAGACACTAGCAGCAAGTGTCAATCACTAATATTTCCTCTCACCCCAGCACAGATGCACTTAAAGCGCTATTAAGGCTTCCTGATGATTGCTGTAGTTAGGGTGTTCCAAATGATTGGTTATGCAGGGCAATTTAATAGTCAGTTCTAAAACATTATGTTTCCTAAAGCCCCATGTCAAAATGCACTGAGGAGCTTGCTTGTCTTTATGAAGAAAGGAATATAGACAAACCAGCTGAGGAGTCTGTAGAGGACGATCTTTTCTCTTTATTTTCAGAATCTCAACTTCTTTCTTTTAATGGGAACAGAACATGAAGCCCCATAAATTAGCTCTGACCAACTTGACCAAATATTTCCCAGCATATGCTTCAATGGACAAAGCTAGTAGCCGGTAGTGACAAAGTCGTTGTCCTTAAGTGTTCAGATGTGTTTAGTATGTTGAACACAAAAATACGTTTTCTGTGGTAGAAAATCTTCTACACTATTTTTAGTAAGACTAAACAAACTCAAGCTCAGAGGCTATGAAATGCAGTCCTCTCTGACAGAGAGAGATCCCTTCTTATTGCTTTGTTCCTATGACATCTATAAATGCGATCCCAAAATAATGTTCAGTAATCCGCAGTTGGGGAGAATATACTGTTTGAGAATTAAGGATTTTGAGTTCTTTATAATTAATCATAAGTAACAGAAAGATACAGGAACACATACAAAAAAGTATTCTAAGACTGTATCTGTAAATCCATAAAGACATGTGGCTGTATATTACTCCTGCTGCCCACCTCAGTCAGAAAGAGTGTGCAAGTTCACTAGAAACCTGTCAGAGACTTAAAGAAATGAGTGACTTTATTTAAATGGGCCACATTGAAGATATTTTCTTGAGACAAAAGAGAGAGTGGGAGGGCAGCAAGATTAGCAGTGATAGAAACTGGGAACAGAACCTGATGGACTGTGTCAAAAAAGATGCTTTGAAAATGTCTACAGTAGCTGCCAAGGAGGGAACAAAATGTTGTTTGCCTCCACTCTGAGTGGGGTTCTGATTAACGGGCTGCACGTTGCAGCTGGCTGCTTTCACTCAGTGCCGACACAGGTCTTTCCGGTTGGAAGGAAATGTCAGGTTACTTTGTTGAGGAAGTGGAGTGGATTGCATGAAAGAGGAGTCCATTTTTGGAGGGCATGAATGGTTAGTCTTCGCTGCTTGGGTTTACATGCAAGAAGTTCACCGAACTACTCGCATTATTGCAATCCTTTGCAGCAGAACCTGTACTTGTGACCTGTGCCTTATCTGGGTGGTAAAGATCCTGTGTCTGGTGTTGGTGAAGATTGTCAGTTCCTTCTTTAACGTGTGCAGATGGCTGATTTATCCAATGGAAACTGCTGTCTGTGTGAAACAATATCATTCTAAGTTGGCAGTCTGACCAACAAGTCACGTATCTAATCAGCCATTTTTTGGCTACGGTTACTGAGAAGATGATTGTTAGCCAAATCTGGGGAACTAAAGAGTTCATAGCTCCTTGGCAGTCTGAGGAGAGACGGGTACAGCAGGGAGATTTCACAGATGGGTTTCTTAGGTAATGGAGCATATCAGTTGGCGCTGCCATGTTCTTTTCAATATTAAACGAGATGGGGCATACTCCATGTTAGTGCGATTAATTTAAAATGCCCTACCAGGCCAAATGGTAGCGGAATAGGTCTGTCTCCAGCTGATAAGGGTTTTAAGAGTTGTTGTGATAAACCAGGTTGTGTCTTCTCACAGATGCTGTGTGATTAAATCATTCAACCTTTCAAATAATAAAGCTGAGATCTTCATTTTTGCTGACACATAAAGTAATCCCAGGCCACAAATCTGAGGAAGAGCTCTGTGTAGTTCAAATCTTCTCTCCCTCACCAACAGAATTTGGTCCAATAAAAGATATTTCCTCACTCACCTTGTCTCCCTAATATCCTGAAACTGACACAGCTACAACAGTGCATGCATCCTTTCAGTTCCCACCCTTAAGGATGGGGAATGTCATTGGATATTTTTATCCTAAGCAAAGATTGTATGGATGACATTGGAAAAGGTTCATGCATATTTTAACGATGAAGTATGTCATTCATTTGTAGGTTTGATATGGGAGATGGGGAAATGTGAGGTAACTGATCCTTGTGAAAAATCCATCCTTCAAATTGATTCATGTACATTTCGAAAGGACAGAGAAAGAGAGATTTGGAGGGGATTTTGGAAGGATTGAGCTTGAAAAAACAATAGCATCTGCATACAAACTAATATTGTTCTCATCTTTATGTGCATACCTTCAGTGGCAGACAATTTCTTATGTGTCACTAGGCGATCAAAAGATTCATAAAAAAGGAGACAACCGGTCCCATTCCTCTTCCCAGCTGAAAGACAGTGAAAGGAATTCCCTTTGTCAGGACAGATGCAAGAGACAGTATTGTATAAGTCTTCAACTCAATTAAGGAAAATTGAACCAAAATCAAATTTTCTTAGTACTGTCATAAAAAATGGCCATTTCACTCTATCAAATTTCTTATCTGGATCTCGGGAAAAGACTTTTTAAGCAATACTTGATAACTGGGTTTGGCAATTTAAGTGAAATAGTTTTCTTGTGTTATCAGTAGTGCCTTTCACAAAATACAACTGATATCTGCAAATAACTGAGAGAATTACACTGTTTGGGCAGATTACTAGACTTTCAGTGATTTACTTTATAGTCTATAGTCACAAACATAATACTTACAATGGAAATCTCAACAATTATGATAGTCTTTATTACTTTAATTTTGAAGATAAAAACAGCCCTCTCACAAAACATTATCCCCTTTTGGATTGCTTCATCTGTGACTTTAAGTAGAATAGGGAATATCTGTTCACATCTTTATAAAAGTCTGTTGGATAGCTAGCTGATCCTGGGGCTTTGCTGGGGATTAGAATTGTATAGCTTTTTCATTCTTATGTATCCAAGAAGAGTTATCCATTAACCACCTTTGATCTGCTGAACAGCATTAAAGAAAAAGCCTTCACCAAAGAATAGTTAAACCAGTCATTTTAGCAATGAATTGAATGAGGTTGAAAATTACACTTCCATTTCACTTAGATCCCTCAGATGCTTGTTTGCCTGTTTCTAAATTTTTATATCACCCTTCACACTGTAGGTGGCTTATGCTGTACACTTACTTCTTTGTGTATGGATAGAGCTCATTGGAAAATATCCATTAAAACAAAATTTTAAAAAAACTGGAAAAAAGTCTTCAAAACTTTCATTGTTTTCTGTATTCTCTGACCAGTTGTGGATGGAAGTGATCATCTGTTGACCCCTTTTAGAGGTAACTCTTGGTGGTTTCTCAGTTGAAGACATGTTTCCCTAAATATGAAAAAAGACTCTTCTTAGACATAGTGAAAAATCTGTGCCTCTGTACTCCTTTGAAGCATTGAATGCACGTAATCACAGATTGTGCATGTCTTCCAGGAAATCCAAGTGTCTAAGTAGGTTAGCATGAACTTGTGACATGTGGTATCACAATTAAGTTGGAATGAAAGGACCACACTGATGTCTTTGAAACAAAGACAAGGGAAGTTTGAGGATGATATGTAGAGGGTTCCAAGATTACAGGCAGATGAAACAGTGTTAAAATGACAAGATGTCATCCCATATCAATAACAGCTAGGAATTGACAGATTTAAGATACAAGCCCCAAAAGGAAGACTCTGTACCACTTTATGAACTATTCAAACTCTTTATTTACAAAATGGACTGTTAAACCTCTGCAACTTTATTGTGTTTCCTAATGTTGAAGAAAGTGGTCTCCTGTGAATCTGTTTCACCATGCTGTATTAGTTGAATAAAACTAGGTGACAAACTGTTGGTACTTTAATCTTTAACAGTATTCCATTGTTTGTTTTTTATGCTTTAAATTAGAAACTGGACATTTCTCGTTTAAAATTCTTTAAAGACTCCTGAAGGGAGAACTGTAGAAGTCAGTCTGCACATTTCATATCTGAACTGAGAGCTACATTAACACTTCCTAATTCTTTTAGTCCTTGTGGACAAGGAGCAGCCATTGGGTAGTTTTTTAATAAAAAACTGGCTGTCTTTGTGATTTTTGTGAAGATCTCAAATGGCTGGAATTTGCTTGGCTCAGTTTTTAGAGGGTTTGGGAGGGGAGGTTGTTTCTATGATCCTTCTTGAGTTAATACTTTATGAGTCTATCCCAAACCAGCTGTAATGTATGTAGATACCAAGGACTTCAGTACTCAGGGGTATAGATGCATTGGCATTCATTTAGTGCAAATGCTGACTACAAGATTTAGTAAAGTGGAGAAAAAAATCAGAGTGGGGTTAAGAAGTGAGGAAAAGAAAGAAGAGAGAACATCAGGCAATGCTAACGGGAACGGTGGAATGTTTGTCTGTATTAGTTTTTGCTGTAGTTAATACTTCATAATGTCAGTTGCTTGGAAACCAGTATTCGGTGGCCTCTTGCTGCTTGGCAGAAATCACTCTAATTGGCATGCTTCTAGCGCTGTCATTGCTGGCACTTTGCAGAATATTTTTTTCCCCAGAAGAAAAAATTTCCTCTTCCATGAATGATGGCTCACATTAATTAGACAGCAGTCATGGGCAAAGACATCTATTTAAGTATATGGATGTATGAATCATTATCGCTATCATCAGTCACTGGAAAAACTGCTATTTTGAGTTCCCATCAACGTTTCTCCCTTTCCACTTCTCAATTTCCTTTTTTCCCCCGTGGTAGAATGCGTGTGGATGTGTGTGAAATTGTATTGCTTGTTACTTATTAGATGTTCTGTCTATCTAAACAAGTCACAGTGTAATCTCCTGGAACCTGACACTGACATGTACATTTCCTCACAGAAGATTTGAGCAGCCTTTAGCACTTGTAGTAGTTTTCTGGTTTTAGGTAGTAGGGTGCTACTCTTCCATGCATTACTGCCTATCTGGAGAGAGGCAAAAGGCTGAAGTATGACACTCATCTTCTACTGTCACTTGAAGATCTTGGACCAGTAGGCAATGCTGATATAACTCCAACAACCATAATGACATTTCCGCTGCTCAAACAAGCAGCAAATTTGCCCTTTTATTTATAACACAAAATCATATGGATCATTCTGGAGGGCCCAGAAAACGTGAGGTTTATGGTGCAGAAACTTTTACTAATGGTTTCCTCAAAGAGGATGGGAGAGGAGTTTGAGGTGTGACCCAGATTCTCTAGTGTCAGCCCCATGGATCTAGGAGTCCTCATGCCCTGAACTCCTCTCTCAGCCCTGTTTTGGAAGAATCCCCTAGCCCAGAGGTTTTCAAACTATGGGTCGGGACCCTGTACTGGGTTGCAGCGCCCCCTACTGTTGCCATGAAAAGACTGGAATGCATTGCTCAAAGATGTAATCGTTGCGTTGCAGGCATAAATTATTTTTTTAAACTGGGTCCCAAGGAAAAAGTTTGAAAACCACTGCTCTAGCCTGATAGCACAGCTCTCTAAAACACTAAAATAGACAGCCCACCCCAGGATGTCTCTACCCAACTTCCCTACCACAAAACATTAACTTCTGCAAGGAAAACTCGCAGACATACCATCCCATAGGAAGCAGGGCATCCCAGTTTTGGAGACAGGCCTTCCTGTGCTTCTAAGAATGGTGGGGAAACAAGCTGTGGTGATTCGGGGGGCTTTTTCTTGCATTGTGCTTTTAATTGCTCCATGCCTCAAAGAGTTGGAAGGTCCCCAACTAAAGATAAATCATGTCTATTGTCTGTGTTTGTATCTATGTTTACAACATCAAATAGCTGTGACTTTCAACATTGCAATGCCTCTTTTTCTGAGAAAGAGATTTTGCTTTATGCATCAGTAAAAGAGCATTTCCTGTGTTTTAATGTCACTGAAGTTGACTGAAAAACATTATGAAACATCTCTAAGTACATAATAATACTTTGATACCTGCTCCCACAGACATCTGTTGTAATAGCCATGCTGTATTGTCAGTTCAGAATTTTTTATTTATTTATTTTTTACTGGTTCCCTATAGTCTTCTCTCAGTTACTGCCAGGAGACCTCCTAATACACAAAGAGAAATTGTTGGGTGTGCCAATTGTTTATTTTATGACCAAGGTTCCCCTTGATAATACGTGGGGAATAATGTATCTGTAATGCAGATCCTGATTTTAGTTTTGTTTTAACAAATGCATATGAAGCACAAAATATTGTACTCAAAGAAAAGGACATGCCAGAGAACCAAAAAAAGAGAGTAGAAATGGGAATCTTCCTCTGAAATAATGTTTCAGATTGCAAGTCCTTCTTCAACTCCACACAACTGTTGTCAGTTTGGCACAGCACCACTTAATAAGTCTGCTCCTTATATCCAAATAACCTAGGGGACATGGATTTTATTTGGATGATCGGAAGTGTGATACTTGAGAGGGCAGGAAGCATTCAACAACAGGATGACTTATCCCACCGCCCAAGAACCATCCTCCTCATCTCTTCGCAGTCCTTGGCCAGGGGTCTCTGCTGTGCCCATCAGGACCAGAACCTCCTTCCTACGCCTTGTTCCTGCAGGCATCACGTATCACTGGCCCCGTGACAGGGCAGAGAGCTCTCCAAAGCTCTGTTCTCATAGCCCTACTTGTTTACTCCTGTGACACTGCTGTGGTACCCAGACAGCAGCAGGGTGGCATGGGTGAGCCTTTTCCTCCTCCCAATCCTGGTGTGGGGTCTCTGCTCTATTATCTGAAACCCCTCACTATCCAAATTCCTGCCTCATCTGGCAGCAGGAGATAAGGCCTGTATCTCATGCTGGGGGACAAGGAAGGGACTGAGAAAAATGGGAGTATGCTGTAATACTGATGACAGTGTATTTACAGGATTAGTAACTACATTTAATAAATGTTAATGTAATTATCACGTACCTTGCGCTGTACTTTGAAAGATAAAAATAATTTAGGGTTCGCCTGTAAGTACATGATAATTATTGTGTAATTACCTAGCCAGTATGTGTTAATTACCATGGCTACACTTGTAAAGTTAAGGCGACTTTGTTAAGTCGATTTAACAAGGTCGACTTTAAGTCGACTTAATAAAAGCCCGGTGTGGATGCGGCTTCGTGTAGGTCGACTTAAGCGTCCTCAAGTCGAACTAAGTTGCCAGTATAGACGCACCCCATGTTCCTGATTCTCCACTGCCTTGCACCTTTGTGCGGTCATTCACACCCATGCATTATGAGTTTAAAATGCTACCAAATCAGAACTTCCATTCATTTACATCAGTGATGGTATTTTAGATGAACTTTGCTCTCAGTGGGCCTAAATCTCATTTACAATAAGGCCGCTGTACACAATTCTAGCAGTGGAATGGGCTTTAAAGAACCCATTGAAAGGCACCTTTCCTGTTCCAGAGGGTGTAAAATAGGTGCTGTTAAATGAAAATTGAGCCCAGTTTTGACAGATGTAAATGATTATACAAGATGCAAGGCAGTTAATAATATAATTAAATAATCAGCACTTACTACATTATTAGTAATAGGTATGGGACAGATCCTAAGCTGGTACCTCCATTGACCTCAGGAGAGCCATGTTGATTTACAGTTAATGAGGATCTGGCCTAGATATAATTTCGTGTGTGCTCAGTAAATAAGAATAACACATTGTACTTGTGTAACAGCTTTTATCTCAGGGGCTCCAACAATTGTGCAGACATTAATGACTTAATCCTCCCAACAGCCTGTCAAACAGGTGAGGGACATACAGAGCCTGGCCACACTACAGAGTTAGGCTGATGTAAGGCAGCTTCCGTCACCCTAACTCTGTAAGCATCTATGCTAAAATGTAGCTGCCATTGATGTAACGCACGCACTACTCCAACTTAATTCCAGCTCTGCAACAGGTGTAGCACTTAGGTTGTGTTTAGGTCAGGGGTTGGCAACCTTTCCTGACCCCTGTGTTAGCCCCTTCTCAATCCCCAGCCAGTGCCCTCTGCTGAAAAAAAGTGGCTGCCGCCTGAAAATTTGGCAGCTTCCACAGCTTGAGTTGAGGCGGGAGGAGGTTTCCAGGCACGCCCCAGAAAGAAGCTGCTGCAGGTCCGGGTGACTTCTTTCCATGGCATACCTGGGGCACCGCCGCTCACATTTCTGGGGCAGGAGTGGCACGTTCAGCAGAAGATGCCGTGTGCCGCTCCATATTGGCTTGCGGGCCACGGATTGCTGACCCCTGGCTTAGGACAACACAGTGTCAGCGTAGACACTGCCTTGCTTACATCAGAAGTCATCCCACAATGCCCGCTCTGACAGTGCAAGCACTCTTGGTGAGGACATGCACCGTTGACACAAGCATAGTGTGGACATGCAAAAGCGATTTAATTACAGGAAAAATCATGGAACAATACTACACTCTTTTTTTTAAACATAAAACTCAGATAGTACAGCATTCTGAGGGGCAGTAATTACTGTGGTGGCTGTACACCAAGATACGTAAGGTTGACTTAATTTTGTACTATAGACTTGCACAGAGGCTTATTCAACTGTAGAAATGAGGCAGCTATCTAGTGAAATTTGACATCTGTAGCATATCCACAGAACACTACATAACAATTTGGGACAGGAAAGGGGAAAAAATACTGTATCCAATTGAAACTGCGGGAATACTTGCATGTACCAGATTGCTGATCTGACTTGCCCCTCCTTATTTTCCAAGATCTGATGGGATCACAATCCAGCATGATATGGTCGCAGGTGATTTAAGTGTTCCTTTACAATATTTCAGTTGATTTTGTTTTGAATGCATAGATTAACAGTTTGACATATTCAGAATGCTGTACTATTATTTAGTTTACATTTACTGTAGTTCCAAACCTTTCATATTCTGAGTTTTATGTTTAAAAAAAAGAATGTACTATTGTTCCATGACTTTTTCTTTTACAAAGCCTCTGGGTCAAAAGCAAGCTAAATGGCAAAGTGGGTTACAGCACTTGGTTTTCACCTCAGAAGACCTAGGTTTGTATCCAGTTTGTCACCGGTGCAATGAGTCTGGCAGTGCTCGTGTGACATTTACATACACAATCTCCTGTGCAGTTTGGAAATTGGCAGAATGCCATGGAAGGCTCCTCACTGGATTAGCAGGGAGTTGCTGCAAATAAGGACTGAGGTGCTTTAATGCAATATATGAAACTGTGTTTATAGAGCCTGTTCTGTGAGCAGCTTTCAAATAAATGCCACCTGTTTTGTTTGTTTTAGAATTGGTTCTAAGTCGCTGCAAGGCACTCAATTCTTCCTTTGTAGTGTCTAGGGACAGGGACATATTTCCTATAGCTATAATCATATAGGAGCCAGTATACCACTAAACCCGGAAGTCTGTGTAAGTGGAGCAAAGGTTGACAGCTCCCAGGACCAAATAAATAACTGATATGTACATAGCTAGCTTTGGTAGTAGCCAGAATAACATGTACCCAGACAAATATGTGCTTCTCTCGGCTCATTATTTGTAGTCATCAGGACTCTGAGGTAGCATAAGACCTAGGGTGACAGAGCCTCCGCTGCTGTAAATGGGCCTAGTTCAGGGGCATTGAGAGCACCACCAATTGACAATATCTGAGGAAAATCTAGCCACTTCTTGGTGTGCCTTGTTTCTCGCATAAATGACTTATAATGGAACCTTCTTACATACCACAGTTGTGGGGATGGTAGTGAACCTGGGAAAACTTTGGTGCAACTCTACTCAAGTCATTTTAAATTGACCCAGTGTATTTAAATAAAATGGAAATATATTGGTAAATATGTGGTTTGGTTTGACATTGATAACAAAACTTTTAGCATCACTGTATTAACTACTTAATGTCAGCTAACATCGGATTTATGTCCAAGAGAAACAAATTAATGGATTCCTTTAGTTTCGTCTAAGGTGTTCCTATACAAAGAGATGCATCAGGACTCTAATCCTGGAGGTACAAGCTGGACTCAGCAATGTTTTTATGGTGCTACATTACAATTAACTGATGACCCAGAGACCATAAAGGATTTAAAGAGTAATTTAATAAGCATGGAGTAGTATTAAGTACTGAAAATATGCTCACAATCAATTTGCTGTACACAGAGTATGCTACGAGATCATTCTTTGGTCTGTCAAGAAAACTGAAGAATACTATTGCAATTATTAGCACTCAAAAGCTCGTTTAATTTTCATGCTGCTAAAGGTATTAACTTTCCAAAAATAATACATGTCCTTTTGTCTGAAAGGCAGTTGAAAATCTGTGTTGTGACTACAGTTGACTGAAGCTCAATTACTCTAATAAATGTACTCCAAATTTCATCTCGATTGCATTTGCATTTTAATGCCTGATTCTCACCTACTTGTCAATTTGGCAGGCAGGCTAAATGTATTAAGTTAGGGTATAAACAAACAGGGCATTCTCATGCTAGCATTTAAATCCAGAAGTATTTGCTATGCCATTGCTGCAATATTCTGAAAATTTGCATCATAAAAATATATTTCAGTTACCTATCTATGGGCAAAGTTAGGATTTCTTTTATTTTTTTTTCCATTCCAAAAATCCATAGACTTCTGAGGTCTTTCCCATCTTGCCAAAAAATGTGCTTCTCTGGAATTGTGAATTTGTAGTTGAAATCTAGCATACATTGTCACTTTGTACATCTTTGCTCTGTTTTTTCAATACGCTGATTTATTTCTTTGTTATTACTTGGAAATTGGATGAAATTCATTAAGTGGAGTAATTCTTTTTAGTGAACTCCACTTTGCAAGAGAGGCCTTCGATTCTGAAGTCACACCAAAAGAAGTGTTTGTTTACCATTGGGAGTAGCTGCATGACCCTGTAGACTTGCCACGAGAATCGGCGATTTTGGAATACAAAACTTAAGAAGCCCTTCACAAAATTGTACCTAAACCCACACAACTTCTATACTTCTCTCCCCTGTGTTGCTATTTGTGGTATCTCTTTTATGTAAAAGAAATTTTCTCTTTTGTGATTTTCTTTTTTCCCCACCTATTAGCTTTGATTCATTTAACACTCTCACTATCTAGCATTTAGGGCATGATAATCTATAGCCACAACAATGCTTCTGGAAGTGGAAGAGTTGTTTTTCCTTCCTTCACACCATCTTTTCATACACAGATATCTTGAGAATCAGCAGTAATGGCAGGAAAAATCACATGAGAATGAAGGAATAGTTTGCTATGTTGTTTTAAAAAAACCTAAATGTGTAAAGACATATCTGTTATGCAAAAACCTTGAAGAACAATCAGCCAGTCCAACTTTATTCTAGATTTCTTCAATCTTATAAAGCACCCAGCAACTCGTAATAGCGCCCTGGCTTTCTGAAAGCAGCACTTTTATTTTGTTCCTGAGCCAGTACAGATAGGTCTAGCAGAGAGCTACCGTCTGTCAAAACTAGAGAGTGGACTGACTGGGCATTTGCAATTGCTGGGCTCAGAAAATGGCCAATTGTTATCCTGCACAAGTGATTGTCATAAAGCACATAGGTGGGGAGGGAGTGAACTAAGCACTTGCTGTTTTGCTACCTATCTAAACTCTGGGTATTTTAAAGCATCTCTAATCAGAAAAGTGTGGTTCCATCTCAGTAAAATGAACAAGGCCAGCTTCAGTATGGATCTGTGTTAAAGAGTAGGTACGGCCTGACGGCACTTATCCAGAACTCAGAAACACATTCATTTAGGAGGATACGGTCTATGCCAGAGATGAACCATCCTGTCTGACTTGGATCAGCTGCCACTTTCCAGTGGCACATTTTGATGAAAGGCTTTAGAGTAATCTATTATGACATAGATCCATTTCACTGCCATGGTGCACTTTCTCTCTTCTCTTCCTGCTGTTATCCTATAGGTTTCTTCTTTTTTCTCCTTACTTCATGCCCTTGCCTGTTGCTCCAGGTCACTGACAGGCCTCGTTGACAGCTTTCCTCTTACTGACAATGAAACTCATTGGCAGGAAGTAGAATTTAGCAGCTAACTGGTGGCTTCAGGGCAATACCTGTCAGCTTGTGAGAATCAAGCTAAGCTAGAAAGTAGCATGGTGGCCACAAGATGCCAAGAACTATAGTTAACCAAGAGGTTATTTAACCCGAGGAGAGAACAAAGTCAAGATTAACTTAGCATGTTTAACTAATACTCTGCAGGTTGGGAGATACCAGGAATGACCTAATGGGACTGAGGAATCTCTCGGGTCTTTTTGGTTGGTGATATTCCTTCATCCTCATGGCACAATGGAAAATATTTAATTTTGCTGATATTCTGTAAATTTCTAATTACCCCATGTAATTAGAGAGGAACATACAATCTTCTATTGGTATTATGGCATAGAGTCATAGAGAATCATGGAAACTGGAAGGGACCATGAGACGTCACTGAGTCCAGTCCTCTGCACTCTTGGCAGGACCAAGTACCTTGTTAAACCATCCGTGACAGGTGCTTGTCTCACCTGCTCTTAAAAACTTCCAATGATGGAGATTCCACAACCTGCCTAGGTAACTTATACCAGTGGTTAATCACCCTGACAGTTAGGAATGTTTTCCTAATGTCCAACCTAAACCTCCCTTACTGTAATTTAAGACCATTGCTTCTTGTCCTATAATCAGTGGTTAAGGAGAACAATTTTTCTCCCTCCTCCTTGTGACAACCTTTTAGGTATTTGAAAACTGTTATCCTGTCCCCGCTCAATCTCCTCTTTTCCAGACTAAATAAACCCAGCCCTTTCAATCTTCCCTCATGAATCAAATGTTCCAAAGCTTTAATCATTCTTGTTCCTGTTCTCTGAATTTTCTCCAATTTGTCCACATTCTTCCTGAAATGAGGTGTCCAGAACTGGACACAATCCTCCAGTTGAGGCCTAATCAGGGCAGAGTAGAGTGGAAGAATTACTTCTTGTGTCTTACTTACAATACTCCTAATACATCCCAGAATGCTGTTTGCTTTTTTTGCAACAGCATTATACTGTTGACTCATATTTAGCTAGTGGTCCATTATGACACCCATATCCGTTTCCGCAGTGTCTTTGCTAGGCAGTCATTGCCCATTTTTGTATGTATGCAAAGGATTGTTCTTTCCTAAGTGGAGTACTTTGCATTTGTCTTTATTGAATTTCATCCTATTAACCTCAGACCATTTCACCAGTTTGTCCAAATCATTTTGAATTGTGATCGTATCCTCCAAACCCCTCCCAGCTTAGTATCATCGGCAAACTTTATAAGTTTCCAGAGGGGTAGCCATGTTAGTCTGTGTACAGCAAAAACAACGAGAGTCCTGTGGCACCTTATAGACTAACAGATTTTCTTTGGCGTAAGCTTTCATGGGCTATAACCCACTCCGTCAGATGTCTTGCATCTGACGAAGTGGGTTATAGTCCACGAAAGCTTATGCCGAAGAAAATCTGTTAGTCTATAAAGTGCCACAGAACTCTCGGTGTTTAAACTTTATAAGTGTACTCTCTATACCATCATCTAAATCATTGATGAAAATATTGAACAGAACCGGACCACAATCGATCCCTGTAGTACCCCGCTCGTTACGCCCTTCCAGCGTGACTGTGAACCGTTGATAATTACTTTCTGGGAGCGCTTAACCAACCAGTTTTGCACCCATCTTATAGTAGCTCCATGCAGGTTGTACTTCCCTAGTTTGCTAATGAGAAGGTGGTACGAGACCATATCAAAAGCCTTACTAAAGTCTAGATGTACCACATCTACCACTTCCCCTCTATCCACAAGGCTTGTTACCCTGTCATAGTTTGACACAATTTGTTCTTGACAAATCCATGCTGACTCTCAATTAAAACCTTATTCTCTTCTAGATGTTTGCTAATTGATTCCTTAATTATTTGCTCCATTATTTTTCCTGGTATGGAGGTTAAACTGACTGGTCTATAATTCCCTTGGTTGTCCTTAGTTCCCTTTTTATAGATGAGCACTATATTTGCTCTTTTCCAGTCCTCTGGGACCTCTCCAGTCTTCTATGATTTTGCAAAGATAATAGCCAATGGCTCCGATATCTCCAAAGTCAGCTCCTTGAGTATTCTAGGGTGCATATCATCAGGCCCTGGTGACTGAAAGAAGTCTAAATTGTCTAAGTAATTTTTATCTTGGCCTTTCCCTATTTTAGCTTCTGATTCTGTCTCATTTTTACTGTCTTCCCCTACATCCAGCATCCCATCACCACCAACCTTCTCAGTGAAGACCGAAAAAAAGAAATCATTTAGTTCCTCTGCCATTTCCACATTTTCTGTTATTGGTTTTTCCTTCTTCATTGAGTAACGGTCCTACGATGTCCTTAGTCTTCCTCTTGTTTCTAATGTATTTTTTTAAATGTTGGTTTTGATACCCTTCAGCCAGTTTGATCTCAGTTTGTGCCTTGGCCTTTCTGATTTTTTCCCCTACACAATTGTGGTGTTTGTTTATAGTTATCCTTTGTGATTTGACCTAGTTTCCACTTCTTGTAGGTCTCTCTCTTTATTTTTAGATTATTGAAAATCTCTTGGTTAAGCCAGGGTGGTCTCTTGCCATACTTTCTATCCTTCCTATGTCCTTGAACCATAACTAAGTCAATAATCAATATCAAATTGTAACATCTTGCCTCCATCTGAAGTACACTGACTAATGCATCCATGGAGAAACTCCTGTTTTAGAACAGGTCCCTATTTTGAGTGTTATTAGCTCCTCCACTATTTCTTAAACTAGATTGCCACTGTATGCATTTAAAGGGTGTGATTGCCTGCTCTCTATATGCCAGTGTGACTCTACTAACTTCAGAGAATAGCACACTCATTGAAAAATCATGCTCAGAAAGTTCATTGTGATCTGGGACATTGAAGAAGCAGCCTCCCAAATGAGCTGCCTTCTCCACTGCAAGTCACTAGGGTACTTGGGGAAAATGGATTATGTTGGTGGTGGGGGCTGAAAAAAAAATAAGTAGGCTGTGGAACTCATTGCCACAGAGTGTCATTAGATCCCAAACTTAGCAAGACTCAAAGGCTATATCTACACTTGCACTTTTCAGTCGACTTAGTGTGTCTACACTTAAAATTAAAGTCGACTTAAAGGGGAACTGATGAGCCATTAAGGACACAATGCGTGTATTCCTTATGTCCTTAATGGCTCATCAGGTCACTCCCTGGGACCATTGTAGCTGGAAAATTCCTAAACATTAAGGACACAATGGTTTGACACACCCCGCCTCTCTCAGCCATTTCAATAAAATAACGTAAGTTAAAGTATAGATAGAACACCATATTCCTAACTTCTAACTGAAATAGAATTCCTAGACATAAACTATATAATCATTCCCAGCAAATTACTACCTTTCTATTGATACCAAACATGACATAGCTCCTACGGAATTATAGCATTTATGAGATACCCATTGAAAATAATACCATAAATGCTTCCCTAAATACAGACAGCATCACACAGGGCTCTGCCCTGCCCTTTGGGGGACATGCCAGGCTCCCCCTGTGCCCCCCCCAGCAGGGAGGGCATTGTTGTAGTCCTGGGATAGCCCTAAGTCGACATAGAGCTACCCCAGGGCTACACTGGCTTAAGTCGACTTTAAAAAGTCGAATTAAGCCTTAGGTTGAGTAGAAAGGTGGTTTAATAAAGTCGACTTAATTTTCATTGTCGACTTTATTTTGCTTAAGTCGACTTAAGCAAGCTGCTTAAGTCGATTTAAGCAAAGTGTAGTGTAGACGCAGGGCAAATTAAGTCGACTTAATTTACCAGTGTAGACGCAGCCAAAGAGATTGGATGTGTATGGATAACAGGAATATGTAAAATAACTATAGTAAATTTAACAAAAAAAACTGGAAGGCATGTAAAACCTCATGCTTCAGGACTTAGAGCAATCTCCATTAGGGGTTGGGAAGATACTTCCCTGATGTGCAGGTTACCCTATAACTGTGTTCTGGGCACTGAAGCGCTTAGGACTGGCCACTTGGAACTTGGATACTGAACTAGATTGACCATGTGAGCTGGTAAGGCAATTCCTGTGTTCCCATGAAATGAATGAGAGAGAATTCTTCAACTCTGTGATATTTATTTTATTAGAGTCTGTAAGTGCTGATGTTTGAAAAGGTCTCTGTCTATGTGGTACCACATGATTCATGGCCTTTATCTTCTCCTACAATGTGGATATATTCTACATTATATCCTGGCTAGCCTTGTGGCTCAACAATAAAAAGGTATTTGCTACTTCCAGGTTGTGTTTCTTTTATTTCCTGGAGAATTCACATCATCTTGTACAGCTGACAAACAGTAAGACCAGCTTGATTTTTCCCCTTTGGCCCCCTTCTCCACCTTACTCATGCACATTTGGAGATGCATTCACTTGTGAACTGCTGAGAAAATGTTACTTGGTTCCCTTGAGTTAATACTGAGATGCAAGATTTTAGTGGTGTGGATATTTGAGCTTTCACTATATATAAAAAAAATAAAAATCAATCATTTCAACTGACATTTTGGGCCATCTCAGAGTTTTAATTTTTAACATTTCTCATAAAATTCGCCACTATTGGGAGATGAGAGCATGTATGCCTCTCTCTGGTGTATTTATTTCTAATTTGTGGGATCATTTTTCAAACCTTCCTTTTTGACCAGTCAAATACACAAGTGTCTAGATTCTCCTCCATACCAACATGTAATTCCTAACAACAATTAAAGGAAGAGTAATGCCTTTCAGACCAAAGAACTTAAAACATAAGTGGATTTACCTGGCTTTGTCTATACAGTTTGCAGGTTTGGGTTTTTTTACATTCTCATATTCCATCATTTATTGGCAGGCATTTGATCGGTTCTGTGAAGCAGGGTCATGGGTATTTCCACACTCTTCAGAAAGAAACATTGGAGAGGAAAAATGCACTGAAATTAGCACAGGAAGAGCAAAAGGCCAGATGGCAAACTGAATGGCAGCCACCCAGATACTCATCAGATGAGGAAGACTCCGATGAAGACCTAACTGAGTAAGTGGCTTTCCTAGCATTTTGGTGACTTGAGAATCAATGGTTTTGAAATAAGCAGTTTCAGAATTAAACTCATTCTCACAGCTGTCAATATTGGGATGTTTGATTCAATCTTGTAAGATTGGGCTCTCCGCATGTGTGAGACCTTTCTTGATTCCATGCACAGACCCCAAATTTCAGACTTTGACACTGAAATTAGGGCAACAAATTCTGCATTTGAGCCGTCTGATTTGGCACTTACGTGCCTTAAGTGAGTAATCAGCCGCCCACATGCTGACTTCACATCAAAATATGAAATTGGGAGCCTTAATGTAGGCACGTGAGGTGAAATCGTGCCTCTCATATGAAATAGAAGCTTGATGTGCTTTAACATTCAATTAATAGAATGGAAACTTGATGCATGAATGTGGAACAAAAATGCTTGAGAAATAGTGCAACAGGAGGAGAAGGTTGATGGGTGGAGGGTAGACTTCAGAGCCAGCCAAGAAAAGCTGGTGACTTGGGTTCAAATGCCTGTTTCATCACAGACTCCCAGTGCGACCTTGGACAATGCAAGCAGGGCCAGATTTGTTAAAAGATTTGAAGAGAGGTTTTGCCAACATAGCTTTATTTTGCTCTCTGAACCAGTAAGAGCTAATTGGAAACTTGACACTGAACTGCTCTCTTCCTGCATGTGTGGGCAAGGACAAGAATGTGCATTGAAACGAACGAAAGAAATGCACTGTCTTGGCAAGCCTTTATTTATACATGCCAGTTGTCCAATGTAATTTACGTAGAGGCAGCATCCTGCTAGCAGGCGTCAGTTTCATCCTTGTCATGTTATTCATGTTTGCCTGTATGTGTTGGCAGCAGCTAAAAAGCTGTTTTCAATCTATGTGGGAAATCAGGTTTATCTGTTGTGGATACCTTATTTGGCTGCTGGCTGTAGCAGTGCTGAATTTAAAAAGGGAGCTCAGGGAGGTCTGAAAGGTGCTGAAGCAGTTTAAAGGCTGCTTTGGAGGGCAGCACTTAGGCTTTTTCAACAGATAAAACCCAGCATCAGTTTCTGTATGGATATTTATATGCAGTTTAAAACACAGCATTTTACTACAGCTTCTGCTGATGACAGTGAAAATCTCAGCTGAAATTATTGAATGTACTGTATTTTTTCATGTCTTATTACTTGATTAATTTGTACATTGCTTGGGTAATGTGTTTCTCCAAACCTTAAAATAGAAGCTTTTAAGTTATAGTGACAAAAAAGCTATAAAAAGCCATCATGATGTTCCACACTTATTCTTTCTTAATTACTTATCTCACGATTCTTTTCACTGAAAAATCAAAAGATGATTTTGCTGGCTCCAGGCACCATGACCTGCAGGCACCATGACAGGAAAATCAAAGTTGTATTCTTTCTTCCTCTGACATAACCAGAAATGAATGTTTTGCGATCAGAATTTATCAGAGGGTGAATGGAGAAAAGTAGTGTTTACTGCTCGTTGATAGTTGTATGTGTTTTATAACTCAAAGAGGAGTAAATGAATTATTTTTCTCAAATAGGACTTGAAGACAAGCTGGGGCAGATATATTGGGTCTAATTCTCCACTTTGTTGCGTCAGTTTTATGTCAGAGTAGTTCCCCGGAAGCCACTAGAGACGCACCAGTGTAAAGACACTGTAAGGAGTGTAAAATCAGGAGCATTGAGTTAAAAAGGTGCCTTTTGTACAGTCATTTTTTTTCACCTTGGGACTGGGAATGTTTAAATGAGCAGCCATAACCATTCTTTCAGCATCTCTCTGAGTGTTGAAAATGGACTGATGTGTTAAATTTACTCTTGTGTGGCTTCTGCCTATAATAAATGCAATCAACTACAGTAGTTTATTTTACACAGATTGTGCTCTTTAGCCAGTAGGAGCTAATAAAAATATTCTTTTACAGTGTCTTAAATGGTGACACACTTATCACTCTGTAGCAGTATTAATCTGTAAGTATCCTGTAGTAGCAGAGATCTGGAAAGCTGTAAATAAGATTAAGATTAACTTGATTCCTATAAACAACAGAGTCTTCTGTGGCACTTTTAAAGACTAACAGATTTATTTATCGCATGAGCTTTTGTGGGAGAAAATCGAAAGCTCGTGCAATAAATGAATCTGTTAGTCTTTACAAGTGCCACAGGACTCTGTTGTTTTTCTGCAATAGACTAACATGGCTACCCCTTTGGGACTTGATTCCTATGGTAGCTGTGTATAGTGAGACCTGCATATAAAACAAATTAACAGTAAATCTCCAATTTAGGTGTGACCAGAGATACATTAATAAATGGGAAATAGCAGATTTTCAGTTGTTGGATTTTATAGCTCCAAAGAAGTTCTGTCATAAAGTCACATCAACAAAGACTTATTAGAGCATCAAATTTATTCAGATGTCAGTGCAGGAATGTTTCATATTTTTCTCCAGTGTAATGCTTAAGTTTCCCACTTGGGGGTAATTATTTGAAATCATATAGAAATATAGTTACATTACTGTATGTTTTGAGAAATAGTGCAGATTTTTGGAACCCTAAAAATGTAATTGACATAAAAGTTTAGTTTTGATAAATCATTTGCAGATGTGTTGTAGATGATATGATGCACCCAAGCCTTCTTTCCAGTTGTGTGTATTGTCCGGGTTTCTATCTAAAGAGTCAGTTGAAAGAAGTGAAATAATGATGGTTATTGCTAGTGGGGTTTTTTCTTTAAAGAGGGCACGTAGTTTGGTGCAGGAAAAAATTATAAACAGTCTTCTATATTTTATGTCCTGCGAATGTTACTGTGGTGATGGGACTTTATTATTGTTGTTACATATGCTGCAGCATATAATTGTATTTTGACTATTTGAATGCATCGACAGTTAGAAAGATGCCAGAAATCAGTAGAGAGAAGAGAAACATCATTCCTCGTATTCGTTATGAGTACATGACTTATAAGGAACTCAGAAATGTGGAGGGTTTTAACGGTTTCTGTTCTGGCAGTCAGCTTTGTTTAAGACTCATGGAGAAGAAGAAAAAGAGTATAATTTAAGGAAGCATTACAAGGTGCTTTTTGGGCACAATGGAACCCGTGGGTGACACAGCCATGGTCACTTTTGATCAACATAGTGTAGTTGCTAGTGTATAATTTACTTTTGACTGCTTTGGGTGAAAAAGCGTCTGTTTCCAAAGATGTGATGTGATGTAAGACAGACATTTGACTCCAAGGTGCTTCAGGTCGATTCCATTAGGCTACAGCCTTGATCCCTTCTGTAGTATAAGGTGTAGTAGGTAGAGCTGAATAGTCACAAGTTTCTTCATTTTTGAAAGACAACAGAGTCTTGTGGCACTTTTAAAGACTAACAGATTTATTAATCGCATGAGCTTTCGTGGGAGAAAATCCCACTTCGTCAGACGCTTTGAAGATAGGAAAGTTACAGAGTGGGAGGAAATTAAATGCAGGGGAGTGTATGA
>ML685811.1:1683704-1732260 GCA_007922175.1 Pelusios castaneus
TCTTTCCAGGCTCCAAATGAAAGCATGGTCTCTTTCCAGGCTCCAAATGAAAGCATGGTCTCTTTCCAGGCTCCAAATGAAAGCATTCAGTTAACTTTCAAAATGTGAAAACTAAAAAAACTAAAGAAAAGAAAACTAAAATGTGAAAACTAAAAACTAAAAAAACAAAAGAAAAGAAATGAACTTTCTGAAGGGCACCACTATAGTAGTGGATTGATTCTGTGGTAAATTCTGTAGCCATCAAATCTTGTTAAACACAAGACTGGGTCGAAAAGATACTTCAGAGCCCAATCAGGAACTGGATTAGAACAACTCTGCTGCCCTGTAGCCTATTGCTCAAGCAGCTCATGAAGCTGCCTATAACTCACATGGAAGTGCCAGTAAGATGACACATGTTTATTGGAAAACATGTGAGAAATATATTGCACCGGGCAACTAATCTGCAGATAGATTTGAACATGATTCTGAGAGGGGATTTTTATTTTGCTTCAGGATTGAGATTGTAATTTAATATTGAGTCATTTATCCGGTTATAATTTAGTTTGTATTGTTTTGTGACTGCTAATGTATCGAATCTGCTTCCACAAGTTTGATTTCCAGCATCACTGGCTGGGTGAGGAAATATACTTGTCCAAAGGCTCCGTAAGTTATATCACGTTGACAAGTCAGACCTGGAAGCTGTCACCCTCACAGTTGTGGTATAATACACAGGCCGGTTCTGAGGTTGTCTAATCTATCATTCAAAACAAACAAGGAGTCCTGTGGCACTTTTAAAGACTAATACATTTATTTGTCGCATGAGCTTTCATGGGAGAAAATCTCACTTCGTCAGACGCATCTTCAAAGCATCTGACGAAGTGGGATTTTCTCCCTCGAAAGCTCATGCGACAAATACATTTGTTAGTCTTTAAAAATGCCACAGGACTCCTTGTTTGTTTGGCTGAACTAGACTAACGCGGCTACCCCTTTGGAATTTATCATTCAGTCTCCCACTGATTTGTCAAAGATTTTACAAAAACAGATTCGCATTTCAAGCTTGCTTGCCATGTTTAAAAACTTGTTTTCATGTATACTGTCTGTATGATCCCTGTTTTGAATAACTCAACACTAACGTAAGCCTGGGTTTCAAAACTTGAGCTCCATCTGGCTGAATGTCTGCACTGCTATTTTTAGAGCCATACTGCAAACCCTAGGCTCTGAGATTTGCTGCCATGAGGCTTTTTTTGGTAGACATTCCCAAAGTGACTTGGGAAAGGTCATAGTGAGAGTTAGAATTAGAACTCGGGGCCTCCTGCTTGGCTACTTAGCACTCTTAAAAAAACAGGCCACTTATTTAGATGCCTAAATATGCACATAGAACTCTAGCTGTGGGAACCAGCTCCTTAAACCTTTGGTCAGACAGGGTTTGGTTGAGAAGAGATTAAGGCCATGTCTACTTTCTGTGACCTCCTCTGCAGTATTTGAATAGGTATTTATTATTTAGTAGTATTATTTGTATTACCTCCCTACTTGTTTATGCATAGTGCTTTACTGAGATTTAGAAAAAGTCTCTATGTTGAAGAACAGACAGCTAATTGACTTGTAAATTCAAGGGGGGGGGGTGGCCTCCTACAAGGAGCTACAGCCTTCTGTTCCCGGTGGAGGTTACTTAGCATCGCCTCGGACACATTTGCTACCTTGCAGGATCAGCTCAAAATGATATAGGTAATACAAGGGCTAATAAGAGTACAGCATGGCGTATGGTATTTTAGGAAATGTGGAGAGGGAATAGGGCTCTGGGGAAAGCACTGTATTGATTATCTTACTGTATTTCTTGCAATAGGTGTTTTGTTGTGTGTAGCAGTTGGGCATCAAAGCAGCAGTGGTTTAGTGGTGGAAAGGTCCTCGAAAGAAGTGAGTTATTTGTGGGAGAAATTGAGTTCGTTTGGCAGTCAGGGGAGAGGGGCTATTCAGGATACATGAGGGCACACAGTCACAATGGAGAGAAGCAATAACGGTTGTATTAATGAAAGCAGAGATCAGCTGAAAGAAAGAAGAAGGATGGGTGATAGTTGGGCAGGCAGGTCTGACCGAACAAGTGCTTGTTGAGGATAAATTGTCAGCTTTAAATGCATCATGGTAAGGATGTTAAATTCCTTATTTAATTTTCTGAAGGGATGTACTGATACAATGGATTACGTTTTGACATTTACAAATATGCTCTTAGAATGCTAATAGCATAAGCATAGGAATTGGAAGTTGACCTTTAAAGGTCCGTTAAAAGTTGCCTACTTTTCTAATTCTACACAATAATTTTTGATAAACATTATTAAAGAAGTTTGTCAGCTTCTCATATGTCATTTTTTCAGAACTAAAGCACAGGGACCTACATTTCCAACAGTGACTAGCAGTTTGGTATATTTCAATTTCTGAGATACATTAACAGAAGTGCTGAGCACCCTCCCTCAGGTCCTTCTAGATGTCTCAAATTGGGGAACCAAAATCATTCATCAGACTCAAAACAAGGCCAGTGTGCACAACCTTGCCTTGTAAAGAAAAGGAGGACGGCAAGATCCAATGGGCACATTTTTTAATAAAAGTGTTGTTTGTATGATCAGATCTACAGAAATTACTTCAGACTATCTATGAAGATGTGGCCAAGAATTTCAGTTCAGAAGATATTGTCAAGAAGACCAGACTGCACAGGTATGCTACCTGATTAGATTCTATAGACCTAAGAAAGGCAACTTACTATAAAAGCACTTAAACTGTGCTCTTTTCTCAGAGGGTGGATCTACACTACCGCATAAGTTGATCTAACTTGCATCGCTCAGAGAGGGGAAAAGACACGCACCCGAGTGATGCAAGTTACAGTGACTGGTGCTGTGTTGGTAGGAGATGCTCTTCCACCACCATAGCTTCCACTTCCTCTGGGGGTGGAGTAATTATGCCAAGAGGAGAGCACTCTCCCATAGGTGCCCAGCGTTTCCACCAGACATACTACAGCAGCACAGCTGCATGGGTCCAGCTGTGTCGATGTAGTGCTTCTGGTGTAGACCCGCCCAGAGTAGTTGCTGATCAAATTCAACGTTCAGTGAATTTAAAGGACATTGACATTTCTCTATAAAGTTGAGAGAACGGCTTATTTTACTGTGTACAATACATGTTTATTTTCCAGATGGACACTTAGTGAATCCTTCCCTTATAAGAAAACATTTCCTACAATGCCTGAGTAAATCATTTACAGGCCATTTTCTTCTCAATGTCTATAGAATTGTTTATGCTTTTACCATTTTCCACAGACTTCCCCCATAAAATTTCCAACGTAACTTCTGTTATCCCCATTTTAGAAATGTTCGCTGGGGTAAGCAATTAGTGCAGATCAATGCTATTTATTCTCCTCATGGCACTGGAGATTTAGGGCCACTTCAATGAACTTCAAATTGAACATTTTCCAAAACATAGTATCTAATATTGCTGTCACTATAGGCATGTAGTACCACTGCAGTCCGTGCCAGATCGCTCCGCAGGAGACTAACAAGTAAAGAGGGGTACGACAGCATAAACCACATTTAAACTCTCCTAATGCTACCACTAATAGTTTTCAGACTCAGTGAGAGGGGCCTAGTCTTGAGAAACCTATAGGTACTGTGATGTCTGCAGCTCAGAACTGGAATCTGTGAATTTCCTGGCCATCGTGGTGCTAAGGTTTATTAATCCTTATTAATTTTCAAGTGTTTTTCTGTCTACCACTGTTTGTAAATATATATGGGTCAGACCCTCAGCTGGTCTAACTTGGGAGAGCTCCATTGAACTCATCAGAGCTACATCAATTCAAATCAACTGAGGATCTGATCCCCACATCTTTGGGTTAAAAGACCCCCTAAACTTTGCAAGAAGTCACGTGAGTTTCCTCTCAAGAGTTGGCAATCAGCTCCAGCAAGAATGCTCAGGTGCTGAACAGTTTCAAGGACAGTGTCTTGCCTCGCAGTTCACCATCTGTATATCAGAGGGTTGAGAGACTGAGCCTAACAACCTCTAAGGACCAAGAGAGCATTCTGGGACAGAGACCTAAAAGGTAGGAACATTTAAAAAAGAATCATGTTATGCGGGGTCTGAAAGTGGGAAAGAGACACTGGATGCTCCTTTAGTACTGATCACCTTTTATGTAACTTTTATTGATGGAATGTGGGTACAAATTTAGGAGAGGTTTGGCAGCATTTGAGTGACAATACACAATAAGCAATCAAGCAGGGCAACACACAGGCTACAGTAGGGCCGCGAGGTTTAATCTGAAGATTAGGAGCTCATGGTCCTCCTCATGGGCTGCTGGCCCCAGGTGAATATAACATATATCATTTAACCCTAGTAATGAACTTAAGCGATACAACAGACGAAGAAGCAGCAGATAACACTTTTCCAACCATACATCCACTCACTCACACCAGACCTAACTTTAAGACTGGCCAGATCAAGGCTAGCCCAGGTGCCGAGGCTTGAGGGGTGAGGAAGTTGCGGTGCACACCAACCCCGTTGTGTTGATGTCACTCTTCCTTCCGAGATTTTTTTATGGATGAATCGATCCAGGGGGACGGCCTTCTTCATCTTTCCTTGGGGTTCTTTTCAACTGGTCACTTCTTTCTTTATTGGCACCCCAGGACCAGCCTCGTGTTCTGATCGCACCGGATCTCCTGATAGGCCATTCTCCAATCCAGGCCTTCCCTGTTCACATTCACTCGTCACATGCACATTACAGCATTTAGCTATTTTAGACTGAGATGGTTTCTTACTCTCTAGGGGCCCACCCTCTGTCCTCTCAAGGGTACACTTGCACAACCTGGCTTACCACAAAGTTGCTTACCAAGTGAAATGCCAAAAGAGGAACTTACTTAACTTACCCTGTTGCCACAAAACCCCTTAGTCATGGAGAATGTTTTCTCTTTAGCATTACTTAAACAAAGCTAAAAAAACAAACAGAGTCCTGTGGCACTTCTAAAGACTAACAGATTTATTTATCGCATGAGCTTTCGATAAATAAATCTGTTAGTCTTTAAAAGTGCCACGGACTCTGTTTGTTTTTCTGCAATAGGGTTCCACCCTTAGAATTGAAAAACACAAGGCACATATTATAATCTGATATTTGTTGCAATTTTTCCCCCTTGGAATGAGTTAAAGGGGAGAGAAACATCAGGTATAAATCTTATCTCTGGATGGCTCTGAATAAGTCTATCTTATTGGAAGTGATTCATCATGCCAGCAGCTTCATATGCTGGAAAAGGCATACTTTGTACAGTGTTAAGAACCTTGTCTTGTTTTGTAGTTCACTATCAGTGACTCTGAAGGATGACAGAGTAAACACAACATCCTTTAAGTACCAAGAGAGCTTAACATCACTGGACCAGAAGCCTAAAAGGTAGGAGTAATTACAGAAATCTAAGCATGTTGCATATAGTTTATGCTCCATGCTGTCAGCTTCACATTTGGAAAGCATATGGCATGCAAATGCTGCGGTCCGAGCATGGTTAGTTGATGAAATCCTGCTTTCTGCAGGTTCCCTATTATATTTTCAACACAATGCATGGGGATTTGCCTTGGGTTTCCTACTCATATAACTGAGAGAACGCATCTAAATGTTGATGTTCACCTTAAAACCAATTTTCCAGCTTCAGGTTAGACATCAGAGCTGTTTGTTGTCTCAGAAATTGTCTACTCCAGTGATAGTGTCTGGATCCATAAAGCATACTGTGTTATCGTAAGGGATTTGTTTTTCCTTGCAGTTCACTGTCGGTGACTCTGAGGGAAGACAGAACAACCACCACTACCTTTAAGGAGGACGAGAGCACAAAGCACGTAAAGAGGCCTAAGAGGTACTAGTGTGTTTCACGCCATGCTCATGAATGCCATACATGCGGAAAGCAAACTGGATCTGTGTTGCCTTAAGGGTGCACAGTGAACTGGTGGAATCCTGCTAGAGTGTGTGCTGTCTGACGCAGAAAATGTTCAGTTTCAACGCAATACCATGTGAATTTTCTAATACGATTCCTACATACATTACTTGTGAAGTTAAATCTATGGATTTTGCCTTCATTATTTACTCTTCTGTGTTTTATTTCACTACTGGGGAAAAAGCCTAATTAAACTTGATCAATTGCAGATGATATGAAATAGTATGAGGTCATAAATCTCTGTTATTGAAGAAGCTCTCTGTCCACTTCAGTGTCCGGTATTATTTGCAGTTTACAGTCTTCCCTTTATGTATATTTCATGTAGTTTGATTCTGCTCCCTATTTGGGACAATTTCTGTAACTAACCAAAACAGTACAAATTATGAATTTTTCAAATAAATATGCAATTAGAAATTTGCTGTCCATGAACATTTAAGATTTCAATCTAGCAATTCATTTTTGTAAGTATTCTCACTAGTATGTCTCAAAGCAGTTTGCCACCTCCAGAAGGGTAAATGCTAAAAGGTTGTAGATGTGGTCAGAAGAAGATTTGTTTCTGAATTCAGATGAATACTTGCAGACCATTTTTGGTTTTAGTACTTGTTCCTTTCTAAACCAAGCTGTGTGCTCCTTAATCTGCATGTTTATGACCAGAAATGTCTTAACTCCTAGTCAGCTGAGAGCTGAGGCTTTCATTTCACATCATTTTTAAAAGCTCTGTGTTCTGAGCAGCCCATCTCTCTTTCAGAGAAATGAGTAACTTATGATGTTTGTGTGCTTTCACTTACAGCTGCCATGCCAGCTATTTCATTCAAAGTAAATATAATTTGTGTGCTGAGATGAGACAGAAGTTCTCTGCGGTAGCTGAAGAAGCAGCCTTTTGTTTGCATGACAACTTGGAGATCCTAGAACGGTAAAACCTTGAATGCTTGCTCTGCTCAGTCAAAGTACTGCATGCCTCCCTTCTGGAACGTGCTTAGGACATGCCCTCAAGCCTTTTAAAGATGGATCTGCTGACTTCAGTGGAGTGTCACATGAGTAATGGCATATGGAGCATATGACTTGCTGATTTTAGAGGTATCCATGAAAGGGCCAAATAAGCCACTATAATGGCATTTGCCTGCATGACTCCTAAGGAAATTGAACCAAATATTTATCTTTCATATGTAAGTTACAGACACTGGGAAAAAGTTGCCCCAAACTTCATAGTCCATTGACATATTTAGCCAGTTGATTTAGAAATGGTCTCGGTGATGTTCAAAAATATTGCTTTAATTCATGTTTTCCAGGCTGAAGGCAGCCTTTGTAGTTTGTCATATAAACCTCGCAGAAACTGCTGCCAGTCTAATTCTTGGTCCAAAAATCCAACTCTCACTAACACAGTACATTTGGAGTGTGGTTCTGTTAAACAACTTTGGATTTATTTACTTTTGAAGCTGTACCCCCTGTTCTCCAAAGATTGGCTGTTCAGTCACCCCACATTAGAGCTAATCCACACATGATCTGTAGGGTCATTGGCTATCACTGTGTAGATCACTACGTTGTCCTTTGACATTACTGAGAAATTCCATTGGCTACAATTGCAGCCCTTGCCCTCATGCAGTGGACAAGCGAGAAGGCGTTGCCTATGCCAGCTTCAGTTCTGGCCCAATGATCAGCCAGCATTTGTCATTGTTTCCTCTAGACTGAAATGTTTCACCTGTCTGTTGTCTGAGTTCTGTACGCATAGAAAATAAGACACCAGATCTCTTTTCTTGTAGTTATTTTAAAGGGCAGTATCCCCCGTTTTTCCTCCTGCCTCCCCCCTCTTACACTCACACCTGGACTGCTATGTTTGGTCCTCTCCAAATTCCCAAACTGTTTTCTCTCCCTTCTCCCCTAAGCACCCATAGTGACTGCATCGAGAATTGACCAATTCCTGGATCCTTCAGGGTCAAAGAACAAATCAGAGCCTATCCTAATTACCAAAGGGGGAGCCTTGTTAGTCTAGTTCAGCAAAATAAACAAGGAGTCCTGGGACACATTTAAAGATTAACACATTTATTTATTGCATGAGCTTTCATGGGAGCTCCCATTCTGTAAGTTCCCAATCTTCAAAGCGTCTGACGAAGTGTGGTTTTTCTCCCACGAAAGCTCATACAATAAATAAATGCATTAGTCTTTAAACGTGCTTTAAACTTGTTTGTTACCCTGATTACCTGAACTCATTTCACCTTTGTTATGAACCCATAAAAATCTCACAAGTGTGGTAGTGTTGATCAGTATTTGGATGAGAGGCATCTGAGGATCACCTGGGCATGACAGGAACTGGTGATTGTACTTCAGTGGGTGGCACTCTATCGGCTGAGTGTCCCACTGTGGTGTTACAGGTAATCATCTTATTGCCTTCTACCATCCTAGGGATCTTCCCAGTTTGTGTTCAATGAGAAAGTTAATTATTAAAATATACAGGTTGAATTTCTTTAAGCTTCTTTGTAGGAGGCGGGAAGAGAAGAGTTCTCAGAAATACCAATCTTTAAATAGCATCACGTATTTTGAGAGAGACCTAGAAAGAATGAGACAGTGTGGCCAGAGAGCTGAAAGAGAACACGATGAAGATGAACGCAACTGGTAAGGAAGGAAGAGCTACGCACACTCCCTAAGCATTTCCTCAAGAACTAAAAGCTCTTCTTTACATTCAGACTGTTTTGCCTTTGTAAAAACCAAAAGAAAGTCTTATTAGAAACAAATAAAACCTCTCTCAGAGCTTGATTTTAGAGTCCTTATAAACGCGCTATAAATGAAGATGCAACAATGATATCCAGGACCAGATTTCACCCTGTGTTGTAAATTTGTTTGGTGAGAATGGGAGGAGAGAGGATATTAGAAACCTTTTCCCTTTTTGCAAATGTCTGATGCCTCCAGACAACACTGCATTTCCTCTCCATCTCCAGCATATGACCTTATAGGATGCATAAGATTGCAAAACACTTTGGGGTCTGTAGGATGAAATCCATATGTAACATGGTGAAAATGAAAAATTGTGTTCCTGTTAGCAATGTTGATGATGGAGAGGATTTTGCCTCCAGCTGTCTATACATCATACATGGTTGAAGAACGTTTCACTGTTAGTGTTTATAAACTTCACACAGATATTAACTGCATCCCTACCAGGGGAACATGACGTCATCACCACAACTAACCAGGCACCTCTCAATGAAACGTTCCTGCAGAGCTCCAGCCTTTGATGGTGTGAATTAGATTCGCTATATCACACAGCACAGAAAATAGGGATCCTGTTTCAGTCTTCATTAGTTGTAAATCAAATGATGTAAAGTTGTGGAGAATTTTGTGTGTTGATACCCGAGAGTCGACATTGCAGATGCTTTTTTGCAACTGACTCTAATATAGAGCAAGTTAAAAGAGAATGCTGCTTTATTTAGAAAAGCTGCACTTTTAATTGTAGGCCATCCTTACCCGCCACCGCCCTCCCGAATCTAAGGCCTAGTCTAAGCTTCGAAGCTGTAGCCCTATAACTGTCAGGGAGGGAGGGGATCTTAGTATGGCTATAATTGTATCTGTACAAGCCTAGTGCGGCCATAGTTATAAGCAGGGCTTTTTTGTGACGGTACGCAGTACTGGTACCTGTTTTGCCAGCCCCACTGCCCAGCTGGCAGGGGGCGGGGTCAGCGGGGAAAAGGGGTGCGGCGCTGGAAAGAGGGTGGCACAGGAAGAAGAGGGATGGGAGAGGGATTTTCAAATCTACTATCAAGATACAAGTACCGGCACTTGTTGTTTTTTTTTTTTTTTTTTAAACGAAAAAAGCACTGGTTATAAAGGAGCCTTATAAAAGTGCAGTTATTCCTTTCCTGTACGCGAACAGCTGTCCTTTATAAAAAGCAGCTTTCTGCTGATATACCTGCATCCACACGAGGCCCTGCCCTACGGTTTGTGAGCAGCTGTTTATTTTTGGAGCAGGAAAGCTAGGCCAGGAAAAGCTTTAGCATAGGTGCGCTAGAGCTGTAAAACCCTGAGGTGCACTACAGAGCTGCCTTGGCCAGGAGTGGGGAAAAAATCCAACCCTTGCCAGTGCTCTGGTGCAGACTGCGCCCGTCAGCTTAGCTGATGTCATTCGGAAAAGGAATGTAACTGTGCAGAGCTCCTTTGCCTGCTGTATGCAGACTCTGCTGGGACAGCTAACTGCCCAGCTGGGCAGTGGAGAAAAGCCCCCCTTGTGGGTGTACTGGGCCAGCCAGCGTAAACTGTACAAATATTAGCACTTTCAGGCAAACAGGACCATGTCCGCACTAGCAGGCTCTTGCCAGTTTCACTTTACTAGGAAACAGCACTTAATTTGTGAGGAAAGAGCAATCGGGGCTCAAGGAAAGAGGCGCCAGGGCTCAAGCAATTTGTTTACATTCATTTCGCAAGACTAGAGCGAAATGCCACGGCTGAGCCCTGGCAAGCTCTGGCCCAAATTAAGCACTACTGGTACAGCTGTATTGAGAATGCTCTCCTAGCATAGACAAGGCCCAGGTAGGTTGCACTACTTTAATATACCAGCCTGGGACAACGTTCTCGTGGAGACGAGGCCTGTCTCCTCTTACTGGTTCAGGGAAGATCCTCCTCTTGCTGCTGGCCTAATGACAGTATCCTCAAAGCCATGCAGCAGCACTCACTGGTTGATGTGCTGGCAAATTCAAGACCCCTAGGTCAGTGGTTTTCAAGCCACGGGTTGGGACCCAGTACTGGGTGGCAGACCCTCAGGCACTGGGTCGCAGCACCCCCTGCTGCTGTCAAAAGACGGGAATGCATTGCTCAACGATGTCATTGTTGGGTCACAAATATAAATGATTTTTTTCTACCGGGTCCTGAGAAAAAAAGTTTAAAACCCACTGCCCTAGGGGACAGGAAAAAAGCCACCATACTTCCACAGACACAGAGTCTGGAGGGATTGGAGGCATCCATCTCCAGGGCTGTCAAAGCAGCACTAAAATGCGCACAGAACATTAAAAGGAAGTGTCTTCTCACAAGAGCTTCGCTTTTCTTGTAATGTGTAATTCTCCTCTTGAGTCTCCATGTTCAGAGTGAAATGGCAATGATTGAGTTTTACAGTGTACTCTCACATCCATAAGATTCATGTCAGCACGTCGGGGGGAAATATGATGACAGCAAGGGGAAAAGGGACCGTAAAGAAAATCAGAAAGTGTGTCAGATCAAGCTCTGATTGCTTCAGAAAATCTATAGAGGCTAAACGAGAGAGAAAAGAGGAACAGGGCAAATCAGAAGCAAAATGGAAACATTTGTCAGTGTTTTATTGTTTATTTTCACACCAAAGGTTTGTCACCTGGAATGTAAATGACTAATCAAGGGGTCTATTTTAATGCCATACAAGGGAAGTTGGGTCCACAGTCCTGTTGACAACAGAAACAAAATGTTCATTGTAGCTTCCCACAAAGACTTTTCTCCCATACTATGAGGGGGGCAGGAGAATGGCTAATAAACCAGGAAGGTGTGAGGTGCCCAGGAGTGTAAACATCAGTTTCAAGGGCATTTATGTGAGCTCTGCTCTGCTGGCTATTGCAGGTTTTCCAGTTTGCTGTCCAGAATCCCAGACACCGTGAAGAATGACAGTTACACCCAGAGAATCTTAAAGAAACTGGAAAAGTTTGGCAAAAACCCAGACATGAGAATCCGTCCCACCGCCTTTCTGAAGGTGCTGAGTGAGCTACGTGTATGGGAGTTGTGTTCTCCAGACATCTGTGCAGCCGTGGAGGTGATAAAGGTCCATCTGTTCTAATCCATAGGAGTGGGGAGGGTATGATTTACCAATGGAAGCTTAGAAAGATACATGATTTGGGACAATGGGACTGAGTCACTGCAAAATAGGCATAATTAATAATATCTACCTTTGTAAAGCCCTTTGAACTCTTTGGGTGAAAGGAGCTATGTAACTGAAAAGTATTACTAATGATTCTTTTGCTATTATTTCATCATTGATTTATTTGCTGCCAGAGTGAGAGCTGACACCACGTTAGTATAAATAGTTCGAATACATGGAGAGGGACATTCAGTTGTTGCTGTGTCCAGGAAAGGCTTGTATTTCACAGATGTGATGTTTTCCAAGAATTATAGAATAAGAATCACACTAGTGAACAATGAAATTTGCAAATTTATTTGAAGAGGCTTCAGCAACATGTGAATAAAAGCTGCTCCAGTTATGTGCAAAGAACTATTCAAGTGGCTCAAGTAAAGCGGCTCTAGAAATAATTTGTGCAAGGGAAAGAATAAAGGGAAGAGGAAGGGAAGAAAAGAAGGAAGGGGAAAAAGGAGAAGTTATGTTAAATATAGCTTATATATGCTAAATAGAGAATTTACTGTAAACAAGGCAATGATGCCACTCTGTGGTTTCTTTTGTTACCACAGTCCTTTCCTCTCCTGGTTACAATTTCAGGTGAAAACCTTGGATAGCAACATGTTAAATAATAACACACACAAGCTGCAAGGTTACCTGTGATAACTATACAAATTAGGTAGTGTCATGAGATATAAAGGCCAAGTTCTTCAAACATCCAGAAATGTGGGGACAGTTTAACTGTACTTCTTGGTGACTTTACTAACAGGTAACCATTGTCTCTTAAGCCCTGACTTGTGCAACCGTACTAAAAACTCCCAAAGCAGAGCATTCATTAGCCAGGAAAGCTGCCTGGCCACCATATGCAGTTTATGCAACCTGCTGTTGTCTGTTGCCTGACAGTTTTCCTGTTCTCTTTGTCTTTGTGGCTTCCAGTCTGTGTTCTTCACATATTGTTCCTTCACACTAGTATTAGGAAAGGCATCTAAAACAAACAGGTATTAATGCTGGCTGAGTTCTGTTTCCTACCTCTTCTACTTTCTCCACAAGCACCAGAAGAGGAGGGCTCTGGTGTTCCTTCTGATTGGAATTGATAACGGTAGCAGGAGTATTTCAAAAGCAGGAAAACTCCCATTCAGAATCAGCTGCTGGGGATTGACAGAAAAGTTGAGATGTGCTCCAGTCTAACGCTTTTATTCATCTTTAAGCCGATTTAATGTAACACAGCTGTAGGTAAAATTAAACTGTAGATACAATTTGAAAAAGCTTAGATCTGCAGGTTTTAGTATGTAAATAATATTGACGATCATAGGGGCTTGAATTTCAAAATTCATTTTGATTAACATGCACAATTGTCAAAATTCATGTTAAAGAACTTACTTCCAAAGGAGCTTAACGTGCTAATAGTTTGCAGCATGTTTGGTGGTTGTCCCACAGTGAGATAGTATCAGAATCGCTTACATATAAAGTGCGAAGGAAAATACCCCTTTATTTTTCAGTTTGTACGTGAAAATATTGTTCAGATGCCAGAAGAGGATTACAAAGTGTGGCTTCAGACTCGGGTCAGAATGTCCAAAAGAGCTCATAGTGCTCCACCCTTGTGTTGAAAGGTCAGCTGAGCTGGTTTCCTGGCCACCAGAGGGAAGTCTTGATACATCAAATGGAGATCTGGTTCCTATTGAGGTCTGCCTAAATGAGGGCTGGAAATAAACTATGGAAAGCGCTCCAATTATGTATGCTCTGTAGCTATTGAAGTGTGTAATTCCACAATGGTCATCTTACCAGCAGGCCGTATTTACCCACTGATCAACAAATACTGCATTTCCTTTCCAGGTGGTGTTATGGACCTATGGCAAGAGCTCATTCTCAACTTTTCTTTAGAATTAAGACAAGTTGTAAACTACAGTAACATACGAGTGCCTCAAATTACTGCTCAAATAGCAATGGAGACTGAGAATCACCAGCCGCTTTCCATTTGCTCACTCTCTTCCAATATAGAATTTTCTGCTTTAGATTTGTAGCTAGAGAAAACACTTATTTGTTATGGTCTGTTCTGCACTCCAGAACAGTTTTGCTGTCTTGTCCTTACTTTAAAAAAAAAAAAAAAAAAAGGAATTCCCAGCACTGGACTATTGTAAGCTTTGAGCCAAACCCTTTCTGTGTTAATTTTGTTCAAATGTTTGAGTTTGTTCTATACGATTATTTTTAAATACCCAATTTGCATTGTTTTTGCTTTATTAAAATCAGTGTTCAAATGTTCAATATTCCGAGGTGATTTTCTAGTTCATTTTCCAGTTGTGGCTTCTCAGGTTTCCAAAAATGGACATGTCTTTTCACTTGCTTTCCCTAGCACACAGTTACCATCATTCTGCTGTTCTCTACAAGAGTAGAATGACTCCTCACCAGCAGAAGGTACTAAAGAGAAGATGACTGAGTTACTCCTCCATGGAAATGTGTCATTTCACCCCCACAATTCACCTTATCAATGCCATCCCTGGGAGTGGAATGGCAGCGCAAGATGTTCATTTGCTGTAATTCCAAGGTGCTACAGTTCTTCCCATTAATAGTCAGTCTGGCTTTTCAGTGACTAAGCCTGAAATAAGAAAAAAGCCACTGATCTTGGGATTTCCAGGCCTGTCAAGCTTCCAGCAGAACTGGTTGGGCAGAACCCTAGAGTTCAGTTCCTTTTTCAGCTACACAGTGCAGGAAAACGAGACCAAAATCAGGATCCAGATCAATACAATGATCTCTGAAATGTCAGCAATACTTGGCTGGTGAACGTGTGATATAATAGTCTGGTTATTTTACTCTGCTTAGAATCTATAAGAATGGCTTGTGTTGCACTACTGTGTCGTTTCAGCCTGAATGCAAGTCCTGCTTCATTACTTGGCTTGTTGTGACATCTTGTGGTGTTAGCTGAAATTACATTCAACCTAAATCAAGGAACTTCTGGGTTCTCAAGTCTGGTCCCTTCTGTTACAGGCAAGGCCAAGCCTGTCTCGTAATTCCAGTCATAAATTCATCAAGATCCATTTGGAAACTACTTGTGTTACCTGCCTCTTCCACCCACTACTCCTGTGGGAAGGCTGTCACTTGTCATTTAAACTATAATTGAACAGCTTGTGATCTCATGGCTGAGCTGGCATTACCCTGGCTGGCACCTACTCTCGTATCCGTCTTTATTCTCAGCTGTTGAATACAGTTCAAAATCAGGGATGTCCTCATGAGCAAAGCACCAGGTTCCAGCTCTTCCCTGACAAATCAGAAATGAAAACTCAAAGGGCCAGATCCTCAGGAGTAAATCAGTCTCTCTCCATGGAAATCAAGGACCCACATTGACTTATACCCGCTAAGAAGCCGAGTTAAAGAATCTATTCATGTCTCGTGTAATTTGCTCCTGTCTGTGCAGTGCTTTGACCATAGAAAGCAATATGTCAGCAATGGATATTATGCAGATTTGGAAGTTGATCTATTTTAATTAGACTTTCACCTACCAAACTCTGGAAGTCGCAGAAGCATGATCACACCACGCTCCTTGTGTCAGGCTCTTCCATTCCCACTGGTCATGGCAATGCACCATGGGTAGCTATCCCACAGTGCAGCTAGACGCAGCGGCTCGTGGGAAGGTTGTCATCCTTCCAGGGTGCAACATGCTCCCTTCCCATCCCTTCTTGTCAGAACCAAACAGGAAGTGGGTTTTTGCAGCATTTTCCTCTGCCACGCACGTGGAAAGGCATGGATCCCCCTCAGTTCTGCACTATCATTGTGAGCATTACAAATACCTCATGCCTTATCCTGCAGTATTTTCAAGGGCAAGATAGGAGCTGCTGCATGGAAAATTGTAATGTTAATGAGGCCGCCCTGCGACAAGCCATAGAGTGAAATAATTCCCGCTTACTACAGGCTGTCACACATCATCTTCAGTCGGTGGAGCGCCAGTTCCGGTCCTGGGAAACAGGCACAGATTGGTGAGATTGCATTGTGATGAGTGTGTAGAATGATGAGCAGTGGCTACAGAACTTTCATATGCAGAAGGCCACTTTCCTTGAACACTGCGCAGAGCTCTCCCTGGCCCTGAAGCATGTGAATGTTTGAGAGGAGCTCTGACAGTGGGGAAGCAAATGGCCATTGCTCTGTGGGGCAGTGGGGAAGCTCGCAATGCCAGGCTGCTATCGGTGAGCTGGAAATCGGTTCAAAGTTAGTAAATCCACCCTGGGAGCTGCTGTGACGCACGTCTGCAGGGCCATGAATAGACCTCTGCTACAAAGTGGAGTGACTTGGGGAAATGTGCAGGACACAGTGAATGGGTTTGCTGCATTGGGGTTCCCAGACTGGGAGGGGGCCATATCTCTGTCTTAGCTCCAGACTACCTTGCCACAGAGTACATAAACTGCAAGGCATACTTCTCAGTTTGTCTTCTCTGACCGCAAAATAAATATTGGGAACATTGAAATGCCAATAGTGATCCTGGGGGATCATGCCTATTCCTTGTTCCTCTTGCTAATGAAACCCTACACCGGGCACCTTGACAGCAATAAGGAGCATTTCAACAGACCCACCAAGTGCAGAATGGTGATGGGATGTGCATTTGGATGTTTAAAAAGCAGATGGAGAAGTCTACTCACTAGACTTGACCTCAGTGGAAAAAAAGCCATACCAACAGTTATCTGTGCCTGCTGTGTGCTCCACAATTTGTGTGAAACACGCAGTGAAAAGTTCCCCTGGGATAGGATTGTGGAGGCTGATAGACTGGCAGCAAATTTTGTGCAGCCAGATGCCACTGTTACGATCCAAACCACAGAGCGCTGCGTATCAGGGAAGCATTCAAAAACTTTTTGCAATGAGCAACAGTAACATATGTGCCTCTCAGGGCTGTATGCTTACTTCCCATCCCTTACCCATGCATCCACCTCTCCCCATTTTTCCATACTGATAGCACCAGCCAATGAGTGAATAAAGAGACATTTTTTAAAAACCAGTCAAGTTTTATTTGTGACCTGTTTTAGTGGAGGGGAAGGAAGCAGAAAAGAATGCTACAGTGCAGTTCTTAAAGGGGCTGTTGCCTCTTTCTCCTCACATCCAGTGGTGTGGAATGCAGTACGTACTGCACCCTGCTCAACCTCCACCTGGTACACGTGGGGCTGGGGGCTAGTGATACAATTTGCTGAGCATTTTGGAGGGGCTGTAGAGGGAGTCTGTCCTGTCACTGGGGCTCTACCAGCCACCTCAGCATATCGGATTGATCCCCTCATCATACAACATCTGTTGAGTTGCATGTTCCTGCTCCCACACTGATCTTCTGTCCTCCATGTCCATGTCAAGTTTCTTAGAGGACATCCTCCAGGCTCTGAGCTCTGTATCTGCTGCCACAGAGGTGTTCATCAGCTCACTGAACATGCCATCCCTGCTTTTTTCTCCTTCTTCCTAGTCTGGTAGAGGCGCTCCATGTGAGTTTAGTGGCTGAAATTCAAAGAGTTGACTCTGAGGCAAGAAAACACACAGTTCCATTGTTAGATGACTCCGTGTAGTAGAACATGAGGCCAGAACCACATTCCAATCTGCACATACGACAGGGGTGGACTGCCATTCCAGACATGGTAAGTGAGGGGCCCTTGTATCCATTACAGTAATTTCCAGCAGTCAGTTCCCCAATACATAGTTAACCACAGAGAGGGACCATTTGGCTCCCCCTTAACATCCCAAAGGTCACTTTGGGAGAGGTCGGCAACACGGATTACAGGAAATTATGGACAAAGTGTAGCTGCAGAAAACAGGATGACCAGTAAAGGGACCCTTAACACCCAGGGAAACAGTGCTATGATGTATTGTGTTCAAGGGACACCATCTAGGGCGGGGAAGAAGAAGGCATTGTTCGGCTACTGTAAAATTGCACCATCTTCCTCAGCTGACCATGTGCGGTATCAGTCTCCTGAGGATCATGCAGACAGAAAGGGAAGATTTGCTTCAAGCCTTAGTGTATAGCCCTTGCGTTTATGCTGCTGTGTTATGTTCTGTGATGATGTCTGCTCCTTTAATAGCAGCAGGGTGTGGTAAAGTTTCCTAGGGTAGCAGAAGAAATCAGGCTGCTCTCCCCAGAAAACTTCTGCAAAGGATTACAGAGTACGTTCATGAAAGTTTCCTAGAGGTTTCCATGGAGGATTCTCACAGCATTCCTGTGTATATAAACAGTCTGCTCCTGGAGTGACCTGCTGGGGTTTACCTACATCCAGCAATGCCATCCCTCCAAACACAAACTCCATTTTTTCTCAAAAACTAAAAGCAGAACTGAGGACATGATCGTAGCAATGATATTTGATAAACACACTCACCAGATGTGCTTTCCCCAGCATCTCAGTCAGTGATTCTGTCCTGTGACCCGCTGGGCTACTCCACGCTGATGAATAGGTTGTGGCTGTCTGAGAGAATGGATACCCTGCTCTCCTGCTCTCTATTCTCATCCACGGAGTCCTCCTCATTCATCCTGGACTGGAATTCCTTGGAGCTATTGATGCTCCATGATGGCCCAGTAGGGGGTCACAGCCAAGAATTGCATGCAGCTCCTCATAAAAGCGACACGTCTTCGGTGATGAGCCAGAACGACTGTTCACTTCCTAGTTCTCTGATATGACTGCCTCAGCTTTTTAATTTTAACGCCGCGCTGCTGAGCATCCCTGTTGTGACCCTCCTCAACCATACCACGTGATATCTTCTCGTAGATATGATTTCTTTTGCTGGTTTGGAGCAGAGCAAGCACAGACTCCTTGCCCCATGGGCTGATGAGATCCAACATCTCAGTTTGTCTCCATGTTGGGCCACGTGATTGCCATGAGTTGTTAAGCTACGAAGCTATCTCCACGCTGACCAAACAGGAAATGGGCATTCAAACTTTCCTGGGACTTGAGGGGCGGAGTTATGTCCTGCTTATGTGGCCACAGTGCACATGTCCAGAGCAGTCAAAACAGGGAATTATGGGATAGCTCCCAGAGGCCAATGGCGTTGACTCATGTTGTGCTCTGCCTACATTGATGCTATCTTGACCACAGAATTCGACTTCATTGCTACGCCACTTGCAGTGGTGGTTTTCTTAAGTCAAATTTTCCGTGACGTGGGTGAGCATAACTGATCATGCCCGTGGAAACACCGGCTTTAGGGGGCATTACATCAACCCCCATTGTCAATGTGTAGACCAGGCCTTTGTAAAAGCAAAGGTGGCTCTCTTGGCAATGACTCCTTTATCTCTCTCTCCCTCCCTCTCGCCAACAGCTGCCCCAACGAGAACTGCAGTTCCTCTCTCTTGCTTCTGTCCAGGCGATGGCACCCACAAGGGGAACCTGCAGCTTCTCTTGCTGTCATCCAGGGAACTTGCCTGGCTAGGAAGAGCGGCTTGTCTCTTCCTCACTGCTGACAGCTTCCCTCTATAAGAAAGATCCTCACTCCTGCTCCAGCCCATTTATGTCAGGTAAAATGGTTGGAATGCTACGAAGGGGGACCCTAAAAGCTTCAGGGCCAGCTGGGAGACCATTCCCATGCCACAGGAACTGAAGATGATGGTCCGCTAAGGACCCCCTCCTAAGCAATGGCATAGAGGGCATACGGGAGTGTACACAAGAGCAGGATGGGTGTGCTGGGCTGGCACAGCAGCATGTACTACTGCGGAGATTCTGGGCAATGCTTCAGCCCACAGGGCAGCCGAGGGAAACCTCTGTAAGAGATGGCTCTCTGCAGTACTGTGTATTGTTAGTGCGCATGCATACACGCACAGTCAGATTTAGGTATGAATTATGTCAAAGATCTGCCGATCATAGATTTTCTTAAATGCCCATCACTGGGGGGTCTAACGATGTTCATCCCAGATCAATAGCTGAGAGCACTCCCGCCATGCAGACCTAGCGAGCAGAGTCATCACCCGTGGTTCACTCACTCCCCCCTCTGGTGTGCACTGACATTTTAATGTTGTGGCATAACTCACTCAGTTTTATCATTTTAACCAGAGAGAGCAGCCCTTGATCAATGAACAGAGGCTTTTACCTTAATCATTGATCCCTGATTCATGAATATGCAGCCTTTTAGGCTGATAGTAACATGGCTTACACTTTTTCGGTGTATGGTTTAAAAAGGGGTAGTCAAAAAACAATATATACTGTGGCAGGGTCAGGGACAATTGGTAGGCAGAGCTGGAGAAGAAGTAGAATACTGGTCAGGAAGAACCCCACAGGTTCAAAGACTGGGAGAAAGAAAAACCCCTGTTGGGGTGGAGGGGGAAGGACCTTTCCTAGGCCTAGAGAGCTGAGGGAGACAGACCCACTGCTAGAGGGAAGCACGGGACCCACCACGGTAGAGGAGGAACTTTGTCACAATACCCTGTCCAAGCTGGGATATGGAAACTGTTACGGCCATGCCAGCAATAACCATGTTTGCAAACTGCCAGAACTGTGTGATGACTGCTTTTAAATGACTTTTGTTGCTAGCACAGCTCAAGCTGAAGTGTGGGTGGCATACATCTATTCTAGCTTGATCCATTCCAGCTTTGCCTAATCAGTGTGGCTGTTCTACACCAGTCTTTCTCAACCTTTAGTGGGCCAGGGAACACCTAAAGGTATTAATTACTTTACGCAGACTACCGAGGAAAAGTCTCAAAAAAGCTGGTAAGAGTGGCAGGAGATAAATGCCCCAGTCACAGCAAAGCTTCCAGGTGTGCTTCAACACCTGCTGCCGCATACCTGGAAGCTTTGCTGCGGCATTGAGTTGTTCCATCCCGCGCGCCCCCGGGGGGGGCCCCCCCCCCCCCACGGAAACCCTGCACTGTGTCTGAGGAGCACCATTGTTCCGCAGTTGAGAACCACTGGTCTACACTACCAAACTTTTTAGCTGTAATTTACTATGCCTGGTAGTGATAGTGGGAGTTACAATGTAGACAGAGCCTTTATGTACCAGAAAAACATGGGAACAGGTTTGCATTTCTCCCTTAAGTAAACGTTATTTAAAAAAAAATCAGTGCTTATCAATTAATGGCAAGTCCTATGCCACTGAACTTCCTTCTTCTCTGCTTGAAGATTATGTTTTGGGGTTAATGTGCACTTGACAACCTCAGCTAGTGGGGCACTCACTTTTAAATTCAATTAATCCCACTCTATTTGCTAAAAGGAGAAGCACAAACTCAATGTGACTGCCTATTGCATAGAGAGGAAAGATGGTCTTGTAAGACATTGGACAAGCAAACAGGAAAATGGGGATCTATTCCCAGTTGCGCTATGAATGTCCATTGTGACCTGAGTTGCTCTGTGCCTCAGTTTCCCCATGTGTAAAACTGGGGTAACATCACTTTGCTGCTTCGTAATTTGAGGCTAAATTAAAGCTTTTGAGTTACTGAAATAATAAGCTAGTGAGTACCATAGAAAATCTAATACACTTATATAATATGTAATATCCAGCTCCCCTCCTAGTCTTCCCTTCTGCTTATTAGCAATTTTGAAATAAACATCTCCATTCTGTCCTTGTAGGAAGTATTTTCTAAACCAGAAAAGCAGCTAATCAGTCAGTTGTATCAGTAACAATGCTCCTCCTGTGTTTTGCCTCAGACATAAAGAATAGCCATTTATAAATACAGATTGTAAAATAAACACCTCTATCCTTCCTGAAGATAGGCTGCTTTATGTTAAATAAATTATTTTTAGGATACTCTGAAATCAGGGCATGTCTTTTGAACTGGAATTTCAGCAGTCTGTCTCACCACTGCATTATTGTAAAATAATGATACTGCGCTGGCATCTTAAAGAGAAGTTGCCATATTTATCTTTAGACATAACGGCAAAAGGTTTTGCTAACTCTTGTTAACAAATATCACAGCTTTAGCATTCCAGAAGATAAAAGCACAGAGCATTTGGGACCTGATCCAACTCCTGTTAATGTAATGGAAAGACCCCCAATGTACTATGTTGTATGTTAGAGCAGGCCCTCAGTCATTGTAAGGTCAAAAATGGTGTAAAACAGTGGTTCCCAAACTGGGGAGGCATGAAGAAAATCCAAGAGGGGTGCAAGGCTGTGAAATTTTCATAGCAAAAAATGTTTGCATCAAGAAATCCTATTTGTGGTTATTTTTAACTGTACAATTATGGATTGAATTTTTGTTAAAAGGGGGTTGGATGATGGTAAAGGAGAAGTTGGGAGGCATGAGGGTTTCTCAAATATCGGAAAGGAGGCATGAAGCCGAAAAGTTTGGGAGCCTCTGGTGTGTAAAACGTCCAAAGGCCAGATTAGTCGTCTTTCTAGTCTCTAGGCTCTGATTCAGTGCAACACCTGAGTCACGCCTATAACTATGTGAGAAGCCTACACAAAACAAACTGAAAAATAAATTTGCCTCACGGTCAGTTTAGCCAACTCTAGGAGCCACTGCCACTTGAGTGAAAGAACCAGTGCTCCCTACCCGGGGCTCTGTGGATTGTCGACCTGTTCCACGTTCACCAGCAGGGTATGCTTGCGCTCAGGCAGCCCATGCTGGTTGCCTTCACTGCATGGGAAGAATGTGTCTCCCACAGCCCTTTTCTTTCATCTACAGGGCAGCTGTTGGAGCATTTACAATTGGGCTCTAACTTAAACTATGCTGGGGGCCGGTCGTGCTGCATAAAGGTTAATTATAAAAATCCCATTGACTTGGGCGGGAGGCTCATTAGGGTTGCCACCCATTCAGGTGTTCCCCTGATCATCCCTCCTCTGCGGTAGCTGTCCCAGGAAATCTATAAGTAGGATTGTCACCTGGCCAGGCATGACACTTCCTGGGGCTGGACACCTCTGGCTGTGAGTCCCTCACTAACACCTGCCTTTAGTGTGAGGAAGCCATGTCTGGTCCAGCCGTGGGTCAACTCCCCAGCCAAGGCAATACAAGCCTGCCCTGTAGGCCTAGCCAGTCCCACTATTCCTCTACAGGTTATTGATAGGCACACTCCAACCCGAGCCCTCCGAGTGTCCTGGGCCATGGAGCACTCAGTGGTCACATATTCACTGCTCCCAAAGAAACAGCACACCACAGCTTACCGGTTCCACCTCAGCTCACCCCTTGGCGTAACCATAGCCCTTAGACAGTGAAATCAAGTGCCATTTTATTTAACAAAGCCGAGAGTCAGGTCAGAACAGTTAACGTATTGGAAACAAATGACTACATATAAAACAAGATCATAACACTTTCTACAGTCTAGACTTAATTAACAAGATACTAATAAGCTGCTGCTCATCCAAAATCCCTGCAGCGCTTTACAGTCCGGCTGGCTCGGACCCTCTTTTCATGATGCTGTCAGTTTGCCTCCTAGGTGAGGTATTTCGTGTGGTTCTTTGTACTCCAAGGTATGTTGGACCAATCCTTCATTTTATTCATAAAACGGGGACACCCCTTCTGTTTGTCTCTTCTTTTTTATTTCCTCTCCTGTAGATTTCACAACCTCTGAATTCGCACCTGGCCCAGTATGCAAACAAGCATATAATACACAAGATACAAATGGCCAGACAGGGAGCTAAGTGTCACCCACCTCTCACCTGAAAGGAACATCTCTGAGGGATGTTACCTCCTGCTGAACTGCCTTCATGTCAAGACCTTAAGAGTATAATTTTTAGTATAGATACATAGCTCTTTAAATATATTCCATACATACATTTTGCAGTGTTTATGAAGATCAGTGAGAACTAACTGCGTCTTGGGATAGACCTCATGTGCCTTCTGCCTTGGGTAAATTATTATGCAGTTATATTTCCGGACCCACCTAAAAATGGGAGGAAGCTTGTTATACTAAGTAATTAAAAAGTTCTAAAATCTACTAGAGCAATTCTTACTCCGTTTCCTACACTCTACATGTAAACCATAAAAACCCACTTTAAACAATGTAGGGTGGTGAAACTCGACTCTGGTTTGATAGTCCAGAAAGCATGTGTGATAAGGACAGTGCCTCGTTCACTAGTTTATGTTTTCATACAAATTATTACAGCAATGTCCAGACCCCACCCTCTTTTCTTTTTCCAAGCTCAAAACCTTACCCTACAATAGAGACTCTGATTTGAAAAATCAGTAGCCGTGGTTTTTTTCCACAAGAGGCTTAGAGAATGAAGATCCATCTCCCGTGTAGATGAATGCACTGTGTGGCGTGGCATGGTTACCCCTTCTCCCTCTGACCCGCACCCATAGTCAAGAACTAACTGAAAAGGACCACAAAAAAAAAAGGAAAAAAATTCTCCTTTGAGCGCTGGGCTCCCCTGCTTACTTCACTGCCTTTGTCCAGGGCTCTGCACAGCTCTTTGCCTCAGGACTAACTGGAAAAGCCTCCATAGAACCAGCTGAAATTACCCACCAGGACTCTCCATCTTCTCCCTGGACTCAGAAACCTCCCCCAAGCTGGTGCTCCTCGTGGCTGGGACTGGACCTAAATCCTGCACTGATGACTTGTGTTAACTGAGGCTAAAAAGGTAAAACAAAATTGTTCATCTTTCTTTCCTGTTCCTATGGTGAAGAGTTATTTGGTTTGGGTGTTTATGTGATTTACCTTTAGCACAGTAAATTACACACAACCATAGATGACAGATTTAGTTCTGGTGCTATAAATTTAGTGGATTTAAAAAAAAAATTTTAAGGATCCATAATGGTTGTCAGCTGGTATATTTTATTTCCTGTGCCAGACCATAATAACAGTAATCAAAATATCATCTGGATAGATAATGTATTGGAATCCTTCCTGGAATATTCTAACCTGTCTCTTTAAGAGACTTGTTTGCTGTTTGTATTTTCTCCAGACCCACCACGGCAGACTGGGCTGGTAACTGGCAGACGACATAGTTTAAAAAGACAGGGTGGTTGATAGGGAGAATATGATGCTCCTCCGTTAGAACATAATCACTTATAACCAAATTATGTAAGCAACTGAGATGAGAAATCCAGAAAGCTGCACAGCGCTTCATAATGGACTTTGTTAGCAGACTTTCCAGGATGCACTGTTGATGTGGCCAGGTCTAAAAGAATTCAACCTACAGGCAATAAAGAACTTTTCATGGGTTTTCAAAAGCCCTCTCTAAACTCCAAGGGAGAATCATCAAATGTTCTTGTACGTGAACCTTAATAAGGAAACTTTTATTATCAAACAAAGTTGTATAACCTTTAAAACTGGCACTGGAAGGAGACTCACGCTATGGCTACATTGCAGAAAAAAGCTTGGGGCTGGCCCAGGTCATCTGACTTGTGCTTACAGGGTTCCGCTGTAGGGCTGTAAAATTGCAGTGCAGGCATTCTGAGACCCCTTGTATGTCATCTCATAGGGACTGCGTCTCCCACAAATATTTTTTTGCCCATTCGAGTATTTTCTAATGTAGTGATTGGAATAGTCATCATCTAAGGAGAATTCTGGGCCTGTTTCACACATGCGTTACTCCAATTTTAGCCATATCATTCCACTGAAGTAAAACTGGAGTAATGCAATGGTGAATCAAACCCAAGTGTGACAACTGTTCTTGTTAACGTTGTTGGTGTGTGTGAGATTTAGTTCTTATAGGATGATGCACAAGGAAAAATATTAAAGCTATTAATTATTTACAGAATAAGTGTTGGACCTAACCCGTGAATCTCACATCAGAATCCAGATCTGAATTTCTCCAGTGCCTGGAATGCTAGGAGGCAGTTTTTGGTTCAGACCCTTCTTTATGTATAACTATCAAAACTGATCCAGACATACACGGCCCAGCCATGAAACATACACAATACACAAATCCAACAATTAGAATCACTGGGCCACCCTCTGATATCAGTTATGCCAGTTTAAATTTGGAGTCAATCTTTGGAGTCAATAGCACAGGAAGATTACTCAAAATCACCCCACCAGAGCGACCGAGCGTAGTCCTGCACTTCTCTCGTCTCTGCTTCCGTTTAATGCACAAGGGAGCTTAATGCTTTCAGCATCTCCCTGGGCATGCTGCTGCTTTCCTCAAGTTCTGCATTACCGTCAGGATCAGATGGGGTCGTAGAACACTGAAGCATTTAAAATCAACTGGCTAACCATTAACTCCCAGAACGTTGCCAGTGAAGAGTCCGTTAGTGTCAGCATGATGAATTGGCATGTATAAGATTCCTTTTTCTCTGAGCTTCTTAAAGCGATAACAGCCTTACTGGAGCCCTTGCACTCTTCGCTTTTGAATTGGCACTCTCATTTAGCTAATCTAATTTACTCATAAAATATCCCACAATGTTTTCCTTCAAATTGATGCTCACTTATCCCCTGGCATCTGTGAGTCAGATACATCTGTTAGAGGCCAAGACTGAGTCTCCTTACTCACATGAGTTTTTATTGCTAATATTTATTATTTGTACGACAATAGCGTCTAGAACTCAGGTCACTGACCAGGACCTCATTGTGCTAGGTGCTGTACAAACAGATGGACCCTGGCCCAAGGAGCAAGCAAACAATGAGACGATATTGGGAACCATAATAGGCTGTGGTCTCTACATACCAGCAGCCTAACTGTTATCAAGTTGTTTATAGGCATCACAGCAAAGGAAAGTTTCGGGGAGGGATTTGAATTGGGCTAATGAGGTAGCCTTGCAGATGGTTCCTGGGAGCCAACTCCTCCCAAGCCCAAGGGGCAGGACTAGAGGAAGCAGAGAGAGACTTGTTTGAAAATTTAACACGTGGGCAGTGCAGGCTGGCACTATGGAGAGGTGACCAGTGTGAGCCTGATAATGAATGAGAGATGATAGGCGAGTGTGGAGTTGATTGAGAGAGGCCTTGAAAGTGTATACATGAGGCTTATATTTGATGCGATAGAGACGGAGAAGCAGGTGGAGGGTGTGAAAGAAGGGGCGAGGGTAATAATCTTTACAGCAGCATTCTGAATGGAGATGAGATATGAGCTTGGGCTGTGTCCGAGGCGTTACTTACGTTAGAAAGGACTGCTTACATAGGAAGGGTTAGACGATCAGCACTTTCTTTACCTTCCTCTGTATTTGACCTTAGCCAGAATGGGAAATTCCAAGTGCTCAGAGACACAAGCTAATTATTAAAGTTGAATTCAAGCCCCACGGCCTAATCCTGAATTCAGTCATTCCAAAATGTGGGGGTGACTAGACCTAAGGTTTTGGCTCAGCCCATTAAAAAGATAGGGACCATTTGCAAAAATGAAAACTGGTCCAAGATCTGTATTTAATGCACCTGTGAAGTTTGAGTATGTGGGATCCAGGGCTCCGGTTTGAGTTTACTATTATCCTAACCATAGCCTCTGACCCCAGGTGAAGAAACGGAGTGATTTTCACACTGAAATGTCTAAAGCCTTGAGAAGAAGGGACCAATCAAGTAGAAAATCTGCAGAGAAAAAACTTGAGTCCCCCAAGGGGCTGGATTTAAGGGTAAGCAACCCAGGCTACTTTTCCCAAAACTTTTCTCACATCAAATACAGCGCAAACCCTCCAGGTTTTGCACTCTTGACAACACTGAGGCTGCCTAATGCTACTGTTAGCTGATTTTCCTAAAACAAAGCTTCTAAATGATCCCTGGTAGACTAGGAATTAAGTAGCATGCAAATATTTTAGCTCTAATCTTGTTATCCAGGTTTAATAATGAAATTGGATTACATGATTTGCAGTCTTCTGGGGCTGTCTTTTTATTTTTTTCTCCAATGATGGGAATGTCTCTGGTTGTCAGAGAAAGAATCCCGAAGGACAAAGTCTAACTGAACATTGGAAGAGGTCTGAAGGCATGTGCATCTTTGAAAGACTTAGAGCTGCCAATTCCAACTGCATCAGTGCTTGAGACTGTCCGGACTGATTGATCACCTGAGTGACTTCTGCTACTCACATGCCTTCTCCTATGTGGAGAAGGCTCCAGGGAAGGCTAGAGTATTCTGCATCTCTGTCTTTGAACTGGCCACAGAATAAAAATCTTTGCGAAATCAAAAAAATGTTTTTCCTATATCTCATTTATTTGTTGTTTTCCTCTGAGTTCTGTTTCCTAGTGTGGAATGGGACAGCCTTGAGCTAGAAAGGATGCAGAAGGCAAGGAGTGGGGGCTGTAAAATGATGAAGAAATTACAGATGCTCAGGGGCCATTTTTAGGCTGTCTAGTTGTGATAATCAGGCTAATATTCATTCTGCCATGCATCCCCTTTCACAAGCTTCCGCCTGTTCTCCTTCTGGGTCCAGGGAACTGGAAGGGAGGCCTACTGAGTGCATAGCAAGCCATCTGGAATGAAATCAGTAGGAGCCATATGTGTGTTGCTGAGGGCAGAAGTTGTACCAGTATGGTTCATAAAACAGTAAGTAGAGTTACAGAGACCTAGGTGAATTTCAGTTAATCGTATCCTCAATCCGTGATTCCATTGCACAGGGACTGACCTGACAGTTGCCCTAACACTGAAGGAGGACATTTCTTCAAGGCTGAACTGTGGCATTCACTGTACTATACTGCTTGTCTCTGCAGGTACAACAGTTCAAATGTTTCATGTGTTATGGGTATTACTAGGAAAATCTCTGCTTCTTCCAGAAGCGGCCAGATAGCTGACACCCATGTTTCATTTCTTTTGCAGGACTTTAGTACTAATTGTGATATCGGCCGTGTTTAGGTGTATGGTTACTCTGACCTATGTTCTTGGATTGCTTAGCTGGGTTTAGGGATCCAGTGATTGGAGCACTCGGACATCCATGTCAGCAATTCCAGAAATTCTTATAGACTTTTTGCGCAGACTTCCCCTTGCTTTAGGCATCCAGACCAGGAGATTTCCCAGACTGCATCACTTCAGTCCGTAACTCTAAGGGATTAATTGTATCTCTCTCTCTTTTTCTCCCTGTCTTGCTCGGTAAGTGGAGACAATTTGATTGTATTTAAAAATTAATAAATTTAGTCTATCAGGCTGCCCTGCATGCTTTATTAAAGCATCTTGGGGGGGGGGGGAAGCCTGCTAAATTCAGATACAGAAGGTGCTATTTGATAAACTTTTGTTTCACAAACCTCTCAGTGATTTTGCTCATTATTACAATGGGAAACATTTTACTAATTGCCCCAGATAATCTGAAATTTCTTCAGTATCTCCATACAGCTGCCAAACTCCGTCTTCCTTTCCAGCCTGTTAATACCCTCTAACAAATTCCTGTGCTCCACCCGACTTCAATGCTTTTTAGAAGCAACAGAGAGGCATCCACTTGCCTCTTTCAGGATATTTTTGAAAATTGTGCTTAAATTCCATCCCACACCTCTGCCTGCCTCTGTGCGCTTAATTTTGGTGTGTGCTTTTTTGTCGATATACTTTTTACACTTACTTTGGCTGTATAGACAATGAGGTGTAGGGGTTCAAACTGTATTTATGTCAGCTAATTGTGTAGCTTGGGGACTAGAGCCTCACATGCATGTGCAAAAACACGGTCCAGTTCTGTGAGGTGATCTGGCCCTGGTTCAGCAAGAGACTTAATATGGGACTCATTTGAAGCAGATCACTTACTACTCATGTGTTTAAAAGGAGGTACCCGTGGAACTGGACTCAACGGCTCTGTCGACACTGGCAAGTTAGGTCGACATAAGAAGGCTTACGTCGACCTCACTTAAGGCCTGTCCACACTAGGCTTTCATTAGGTTGAATTAAGAAAATCCTTAAGTCGACTTAATAAGGACCACTCATTAGGCCAACTTAAGCCTCCTTAGGTCAACCTAGCCCAGTGTGCATAAGGGCAGTTAGGTCGACTTAACAAAGTGGACTAAGTCGACCTAACTTTTCCTAGTGTAGACATAGCCCATATGTCTCCAGTGAACCGTCCAGCCCCCAATGGACAGCCCACCCCATGCAGACCTTGTTAACTCTTTTTGATGGGACTTTAAAAAACAAAATACTTCCTGCTCTGCCTGGACATTAAAGGTCACATGGAGCTCGTACAAGAAGTGGGGTTGCCCTAGCGTCTGCCTCAGTCAAAGTTTTCCCTGCTCCAGCTGGGGTGGAATGTAGCTGCTGCTGCCTGCCCTCTCACGTTGGTAATGTTTCATTGGGGGTGGGGAGTCACTCAGTCTCTGTCCTTCAAACCTGACTCAGCCAAAATTCCCAATGAAAGCCTGGCCTGTGTCAGGCCTTTCATTCCAGAAAGTCTCAAGGGTTCCCAGAAAGTGCACTCAAGGATTAAAGGCCTGGAGGATTCTGGGTGCTGCTTCTCTCCAAAGAGATGCACAGAGCCCTCAATTCCCTTTGAAGTCCATGGTGAGCTGTGCTTTAAAAATCAATGGTGCAGTCTGATGAACAAGGTGTTTTCAGAGCCTGCTAGGTAATTACTATGGTATCAAGGTGGTTGGGTTTAATTCTGAAGGGTTGGAGGGGAAGCCATGTAAATACAATTAACGCCATCAGCTCTAAGTAACCTAACTGTTGGCAACTAAAATACAGGTGTACGTTCACATTTAGCCTTGACATTCTCACTGTGTGGCACTGTAGCTGAAAACAGAAGTCTATCTAAATATTCCTGCACTTTTACTCCCCCTCCCGCACCCCCCACTTTGGAGTGAGCTAACAAGATTGCATTCAGTTCAGAAGGTAAATGGCATACTAATAATATTCACTAAAAAGCTATTGTTCTTCATTAGCAGCCCCCTGAGACCAAATCAGTCATTTTGCAGCTATAGAAAGCCGGTGCTTGAATACTAATGGGAAAATTGGCAAGTAAATGAACTGGAGTAATTCTTACCACTCCCTAATGATCTGGAATCTTTTCTTCTGACATTTTGATAGATCAGCAGGTTGTCCTTCTATGTGTGTTTTATTTCAGGATCCTAGATTAGAGGTTGAAAAGTGTCTGATCTCTATACAGGTAAATTTTGCATGTATACACTAATGTCCCCACTTACATCATCCCATAGTATGATACAAGCGCTAAACTCGGATTGACTTGAGTGGGGCCAGCATTTTACACAGCGTATTTTGAACCTCATTTAAACATACAAGAATGAGTTTTGGAAATGAGAAACCAAATACGGCGTGGTTTTAGATATACCTCGAAATGGAACTAGGGGGGCAGGAGGGATGACTGGAGGTAATAGGTTTCAACCATGGCTCCCACAAAGATGAAAGTTGCCATTGATTTTTTTTTTAAATTTTTCTGAAATTCTAGCTGTATATTTATTATCCCTTAGATGAACAAGATCCCTACTCACAGCTATCTGGTTCTGGAGGCAGCCTGGAAAATTCTCTTTTTTCTGCAACTCAGAGGTCAGTCTTACAGCACTTCCCTTTCCGTGGTTCTGGGCCACGATGTGCAGCTCTGTCCTGTCAAGCTGGTTCCACTCCACTCCTCCAGCATGAGGTGCTCCAGAGCAACATGCTCACCCATTACCCTGGGAGACAAAGTGTACTGGGGGAAATTCTCCACATCACACAAGGCCTTGCTAAGCGCTTCAGGGAGGCACAGGCAGTCGTATGGGCTCTCTGCACATGCATCAAGCATTAGCCAAGCTAACTGGCAGCAGACATTCACTCCAAGTGCTGGTAGCAATCTGGGTCTTGCCGCAGGAAATGAAAATGTTTTAAGGGTAATTCTGCTTTCCAGTCAAATGTTGGGTTGAGTCACCCAGAAAGGGAGTCTGAGGGGGTTAAAACAGCAAGAAGGGCTAATTCTGCAACCTTTATTCACATCAACAATCTCAGGCCAAGTCTATACTGCTGGCGGCAAATTCGAATTTGCCGCTGTCAGTTCAAACTCTCTGGTTCGGCTCAATCGATCTGGAGTTTGACTCAGGAACTCCAACCCCCATAAGACAAGGAGTGCTGAGTTGAAAGGACAGCATTTCCTTTCAGCTCAGTGCAGTGGAGCCACAGAGGTAAATGAGAGTTGGAGTCAAAGGGAGATACGCACGTTATTTTGCGTAGCTTGTGTATCTCCCTTCGACTGCCATTGAAAGTGGTGGCAAATGCAGACCAGGCCTACTGAAGTCAATTCCATAAATAAGAGTTGGGTGGTCAAGTTTTTTGTGCCAATGCCTCATCAGTTAAATGCCAATTATGCCCCTGTAACCCTTCCTGAACCATGAGGCCATCGCTTTGAGTGTGCTGTGCCACTATCATAAAAGGGTAAATGGGATGACCCCAGGCCTGCCAGTCTGACATTGATCCTGGGCAAAATAATGGAGCACTTGACATGAGCCTTGATCAATAAAGAACTAAAGGAGAATAATATAATGAATACCAATCAAATATGGGTTTATAGAATATAGTTCCTAACTTGATACATTTGTTTATGAGATTACAAATTTAGCTGATGAAGGTAATAGTATTGATGTAATAAATATAGACTTTTGTAAGGTATTTGATTTGGTACAGCATGACATTTTGGTTAGAAAGATATAAAATTAACATGGCACACACTAAATGGATCAAAAGCTGGCTAACAGATGGGTCTCCAAATGTAATTATAAACAAGGAATTATCCAACTGACATGGTCTGGGGGGACCACTATTTAACATTTTTATCCATGATCTGAAAGAAAACATAAAATGGCCATTGATAAAGTTTGCAGTAAATAATGAAGAGGCCAGGTACTGATACAGAGCAATAGGGATCACTTGGTAAGCTTGGCTCAAGCAAACCATAGGCGGTTTAATATGACTACATGTAAATGTATAGGAACAAAGAACACAGGCTGTACTTACATGATGGGGAACGTGATCCTGGGAGGCAGTGACAAAATGTGGGGGTCATGGTGAATAATCAGCTGAACTTTAGCTCCTAAAGCAACGCTATAGCAAAAGGGCTAATGCAAGTTTTGGATGCATAAATGGAGGAATCTGGAGTAGGAGAGGCGAGGATTCCCATGTTGGCACTGGTAGGTATATTGTGTTCGGTTCTTGACCATAGTTGAAGAAGGATGTTGATAAATTGGAGAAGGTTCAGAGAATTGCCATGAGAATGGTTAAAAGATTGAAAAATGTGCCTTCCAGGGTTACAGTGATAGACTCAAAGAGTTCCCCTCCCTCAGCAAGAGGAGTAACATAAGCGTCAGCGTAAAGAGGAGAGAAAAAAAAATAACCACCTGATGTAGGTGGCTGAAGGCTGAGCACAAAGGCCATTAAACTTTGGGGGGTTTGTCTAGTTGGACTCTTCTGCTACCCTGAACTGGGACTGAAGTTGGAACATGACCTGGCTGGAGGGGATTGCCACAGAAGGTGTTGGCTGCATATGCTCAACGGCTTTTAAAATATGGTCCAAAAGGACAGATTTTTAAAGGTAATTTGATGCCTGAATGCAGATAGATACCTTGTAGGGGCCTGTCTGTATCTTAGGCTTTTAAATACATTTAAAAATCTGGCTTGAGGTGGCTGAGGTTATGTATGCCAAGACTAAGGCACCCAAAAATCAAAGACCCCGTTGAAACTTTTGGCTTTTTGGTTTTTCTGTGCCTCTTTTTGCCAATCATTTTAAATGGAAATAGTAATAAACTTTAAACTGCTTTGAAATCTTCTAAAAAAAATAAAGATGCATGACATTATTACCCTAAATGTTTTGAGACGTTTCCAAAGAAATCAATCAGATTTCCTTATCTTCCTGGACCCAGGGTAACTAATTCTGATGGATGATGGCCACTCTCCCTGTTCTTCATCTCTAGTCCAAGGGTTGCAATTTCTGACAAGTGAGACCTGTGGGAACCCTTTATCCAAATTGTTCTGCATGGACTCATGACTCATTCACTCACATGGAAGAATTTATAGGATCAATGCCTAAATTAATCCAGGGGTGAGTGTATAGAAAATCCAGACAAATAGAATAAGGTTTCAGTTGGTACATATCCTGAGAGTTATAAACCTGATAGCTCTAGAGTCTTCTAGGAAGAATCAGGGACATAAGACTGTATTAAAAAGAATAGGTAGATAAAATACCTGCCATGTCATCTTTGTTCCTCAGAGAGAAGCAAAAAGGAATGCAAACCTCTTCCTTTGTCTCCTCTGTTGGTTGCAGGGTTCAGTGCACCAGTGGCTTGTGGCACCAGAAGGCTAGTGAGGCTTGACCAAATATATGTGGTTTATGAAGTTCTAATTGCGTCCCTACCCTACCATGAGTAAATGAAACCTTGCTGGGAAGGGTTAAGCACGAATGTTTCAGCCTCTGCTCCTGGCTGGGGAGACCACTAGACTTTGCTGGGGCTCCATGTGGGTGCAGGTGCCTGAGAGAGGAAGGACTGTCCAGTTGACTAGGGCACTAGCCTGGCACTTGGGAGACCAGAATTCAAGACTCTGCTCTGCCAACAATGCCCTATGTGAGTCTCCCAGTGCCTCCATTTCCCATCTGTGGAATGGAAGTAACAATGCTCTGCCTCCCACAGGGGAGAGGAGAATAAACGATGGTGAGGTGCTCTGATAACAGCATGCAACATGTGGATTTTAGCTGAATAATCGAGAGCCATTCCGCAATGGGGTGGCCGCCTCTGTGTGACCAGCAGGGCCCCTCACATGTCTGGCTGGGGGGGGGGGGGCAGATAAGTTCAGGTGTTTATAGCTTGCAGAGAGTGATTCAGAGCTCTACCAAGAGGCTTGTGAGTCGAGTGCTGAGGCTGCTTTAAAGGTGTGTGTGTAAACATGTCTGTGGATGGTGGCAAGCAAATTGAAATTTCTAAATGTCAGTTTTACCAGGCCTTAGTGGACTGTATGAATGCTAGATTGTTGCCAGACTCAGAAAAACATCTAAATGGTGCTATTGAAGCGCTTGACTCCTCACCTTTCACTACAGAACTGTCACTGGAATTTAGTGAAAGTGACACAAACTTTTTGTGTTCCAGGTTTGGCATTGCATTGAATGAAGTGAAATGTGCGTAGCGGGAATATAAAGATCACAATACTTATTGTTATGCAGTGTTTGCTGGTTGGTGACAATTGCTATAGATATAAATGCCATATAAAATTATTAATATTTTTAGGGAGCTATAACCCACTCATCTGGTTAGGGTTAGGGTTAGGGAAGTGGTTGCAAATGCATCCCTAGGCTGGGGCCCGCACATGCATATAGGGGGCCCGGACAATACGGGAAGGGGGCCCAGAGATTAGGAGGCCCGGCAAATTACACTTTAACCACTGGCTGGAGCCCAGAACTCTGTTCCACCCTGCCAGAGCCAGAGCCCGGGGCCAGCAGGGCTGCTGAAGACTCTGGTCCGGGAGAGGAGTCGTTCTCCTTGCCTCCATCCTCTGGCTGGGGTCCCTGCTCCACTCTGAACAGACTCTTTTCATTGAAAATAAGTGAAAGTAAAACCAAATCCGCCCAGGGCGGCCCCTTCGGCACAGTCTGCCTGTGGCACCTGTTCTACGGGAGCCCAGGCCGTGTCTTTCCCCGGGAGCTGCGGACACTCAGTGCTCAGCGGGCGCCTGCCGAGCTCGGCCCGAGGCCCCGAGCCCCTGTGCCCTGCGGCCATGGCTCGCAGCAGGACGGGGCGGCCCCGGGGTGGGAGCTCCTGCGGCCGGAGCGCGGCTCGCCTTCAGCCAGGCGCCTCCCTTGGACGGGGGGAAGGAAAACTGCCGGGCCGGGCCCGCCGGCGGGGACCCAGCGCAGACCTGGGCACACGGGCTCGGCGCGGCGGCAGACTGGCCCCTCCGCGGACCCGCTGCAGCCTCGAGCGGACCCGGGGCCGACACGCGCGGGGCAGCCCCGGGGCACGAGGCTCCGCCCGCCCGGCTCCTGCCCCGGGTCCCGACCCTGCGGCGGGGCCGCGCTTGGCGCCCTTCCCTTCCCCGGGGCGGGGCGGGGCGGGGTCACGGCTCCCCTGAGCCCGCCGCTGGGAGAGACTTCAGCCCGGCCGCCGCCGCCGCCAGAGAGCGGAGCCCGCCCGTCTGTCCGCCCGCCCGTCTGTCCACCCATGGCTGCGCCGGCCGGCTCGGAGCAGAAGCGCGCTTGGGACGGGGACGGGGCCGGGGACGGGGGCGGCCAGAGCCGGCTGCGGGGGGAGTCGCCGCGGACCCAGCCCCGGCCCCGGACCTACCTGGCGCTGAGCATCTTCTCCTGCTTCTGCCCCGCGTACCCCGTCAACATCGTGGCCTTCGTCTTCTCCGTCATGGTGAGCGGGGGGCGCCCAGCCTCCGGCCCCGGGGTCCCCGCGCGGGGGAGCGGCCCGGCCCGGCTGGCGCGCCGTGATCCGGAGCCGGGAGCGGTCCTGCGGGCGGTGGAAGTGGGTTTCCCCCGCGGGAGTCGCTGGAAGCGCTGCACCGACCCGGCTCCCCGGAACCCGCCTGCGCGCGGCGCCTTTGCCGGCTGGGAACTAACGAGCGGCTCCTTCCTGCAGCCCGGAGCGCAGAGGCGGGCCCGATCCGTGGCCCAGGGGCCAGAGACGGCCCTTGGCAAAGACCCACTGTGGGACCCCTGTAGGCTGCAGGGGGCCCCCTCTGTGACCCCCCGCCCCAGTCCCCTGCCGACTGAGGAAGATGCAGCTTTTGGAGCAGGCGACGGGGCCCCAGGCGTGCACCTGCTTCACCCACCCCGAAAGCCGCCTCTGCCAGGGGCCCGCCCGCCCCCGCTGGCTGTTAAAGAAATGTGAAGGGCCCAGGCTGCGATCCTGACTAACACTGCTGTGAGGAGCATGTGTGATTAAAATACAGTAAAGGTTTTCCCTCCTCCTATTCCTCTCTACTCACTTTTTCTCTTCTGTGAGCCCAGCCAAGCCTCTGGCACTCAGGAGCCTCCTGGGCTGGCAGGTTGTTGCGGTGGAACAGCAGCTGCTGCGGGAGAGGAGGCTGGGGCCAGTCCCATGGAGGGCTCTGAGTGTCAGGACGGGGACTTTGAACTGAAGTTTAGCAGTCAGCGGGGAGCCAAGGAAATGGAGAGCAAAGCAGTGTGTTAATAAGCAGAAGGACTGTTGTGTCTGTGGTATTTGGGGTATCGGCTTCATTCCTAGATAGGCTCACAACGTACAGTCTTGGGAGTCAAAGGCTCTGCAGCCAAAGCCTCTGGTAGGATGGGTGCGTCTTTTTGGTCAGTCACTGTTGCAAGTGACTTTTTGACTGGTGGAAAGTTCCAAAGGGGGTAGCCATGTTCGTCTAGTTCAGCGAAACAAACAAGCACAGTGGCACTTTGAAAGATTAACAAATTTATTCTATCACATGAGCTTTTGTGGGAGAAAATCGCTCTTCATCACTTGCTTGAAGATTTTCTCCCATGAAAGCTCGTGTGGTAAATAAACTTGTTACTCTTTAAAAGTGCCCCCAGCAGGCTCCTTGTTTGTTTGACTGGTGGAAGTGATTTTTGCCACTCTATCCTTTTGGGCACCCAGTATCAATGGAGAGGCCGAAAGAGCTCTGGGGCTGCAGCCTGACTTGACAATTTGAGGGCAGATGCCTTTACTAGTGGGGTTGGGCTAGCGGAGACAGGTTGTCCCTACCAGCACCATTTCAGTCCTGCCTGGGGTCAGTTTTTACCCAGCTGCTTTTTTCCAGACACTGGTATCAGCAAGGTCCGGAGGAAGCTGGTACATGATGTTACTCACATTTGATATAAAGGCAATGAAGATTTTTAGACTTTTTTAAGGATGTTAAAAAAAAATCCAGTTCTGAATTGTGAAGCATTTTCTTCCTGCCATTTTTTCTGGCAGTCCTATTAAGAAAACAGATCCTAATCCATAAGGTTTACTTTGAGCACAAGCAGTCCCATTGAAATCAATGGCACTGTTTGCTGGCTTTAATGTTAGGCATGTATTTAAGTGTCTTACTGAATCAGAACCAAATCATTAAGGAGATAAGTCTCAGTGGCATGAAGCTCCTGCGATAAATCAATCTGTTAGGACTCTGTTGTTTTTCTGCAATAGACTAACACGGCTCCCCTTCTGGAAAGTGGCACGAGTCAGTGTCAATATCATGTTCTCTTGCCAGTTAAATGAAACATTTATCATGCATAAACCATGGAGACAAAGATGATTAAAATGAAGTCTTCTATATCCTGATATCTTGCTCACAAAGTTCTATTCCAATTAACTTTGTCTGTTAAACCAACTAATTCAATATTGCAGACATTTACTCTAACATACGGTTGTGTGTGAAAGAGGCCACTGCAAAACAGCATTCTGATTGGCAGAGGAACACTTTTTCTTCTGCAAGTCCAAATGTCCAAAGGTGTATAAATATGGGCTTTTCTGATTGTCTGAAACTAATTTTGCTATAATAACATGCAGAACAGTAATGGCTTGAGTTCTTTGGCAAAAACCCATGACAATTACTGCATGAGTACACCAAGACATAAAGGGCTGATCTTGCAAATCCTTACTCGCACTGGAAGTAGACCCTTACTAATGCATGAAGCCCCGATAACTTGGGGCTATGTGCGTTAAAATTACTTGTCGTCTTAAGGGTTTGTAGAACCTCTCTAAAAAGATATTGATCACATGGATAGTGTGCTCTTCATTTATTTAATAGACGATGATCCTCTAGGAACTGAAAGAACATAAACATATTCCTATATTGCATTTCTTTTTGCCAAGTGAGGCTGCAAAGCCCAGGAAAAATGTAAACTTTTTTCATATTTATGTACTGAAATGATTACATATGTACAATGTGCACCAAAACACACTAACATTACATATGTGCAATGTGCACCAAAACATTACATATGTTTTGTAATTACAATGTGCACCAAATTTATGGTAATTACAATGTGCACCAAACATATGTTTTGTAATTACAACGTGCACCACATTTGTAATTACAATGTGCACCAAAACATTACATATGTGCAATGTGCACCAAAACACACTAATTTAAAGCTACTAAAAATAATCAGAAATCACATTTTAATGCTTAAATTGGAAAATTAGTTAAGAGATTTTCCAATGTGGTCTTCACTACCAAGTCTTTCAGAGATGAAAGGCATTAGCTATAGTTGCATTTCATCAGATAGATATTTTGTTTTTGACAATCTAGACCATATAAACTTGATTTAAGAAGATCTATCTACGATGACATGTTATCTCTTATGTCTGTGAATGTTCTAGGTACTATATAAATATAAAAGAACAATAATTCATTATGCTGGTTCATGAATATTTGTTTGCTATCAACTTAAATTGTACCTTCACTAAAGTCAATGTGTAACAGGTAAGAGCTGAATTTGGCCTATTGACTCCCGTGGTCATCTTCACAGCATCCTTTACCTTGTAGGGAGATGCCCTGGCCCATGTCCCAGTTTAAAATCAAGCAAGCTTTTGTAGGCAGGCTCGAATAAATCTCTCTACTGAATATATAGAAACAGTTGTGGGATGGGCACTTCCTGAATGCTGAACAGTCCATGCAACTTTCAACCACCCACTCCCTGAAAGGGGAGAAAAAAGCCCTTTGCTTCTGTGTGAAAATCCTTTGTCCTCATTCACCACCACCCAGAATCTCTCCTTTTTTAAAAAGGTAACCTGTCCAAGTTCCTTTGACAGAGCCCCACCCTCCTGCCCCATAGTTTCAACTCCCATAACAACTCCACTTAACCAGACATCAAGTTCTGCATTAGAGCCTTCTATGCTTACACTGCTTCAGCTCCTGATGTTGATATCCTCTCTCTCACAGACGTTTTTCAGAATCCCCGAGGATTCGCATTCCTATCCATGTGGTGTGTTGCATCTTCCACAGAAGATGCCCAGCTATATACATTGCAGAGATAACCAGATATCATACTATCTCAGAGAAGACTACAGTGCAGTAACAGTAGAGATATAGCTACGCTTATCCTACTCCCATCAAAATCAACAGCAACATTCTCATTAACTTTAAAGGGAGCAAGACAGGGACCAGTGTCTGTCACGTCCTTCCAAAGTGCTTTTGAGACGCTGACAACTGAAATACTGTTCACCAAAGGAATCATCTAAGTCACGGGCTGGATTAAATGACAGATTTGTTTTCTATCTTTAATCTCACATATTATACTCTACAATTCATGCACTGTAATGGGTTCCTTTATTTCCTTGCTTTTGCTGATCTATTCCCCCCACCCATCTTCTCACCAGTGGGGGTTCCAGTCTTAACTGTCGTAAGTCTTGAGTATTTCTGAATGGGCCTTTCCACCCATCCTAGTTATTTTTCTCTCCTCCTTATTCCTTGCCTCCTTTGTAGAACTTAACGTCACGAGATCACTGAGTCCGAGAGAATGAGGTTGTGGTGCTACAATGCTGGAGGTGGTGTCTTTTGGACAAGCTGTAAAATGGAGACCCTGGTCCCTAGAGGTCATTAAAGATTGCTTGGCACTTTTGGCAAGAGTCGAAGTGTTCACCCCAGTGTCCTGGCTGAACTTCATACTTGAGTGATTCACTTCCCACCTATATTCCTCTGCAGTTCGGATGGGACATTGTATTCTTCTTCCCCTTGTGTTGCTGTGCAGTGTTAAACAGTGGATGCGTTCCACCCCACATGCAGCTACTTCATAATGCTGAAAGCAGTTATTGCAGTGTATCCTTTACCAGCCTTGTAGAGGTGCTGGGGGTGTGAGAGACCTCCTGGAGGGAATGGTTCTGCCGAAGCATGAAATACAATTTTCATTATTCTCCAATATCTGCCTCAGCTTTTTACCTCGTTCTTCTCTTTAGGCCTGATCCTGAGGCTATTGATTTCATTGAGCTTGGATCAGATTCTGTGCCTCCTCCTTTACAGATCAATCTGAAGATCACAGAGGCCAGGTCCCATTGCTAACTTTGTGCCTGGTCTGGCTTCCACTGCAGTAATAAACCGCCAGGTGGTGGGCCCTTTATGTTACCCCCTCTGTCCATTGCTGGTAACTCCTTTTCAACCCTTTTGTTTTAGTGCCCAGAGAGGTAACGTGGCGACTTCCATGTGGTTTTACATTTGCAATGGCATCTCAAAAGCTACTTCTCTTGAACTGTATTGTCCTGGTTCTCTCTTGGGGCTGGTATTGGCGGCTGACCCGCAGACTCAAGGACTCGAAGCATGAAGCTCAGAATGCCACTTCTTTGACTCCAAGTCCAGCATAGCTGCAGCTGTCTGGCTCTTTTCTGCATTGATGGACGCTTGTCCTTCCCCACTCATTGTTTTTAAAAGCTGTGTTCTGGCCGGCCCTAGGCACATTTGCTGGCATTTCACTGTGCGTGACATTAGCCCCTATTAGGAGGTTTATCTGGGAATAGCAAAATGACATTTTGATTAAAAAGTAGGTAAGAAATAATTGTGGTAGTCTTGTATAGGGTGGCATTTATTCCAATTCAAGTAATAACTTATGATGTTCAGTAGCTGCACTGAAGCATGTCTGCCCCTGCTGTTACTGTAGCGATATCCACCCATGGTTTCCTTAAACAATACAGTCTGTCCAGCCGTCCCTAGGGACACTGAAATGAAAGGATGTACCGCACTCGTGAAGCAGACCAGCTCCACAGTGTAGAGTAGCTGACTCATCCCTGTGTGCCCAGCTTGCTAATCCAGGACAGGATGGAAGGGAGATGGAGCCAGGCCCCCTTTCACTCCCTGGCCCTCTCTGCTCCCTCCCGACCCATTTGTTCATCAAGGGTAGCATTGTGCAAGTATGTCTTCTACTCTATGACAGTCTGGCCTACAGGAGAACAGACTGACTTCACGCAACTCACCCGAGGCTGCTCAGGTTCATAGGTGTAGCAGGGAGGCTGAGTTCTAAGGTATTTGCCGTCTGTAAAACACAAGGGTTCTCAGCTCCTTTTACTTTGCAGTACAGTCAGATGTTGCTCTAAGGAGTTCCTAGCAAGCCCAGAACACTAGAAATGCTTAACAGAAAAAGCAACTTAAAATGAATTAAAGCCGTAGGGCCCAATCCTGCAAACCTCTGTGCCTATGAGTGCAGGGCCACCAGCTATCAAAGACAGGAATACTTGTATAAACTTGACTCACATGAACAGAGATGCTGACGCCACTGGAGCTGCTGAAATAAATAAAGGTTTGCAGTACCAGGCCTTTAATTAGTTGGTGACTGCCAAGGATTTGAGAGATTTCATAATTAGACTGAAAGCGGCTGCAATTTTTTTATTGAAACTAGACCAGGAGACTAAATGGCTAAACATGGATAGATGTATCAGTTAGCCCTAGAAATACGGCTGAAGTTGTCTTAGGGGTTGGCAATTCAGAGCCTGATCCAAAGCCCTTTGAGGTCGATGGAAAGACATCCATTGATTTTTTGGGGTGGGGCTTGAGATTTGTACCTCCCATACATCTGTTTTAGCCTTGAATCACATATAATTCGTGCTGTTTAATGTAAACCTCTTGATGCAGGAACGTCTCTTCTGCCCAGCTCTCAGTGCTAATTGCCTCCTCCTCACCCGGGGATTTGTATTCAAATACCATTATTGAAGTGTGCAGTGTGAATTATGTACTTGTCAGTTGTCCACATGTCTCCTTAAAACTTCCCCTACATTAGGAAAGCTCTATAGAGCCGCGACTTGTAGCTCCCTGCCTTGTTGAAAACTTCTTTTCATCCTGTAGCATGTGTTCAGTGGGGTGTAGATATGCTAGAAAGAACAAACTACTCTAAGAACAGGATGATGTTTTTGTCTGCCCCTCAGGAATTGGGACCTTTCTTGCAAGCAGCTGATGAAATCCAACATGACAACTTTAATAATATTGTGTTTTAAGAATGATTTACACTTCTATAGCTTCGTCCATATGCGGATCTTAGAGCACTTTAAAGACATTAAGACACATCCTTGTGAAGTAGGTAAGTAAACCTTATTAGACTCATGTTACAGATGGATACAAGACATTAAGCGACTTACCCAAGGGCAAACTCATTGACAGAGACCAAAAAATGGAACCCAGCACCCCTGACTCCCAGTCCTCTGCTCCAAGCCCAAGATGTTCCTAAATTTAGCTTCACTTACGTAATTTGAGAAAACCTGAGATGTTTTTGAGGATATAGAAGAGTGTAAAAAGTTAGTTCCTTGTTTCATTTTACTTGTCTCCCCTGCCATCCTGCTAAATAGCATAGAGAGCCAAATTCTGCCTGCTCTGCACGTGCAGACAGTCCCGCTGAAGTCAATGGAAAAACGTCTTGAATAGATAAGCAGGATTTGGACTAATATGACCTCTCAGTGGCGTGCCAAGTTGGAGATGTCACTGCTAGTTAAAAGACAGACCGATTTCCTCACTTGGACACAACAGCTGAGTCTCAGGATACAGAACTGCTTTTCTGGTGGAATAATCAGTCGGGCTGTTTCGTGTTAGTTGAAGGCAAGTTCCTGGAGTGCCATGGCTCATCTCTCACCAGCAATTTCCAAAGTGACTTGAATACATCTGAGTTGACTCTTCCTCCTGTGAAATAAAGAGTGGGCGTCCAGCTATTGTTCAACCAGATGAGAACGTCTGAAGAGGTTGGAAGCATTTAATCCTATAGCTGAGTAAACTGTAAACTTTTCTACATGGACTTTTGAGGGCCCTGTACACAGGGAAGATATGAACTCCCAGAGTTAAATTGTGGCTTTAAGCTACAGCAGAGGGGGCCTTAGGCAATCAGGGGCCCTAGGTGAAGGCCCATTGCGGGGCCCCCTATAGGCCCCCCCTATGGTTCCAGCTCCCTGCCACCAACCTCCACTGTGGCCCTGGCTCCCCCCTCTATGGTCCCAGCTCCCTGCCACCAACCTCCACCGTGGCCCTGGCTCCCCCCTCCATGGCCCCAGTTCCCCACAGCCCTGTCCCCACCCCTGAGGCCCCGCTCCCCCATGGCCCCAGCTCCCCGCCACCGCCCCCGGGCCAGCTCCTCCTGCCAACAGAAGCAGATGGGGCTTTTAGGGTATGCAAAGCAGGCGAATGGGCCCCTCTTCTGCTCGGGACCCTAGGTGTGCACCTGCTTCACCTACCCCAAAAGCCACATCTGAGCTATAGCCTGCCTGCATTGGGAGGCAGGGAAGGCAACCATTCATCTAGTGGGAGTTCCTGGATATTTTGTGCCTGAGGGAGAAACAAATGAATAGAACCCAGGTTGTGGGGAGGAGCAGAGTCATTCCTACACCCCTTGAAAAGACTTGGTGTGTCTTCCCCACTGTGCGGAGCCAGCACTGCTAGGGAAATGCAAAAGGTTGGTTCTTATGTGCTCAGTTCTGCCGCCCATGGAAATGAGAGAACGTGCTATTTGATGTGAGAAAGGGTGACGGGATCAGGTACTAAGGGAGCCCAAGGGCCTAAATGGTGTCTGACCCTTGCACATAGACACAAGGAGGGAGGCTTCTCAGCAGAGCTCTTTGGAAATATCACAGTTGCATGTTTTGCTGCTGGAAAATGTCAATTCATTGAAAGTGAAATATTTTATGGGGATATGGCAACTGAGATGAAGTTTTATTTTAAAAAAGCCAACACAGCATTCAGATAAAGCTGTCAGGTTCCATGCTGACATTTCTGGAGTGGAATGCTTCGGCTTTTTGTCTAGAAAAAATGAATTTGTGCTTCAATTTCTTTTATTTTATAGAATAATTTTTTTAAAATGTCAAATTAGAACTAAATGTGTTGACTGGCCCAAAATGAGACAAATGTTATAATTCTGTTTTGCAGACAATCTTGAAATTCTTTTCTCCATTTTATTCTGGAATGAAAAAGAAAATGAGCTTGACAAATCTCATGCCCACCCTGCTGTTTTCTCACATTCTCATTAACCCTGGCACACCTACACAAGGCCAACCACAATATGGCCCATAAGGTCAAATTCCTCCTCCTAAATTCAGTGAAGTTACATCATTGTTGAATTTGGCCTGGTCACTAAAAATCTTTGCACATATGGTGTCTGGCAGATGATATCCCTAATTATGTTGCTCTGTTTCTGATGCTGACTGTTGCAAAATCGATCCAAGATTAAGCATCTGGTCCTTGGGGAATGAAGGCTCTGCAGGAATATTTTGTATCCTCCCAGTTCTAATTGCACTTCGGAGGCCTGAGAGCCTTGGTACAGAACGGTGGACAAGCTAAGGTGTCATGATTTAGTCACAAGAAGTGTTTTCTGACACGGTCACATTCCCAGACAAGTTAAATGTGAATTAGGAGTGAGAGTACTTATCAGTACATTGAAGGTAAAAATGATTTAAAAATAAAAAGAATGGGAAGAACAGGAAATTGAAAATTAAGGTTAAACTCAAAAGAAAGGCAGACTTTTGAAACTGATAAATGCACAGTCCATCATCCAGTCTTCACTGTGCTGGCAGCACCACCTTCAGAGGTAGAAAACTGATACCTTATCCGCTAACCAGGATAGGCTCACCTCATTACTAGCCACAGAGATGGTTGTGTCCAGTGGTTACTTCAGCTACAGTCTTTATAATTATGTGCAGTGTTGCCATCCACAGGAAAAGATGGACTCTATAAATTCCTTGTTTGACGAACAGCATGCTGAAGGCTATCATTCTCGCTCACCACTGAGGGCCTTCTCCAAAGTCCATTGATGACTTTCCTTTGCCTCCATAGGGTTTTGGAACAGACTCTAAGATTCCATGAATCATGGTTGTGACCCATGTGTCTTTAGGCACAGAACTGGTGTTTCTTAGGCCCAGACCAAGGCATTACATTTGTTTTACATAAAACAACAAATGTCAGTATGGTGCTTACATGTCGGATTTACTCTGAGACGTAGATATGAAACTTTGCTGTAGCGGGAGTGTGCGTTGGTGGGTGCTTTAAGGCAGTTACAAAACTTTGTAAATGGCTCAGCACCACAAAGAACTTCCAAAGGCTCGCAATCCAGGATGATCGCCTTTAGGAAATTCACTGGATTCTGGAGTCCCTAATTTGCCAGTAAATGACTTCTTTTACGTGCTATTCAGTATCATCGAGCTCATCCTGTGCACGAGACCTCACCAAGCTTGCAGCCAAACCTCCATCTGAAGTCTCTCAAGTGAATCTTTGTAAATGAGAAGAATTTTCAAACTACAAAGGACACCTATTTTCCCTTCAATCCTACTTCTTTAAAACCAGTTGCTGAAATAACCTCAAATAATGTTAAAAATACTGAGTGCTGGCCACAAAACACACACAAAAGTAAAAGCATTTTTACTGGGAATTTTACAGTGTGTGTATGTTGCGGGGGGAGGAGGAATGTTGAACTTTCAGTGGAAATACAGGTTTAATTGGGCTTTTCACTTTAGCTGCAGAGCAGATAATTATCTACAGAGCTATAATTAAATAAGTGGCTACCAAATCATTGTCCTGTATATTTGTGTGTCTATAAAATATATATAGACCGCGCGTGTGTGTGTGTGTGCGCGTGAACACACCCTATTTCTATATAAAACCAAACTATTATTACGGCATAATTATATATGCAAGACTTTTTACAAAAACCTAAAAGGGGCAAAGTTCCTGTCCATTACGCTTCCTGTTGGAGTCCTAGGATCTTTCTTTTGCCTGTCCCTTTAGCACCCTAATCAATGCTTTAGAATTTGGCTTTGAAAAATCAACACTGGAAAAAAGTCAGAAATTGAGAAGGTTCATTTAAGACATTTCAGATAAGTTCATGTCTTGTTTATGCTGCTTGCTATAAATAACCATCCGTTTCTCTTCGTATTCATGCTCTTTGCATTTCAGGTTTAGACCTTAGAGTTGCACAATTGAGACCTGAAGTAGCCAAGAATATCCTGAAATCTCATGACTATAGACACTGAAAACCAGGCTCCCTACTACACTGAACCTCGCGTTTTACAAATATGTATTCTAAAAATAATACTCAATATCTGAAGTCTTGTATGCGTTTCCCAAATGCAGGGAATGAAACTAAGGCCATGTCTACACATACAGTGTTTCAGCAGAACAGCAGTACCAATACAGCTGCAGCACATCTGATGAAGACACCGTAATAATAAATAAAATATAAACCATGTAATAAAACCACCTCCATGAGTGGCGGGAGTGCCAACATAGCACTGGGCACATGGGCGCTTATGTTGATGTAAGTTATGGTTTATTCCCATCCCTGCGTGACATCAAATAGCATAGACTGTAGTGTAGACATTGTCTTAGCTGAAGGGTGGATCGAGTCGTTTCCCAGACGTCACAGACTCTGTTTCTGTTCTGCAGGCTTTAAATAGTTATAGCCAAGGAGACATAGAAGGATCCAGACGACTGGGTCGCAACGCACTCTGGGTTGCCGTTGCGTCGATCATCATTGGCCTTCTGATTATTGGAATCTATTGTGTCGTTCACTTCACAACGGTAAGCGCAGCGTGGCCATTTCCAATACATGTAGCTCTTCCTCAAGCTTCATTATAAGAGACTGATGCCTGGGACAGATTGACAGTAGTCACAAGTTTCACATTGTAATTCAGAGTTCACTCTCATGAACTGAAAGAGCAATTTTGGCATTATTTCTTCTTTAGAAGAAAAGGAGGTTGTGATGTCTGGTGGTTAGAGCAGAGAACTGGATGATAGGTATATTGGAGTCTCCTCCAACCTTCGCAACTCACTCACTGTGTACCTTGGGAAAGTCACTTACCACTCCGTGCCTCAGTTTCCCTAACTGTAAGTGACGTGCGTGGAGCTTTTCAGGTGCAAAATGCTGCTGTGTATAAATACTACATCTCAGTATCAGAAAAGAGGCATTGAGTATATTGTAATATTGCCAAACAGGAGAAAAACAGATTACTTTTATTTTTTTTTTTTTGGCATCAGAAATAATCATTCCAAAAAGCAACTACAAATCAGTTGTACTTCTCATTTGTCTTGCTGCTTGTGAAAGTAGTCCACACGCACTGCTATGTACAGACGATCAGCTTTTATCTTTCTGTATCTCTGGTAGAGAAACACCTCTCTTTGTGTCACTCTTTATCCAGGCAGAGTACAAGTATACTGTGGAAACAGGACAGAAATCATTAGAACAACAGTATATTCTCTTAGGGCTGTGCAATAATATGTTCTTTTCTCTTTAGCAATGTGCATTCCACCCAGTTCTATCTGTTATCTAACCTCTATAGAGGGTTTTCCTTCACTAAATCATCTAAACAGATCGTTTTGCTGAACAAGACTAACACGGCTACTCCTTTGGAACTCTTTAAATCATCTGAAGTGCTTTACAAGCTAATATGCAAGCTGTAAAGAGAGCAGCTTAGTGACCCCTGAAATGCAGCACCTACTGGGGAATGGGGTAGTGCACAGCTGCTTCCCACAGAGAAATGACCGCAGAGAGAAGTTAAGGAAGTAACCTATAATTACCTAGGAGGTCAGACATAGCACATCTGTTGGGGCTCTTCCAGAGAGCTCACTGGAATAGGAGAGCCTCCCGCAGCTCAGTGCCCTTTCGCAGCCTGCTGAGATAGATGCCTGTGCTGACTCAGAGCGAAGATGTCTCCTGTCCAAAGAGTCTCCCAGACTGACCTCGCTTAGCTTGAGTGCAGATGACGGCAGTAGGGTCCCTTGGGTTCTCCCACCCCCTTCTCTCTCATTGCCCCACCTTCTCCTTTCCTTTCCTTCTCTCCTCTTGTCTCCGAGGAATCTCTTGACTGTGACAGCAGCTTGGGGCAAACAGGTGTACCTAACTGACCTTTTCTGTGCTACTTGTTATTTGATATTCTCTACTCTGACACCTCTTCTTCACTTCCCGGTCTTCATTTCCTCATCTTCAAACCTCGTCTAGTCTCTCTCCAGTAGAAAGCTTCTTTCTAATCATTCTTCTTGCCTTTCTTTGGCTCATTCCTATTTAATGCTAAATGCTTTTTGAGATGAGGGGGTCCAAAGTGTTCCAGAGGAGAGGGTAACATTGATATACATGTTCCAGAGGGGTAGCTGTGTTAGTCTGTATACAGCAAAAAACAAGAGTCTTGTGGCACCTCTTTAAGGATTCTCATTTTTTACTGATATACATAACAACATGGAGAATATTACAATGCCATCTGTCTCCTCCTTAATCCATCCGGACACCTGCAATGCC
>ML685811.1:1779070-1794215 GCA_007922175.1 Pelusios castaneus
CTGGTGGGAGCTGCCTGAGTCTGCAGGCAGCCTGAAAGCAGAGCAAGTGCGGCTCTCCGGCTCGAGGGAGTGCCAACCATGATGTCTACCGGTGGCTCGGTTTTACTGCTGCCAATTACATAACTGAAACCAATTGCGAAACAGGCTGCAGTAAAGGGTTGGACCGTTATGCGAATACAGAGAAAAGCTGGAATAGTGAGGATTAAAACGTGAACAAGAGCTCTGGAAAGGATGTGACCTTCTGCTTTAGGGCATGAGCAGAGAGATTCCTGGGGTTAGGAGACAATTTTCCCTGGGGCAGATTATCTGATCACTGCTTCCTGCGTGGTTGTGTCCTCTGTCCCGGAGCCATCTACTGATGGAGAGAAAATTCAGAGTCGGATGGACCCCTGGCAGATCTCATCTGGCAAGCCCTGTGTTCCTCAATGATCCAGCAGCGTCATGCCCTTGCTGACTGCCAGCTCACACGGGCATGTGTCTGGGGCCAGAGGTTCCTTTCCTTGCCTATACCACCACGCGGCGCTGCAGCAAGAGCTTGTCCGCTGTATGTACAAAGTGTACATGCTCCGTGGAAGGGGAGGGGCTGCCCGGGCCGGCCCGGGCCCGTCCCCTGGGTCTGCGCATGCCCAGTAATACATGGAGACCTTATTTCCTATATCCTGATGCCTTCTTTCTGTTGATCAAAAGAAAAATGCCTGTTGAAGGGGAAGAGGAGATTAACTATTTTTCATATTTCTGACTTCTGCAAGAAAGGTGCTTCAGAAACTGGAGTTAGATTGCGGCTCCCTGGGTAGTGTCTGCAAAGCCTAGGAAAATAGTACACCATTATTTTCATTTAGGCTTACTTAAGAATTGCATGTGAAGCTACAAAGTATTTACAAAGATATGGAATATGTACAGTAATTTAGTGTCTACATTAACAACTCTAGACAGGATGTAACCATCTTGTCTCTTTACCCTGTGGTTACAAAGATACAGAGGGAAGACCATTATCTTACTCTGTAGAGAAAGATGGTACTCATTCTTGCAACACTTCACATTTCTCTGTACACCAATATGCCCCCTTCTTTGTAAGATAATCAGTGATTTGCATGCAGTGTTGTCTAAATATTTAACAGGCACCTTATGCTTTTCACTGTGAAGTTGTGGTGATTTGCAGCATTTTAGAGAGGCAACAGAAAAAAACCTGTTAGCTCTAATTAGAAGGAAAGAAGAACAAAATTACATTACAGCAAATTTTCTGATAATCCCAGTTGAATTGAAGTGGAGGTTAGCTATAAAATTATCACTGATTTGAGAATGGTGTAGCTAAATCCCTGTGCAAACTTCAAACTAAAACACAAATCTCTGTCTCTAAGGGGTTGGAAATGTGACTGTTACAGGCATATTTTGAAAGATTTCACATGTTTGGAGGGACTCTGCTAGAGTAAACTAGGGAACACTGCCTTCACTTTTCATTTCTAGTCTGTTGTGCATCAGACCCCTAAACATGTAGTAGAAAGAGGCAAACAACCAGGAGTCAAGATTTCCAGGTTTTCACTTTGGCTCTTGTCCACTGTGTGACCTCACATCTTACTGCCTCGTTTTCTTTGGAAAGTGCTTTGAATCCTTAGATGAAAGGTGCTGTATAAATGCAAACTATTACTCTGCTGTTGAATATCAATGGTGCACATGCACTTAAACGTTTCCATGAGCTCTGGCCACAGGGGAGTTTATTTCATCATCATGTTTGTGTGGTTTGATTTTCCTTTGTTTTTAAAGGTAACATTAAAAGAAAATTTTAACCTCAAATTAAACTGTAAATATGTATTTAGAAACATTTAAAATGTAAGCTATTTATTCAGTGATGGTAAATGGACTTTACAGCCTGTTATGTAAACTTTTCTTTGGGCACTTGCATATTTTTTAGAGAGTAGATTTTGGACCTGATAAATCATAGCAACTTTTCTTGATCTTTTTCACCATCTTTGCTGTAATTTTTTTGTCATTCACTGTATCAGTCTGTGAGGTGGAACAATTGCAGTGTAATATTGGATACAAGTGTTAACAGTGAGTTGTGTAGCTGTTTTTCAAACAATTGTTCCACTGTTAGTTTGTATCTGTGATATAAACTAAGTTGATTTTGTCCATACAATGAATACACGATCTACAAAATTTTATGTATAGTGAGTTACTAGTGAATTATATGATCCCCAGAACTTCTCTCTGTCTATGAATTAAAAAAGCTGAAAGATTTCTATAGATGTTGGAAGGGAAATATCTTTGTATGGGAAAGTTTAGCCCAGAATGTGGTTCTGCTCTGCTGTATGATTATGTAAAGGAGCATCATGTGACTATATATGTTCAGTTTTCTTTTCTTGTGGACTAAGTTTAAGAGTAAAAAGATAAACTTTCTAACTGCCAGTACTACAGACACTATGTGATCTGAGTCAAGTTTTGGGTTCTTTTCTTAGATACCACCAGTTAAAAAAAAGAAGAATGAATTGCTCACTCTTAGCTTCATGGGTTCTGCACAACTAACAAGTAAAAAAAATAGTGAGCTTATTTTAATCACTAAAATTATCTGATCTGATATATACACACATACACAGGGAGCGGATCTGATCAGGCAAGTGTCATTTTCATAGTCATTTCTCAGAGTAAAACTGTCCAGCTGGAGGGAGGTTACCAGTGGAGTCCATCAGGGATCGATCTTGGGACTGATCTTATTTAACCTTTTTGTTATTGACCTTGGCACAAAAAGAGGGAATGTGTTAATAAAGTTTGCAGATGACACCAAGTTGGGAGGTCTGGGGTACCAGTGTATGTTAGGTTCCTGATTTATTATAATCGGCTGTTGGGTGGTTAAATCTAGGTGTTCTGGGTTTTCCCCACTTTGTTCTGAAAATTTTTTTTTATTCAGTGGGTGGACACCTTTGCCTCCCATGTGCAATGGCACTTATGACGTGGAAAAATCCCAGTAAAATAAATAACTGATTTTAAAACATGGCTATTTGTTTTTATGCTAAAATGGAAGATGTGCTGTATTTCAAACCAGCAGGCTTGCTTGGTTTGAAAGGCAGATAGCAGTGGGCTGGTAAGAACTTTTTAAGAGTAAAGAATGGCAGCAGGTAAGATGTACCCCCAGGAGCTTTTGGAAGTAGAAGGTTCCATCTGATACGCCTCTTTCTGCATTCTCCGGTATGTCGGATTAGGCATCTAAAATGTCTTTTTCTATAGTGTAGACAGGAGTCCAATTTTAGCATTGAACTTGGGCTTCCAAAGCACATGCCTTAGATGCTAAAACCATAGCAGTTCATACTGCCTATGGCAGGCCATAAGAAAAGGCAATCTAATTACACAAGGATCTCTTGCCTTTAGATTCTCTGTAGAATCAAGGAATCAATTCAGATCCACATCTCTGTTGCTTTGTAACTTTCCTTGCTTTTACACAAATTGGTGGAATTGACTTATCTGCTCTGTACAGAAACACCCCAGCCGCCTCTTACAGTCTTTGGTTACACAATTCTTTGACATTTCTTCCTAGTAATCATTGTGGGTGGACAGGTTGATGCTGATCAGCAATGCTGTGTCCAGGATTGGGATCCGTGCACTCTATAGCATCTGAGAAGGGAGCTTTTATTCCAGAAATGTCTGGTAGGTGGCTAGACCAACTCTTGCATGCTAATAGAGGGAAGCAGATGGCTTCAGGAGGGTAGCTTATCACTCGTGTATTGGTGTATGCTTGCTTGTAATAGTTTTGTCTAATTGTCAGTCACTGGCTAGATAGAGCACAACATGCATGACTCACCTGGACTGGATTTAGAAGTAAATTACGGGGGTTGCAGAATAGCTCTGGGAAAGATAGGCATGGTTCATAAACACGCAATGCACATGCATTTGATGGAGACTTGTGCTTGTTCTGGGGAGAAGTGGTCGTGTTATACGGAGCTATCCTGAGCTCTAACACTAACTACCCCAGCTTGGGATTATTATACAATAGAAACTTAATTCCTCATGTTATATTTTTCCCATTTAAAGATGGGCTCTATGTGGGGGAGAGGATGTTAGGGATTGGACGGGGCAGGAGAGTTGTCATTTTTCAAAGTTTATACTGTGTATCAGAGTGCACATGAAAAACTGGAGTTGATAAAGCTTTACGTTGGCTATATTTTCCCTGGTAATTTTCAGTCTTTTGATAGGAGTAATATCTACCTTTCCTCACAAATAAAGCTTGTCTCCTGTCACTGATAACTGGAGTTGCCTCTACCTTTGCTTCTAATTTTAATAAGCAGAAGTAGGTTGAAGAGTCTAGAAATTAGCGTGACCAGAAGCAATAAAAGACGCTTCATGACTCTGCTTCAGCTGGATTTGACCCTGAGCCGGAGGGAGTCTCACCGTTTCTCAGTTGTTTTCCTAACTGGAAACACTGGTGAGAATTTCCATTGCAACACAAAGTCATTTTTGTTAGGAAAAATTGATGCAATTTTTGACTACCTCTAATTTCAAGATAATGCATGACGTTTAAAGGCATTGAGAGAGAGAAGGGTAATTTCTTTGTTTTGCCCTGTGTGTGAGAGGGACGGCTATATACACATGACCATATCGATTCCAGACCAGAGAAACCCTTGTGGTCTAGTCTGACCTCTTTCATGACACTGGCCGGAGAACTCCCCCACAAATGATGCTTAGAGTTAAGAAAAACCCATTCTTGATTTAAAAATTGCAAGTGATGGAGAATCCACCTAAATTGTTCCACTGCTTGCTTACCCGCACTGTTAAAAGTTTACACCTTATTTCCAGCCTGAATTTTTGTCTACCTTCAATTTCTAGCCATTGGATCACGTTAGCGGCCCTTTCTCTGCTAGACCATATTTGTTCCCCAGGTAGGTGTACTTCAGCCTGTAATCAGATCACTCCTTATCCTTCTCTTGGCTAAATTAGATTGTGTCTTGTGTCTCCTACTGTATGGCATGCTTTCTAATTGTTCCCACGCCTTTTCTTTCAACACGCTCCAATTTATCAACCTCCTTCAACTGTGGACGCCAGAACTGAATAGCATTCCAGCAGCAGTCACACATGTGCTAAATACAGAGGTAAACTAACCTCTCTGCTCAAGATTCTCCTGTTTATGCATCTAATGACTGCATTATCCCTTTTGGCCCAAGCTTCTCACTGGAAGATGATGTTCAGCTAATTATCCACCATATGCCCCAAATCTGAGTCACTGCTTCTCAGCATAGAATCCCCCATTCTTTGTCTGGCCTATGTTCTATTTTATATATTTACAGTTAGTCCTCTTGAAATGTATATTTGCTTATGCCTAGCTTTATAAGTGATTCGTATCAGCAACCTATCCTCTTCATTATTCATCAGTCCCCCAAGGGTTGTGTCATCTGCAAACTTTAGCAGTGATGGTTTGTTTTCTTCCAGGTCACACTCTGATAAAAACCTAGGACCACGGACCAAGTGCTGTGCATAACAAATTAGGGAGGCTGCATTTTGGTCAAAGGTATTTGTGAAGCAAAATTTTTTTTTTTTTTTTAAAAGTGCAGCTGTGGTTTTGATTGATTTGGGGATGTAAATTTGGATTAATTGTCCACCCCCAAGATATACTGAGCATCTGTCACTACAAAAGGAAGCACCATCTGTAAAGAACACTAAGGAAAACTCACTATCCCTCCCTTGTGTCCCTTCTATTTTCTTGCACTCTCTGATCTATTAAGTGTGGGGTCTTGCTTCTGTTGCTGACTGTTTTATCTAGTTGACTGTGGCCTTTTCAGCCCATTGCAGAGCAGGAACTGAGTTCTCTGACCTCTTGGAGAGTAAGGGGGAATGGTTCTCTGGTTCCTGAGAGCCCACCCACTCATCATGTGAACAGGTTTCCCTTTTAAAACCTACCCGATTCACTTATCTATTGATATACATGGCTACTGCCATCTTCCATCGGGCAGTTGTTAGCTTTATGCATTAACCCTGCGTTTTCCTTTAAAGCGAAGTGCTCCAGCACTGCAGACCTGTGCCTGATGATGTCTTCCTCGCTGTGTGCTATTTTTGTGTGTCTATTTTTCAGCACTGCAGGAGAGGTATTTATATGTACATTGTCCCTTTGCCATGACACAGAAGCCTGATCAGGACATGCAGAGTTGTAGTGTTTTCTTTTCTAGCAATCCCAGCTGGGCCTTGCCCTAATTCTGTCTCCCATGCCTTCTCTAATCCCTTTTGCACTGACTCCTAAGAGCTGTTTCAGTTGTATCAGAAGCAGGGTGGGCGTTGAATTGCTCTCAGATCAGCTCTTTGTCCAAGAATCTGATCTAACAGTTTGTACTGCTAATTCAGAATAAAACCAAACTTGTTTCCCGCTGAGGATTGCGAAACAAGTGGTCTTCCTTTAAGGATCTGGATCCCACTTTGGGTGTACATGTTTTTCTGGATCAACAAGCGTTTTTAGTGCCCCAGCCTTTATACCATTTCTTAAGGACATTCCTATTATTTGCCATGCCCTAAAAGGCTAACTTCTTTGTCCGTGTGAATCCCAGGCAGGGCTCAGAGTAGGCCTCTGAGTCCAACAGCACTTGTTTCTCAGTCTGCAGCCGTCCAAATGAGCCACCTGCAGAGTGATACTGAAGCATCATCTTCTAGGTTAGAGCAGTCTAGTAAAGCTTAAATCAGCATTCATGGTTACAAAGAGTCTGCCCTGCTTTCTCTGCTGGGATTCAGCTCTGTGTCTCCATCTGATCTTGTGTCCTGCTGCCCTACACAACAGCAAACTCATCGCGGTCTGTTCACCTTGCCTTGGATCCCAGCCTTAACCGTTAAGGTTTGGGTGTTGGGGTGTCGCTCTGTTCAGCTGCTGTACACCGCTCTTGGTATATGCCTCCTTCCCCTTGGCCTCATGGAGAAATTAACCCCTTCACACCCACAGGGCGGTAATACAAAGTGAGTAACCGAAGAAAGCCCTGACTGGGATGATCTGGTTTGGCTTGGTCCCGCTTGAGCAGGGAGGTTGATTAAATGACCAGCCCCCATCTTCTACGAAAGTGAGTCCCACGTTTCTAGTCTTACGAAAATCTCCCTGTTCTCCACACGTCACAGAAGGCTGGAGCAGGTGCAGTGTCTCAAAGCAGCACAGATATTTCAGGGTAAGCTGTCCTTTAGCTTGGTCCACCAGCTCCCGGAGCCCCAGGACTGGGACCAATGGAATAGGGCCCGTGGGGGCAAATGGTGTGAGACACGGAAAATGTGGCTTAAGGGGCAAGGCTTCTCCACCAGCGAGCACAGGACCAAGGCCTTCTCTATACTGGAAAAGCTGCGTCCATCCCCATGGATTGATGCAGTGGGATTGAGTGAGTGGCCAGTGAAGACCCACTCGGTCGAGCCCAGAACTGCCTCCCATCGATGCAGCGACTCCACCCCTCCAAGTGAGTAAGGCCGTTGTGACCGGGGCCTCCTGGGATACCCTCCTGGACGTGCAAAAATCAGGGCAAGCTGCAAAACCGGGAGCCAAACTCCCCACACACTGATGGGTGGTACTTAAACCAGTCTCCCTATCAGTCACAACCAGGCTTCTGGTTCCCCACACTGCCCAAAATAGAAACAGCCCCTTTATTGCACTCCAGCTCCTCTGGCTCCCACTTAGCTGCACAGTCCCTTAAAGATATAGGTTCTCCTGACCCCAAAGGGCCAGCCACAGCACACAGAACAATATAGGTTTGGATCTTACCCAAAATACCACACTGGTAGCCAATCCTTTAGCAACTACAACTAAAGGTTTAATATAAGAAGAAAAGAAGCAAAATATGAGATGTTAAAGGGTCAAAGCGAATCACATACATACAAATGATTTAAAGTTCATGAAAAGCAGTTTTCAGGCTTGTTCCTCTGGTAAACACCCAGCATCAGGGTGGGCCTCAATCCTTTGTTCAGTCTCGGAGGAATAGTTCCAGAGATGGGTGTTGGCTGTAGACTGAGGACTTGAGAGCAAGATGGAGTTGGAGTTGCTGCCTTATATCATCTCTGGCCTTCTCCATGCTGTGTGCAGTTCTCTCCAATCAAACTGGAGTTGAGTCACATGTTTAAGTCCTAGTGGCTCAACAGGTTTTCTTCTTTATCCTGTTATCTGAGGAGCTTCCTTAATAGACCCTTAAGGAGACAATGGCTGGGCAGACATTCAGTCTGGGGCATTTTCCCAACCTTACACAAGTTAAAATATAACAATCACATTCCTAACTTCTAATATGAATACAAATCCTACTCAAACTATATGATCATTCCCACAAATTATTACCTTTCTATTGACATCAAACATGGCATAGTTCCTATGGATTATAACAATTATAAAATATTAATACAAAATAATATCATAAATGGTTCCTTAAATCCTGACAGCGTCACATCCGTGTTGACAGGAGAGCGTTGCCGGTCGACGCAGCCAGGTGAAGACGGCGCGGTAAGTCAAAGGAACTCAGTCAATGGGAGAGGCGTATTCGGAGGCGTGCAGATTGTGGCTTGAGCCCCGGGGTCTAGACGAGGCCTTAGTGAAAGTCTGAGCTAGACGGGGAGCTATGAGAGACGACATCGTGGACACCTTTGACGGGCGGAGGACAGCTACACTCATTGCACAGATGTGCTCTCAAGGGAGCTTCTGGATTTTCCAGCAATATAGCTTGGGATTTTCAAAGGCACTTAAGAGCAATCAATTTCACTAAAGGAGTGTTGTGTGCCTAACTCCCTTAAGCTCCTATAAAAACTCTTCCATAAGAAGTCTCTTCTGCTGTTCCTCCCTCTGAGAGGGATATGCCCACGCTGACAAGAAAGGGATCAACAGCAGGGTGAGTGTCTAACCAGCCGTGAGGTGGGAGGGAGGCCGTCCCACGCCCAGCTGAGACAAGGATATCGCAGGTTGACGGCCCTTTTAGCGGAGTCGCGCTCAGCCTTATGGAACAGCTTTCCCAGTTTATCCTGATCTGATGCCCCCAGCTGTGAAAGGCTCAGGGTGGGCTACCTGAAAGAAGAGAGCTCAGTCGAGGGAGGAGACCCAGCAGGGAAAACGTAGGCAGTTCCCTTTTTCTGGGGAAGGCAGGTAGAACAGGCTTACAGTGAGAGCGTTGGCCCCTGTGGAGAGCCCTGGGAAAGGGGAGAGGCCCAATGAGGCAGTCCGGGTTGCTGCTCTAGGGGAGAAGCCCATGGATTGAAGGAGGGGCTGAATTAGTACCAGGCTTCTGGGAAACAGTCCCAAAGAAGAGATGGGGGATGCCCTAGGCAGCGAGTGGAGCCATTTACTCTCTACACCATAACCCGGCCAGGCTGATTAGATATGTCACTTCCAAAGGAGTGGTTTTATATTCACAGTCTATTTTAGCAGGTGTAAACTTATACAAATCCTTAAATGACTCCTAACCATCAGGGAAAGCCCGCTTTCTAGCTCAGGATCCAGCTTGGGTGGATCTTTCTAAGTTTATTTAACAGGGATGGCATTTGAACATGGGTCTCCTTGTTAGTTTATTTAACAGGGATGGCATTCGAACATGGGTCTCCTTGTTAGTATGCAAAATGCCTTACTTATTTCTACTATACACCGCCTCTAAAATCTACAAGACTTATGTTAAAGGGATGCAGTCAACTGGAAATTTAGTCAGTTTCAAGAGCTAGCTTTACAGTAGTTTCAGGCACTTCCCTTTCCCATGTCTTCCTCTTGTTACACTTGGGTTTGACAGGTTCCAGAGGGGAGCCGTGTTAGTCTAGTTCAGCAAAACAAACTAGGAATCCTGGGGCACTTTTAAGACTAGCACATTTTTTTATCGCATGAGCTTTCATCTGACGAAGTGGGATTTTCTCCCCTGAAAGCTCATGCGATAAATAAATTTGCTAGTCTTTAAAAGTGCCACACAATGCCCTGTTTGTTTGGGGTTTTATAGTCACTTTCCCCACCCTTCATTTTTAAAATGTGTCTCTCCCCCGTTATTTATGTGAGACCCAGACAGAAAACTGGGGAATCTGCTTATAGAGGGAAAAGCTGAAACTGACTAGTCATAAAGCACCTCCTCAAATGCACACATTGAAAAATACTAATTTTTCCTTCTAATTATATAACTGTGATCTTCAGGGTTACCTCAAGTAGTTAAACCTTTTCCCACAGAAGGTAGAGAGTGGGAGTTGTGCAATCTTTTACTGTAGGGAAAAGGCTATGGCTGTGTTTTTTATCTAGCAGGGAAAGATGGATGGGTTTCTGGCAAAGCAATTTTGTGATTGAGGGAAACTAGGCTCACAATGTTTTTTATTGCTGAGGTACGTAAAGCTGAGTTATGTAACTCCAAGTGAACTTGTTGAGAGCCTGACATTATGGGCAGCACAGCCTGAGAATGTGTACTCAGCACCAAAAAAGCAATTACCCCCAGCCCTGTTGAGAGGCAGGTGGTTTCTGTGCATGGGGGGAGAGGTGGGCCGGCTTCATAGCCCTCGAGGCTGAAGCCCTCGCCCTCATTCACAGAATAGGTGTAGGACAGATTTCCCATTCCTCTTCAAGTACCTCAGCTGTGACCTACAGATGGATGTTCACCCAGTTTCTAAATGACGTGTTCAACCAATTTCTAAAGGGGTGTTTGTCTATTGCAGAGAAACAGAGTCCTGGGGCACTTTTAAAGACTAACAGATTTATTTATCACATGAGCTTTCGCAGGAGAAAATCCCACTGATCTTCAAAGCATTCGATGAAGAGGGATTTTCTCCCACGAAAGCTCATGCGATGAATAAATTCATTAGTCTTTAAAAGTGCCCCAGGGCTCTGTTTGTTTTTCTGTTCAATCACAATGACGCCAGTTGCTGACTAGGCACAGGTTCTAAGCTCTTGGGAAATGGATTCACATTACCACCACCTTTCACAGAAACCACCAAATAGATTTTTACTATCTACTGCGCTGGTCTGTTTTCTTCATTACTCCTCCAGTGCCCATCTACTTCTCATGGGAATGCTGGCTGTGCTGAGTCTGGCAGGGACCAGAGTCTGTTTGGGGGAACCGTGATCACCTCCTAGAGAAATGCCTTTCATTTTTTCATCACTCAGTCCCTGACCTGACAAGCTGCTAATCTCTCTCTGCACAACTCCCCACAGAATGAGATCTTGGTTTCTATGCACCACTGTACTACAAATATGTTTCATTAATATCAGCTTCCTTGTTTACTAAGGAAAGAGCCGACAGGCTAGAATATCCACTCAGCTTTGTCTCATTTTTACACTCACAGCTGCAGAGTCTCCGCACCGCTTAGGGAGGTGCTGCTGTTGAGACACACAGCAGTGAGCAGCATGTAGAGAGAGAAGACAGCAAACCAAAAGAAGAATCAAAAGAGTTGAACATGAAGGCTGTGGTTGCTTGTAAGTGTTTAAAAAGGATGTGGAACTGCTTAAGCACGTTAATCAAGTGAGCCAGCAGCAGAATTTCACACCACTGTGGTGTCTAAGCATCAGCAGGCAAAGAACCACTAAACGCTGGCGCTTAGACCTGTTTTTTCAAAGAAAACTGTCAAGGTGTTAAATTGCAGCAATGGAAATGCCTTTCAGACAGTTTTCAATACGTCTAGTTTAGCCTTTCTGGTGTTTGCTTTCAGGTTTTGGCTCTTATAAGACAGCTGGGTTTCAAAAAGATGTGGATAACTTTCTTATCAAATTAATAGCAGGGTGTTACACAGGCAAAGGTTCAGAAATCAAATCTCATCTTCAGGGCATAACCTGATGAAGGGGCAAATCACAGGTGGTTAAGGAATATATAGTCTAGACTGTGGGGAAAAAGGCTGAGCTGTTGGCCTTTGTGGAAAAGGTGGAAACATCTGTATTTTAAAATAGCGTGAATGGGTACTTGAAACAAAGAATTGAGGTGTGAGCAGCCTGCAATGCTGTTTTAGAAAAAGCCCTGTTAGGCATGAGGCAGCTAACTGCTTTTATTTTTAGATGAGCTGTTATGCTATTTTATCTCTTCCCTAAGTAGGAGGCTGGGTTTATTTTCTTACAGGAAGAAACAGCAACACAAACTGGTGTTTGAGAAGGGCAAACTTTTTAACTGTCTTGTTGAAGAGCATTACACAGGACTGTGAACACAGTGCTATAAGTCAAATTCCAAAGGGGGAGCCGTGTTAGTCTATTGTAGAAAGACAACAGAGTCTTGTGGCACTTTTAAAGACTAACAGATTTATTAATCGCTATAAGGTCACTATAAGGTCACTGCTTAATAAGGAATCTCCCCCACAAGATGAGTCAGGAATTCACATCAGGGATGTGCTCATAGTTCCGAACCCTGAGTAAGGAGTCCTGTGCGGCCAACCTAAAGGAGGCAAATGTTAGTGGTTTGATTTTACAGCTGAAGATGAGCAAACATGGGGCCAGATCAATTGCTTGTGTAATTTCGTTGACTCTAGTGGAGAATTCACTCCAACGTGCAACATGATTTCCCAACTGGAATCACTATTGAGGAGTTCCTGGCTCCCGGCTGTGCTCTTAGTTCAGGTCCTTTTTTCTATGAAATATGACATCTTGTTTCGTTTCCCTAATGCCATCTTGCTATGTCACCCTCATTTTAGCCACTAAATAATTTTGCACAGGTGCTTTTTGCTTGAAGTCAAACTGGCCCTCACCTCCCTATTCTCATTTCTTGTCATTTGTTTGGAGCACAGCTGAAGTCTCCACCTGGGAATGAGAAGAAGGCCAGGCTGCCGTATAATCCTCAATGGATTTAGGATTTTAAAATGTATGCAGGAGGCTGTGGCAAATTTTAGTATAGGAGGAGAGGGGGCAATTAAACCAGTGTCGGGTTATAAACTCCGAGGTGGTCTGGCAACACGAGAGTTGGTGGAGAGGTTAGTTTTCCCAGAAGATTTCAGGAGAATCTGGCATCAATTCTTTTTCCCTCTGAATTCTCCAGTCTGGGGTTGACCTGTGACAGTTTGTGGTAACTTGGTATCTTTTTCCTGGTAACTGTGGCCTCATGTGTTAGATTCCCAGCTTTCATGTAAAGAAAAAAAAAGTTTCTCCAGGCTACAATTGTAACATAAGTATGAAAACAAACGGAGTGCAAAGCAATGCTGTGTTGTCATCCTAAGGAAGCCTGAAGCAATAGCTCTGAACAGGGTAAACTGCTTCCCTTTTTTTCTCTCTGTGTCTGGGGTATTCTCTGAACCTGGCTGGACACTCACCAGGTTCTGGTGTGTGGATCTCACCAGCTGGCCATAGGTATGTACTTCTAAGCTTCCTCAGGCTGAGCGGAGTCCAGTCCCTACCTCTGGTCTCACACATGGTCTCAGCCTACACCTTGTCCGTCCAGCATCGACTTCTGACAACTAAAACCTCACGGTCCAGCTGCCATAGGCCCTCGGCACTGACCCCTAAGACTTCCCAGTTACTCAAACATCCCCGTCCCTGGAGCTCCAGCCCAGTGGGTACCAGATTACGGTTCACCTTCCTGGGGATGCGAAATAGTTGAAGCACATAGTGCACAGGCTTTGCAAAAGGAATTCTAACTCATTCCTTTTTCCTTTAGACAGCACCAGAGATATACAGGTGCAGACAAAACAAGGAAATATCTGCACCCCCTTTCACTGCTTCAGTTTCCTCACTCCCTTGGATCATTCTTCATTAGTGGCAGGAACCCCTGATCCTTCCTGTCCTTCTGCAGGTGGTATCTCCTCTCTCTTCCATATCCAACCCTCAGGTCACTTTCTCACTCTCCAGGACGGCCACTGGGAAACTTTATTCAAAAAAAAAAAAAAAAAATCACCAGTCCCTTTAGTTAGGTTACTCCCTGATCAGCCTCCTCAGGCAATCAAAATCTCCCGCCACAGGATCCTCTGTTTATTTACCAGCCACTTTGAGCAGACTAGTTTTTCTGGGCAATAGCCAACTCTTTTTGTCCAGGGGTGCAGCCATGTGAATGGAGGCCCGTCAAGGTTTAATGGCCTGTGTGACTGCCCCATGGCATTCCAGTCCAATAGGGAAGTAAAAAGACCACTGAGAAACATAATCTAAACAACTGCTTTGATTTGCTGTTACAGCCTGACCTGATCCTATGACTTACACTTCCCTGTATTTATTTTCCTCCCATTCCGTAAATTCCCCTTCTTCAAAGCATCTGATGAAGTGGGATTTTCTCCCACGAAAGCTCATCCGATAAATAAATGCGTCATTCTTTAAAAGTGTCACAGGATTCCTTGTTTGTTTTGAGGAACCTCGGGTTACAAATGAAATTGGCAGCTTGTCAGACGTATCCCTACGCGTCATGGTCTCTGACTGAATTAATTTATTGTGCAAAGCCAGGTTATTACAGCTGTCAACCCTCACCCTTAACAATGGGAGTTTAAGAATTCCCTCTGGTGTGTTATTCCCCTGGTGGGAAACAGTGTGACACAGGTAGCTTATATCCACATCTGAGAGAGACACGTGTAGCAAGACAGCAAAATGTTTTTCTTTTCCTTCCCCTGCAAACAGAGTGTCTTAGATCAATGTTGGTCTCATGCAGCGTCAGGGATGGCTGTAAAACCAGAGCAGGGAATTTTTGTTTTGTTTTGCATGAATACTGGTCGCCTCATAGCTGGAGCCACAACTCTATTCCATTCCTGTCTGCTATGGCCTCTCTCCATGCCTCAGTTTACCCTGAGTAAAAGGGAAATAGGGACACTACACCTGTCCCATTTGAGTGTGCTACAGCTGGTTTATTTTAACTGCTTTGGGGTCCTTGGATGCGATGTGCTATGTAAATGCAAACTGGTGTTAATAAAAGTGCGGATTCCACATCCCCCCTGCAAGCGCGCCCACCCCAAAGGGAGGATGCAGAATAGTGCACTTTTCTGGTTCATAGACTTTCTTCTACTGCGGCTGCAAATGCAGAACTAAGGAGCTAGATTGTGGCTTCCTCGGACAGTGTGTGTCAATGACCCACGATCCCCTGCTGTCCTAACCCGCCGGCGGCTAAGATGAGGCGGGCTCTTGGACCCCGAGGAAGCCTGTCTCCCCCGGGTGCGCCTGCAGCGCTCTATGCTAATTAGCCTCGCGCTTCCTCCAGACCAGTGCTGGGCTGTCCCTGCTGATCCCTGCTGATAGCCGGACCCTGCTCCTGCTGGTAGCCCTCTGCTCCCTCCTGGTAGCCCTCTGCTCCCTGCTGCTAGCCGGACCCTGCTCCTGCTG
>ML685811.1:1797775-1864840 GCA_007922175.1 Pelusios castaneus
GTGTGTGTGTGTGTGTGTGTGTGTGTGTGTGTGTGTGTGTGTGTGTGAGACGCATCCCCCAAAGAAAACGTTTGCAGGACATGCTTGGAGAAGCGTCATTGCTGGGTTTCCATGTAGATCCAGCGGGTGCTTGAGCTATTTTGGGGGTGGGGAGGAGGATGTTCTGCTAGGGCATCCCTTTGCCAGCAAAGGCTTTTTCATTTTGGGTTTTAGAGTGAGTGATTTGTTTGGTGTTATTGTGGTTATTTCCCTTGGGCATTGAAACCTGCTTCACTCCTCCACGGTGCAGTTGCATCCTAAAGAAGGAAGTGAGGACTGGAGGGGACGGAGAGGTGTGGAATAAAGAAATTACTTGCAAACAGCAGGTTGCCATCTATGTTCTGAGTCAGATTGCTTTTCATTCCGTAAAGTAGAGCTGGGGAGTTTATTCGTGTATCCTTCCTTTGTAGCCCCGCCTGTCCCTAATGTGAGTTAATGAGGGCATATCACCCAGGGGAGCGTGAATCTCTCTTTATGAAAGGACTCGCTAATCTGTCGTCAAATAAGTTGCCTGCAATTTGAAACACTCACAGATGACCGCTTGGCTCCACTAAGCAGTCATTTCGTTTTGGTTTTGATTGATAATATTTTTTCAATGCATAATTTCAAAGCTAGAGTGTGTACGGGGCCATGTGTACAGTGCCTAGCATAACGGAGTCATGGGCTGTGTCCAGGATTTCCAGCTGCTACCACAGTACAAGTAATAAATAATGAAGAGGGATGAGCTGAGATATACTCACTAGAGAACTATCCTCACCGGTTTTTCTAGAAGGCTCAGTATGCCCTGGGGATTAATGACGCCTACAGACACACGCAAAGATGAGCTTCTGCATAAATAGATTCCCTAAGCAAGTGCATTCAGGTGCAATGTTCAGATACTCTGGATGAAGGCGTATAAAAGTTATTGCAAACAGAAGTGAAGCAAGCAGCAATGAGTTAATTTCAGCATCCGACACATTCCCCATCATCGATCTATTGATAAGAGGTTGATATTTGGATCTACAAATCAGTAGCTCATAAATCTTCCATATGACTTCATTTTGTAAAATGTCTTTTGGACAAATTGCATTACCATCCGAGAGCATCTGAGGATGCAATTTCAGAGTTGAATAATACATAATGATATAGGGAGAGAGAGATGAAATGGCACAGCAAAGGAGAAAAGATTCGTCCTGCCAGCTGAGATCTGAAATGAGGAGAATGAATAAGGTAGAGACAAGCAGGGCAGCTGTCCAGGTATAGGGAGCCTCAGAGGAGAGGACTCTTGTGCGCCGTGTCTGGTCTTGTGTGTGGATGGGACCTATGCTCAGTAAGGGTAGAGGAGCAGAGCGGGTGCAGCAATCCCAGGATTAACTCTTTTGAGCATGCTGAAGTGTGGTAGGTGCGTCATGAAGACATTGTACTTGCCCTGAAGAGTTTGCATCACATCTGCTTTATACTAAGTGCTGTAAAGCGACCAAAGGAAGCGAGAGCATGGCCTGCTGGGGGAAACCTAGTGCCTATTCCTGGTGCTGCCTGGATGTGGGCATTTCCCCTCTTTCCCCGCCCGTTCTGCCTGTCCTGACTCTAGAATGGGACAGGGATCGTACATACGATGGATCTGTTCAGAGCCAGCGTAATGGACTGCTGGCTGGTCTTGACAGAGGCCTCTGGAGGCTTCTCTAAAGCAAAGAATAGCAGCAAGGGGCAGCCTGGCCTTAAAACATCACCGGCAGCTTGCGTCAGGCCATGCTGACCAGGCATTATTGCTAGTTGGCGCCTTCGCTAATGCGGCCAAGTGACCCTGTGAGGACTGGGGTACGTACAGTGGATCCTATCGCAGCCTCTTGTTAGGCTCCAGTGAGTGACTGTGGAACGCCAGCAGCATTCACTGCATTCCTTTAAAATCAAACCTTCCCAGCAGCATGCCAGGGAGATCTATATTGGGCATTGCCTCGGCTGCAGTCTGCTGCGACTCTCAGCATGCTCATTACGTCTGCGTGTTCAAATGCAGTAATGGGCTTTAATTGGGGGCTAATTTGGCTGCATTTGACGTGTCTGTGCTTGCAGGCAGTGGGTGCGTAGCCTGGCTGGTAGCTTTCCCCTCTTTATCTATTAGATTAACATTTAGGCGAGGGAGAGAGGTTGGAGCCTATGGTTTCCCCCAGCGTCTGTCCGAATCAAGCCTCGTTCCAGGAAGGAGGTTTGAGGAATGAGGAAATATTTCATTTGAAATTGGTAATTAAAAGAAAATCAAGTCAAAACCAACCAATGGGAAATGGAAGGCCAGAGGGCCGTGTTCCATGTCATGGAGGTTCAGAATGGAGCCCGAGCGTACGTGGTACCGGAGACATGAGACGCAGATTGCAAAGCACAGCCTCTTATGGGGTTTTTAATCAGGGTGGGTCTGCCCCTCCCTGGGGCCTCAGTCTACCGCTGATGCTGAAATGGTTCGTGGCTGCTCCTGGGAAGAACTGAGATGTGTCATTTTGAAGGCTGAGCTGGTGGATGAGGAGCAGCGCAATTAGCTGCCGGGTGGGGATGGGGCAATGCGTCTATTGCTCCCGTTACAGTCATGCGACGGGTTGTTACTCGCAATGGCGGCAGAGCGTAGGGGCAGTGTGCGGGCGGTGTGTGGAGCCCTGTTGCTCTTGCAGGTGCATCACCAAGATGAAAGGGGGCAGAGTCTAGCTTAGGCGGCTGCGATGTGCATAGATCCATGGCCAACACACATATCCAGGCCTCAGCGCCATGTGTTCGTGGTGGCTCCTGGCCCCTTATTCCCTTCTCAGCGAGACAGGGTCATGGAAGGTGGGTAGAGAAGGGGAAGGAGAGGAGAATGGGTGTGACTTAAAGGTTCCCCAATCCCATGGATTTTTTAAAAAAACATTTCACTAGGAAACTGAGATGCTTGTGGGTCTGGCAGAGAGTTCCTGGAGGTGTCGTCCCCTCACTCCGCAGCCTTGGTCCCAGACAGGCTAGATCCAGCCTCTAACACAACGCTGCCTGTTTGGGTTCCAGTCCCCAGGGAGGCCAGAGACCCTGCTGTCCTAGTCTGAACTCTAGGCATATGCTGCTCCCCGCCATGGATGGTGTACCTGCTTTGTCCTCTGCGGAGCCTTGGGCAATGACGAATTAACCCGTCCGGCCCACATGACAGAGCTGATAGTTTCCATCTGGCTGGGAGGCAGGAGCTGAGGAACGAGTCAATTAATGACAGCTCTGGGGTGAATGGGATATTGCCCAGAAGCATTTGAAGCCTGTGAATGGCAAGATGGGGGGATTTCCAGAGGGGTAGCTGTGTTAGTCTATTGCAGAAAAACAAACAGAGTTCTGTGGCATTTTTAAAGACTAACAGATTTATTTATCGCATGAGCTTTCGAGAAAATCCCACTTCATCAGATGCTTTGAAGATGGGAAACAGGATGGGAGGAAATTAAATGCAGGGGAATATATGACACAGGATCAGGTCAGGCTGTAACAGCAAATCAAAATACCTGTTAGGATTCAAACACCGGGGAACAGCACATAGAGGAAGGTGAGGTCAAATCACCTGTTGTAATGAGAGAAAAATGCCCTGGCCTGCATGGACTGGGGACTGTTCTGAGTGACTCAGCAGTTCTCTGACTCCCATGAACTGCCCCAGACAGTGTGATTGGTTCTGGGGTCTGCCTAACATAGAGAGCATGCATTAGTATCATTGCCCAGCGAAGAGTTTAATTCCCCCATGATCTCGTTGGGCTCAGATATTCCTTCCATGGAAATCCTGAGGCACTGTGCTGTAGCCTTCCATGGCAGAAGGATGGAGATCGTACGGAGCAGGAGGCTGAGCACAAACTGTAGTTCGTTTACAAGCACCATCTTTAAAGGCCAACCCACCCTCCTTTAGGGCAGGACCACAACCACCCCTTAGCTGCTGTGCCGTATAGAACTGGGCAAACGCACTGAGCATCGCTACTTTCCACCCAGGATGGGAGCAGGGCTGCGTTCATCCTGGCTGTGGCTGGAGGAGAAATCGGCTGGGCTAAGGACGTACAGCATTGCGCACTCCTGTGAGTGTGCCTCCCGCAGGCCGGAATATCCAAATTAACCATCGGAGTGGTTAATGATTAGCCTGCCCAGATCGGGAGCTACGATAGTGGTTATTCATCGCCAGCCGTCTATGGGGTGGCCTTTGTCAACTGAGTCATGATCTCAAGCCTGTTCCTAGGGTGCAGGCGTTCATATACCAAACTAGCTATTAGAACCAGCCCAGCAGGGAGAAGAGACCTGCACTGCCCTGAGTTTCCTCTGCTTCTCCTGCCGGTAGCTAGGCTTCTGGGGTAAAAATGTCATCTTTCAAGGGTACTAACGTTCACTTTGGCAAAAACAGAATGGCCCTCCTCAGCCACAATTCCCTTCATGGGCATGGATAGAAACAATGAAACGGTACTGCTGAGGTTCCCCGCTCTACTGTGCACATCCAAGCAGTCAGAGGAACATGGAGAGACAGCTCCAGGAGGGTGTCACATAGCATCCGGGACCTAGCAAGATCAGAACTCAAGCCCCCAAATTTACAATGCACGTCTGGTAACAGGCGCTCTGTTACTAGGCACATATTATCTCTGTGGCATGTCTCAAGTGTCCATCGTTGTGACATCGAGGCACGAAAGTGAAGTCACTACGTTGCATGAGTGCCGGCCGTGTTAGTATCAAACCTCTCCATGTGCAGCTAAGTCCTGAATAAGATGCAGAAGTCTCTGCTGCAGAGGATGTAGTATTATAAAACAGGGGAGAGGCTAGGGGTGGGGGAAGTTGAATGTCTGCGTTTGGTATATTTTAGTATGGAGTATGGTTATAATGAAAAGCAGTAATCTAAGAGCTAATCCAGCTGGGTCACTTCTAACTGTGATCCAGTCCCAATCTCTCTTTGTTCTGGTGTTTTTAAAAAATGAGCCAAATTCATCCCCGGTGTCACACCACTCAAGACACGTGGCCCAAGAAGCCCAGCTTATTCCTGGGTTGTTTGGATAAGAGAAGCCAACTCCGGCCCAGTTCTGCCATCTTTTCTGATGCAGTTCCCAGAAAAGAGCCGTATATCCTCAGCCTCTGTAACGTAGCAGGGCCAAGACCAGACTGCAGAGCAAACTGGAGCCTCTGGCATGTCTTTGCCAAGATCAGTCTGGTCTGGAAAGCCAGGAGCCCATAACCATCAGCTGGAGAGTAACTTCTGTCCCAAACCTTGACAGCGAGGAAATGAGCGTCTTTCTCCCCTTCCTCCAGCCCCAGTGTGGCTCTGACCCAGATCTTCAAAGTATTAGACATCTAATTCCTGTTGATTTCAGTGGGAGTTAGGTGCCTAAATATCTTTATGATCTTAGCCTCTGTGTAAATGGCAAGGTGGGACTCCACACTCAGTGTTTCAATGCGTCCGGATCAGATCTACTCAGTTTGCAAGTAAAAAGCTGCTTTTCTGATTCATGTCAGGGCTCTGCGATAGGAAGACTGCAGGTCAGCGTAAGCCCTCAACTGCACCCATGAAAACCCAAATTGTCTACAGAATGAGCCCTCAGTGACCCATGTGCAGACACCCCCCCCCCCCCACCTAACGGAGCTGCACTGGTGTCAGTGGGGGTCTAATTTGGTGGGTAGAGTCTCTGTGACTGGGACAAAGCCAGCTGGAGTGCCTGAGTCCAAGGGGAAGTTGTGGGGCTGGCAGCGAAGAAGGAAGAAAACCCAACAACAAAACCCTTGCTCTTGCAAAGAGAGCAAATTTGAGCTGGAAACAGTGGCTGTTGGATAGGGAATCAGCTGTGCCATTTGTTGAGGCCTAGCAACTAAATGGCTGGACTTAAGCCTCAGGAGCCCTGGATGCTATTCCTGGCTCTGCTACTGATCTGCTGGGTGACCTTGGGCATGGCCCTTCACCTCTCTGAGCCTCAGTTTCCCAGCTGTAAAATGGTGTTACTGATGCTGACCTAAAGCACATTGAGACTGACTGATGGAAAGCGCTGTGTGAGAGTTGGGTGCTATCATTCTTTTTAGCATCACTTTTCAAGGCAGAACCACATTTGAAGTATCGCATAGCCATGCCTTCTCATCTGGAACTAGGCTGGGTGCTTGCCTCTTTCCTGCTTCACTCCGCAGCTGGGAATAATCAGAAACTGGTTCTCCCCTGGGTGCAAGAGATGGGCAAAGCGAGAGGCAGGTTATCTGCATCCCGAAGTCCTGTCCAGCGGCTCCTCTTGGCACAGCCTAACTCTGGCAGAGGCTGCTCTTCTATTATTTGTAGTGCAGCTGCTGTGGGCCAGAGATTGGCTCTGGCTGGGAGCAGCAGGCGGGGAGGGGAGAGTTCTCAAGGGCGTGTGGCGGTCTGAAGCCTGCATGAGGACTTGGCAGGCGGGCTGAAGAGAAGTCTGCAGAGTGGCTGGCCCTTGCCAGGGCAAGGTAAATCTAAAGAGAGAAATAAATTAGGGGTAGGGGTGGGGTGGCAGGTACAGAACAGACTCGGTGGATTGAGGCAGAAGTGAGTAGAACAGAAAACGTGGCCTCGGCAAGAGGATGATCACGCTGGATTAGTTTCCCTTTCCTGGTTGTTTACATGTGTGCATCAGCAGGCGGGGTGGAGAGGGGGAATTTGTGAAAGTTGTCAGAAGCCCAAGGTGTGTTGATTTGGCTCAGTCCCAGCCTAAGCCCTGCTCCAAGAACTCTGCTGGGAACTGGCTTCCCACGACTCTAGACCTAGAATATCACCTCCCTGGGGCAGGGCCTGTTTGTATTACACCTGGGTGCCACCAGAATTCAAATAATGCTTGGGAACAATCAGCACAGGCCTGGCGTGAACCGATAGACACAACTCTGCCGTATTCAGTCCACACCAGCTGTGCCTTCCCCTGGCCTCAGCAGCTCTGGGCCACTCAGAGCCCAAAGGCCGGTATTCTCGACTGTCTGGGGTGCTGAAAGATGCAGGGAGGCGCTGGGTGGGATTTACAGAAGAGTTAGGCACCTCGGGGAATTTCAGTAGCACCTAGACTCCAGCCAATCTGTGGTTTCAGGCACCTGAACACTTGAACCTGCTGGTCTTACTGTCTCAAGTGGTGACTTCTGACCCCAGAGGTGTTTGTGGATCTGCAGCTGCTAGCTGGTCTATTGAAACAGGTCCTGCCCCAGTCAGGAGGGGCACCTAGCTAGCCTGACTTCTGTCCCTCAGCGTCACTTCATGTTGGAGGTGGGGAGCGGGAGGATGCAGGCTGGCTGGCACAGCTCTTTAAGTGACCCCCACTAAATAGAGGGGAAGTGCAGCATTCTGGGAGGTTCGGGGCTGTTTCTGGTGCCGCTTGTGAAGTGTGGGGCTCTGGCTCAAACAGCACACAGACCAGCGGACTGGAAAAGAACCTGCTAACACCGAAGCCTTTTTCTATAGTTGGGATCCTGGACTTGGACGAGGGCCTGGGGCATCAGAGACTAACATTATTTCTAAGGGATGTAAACAGGAACTGTTGATCCTGCGTCACGTGTCTCTTGTGGGGAGCTCTTTCCCGTGAGCAGGGGTTGCTGCTTTATGGAAAATGACGGTGAGATTCTTTGGAACTCAGTGTCCCAGCTCATCTGATAATCTGCCTGCTTGGAAGGAGAGTTGCACTCACCCTTGGGCTCCCACTGGGGGCTGTGTGGAAGACCCGACTTTGTTTCAGACCATGGGCAGGTGAGTCCCCTGGAAGGGACAGGTGAGCTGATGCCGGCAGTAGAGGGAACTCCATCCTCCTCTCCACTAGCATCTAGCGTTACTACCTAATGCCCACCCATTTGGGCGGGTGTTAGCTCCACCTTACACGGGTGGAGAACGAAGTGACCGAGAAGTTGTGCCGTGCCCAAATTCGCTGACAGAACCGGGAATGGGACAGCAGGCCCTCTGTGCTAATCGGGACCAAGCTCTTTGCAGATCTATAGTGTTCTCTCTGCACACTGTGCTGTCCGGGAGAGGAAGAGGTACCGTTGTGCTGCGTGTCACGTTCTCTGAGCTTTACAAGACTTTGCTTTAAAGCCAAGTTCCAGATGCTTAAGCTTTCCTGGCACCGTTGTTTCCATGGCAATGGTGAGGTCATCAAGTGGAATGTGAAGGGTCAACAACTGAGTGCTAAGATTTGGAAACAACGGGAAGGGGAAGTTTCCATTTCTGTGAAAACCGTGAGCAGAAGTAAAAGAGCAAAGCATAGCGCAGAGCAGGGCTTGACTGCATCACATGGCTTTTCTGGAGACCTGACAGTAATAGGTTGAGTCCCACTTTAAGCAACTGAGACTCAAAATAGAGCAGGATCCTGGTCAGCCGACCAGCTTGGCCGAACCAGCAAATTTGCTGCGCTAACCAGGAGTCAATGGCCAGGAGACATGTTAGAAGTTACAGAGGTTCAGATGGTGGCAATCCGGGTGCATACCAACTTTTAATGGCAATAGCAGCTTTTCTAGCAGAGTTCCTGACGCATCCCATGATAGAGTCAGCCACTTTCGTAAGGGACATAGCCAGAACCCTCTCCAGGCTGGTGTTCCCATGCAGCTGTTTCTGGTGCAAGCGAAAAGTGTTAGGTGATGAAGTTTACACCTCTGTGTGTGAGAGTGAGAAAAGGAAACTCTCTATCCATTTGGGATGGAAAAAGAAATCCCTGCACTGGATTTCTGTGCCCACCTGGTATTGAGTCACTCATGGTTGTTTGAGCAGCAGGAGAATGTGAACTGGATGGCTCTGTCCACCTGCATGTTGATGTTTCAACACAGCTACTCGGAGCAGAACCTGAACGTTCCCTCACATGGATTTCTGGCTGCACGTGTGCTCAAACGTGTTTGCCATCCATCTCCTAAAGAGGAGATTTACGGCGTTGTTGACGCTTGGTTGAAGCTTTAAACTAAGGGTAGCGGCCATGTACCTTGTGTCTCTCCCTTCGACCGCCACCAGACACTGCTGCCGGTCTAGACTAGGCCTTAATCTTAGTCCTTCCATGCTGCTCCATGACAATGGACCTCTTCAGGTCAGCCGTTGGTCTGATGTGCACCATGGCATCCTTCCACAGCTGGAAAGAGTAAAATAGACCCATGCCCAACAGCGTAGGTGTAAGGATATCTGCCATGACAGTGAGGCATGGAGAGCAATCAATTTGCCAAGTTACCAAAGAGTTCAGCAATAGGCAGAGAGAGAGACAGAAGCTTCAGCAAACAGCACAGACAACTTCGCAGTCCAGGATCAAGGCCTGCAAGGCCAATGGACTGGTGCGAGTTCCATTTCAAGGCTGTAAAACAACAACAACAAAGGAGCAAAGCCAAAATCATAGCTCTGCCAATGGCTTTTAACGTGCTCAGGATCTCACCCGTCCTGCTGTGAAAGGCCCCCTGGTAAAAGCCAGTATTCCAGCACATCCCGTGTGACGCAGCGTGCCATATCTCCCCTCTCAGGGCTCCCCTGGCACATGGACCAGAGCGAATAGCTGATAACGGCTATGGTCAATATTTGTACAAGTCTGAGAAGTACCAGCCCGTGTCTGCCTGGAGTCCTGTAAAGATGAACATGGGTCTTTGGTGAGTGAAAAGCGAATTAACTTCCAACAAGAGAGTAAGGAGGCAACAACTCATGATTTGGTCTTGCACAGCTTATTGCAGGGTAATTTTAGGGCTAGGTCCCCTTTCAATGGGAGGGCATCCTTGTCTAGTGGTTAGAGCATTGGCTTGGGCATCTAGAGTTTGTTCATGCCTCTGTTGGCCGTGCAACGTGCTATTGTACAAGCGCATCTCAGCTTTCCCATCTCTAAAATGGGCATAATTCCCACTTCCTGCATGGCATGCCAGGTGTAATCAGTGTTGTACATCTCCGTGAGGTTCGCAGAGGAATGGCACTGGGGGTTCGCTCCCGGGGATGATTTTCTGGAGCTGTCATCGCGCGTAAACCCTAGCCTGTAGCCATAAGCATTAACTCAAAGCTAGTGAGACGGGCACCTGATTCCTGGCTGCGGAAACAAGGCTGCAGCGAAGCTGTGACATGCAGAAGGTCACAGAAGGTGCCAATAGCAGTGCTGGAAACAGGCGCTAGTTAGGTGTCCTGCAATCAGTCTTGCACCCTAACCACTAGCCCACGCTGCCATATCCACCAGTGATGTATTTTTGCCACACATTCCCTCTGCTGCTTCCAAATCAAGTAGCCCTAATGGGTCAATTTTCTTTTTCAAGAAAGTCATTGGCTTCGTAGCAGGGATCAATTATTCAGCTTCATTATTTAGTCTCCTCCTTAGGAAGCTCTGCATCCCCGACTTGGCTGCATCAACATGCACCTTTCAGAAGAGCGGCTTGGACCTGTGAACCTGCTCTAAGGCCGTGTCTGCTCCAGCGGAGCAGCAGCCTGGAGTGCTGTGATGTAGACACCTGCTACAGTGGAGAAAGGACTTTTTCACGGCAGCAGTAAATCTGTCCGCTGGAGAGGGAGTCGCTAGCTTTCCAGAATTCTTCCCACTCAGTGTCTATGCCAGGGCTAAGATCGGTTTAATTACATGTCTCGGGGGGTGAGAATTTTTTTTCTCTAATCATCATAACTAAATCAACCGAAGTTGTAGGTGTAGACCAGGCCTGAGTGTGCACATGTCCTTTATGTGGCAGATATTACCTCTCCCGCCTGGTCTCTGTACTATCCAGGGACTGATATGGCCACACTCCACTGTGTGTGTTATTTGTTACAGCTGCCCAAAGAGAGGTTTATTTCACTGGTGGGGACACGCTAGCTCTGCTTTCCTTTGCTGGAAGATTTCGCCTGATCATGTTTTCTCTTGGGGAGTCCCATACACACATCAGGTTAACACAGCTTCCTCCTGCCACCTTCTCTGCGGTGATGTGCAGCAAACAGGGCCACAAAATGCTCGCGAGGGCCTATCGCCAAGAGGAGCAGGGGCCGCCTGGGAAATCAGCTCACTAAGATGAGAAGCTTGATCAGGAACCAAGGAGAGCGAGAACGTAATTTACCATATTTCTTTACTAAGTGCCACGTGCTTCAAATTTCTTTTACCAGGGAACAAACATATTGCTTGTACGCGGGACCCTCGCAGAGCACTCAGGCTGGAGACATGATGGAGACTTTCGGGCTCCAGAAAAACAAACACTGAGTCCTGTGGCACTTTTAAAGACTAACAAATTTATGTCATGCATAAGTTTTTTGTGGGCACAATCCCATTCATCAGAGGTATGAACTGGAAACTGCAGCCTGTCAGGTATATAGACACGTGCAGAAAAGGGTGAGTGACAAGGTCAACTCAAACAGTTCCCGACGGGTAGCCTATTAGTCCATTTCAGCAAACAAGCTAGTTGTTGAATTCAAACAGGGCGGCTGTGGTTCTGTAGGGAAGCAAAGTGTATGTTGTAGATCAGTGGTTCCCAACGTGTGGTCTGTTGACCACTCGTGGTCCATGAGGGTACTGCAGGTGGTCTGTGGGGAGGGGGAAAGCTAATTACTGCAGGTAAATATACTGAGCTGAGTGCAATATGTTTGTGAGTGAGCATAATAAATTGTTAGAAATAGCTGCGTTTTTAATACCCCTTGACATAGCGGTTTGACTCCTGTCAGCCACAGGCTATGTTAAAAATGTTTAAAATGGCTTGCTTACATGGTGGTCCACAAAAGCTTTCACTGAAGATGTGGTGGTCCACATAAAGGAAAAGATTGGGAACCGCCATTGTAGATAGTTTGGTTCCTTTTTCTGGCGTTCAGCCGCGTCGACGTATGTGGTGAAGGTTGTTTTTTAATGAGAATTTCCAGTGCTGAGTTCATTTTTCATCTTCTCCTGTTTGCTGTATAGGATGCTGAGCAGGTGGGTTCTTTTGAGCGTGTGTGGCACAATCTTTCACCATAAGTGTATCCTCTCTCATGGGAGCTTTTACTGAAGGCAAAAAATGTGATGGTTTCTGAAGTCCTGGGACTGTTTAGCTAGGTAGTAGCCATAGGAGGAATGAGATCCAGGAAATCTGTCCAGCCCTTGTTTCAGGGCACCGGCAGAAGGTTAAAAAGTCGCTGTGATCCTCTTCCAATGCAGTGCTGCTTCCCCCAGGGAAGGTCCGGCATCGTTGGGGAGCGACAATGCTGACACATCACCTGGTTAGACGTTCTGCTATTGCCTCATCTGCCGTTTCAGGAGAGGTTTGTGACAAGTGTTCTTTCTCTTTTCTCCTCCTAGTCACTCTGGAGCAAATTGAGCACCTTCACCGGAGATTCAAGCACATAAGTGGGGACCAGCCAACCATCCGGTAGGGTCTTCTCTATTTCTGGATCCTTTGTTTATTGCTCCGGCTGGGTTGCTGTTTATACACGGGTTTTTTTTTACAGTGCACGTATGCTCTTGCTCTGTCTTACTCTGGAATTACACAGCCCTGGAGAACGTTCTTTGGGTTATATCAATCCCATGAATTATAGGTAATTGGTTCTTGGAACTGCCCAGAGAGGGCGAAAGTGAGCAGCACATCTGTCATGGCAGGAAGAGACCATCTCTGACTCAGAAGGAAACAGAAACCTCAGCATAGCGCTAGGGATTGCTGTGCTGCTGAAAGACGCATCGCTTTTTGGGAGTTGGACTTTCAAACAAAGCTCCTAATCCCTTCTGGTCATTAAGGATCCCACGGCATTTTTTGCAAGTTGACGGTATCCTGGTTGAAGCCCCATCTAGGTAGTTAACTAAGTTCCCCTTGCAGTTTTAGCTGCCAGGGGAACCTGGTCTTTACTTCCTTTCCTAGACTGCTGGGTACTGTTGCTATATACTGTTAAACATCAGCTCTCTTCCAGAGGTGGCTGCATTCCTTAGCTGTTCAAATATGAGAGCTGGTTAAAAAGTTGATATTTTTTCCCAAGTGTAAAATAGCTTTTTGTCTAAATGAATACTTTAAAAAAAAAAAACAAACAAACCCTGGACACTAAAAGCTTTGGGTAAAGAATGTTCAGTTTTACAAAAAGCAATTTTTAACCAAAAGCCCCCTTTTTTGGAAAGCAAGATGTTTTTGTTTTGTGGCTTGTTTTTCATGAAAAATTGATCTATGTGAATAGGAAGTGTTGAACATAAAAGACGTGTTTGTCTGCACGTGCTGTGGGATCGAAAGCCACAGACTCAATGTGATGTGGGGTTTTTTGCAGCCGGCTGGTAGACGGAGGAGCCAAATTCAACACGACTCTGTGGTTTCTAGATATCCCTCCCTGCCCATGACCTCTGAGAGTTCAAGGAATGTCAAAGCGTGAGATGCGCAGAGCATCTCAGAAAGATCAGGCGAGGTGACTATGAGAAATCTGGTCTCTGTTTCCTGTAATTGTAACAGGTTTGACGAGTCCCGTAGCTGATTTTATCCACTGAGGAAAGTTCGTGCTCATAAATTGACTGTTCCTGTTGCTAATTTGACTTGGCTCCAGCAGCAACAGTTTTCTGAGGGTGCTTGTTTTACACATCCAGATGTTTATGTCTGAGCGCAGCTGCTTATGGAACAAAAGAGACTGCGCAAGATGCTGCGAAAAGAGGTTGAGTCCCAGTGAGGAGAAAAGAAGCAGCCACCTCACATCTTGCTTCATTCACTCTGTTAAGCCTGCAAGAACCCCATTCTCCCTGGATCACTGTCATTCCTCCTGTTACTGCAGACCAAGACCTGGCAAGGAGAGGAGGCGTGGAACAATCTACGTCTGCCTGGAGATTTTTGGTTTCAGGAACCATAAACCTGAGATTAGTTTATGTGTGAACTCCTGGTGCCCCTTAAAACCTGCTGAATGTGTGTGGGGCTTGTGTATGCAGTCAGCTTTCGCTGGAACTGCAGAATGCCAGGGATGGAAGGGATCCTACAAGGAAAAGGCATTTTCCCCTGCGGGGCTGAATGGAGGTGAGAAGCTGCTTCCATAAATGAGGTGTGGGAGGAAGGGTGTTATGGAGCCTCCAGAGAGGGGGAAGGATAAGGAAGCCTGGAGTCTGCAGGGAGGCCCTCCCTTAGCTGGATGTGAGAAGAACAGGGAACCCCTCTCTGGGCACCTCCAGATAGATGCACAAGGCTTGCTTTCCCCCAGCTGGAGGCACCACCCGCACCTTGGGAAGGCCGTATAAATTGCTGTCACCACAGCAACAGAGTGGAGGATCTTACTTCCCACCCCTTGCCCAGGTGCAAATGACTCCCAGGCATGCAAGGCAGTGAGAGGATCTGGCCCTTGGGATCTTGGGCCCCTGACCCAAAGCTCTGTGTGTCTGGGCTCTAGAAGAGCAGACTGCTTTGCTAGGAGCTGCACTCCCTGGCCGGCCCACCAATAGCTGTCCATAAAGTGGCACCTTTGAGCCTGATAGTACAGAAGGGGGAGCCCCGGCCAGCGTGGTGGATTCCTTCCTGAAGGAACATGCCGCCACCTGGGCATGGTGTCCAGAATCACAGGGACAGTGGTGGAGAATCAGAAGATACCAGTGAGGAACATGGATGTTTACTCCCAACTCCATGGTGTAGGTGAAGGAGGAGGGCTCAATGCTACGTGTTCTCCATGGATGGGAAAACCTGCCAGCATCCCATGTACCTACCACACGTTTCCCAGGGCTCTCTAGTTGACGTCCTTAAGGCCCTTGTTGGTTGAGTGGAGTTCCCTGCACTCTCATTCCCAAGTCCAGTGCCTGAAACTCATCACACATGAGCCCTTCCACACCCCCAGTCTTAGCTCTTTCTTCGTGCCAACGTTTGGGTCACTCCTCCAAGGAGACTCCATCCTGGGTTCTCCAGGAGAACTACTGACCGCTGAGACAGGACAGTGGCCCTCCCCTGTTGTCCTGTGTGTCCCTCCATGGAAGCTGGCCATGCTCAGAACGCTGCTCGTTCGATAGCAAGTTTTCCTGCGCTGCTACAATCTCTTAGTAACCAGGCGCATCACACTCCCCCTGCTCCCTCTGAGAGTCGGCTCCGCCTGCACGGAGCAGCAGGGTGACTTTCTCTTGCAGCACAGTGGTGTGGAAACCCATCAGTGACAAGGTGCTGGTGTACGCTGCCTGTCAGGGAGCTGCAGTGGCGGATGAGACAGACCCACAGGAACCTGCTTTGCATAATCTGTCTGTCACTCTCGCTCTCTCCCCATGTCCTTCAAGAGAGAAAACAAACAGTGGCTGTCACGCTGACAAAGGAAATCTGCCCCCATCAGTTCTGTGCCAATAGCTACGGTGTGAGCTAGCAGTGACTCCTGCTTTATTTGGGTCACATCCATGGCCCATAGAATTGTTCCATCTCCGTACGCATTTCTGTCACATGGGAGCCCTGCGTCCTGGACTCCAGCCTCTGCTTAGACCACTTATTGGTGCCTTTCTTGAGACTGTTCATGCTGGCAGATTTGCAGCTGCCCCTCCAGCCCCCTTTTTTAGTAGAAGCAGGGCTTTTTTTGTGACGGTACGCAGGGGTACGGAGTACCGGCACCTTTTTTGCTGGCCCCACTGCCCAGCTGGGCGGTGGGGGGAGGCAGGGTCAGCGGGGAAAGGAGCGTGGCGCTGGAAAGAGGGTGGCGCAGGAAGAAGAGGGGTGGGAGAGGCATTTTTCACATTTACTATCAAGATATAAGTACTGGCCCTTCCCCCCTCCCCCCCCCAACCAAGGCACTGAGTAGCAGTCATTGCTAAAAGATGTCCACGTAGTCGTGTTCTAAGTGATTTCATTCAAGTCTTTCCTATTGCCAAAAAACCTGTTGCATGGCCAGCTCCTGCTGGGAAGCTGGGAAGAGGTGGTAAATTTTGCAAAGCTACTTCCCTTCCCCCGGTAGAACTAAGGCCACATCTACACGGACGGCAGCAAATGCAGTTAAGACCCACTAAGGTGATCTGGAGATCGATTTTAATCAAACCAGCCCCTCGAGTGGCGGAGCGCTGTGTCTCCAGGAACACGTTTCCCAGCGGCCCAGCACAGTGAAGATACCGTGCCCTGAAGGGGAGTTAGGAAGTTGGGGGGGGTCACACAAGCTACTCTGTGTAGGTTGCGTAACTCTCATCTACAGCCGCTGAATTGTGCTGCGGGTGTAGCCTAGGCCTAACAACATAGTCAGATGGAAGGTCCGTTTCGTAGGCAGAGAGGGAGCTCTCTGAATCAGCCCCTCTCTCCACATATAACCGACCCCCCCATCACGCAGTGTGCGGCTCACCAGCTGTGCAGTGTAACACGCCTGGTGCAGCAGGCTAAGGAAATCGCAGGCAGCGTGAGTGGGAGTGATGCGTGGGCCTGTTAATTCCGGTGGGGCACGCACATCCCTGCCCTAGTGACCCTGAGACACCTCTAAGGCAGCCTTTGCTCACTCCCCATGCAGGAGAATCCAAAGGAAGCAGCCTCCCCCCAGATATGGCTGTTACTTCCTGGGTCTCCACCCTGCCTGTGTCATGGCACTGCTGCACCCTTGCAGATTCAGGGAGGAGGTGGTGGTGTGGACAGTCGGGCATCGCCCGACTCAGAGCCCTGGAAAATCATGAGATCAAAACCAAGAGCGTGCTGGGTTCTTTTAATTAGTTTCCTGGAATAGGTGCTTTTAGGGGTTGTGTGTGTCCAAGCTCGTCTGCAACGAGGAGTAGAAACTTTTTTTTTAAGCCTTTGAATCTGATCACAAGACTCCAGCAGCTGGGGCTTCATTTAAAGGGAAAAACCAAACCCACTATCGTTCCTGGCCGTGCTGGGTCTGGGGTGGCCTTGTTTCCATAACACCTAGTATTGCTCAATGCCCTTTGGATGGACTAGGCTATTCCCAGGGATCCAGCACAAAAGCTAAGTGACCGGGAAAGCAGCCACATGTAGAATGCAACGCAGAGATGCAAGTGAACAAGAACTGAGACATGCAGCAGGGAAAGCGACAGAGGGGAAGGTGCTGTTTCTGTCAGCTCTTTCCTCAACGGACCACAAATACCTGGGGCCTTACCTGCTTGTTGGGTGGAAAGATCTGCCGCTCTGGTAGGTCTGATGCTGGTGGGTGCTCAGCTCTTTCCGTTCCCACAGCAGGACCAGCCCACAATGAGCTGAATGGTGTGAACACCACCAGGCGGTGCTGGGTAAATGCCCTGTAACCAGAGTGGTTACAATAATGGCTCCTCCATCACGGAGACCCCCTCTGAGATGGGCGGCTTTCTTCTTTTTTATTGTAGGCCTACCTCAAAGCAGCTTAACACGACGGCCAGGTTCGGCTGACCGCTGTCGGTGGTTGGGATGTTCCCTTTCATTTTGGGGGGGGGGGGGGGGTGCGTTATACGTGGGTGGTGGCCTCCACGCTCCCTGTGCACTCCCAGTTCATCACCTGAATGAAGATCGTCCTGAGGCCGGGATGAAGCTGATTGACTCCGTGTGCCTTTGCAAGGGGATTGTTTCTAGTATTCTGTGATCAAATGGTCTTGAGTGTTTCTTGGCTCGACCTCTCTGCCCAGCCCCTAAAGCAGTATCTGAAGTCCCCCTTTCCCCTTCTGCTCCCATTCAGCCACACTTTGTTGGTGTCTCTGTTTTCTTCACAGCAAGGAGAGTTTTGACAGAATTCCCGACCTAGAGTTCAACCCAATTAGGTCCAAAATTGTCCGTGCCTTTTTCGACAGGAGGTAAGACAAGCACCCCGAGGTACCTGAGTGTTTAAAAAATAAAAAGCTCTCACACAGTGCTGGAGAAAACATGAGCGGGCCATCCTGTCTGAAATGCAGGGAAAGCTGCATCTGGCTTAGCAAGCCTGAGGCTGGAATCCCACCTGCTACAGGCTTGAGAGAAAAGGAACAAGCAGACGTGGATGAATCAGGTTTATTTAGAGGCATGTGTGCGGTTTGGGGCCTGAGGCAGCCTTTGGCTATTGGGGGCCCTAGGCAAAGGCCCATTGCAGGGCCCCCAGAGACCCGCAGGGGCCCCCCTCTGTGGCCCTGGTTCCCTGCCACCAGCCCCCCCCCAACCCCAGCTTCCCACTATCCCGGCTCCCCGTCCTCCGGCCCCAGTTCCCTGCTGCTGGCCCCAGCCCCAGTGACCAGCTCCTCCTCCTGCTGCCGACCAAGGCAGATGCAGATTTGGGGCAGGCAAAGCAGGCGATGGGGCCCCTTACTGCTCGGGGCCCGAGGTGGCCGCCTGCTTCGCCCACCCCAAAAGCCGCCTCTGGTTGAGTCTCAAAGGATCAGAAAGGGATGTGGGTAAAGCAGGGACGCGGTGCTGGGGAATGTCTGGGGTACCACTGTGGAATGTCTGTCCCAACACTAATCGCAGAATTAGATACTCACGGAAATTGGGCTTTGAAGTCTGTGACTAGACACAGAGAAAGGGAGGTTTCCTCCCAGACAGGAGAGAAGGTAGCTGTCTACCTGACTGCAAGGGCAATAAAGCATGATGGACTCAAATCAATGGAAGCCCCATTTCGATGGGAACCAGCAGGTGAATGAGACGTCAGAGGGAAGCCGTCCTCAGTCTTGAAACAGGAACAACAGACAGGGTCATATGAGGCAGAGAGACCCAAAGAGCCCAGGAAAGCCAGCCCTTTGAGCTCTGCGTTGGGTCGTGGCGAAGAGCAGGCCAGCCAGGCTGGGAGTGCGACTGTGGGAAGAACACGTCTCTAGTTCGTCAAGTTAGGTTTTACTCTTCGAAGCGTATTTTGCTTTTGTTCCTAAGCCGACTCCGTCTCCTTGGCATCACTCAAATCTCTGGTCTGTCTGAATGAACTTAATGATGTAGGACACAGCCGTCTCTGTCGCCGACTTGTCAATTGAAGGGTAAAACCGTCAGGCGAATTGACAGGCTAGAGCCGGGGTCCGTCCCTTTGCAGGAGCAGTGAACCTGAGAAGGTTTTGTGAGGGGCTAAGTGCTGCAGGGGCGAGGGTTTGGGGGAGACTCAGGCCGGAGAGCTTGGCCGTGTCACCCTGCAAGGAGTAACCAGCCTGGGGAGAGCCGGGTGAGATCACAGTGCTGTAAGCAGGCTGCGCACCAGAAGGGACAGCCGGGGACATGTCCCCTTACAGGTCTGGGTGAGCCCCCAATGCATCGGGCGCTGGCCGTGGTGAGGGAGTGGTGTCTGGGTGTGGGCAGAGCCTAGTGGGGACACTGTGTTGGGCAAGGCAGAGGGTGTGTGTGGAGGGGACCCTGGAGAAGTATCGCAGTGGGGGTAGGAGAGGCGGAGGCTGAGGGAGACTGCCCCAAACGGCCCCTTTCGATGCCCGTGGTAAGCCAGGTGTGGACGCAGAACAGCAGCCCCGAGTAGGCAGCTGGCGCTCCCCGAAGGTCAGCTTTGGCCTGTTCTGCACGGCAGCCTGTGTGAAATGAGCGGGGGCCCACAGCAGAGAAGCTGTTCGCATGGCACCCTCAGCAGCACCAACGAGTGAGCAGGCTCAGGAGACTGAATTGCATCCCGTCCCGAGGACGGTGGGTCCCAGCTCAGCGCAAGAGACCCTGCCCTGCCCCAGCCAGCGTGCCGCCCGCTGTGCTCCGGAGAGCCCATTTCTCCCGTTGCAGCGCATTAGGAAGCAGAACAACAATGGACGAACTAAAATGGAAGGTTGGCAACCCTGATCCCCACAATGCAGGTCACAGCCTGCACCCATGGCCCAGAGTGGATACAACACCCCCCTCTCAAATTTCCCCCAAACTTCTGCCTCCGCAGTGTCCAGCCTCCTTCTGTACTGCTCACGGAAACGAGGACGCTCATTGCTCCTGTAAAGCGTCAACACACAACAGCGAATTCACTGAACTGGTCTTTGTATTTCAATCACAGCACTGAGGTGGGGGATAGTAACTGTAAATGTTTATTGAACAAAGAGTCATATGTTTAAGTGGCACCAAATACAGAGCATGGCTAGAAATGGTCCCAAACAAGTAAAAATACGCTTCTAAGACTAAAACGTTAGTGAGTGGCAATCTTTGCCTAAGCAGGTTTCTCACATATCGTGGTTCCCAGAAACATCAGCTCCTTTAGTGAAGGATCCACTTTTCTCAGATGTATAAGGGCCCTAGCCTCCCAGCCCAGTAAATCTTTGGAACGTGTTCTTTGAAAAGGAAACTCAGATCAATTCTCTCTCGCGCGTGCTGGGGAGTAGATGGCTTTGCTGCCTTCTCCCCCGCTTGATAGCTTGACCTCTTCATTGTCTCTGCTTGAGGACCAAGCCGGTCAAACAGGCAAAGACGCATTTTCATGCAGACTGCTTGTGAATTGCTTGCCCAACACGCTTTAGACCCTAACGTTCCTCCGTATTTACAACTGTTTGTACAAACCCCACACAAGAGTAGCAGGGAGCTCTTAGTGACCATGTCATCGCTGGACTGTATCTCCTGCGGCGCTAACCAGAGTGGAGACGCAGCCATGGGCATCTAAGTCACGGACATTTCATGCTAGACGGAGCAAAGCTCTAGCAAATGGAGTGATCCTGCACTGACCGGAGTGGCATCTAATTGGCCTCCTCTCTCCTCTCTGATTTGCTGGAAGATACTCAGTGGCTGAACGCTCACAGCTAGTAGCTTCATTGCTGTCTTGTCTGTTGCTTTTCACCTTCTCGTCATCTCGTGCCTCTGCAGAAACCTACGGCAGGCGCAGGGTGGGCTAGCTGATGAGATCAACTTTGAGGACTTCCTGACCATCATGTCCTACTTCAGGCCGATGGAGATGAACATGGATGAAGAGCAGCTCGATTGCTTCCGGAAAGAGAAACTAAAATGTAAGACTTGCCTAGAGCTCCCGGCTCCAGGTTGCCCCATTTTTCCAGGGTGGGCTGCACAGACATCATTTCTCCGGCTTCTCGAGCGCTTTCAATATTTCCTTACTTTTGCCTCTGGGTTCCGGGGTGTGTGATTTTTGATCTGGCTGTCAGCCCCCGGAGCCCACGACTGATCCTGCCTCCCTCTTCCACCTTGTTTCCTAGTTCTCTTTCACATGTACGATGCAGACAATGATGGGAAGATCTCCCTGCAGGAATACAGAAAGGTAACGTACTATTCCAGCCTTCCCCTCTCCCAGAGCCTTTCCAGCAAGCAGTGCCGCCCTAACACCAGCCCAACTTAATTCCTGCTCCCCGTTAGGTGGTGGAGGAGCTGCTGTCCAGGAACCCCCACTTGGAGAAGGAGTCGGCGAGGTCAATTGCAGATGGTGCCATGATGGAGGCAGCCAGCATCTGTGTAGGACAAATGGTGAGAGCCCTTTGAGTGGTGTAATGGTTTGTAGGGCTTGACGCAAGACCCTGCAGAGTGATCAGGCACAACTGAATGGGTCTGTTCTGCTGCCATGCACCACTTCCGCTTGCTGTGTTTGGGCTGAGCACTATCGGGCCCCGTATCTACATGGTGCTACGTTCCAAAGGGGGAGCCGTGTTAGTCTGGTTCAGCAAAACAAACAAGGAGTCCTGGGGCACTTTCAAAGACCAACACATTTATTTATCGCATGAGCTTCTGTGGGACAAAATCCATCTTCAAAGCATGCTTTGAAGCCTCTGACGAAGTGGGATTTTCTTCCACAAAAGCTCATGTGATAAATAAATGTGTTGGTCTTTTAAGGGTACATCTACACTGGAGCCTTAGGTCGACTTAAGGAGGGTTAAGTCGACCTAACGAATGCTGTGTCCACACTGGGCGCTCATTAAGTCGACTTAAGCCAGTGTAGACGGGGAATAGCCCCTAGGGGTCTCAAACACACATGCAGCCCGCGGAGTTACCTCCTGTAGCCCGCGACAAGAGCCAGCATTGACCGGCTTTTCAAATGGCCCGCGCCCTGCTGGCTGTCTGCCTCCCGCCTGGGGTCCTGCTGCCGTTGGCAGGCCACACCCCCTGCCACTCCTCCCCACGGGCCTCGGCAGCCGGGTAGGAGCCACTGCCGCATGGGAGGCTGGGAGCCACGCTGGCTGCACTGCTCCCCAGGCAGAGCCCTGGCCTGCATCAGCGGGGGAGCATAGCCCAGCGACTGGAGCAGACGGACACTGTGCCTGGGGCCAGGACAGGGCTCACGTGCACGACAGGAGGGGGGGGTCTGGGGAGGGCTCCCATAGGGGAAGCTCCATGAAGTCCCTGTGGGGGGCTCTGCCCAGTCCCGGCATGGAGCTAGGAGCCAGGCTGTGGCTGCTGCCACCCCTCCAGGCTTGGGGTTGCAAGAGCCCTTTGCATTTCTTTCCTTCTTTCTTCCTTTCTTCCGTCTTTCTTTTTTTTCTTTCTTTCTCTTCCTTCTCTCCTTTTTTCTCTCTTCCTTCCTTCTTTTTCTTCCTTCTCTCTTTCTCTTCCTTCATTCCTTCTCTTTCTCTTGCTTTTTTCTCTTTCCTTCCTTCCTTCTCTTTTTACTCCTTCCTTCCTTCTCTTTTTTCTTTTTTCCTTCCTTCCTTGCTTCTCTTTCTTTCTCTTCCTCTTTCCTCCTTTTTCTTTCTTTTCTTCCTTCTCTCCATTTTTAAAAAAAATATTTAAAAAAATTAATTCTAATTTTTAGAAAGCTATTAAATTAAATTTCAATTAAAATTATTTCAAATTCAATTAATCAAACCTAATTAATTAAATTTATTCACAATCACTTTAGAATCAATTAATTTTTAATTTAATTTTAATTAAATAAACCGGTGTCCCTGTTATATGAAAAGGTTTCAGTGACGTGGCCCTCGGGCCAATATCCTAGTCCTCATATGGCCCACATGATGATTTGAGTTTGAGACTCCTGCCTTAAGTCAACCTAATTGGCCTCCAATATTGATTTGCTAATTAATTAATTACTAATTAATTAATTTGCTAAGCAATTTAATATTAACTTACTATGGGTCGGGCTGGAGAGAAGAAAAAGAGCTGCGGCCATCGGGCTGGGGAGAGCCACGGCCAGAGAGATCGGGCTGGGGACAGCCACAGCCAGGGAGATTGGGCTGGGGAGAAGGGGGAAGCCGCGGCCAGGGAGATTGGGCTGGGGAGAAGAGGGAAGCCACGGCCAGGGAGATCAGGCTGGAGAAAGCCACGGCCCATTGCAGCCGAGGCCCTGTGAAGGCTGGAACTCCCGAGCCCCCCCCTTTGCCAAGAGGCCCAGAGAAGTGAATCAATTACTGGTCCCCTTTGGGCGCCCGTCCTTCCACCTGACTGCTGTGTGTTGCTGTGCCAAGAAGCAGGTGATCATGGCTGGCTCGGTGTCTTGCACAGCGGCCGCATTCAGGCATCTCTCGGTTGCTTGCTGGCTTAGGGTGGGATGCCGGGGCAGCCTGCTCCAGGGGCTGTCTGCTTGTCACAGCCAGCCTCCGACGCCCAGTTGCCTTGGGGCTGGCTTTCTCATCTGGTCTCAGCTCTGTGCGTCTGGGCGACAAAGATCAGCTCACGCTGAGAACACATGGGTTGGACCACTCTTGGCAGTCTGGCCCTGAGCTAGCTAGCTATTATCCCTGTTCCGGGGGCAGGGAAACTAAGCCACAAGCCAGGCCCCTGCCCAGATCACGCTGTCCCTTCCCTGGCGTCTCGGTGCTCTTAGCAGAATTGCAGCGAGTAAATTCTGCACCGTTCTCTCTCTCTTCCCAAACCCCAGGAGCCTGACCAGGTGTATGAGGGAATCACATTTGAAGACTTCCTCAAGGTTAGCAACTGGTGCTGTGTTGCTCAGATTAATTTTTAAACAGGGAGCCTGGCTGGGGGGTGGGGGCTAGGACTGAAGTCCCTCCCCAGACCTGCCTGGTGCAGCCTTCGTTCCCAGCGCCCCAGGGAGCATGAACGCACCTGTGTGCACCTGAAGTCCTCTGGAGCGAGTGGCCGGTTCCCATGGGGGCTGGCTCGCAGGGACATTGCAAAGGCTGCGCTCTCGTTTCCCCACCTGCCACCTGTCCTCCTTTTGTTAGTGGCAAACCCTCACCTGCCCCCAGGCTTTTCTCCCCCCCAGACACTGCCCGGAACTGGGAGCGCAGCACCGGCCGTGTGCTGACTCAGTGTTGTGCAGGGCTCACTTCTGAGGTGAGCTTGGGCCCCAGGGCCCCTTTGATCTGTCAGCGATGGGGCCCAGTCCAGATGGGGTGGACGGAGGCATTGCGAGAGCTGCCAGTTGGCAGCAATGTTCGACGCTACCATCCTGGGGCATTCAGTGTCGTGTTAACCAGCCCTGCTCAGGAACGGGAAGGGCGGCTGCCTCTTCGGAGCCCCACACAAGTCGCTTGGTGCTGGGAACTGTCCAGGACAAACGCAGCCCCCTGGGGTCCGGCTCGTTTAACTGTCTCTTCCAATTCCAGATGTGGCAGGGGAGTGACATTGACACCAAGATGCACGTCCGCTTTCTAAACATGGAGACTATCGCACATTGCCACTGACCTCGGCCGGCTCTGCTAGCCACGGGATGGCAGGGAGTGAAACCCAGGGCCGAGGAGCAAGACAAGGGACCCCCGAGGGCAGCTCCCTACTTTGGGGACCAGGGGCTGGCGTTTTGCTACTGATGTGTGTGTGATTAAATCCCAGGAGGTCCTGGCATTCCCACAAGGGCTGCGGTGTAGAAATAGCTGGGGTTCAAATGCCGACGTCTTTGTATAATAAAATAGCATTTTGTTTTTTACTCTCACCTGAGGAATGTTCCTCTCCCTGCCGGGTGGCCTGTGAGCTGGGCTCTTGCGGACATAAGCGGCTCTTGCCCACAGCTAGGAAAACAATGGCTGCAAATGCAGAACATGCCGCTCTCCTGCCCTCTCATGGCAAAGGAGATGCTCAAGCGTGCAGCACAGGTGTTCGCTATTTGCACTTCTCAGGCGGGTGCTGGTTGAATCACTGACAGCAGCCAGTAAAACCGCCAGCAAAGACGATAGCCAAGCGTTAGGGAACAGGTAAAGGAGCTGGATCAGCGTGGGGTTAATGTAAAGGTGGGCAGTCACCCATGTTGAACCTAGGACTCATATAACCTCCTCCCACTGCACCTACCAGCTGCATTTATCATGGCCTTCCGACACCTGCCTTCGGCCCACGAACCACTGGGCTTCTGGCCTTCCATCCCGCTGCGCCCGCCCCCCGCCAATCTCGTTACATGGGGCGGGGCATCGCACCCATAATGGCTTCACACAGCACATCTCCGCGAGAATGGCGCTCATCAGAGGTGGCCTAACTAAGGTCTGCCCACGCCAAATAATTAAAACCTTCGCCCTCCCCCCCAGTGTTGTCTCCACCAGAGGGCATTGGATATCTATGGAACTCCCCCCCCCCACAGGTGTAGTACCCGGAGATCGCTCTTTGGGGCGCATACCCTAGTCAGGACGCAGACCCGTTTCTCTCCACCATTGGCAGTTTAGGCCACCCTGTGTCTGTCCTAGTCGCAGCAAAGACCAGCAGGTTTCCTGTTACTGCTCCAGGGGCTATTTGGAACCAGGCCCAGTTTGAACAAAGGGAGGTGAATTGCATCTAACAAATCGTGTGAAAATAAATCGTACTTCATCTGTACAGAACAAATATCAGTTACAGCCCTGTATCAACGTGCACAGCTACGCACGTGCACAGTTACAGCCCTGTATCAACCTGCACAGCTGCGCACGTGCAGTTACAGCCCTGTATCAACGTGCACAGCTGTGCATGTAGTTACAGCCCTGTATCAACGTGCACAGCTACGCACGTGCACAGTTACAGCCCTGTATCAACGTGCACAGCTGCGCACGTAGTTACAGCCCTGCATCAACGTGCACAGCTGCGTACGTACACAGTTACAGCCCTGTATCAACGTGCACAGCTACGCACGTACACAGTTACAGCCCTGTATCAACGTGCACAGCTGCGCACATACAGTTACAGCCCTGTATCTACGTGCACAGCTGCGCATGTACAGTTACAGCCCTGTATCGACGTGCACAGCTGCGCACGTACAGTTACAGCCCTGTATCGACGTGCACAGCTACGCATGTGCACAGTTACAGCTCTATCAACGTGCACAGCTACGCACGTACAGTTACAGCCCTGTATCGACGTGCACAGCTGCGCACGTACACAGTTACAGCCCTGTATAAATGACTACTCAGAAAAACAGAGCAGTAAAGAAGCTAATTACATACATCGTATCATGGCTACTTTTGAACATCACCAGTACTCCAGCGCGCACCTAGGAATGCACTACTGCTGGAATTAGTATACATTTTTCGGAATCCACTGTCTCTTAAATGAATGCCAGGGACAGGCTCAGTCCTGTTAAAGAGATATTCCTCCAGTACCCCCAGTAGAAAACTGCTGCAGAGAGCTGATCTGGTAAAACAGCAGCAACATTAAGGACCGATAACATTAAGGGCCCATTGCAGTCCATTGCAAATCCCACTTAGTAAAAAAGCCCAGGTTTGGTCCTAGAGGAGCTTCTGGCAATGCGCCGAACCAGACTATTTCATAAACGAGCCGGGATTCTTTGCAGGGTCCTCACAATCCGAATATACTAAGTGGAGCATCTCTGTCACAGCAACCCATCAATCCCCAGTAGTCTATTAAGGAATAATAAAGTGAGACAAAAACAAATTAGATAAGGCTGGGAAGGGATCTGGAAAGGTCAAGATGGAAAAGACTCATAGACTCTAAGGTCAGAAGGGACCAGTACGATCATCTAGTCTGACCTCCTGTAAAATGCAGGGCTTAAGACCTCACCCACCCACTCCAGCAACAGGCCACCAACCTAGGACTGAGTTATTTACCTCCTTCAATCATGATTTAAGGACTTTAAGATACAGAGAATTCACCGGTAGGAGAACCATGCCCTGTGCTACAGAGGAAGAGAAAAACCCCCAGAGCCCAGGCCAATCAGCCCTGGGGGAAAATTCCTTCCCGACCTCAAATGTGGCGATCAGTTAAACTCTGAGCACATGGGCAAGTCTCAACAGCCAGTTATCCAAGAAACAATTCTCTGTAATAACTCAGAACCCACCCCATGTACTCTCCCCTCTTAGGCCACTTGTAAATCCACCACACGTAGCCAAAGATCAGTCTATTTCCAAAGTAGGCTAATCATACCATCCCCTCCATAAATTTATCAAGCTGTTTTGAAAGCAATTATGGTTTTTGCCCCCACAACTCCCCTTGGAAGGCTAGTCCAGAATTTTACTCCTCTGATGTTTTAAAACCTGCATCTAATTTCAAACCTACATTTCTTGATGGACAGTTTATAACCATTAGTTCTGGTATCCACATTGGTGCTGTACTCAAATAATTCCTCTCCCTCCCTGATGTTAATCCCTCTGATGTATTTATAGAGAGCAATCATATCCCCCCTCAGCCTTCTTTTGGTTAAGCTAAACAAGCCAAGCTTCTTGAGTCTCCACTCATAGGGCAGGTTTTCCACTCCACAGACCATCCTTGTAGCCCTTCTCTGCACCTGTTCCAATTTGAATTCATCCAAGGAGAAGTTGTGAAACAGGCTGGGACAATGTGCAAAATACTTCAGCCACCAGCAAAAGGCAGGGAGAAAGTTGCCTGGGGTAATGAAGCAAGGTTAAAGAGTGGCCAAATGAGTCAGAGCATGGTGTACCATTGAGCAAAAGTTTACAAGGCAGAGCAAGAGGTCATACATTGTATTCAACTGGGGACAGAGGGGCGAGATCTGGCCACACTCCATGTGATCATGAAAAGACAGACATGCGAAACCAGCCAATGAGCAGCCTCGTTATTGCAGAAATGTTCTTCATTAGGTTTCCACTACAACCCTTACCAAAACCAGGATGGAAGGAAGGGATCCGGCCTCTCCAAAATGGAAGGGATTGTTAAGTTACACAGCAGAGATCAGAAATGCCAAGGGCTTCTTGAAAATGTATTTTATTGGGTGGTGAGCTTGACTGAGTTTTCCCCCATACATTTCCTCTAACACAGTGTGTTAAGTAAAACAGTGGGGTTCTTACAACCAAACCCCACATGGAAATTTATAAGGAGTCATGGAAAATACCACAAACCAAATACAATAAAAACTGTACATTACTTTTCTCTCTGGCAGGAGAGATTCCACTGGGACTGTTTCAGTAGCCAGGGTGGCTAATTATTATGCAAGGAGATAGTCCAAAAAGAAACCATGTCACATTCTGTAAGTTTCCCATCTTCAAAGCATCTGACAAAGTGGGATTTTCTCCCACGAAAGCTCATGCGATAAATAAATCTGTTAGTCTTTAAAAGTGCCCCAGGACTCTGTTGTTTTTCTGCAATAGACTAACATGGCTCCCCCTTTGGAACATGTCACAAACAGACTTCCTAGGCCTGTTTGCTATAGAAAGTTGCACTGATTTATCTAAAGGGGAGCTCTACAAACCCATGTTGTTAAACTAGCAGACATGCCGAATCCAATCAGTTTAGCTCTGCAATGAGACATGTACAGATCTAAGCTAAATCAATAACGACCACTTTGAAACTGATTGAAATTATGGCCGTGCACGACTTGGCAGCAGCTCAGCCAAATCAGTTTTGAAGACAAAGTCCTGGTTTTACTCCTGTCGTCATATGTCAGGGCCAGTCATCCCTTGGCAAGTACAATTCTCAAAGACATCAACGTGAGTTAATCACGCAGGGAATGCAAGACGGAACCTGTATAGCACCGCGTTTGGCAGCTGTGTCTCTGTGCTTTGCTAACTGAGCACACTCCGGCCCAACATCATGATAACTTCGTGATTGTGAGAAGGTTCGTAGAATCATTACTAGAGACTACCTGGAATCAAAACGTCTTCAGATACAGTGGAGCCATGAGCTTCAGTTAAATTGCATTGCACAGCAGAGACAGTCAATGAGAGCCTTTCACACCAGGGCACAGGGATTAGCTCCCACTACGGTCTGAAAGGCCTTATAACAACAAACATTTATGAGCCTTTAACGCACAGATTTGGAGATTTTTAAAAAATAAAAACTTATTTAAAAATCATTCTGATGTGTGAGGCCAGCGTGTTTTGTAAGCCATTCCAGCCTCCACTGGGCTTCCTTCTGTTGCACATCTCTGGACACACACCCTGTAGCACACGCAGGGAGAGAAGAAAGACCACCCATTATGCAGGAAAGAGATCCCAAGCACGTGGCTTTCCTGCTGGCCAAGCATCCATGTATGCTTGGGCTCCTCCATGCCCTTATCATCCTGATGAAAACGCATCAGTTCTCTTTCACCTTGCCATTCAGGGCTCTCCTTTTCCCCACCTTCGCACATCCATCTGCCGAGAGGATGAGATCACCAGAACTCTACCCAGGAGCAGTGGGAATGAACAGTTTCCCCTACAGTTAAGTCCCCACTAATTCTTCAAACTCCACCAACCAGAGCAAAGGCATAAACATCATTCTGGATCATCAGTATGTTTTAGTGATACATCTGGGAGAAGCCTCAGAGTCGGCTCTTGAATATGCCTTCAGTTTTAGCAAGAGCCCGCTCAATATCAATAATCAGTCAATGCAACCTTCAGTAATCACCTCTTGTGATTCCCAGTTACCTTTCTGCTCCATGCTGGTTGGTAGGGACTGCACCATAAAACCCAGAAAACCAAGGTTATCTAATGTTGTCGTAGGGAACAGCAAGGCCGATGTTATAGTTATAACCAGTCACTTCATCATAGGAAGAGCGGCAAATAGGAAGGGTGCTCTCTCGAGCCAACTGGTCCACTGAGAACTCATAAGCATAGATGATTCCTCGATGCCTGGGCAAGCAACGAAGAAGAAGGTTAACGTGCCATTTCTAACTGTGCTACATGCAAAGTCAAATCTTTACCAACATGCAACAAGCCTGGTATGCTGCCTCCCAACAGCAGCCAACACCTATTGCGTCAAGACACCAGATAAGGCTCAATAGACCATAAACATTTCACCCTGCGGTGTCCGCTGAATACCCTGAAGAGATTGAGTCACTTACTTTAGTTAACTGCCCTAAAATGACCCGCTTCAGGGCCAGGGAAAGTCAGTATATTATAGCTCAACACTCAATCAGAAAGGGAAAAGTGACCCTGTATGCAAACGCCAAGACTTTGCTTTAGGCTACCGCCTTTTCCCTTTGGAGGCTAATGCCGTTGCGAGCGTTTAAAGCAAACCAAGGGCCTCGATTCCCCTATGCTGCTTCAGGGGCTTGTTTGTTCACCTCCTGAGGAGGAAACCGAGTTCAGAGGTAAGCCGAAAGCACACGGTTTCCCAACAGCCTGGAAGATTTCTGTTTTTAAATGCTGCACGTCAATCTGATTACTGGTTTGACATCAGGAACTGGGTGTTTTTTACTGGATATATTCTCATTAAGTGTCTCCACTCCTCTAAGACTCAGCTTTCCGATGCAGAAACTTCTGCCCTCCAGAGTCGGCTAACTCACCTGCGGTGCGCTGTCAGGTCATCATCCATAATGCTGGCACCCCGGGGGCTCTTCTCATCTGGGATGTTTGCTGTGATGAGACTGTGAGTATTGAACCAGATATGACGGACTGGGTGTCTGGAAAATAAACAGCAGCAGTGGGTGGGAGAACCCACTTACACACGTATCAGACGCCTGACGATCTAATGGGAGCAAAGGAATTGTTGTATCGGGTTAGCTTCCAATTCACCTCACTCAGCGCCCTGTCTGGAGTCACAGGCTGAGAAATGAGACTTTCAACAGTGAGAAAGAAGCGTTAGCACCATCTACTGGGATTGAGAGCATCTCGCAGGCACTGCTGTGAGGTAGGACATTTGCTTCTATTCTTTACGAATGCAACGAAAGTCATGTGAAAAAGAGACGGCCTTTCAACGCTAACTGCATCCCTGACCACCACCTTGTGAGACCTGAGTCAGAATCGGGAGCTGGGAATGTCTCAGACACCCCGGTGTGAGCGGGGCCGCCCATCATTCCCTTCCCTGGGGAAGAGTTTAAATACTTGCTCAGAACCCTCCTATCAAGGCAGGAGTCCTTCCGTTTGAGACATTCACAAGCATGATAAAATCGCTTCTCTCACTGGCCCGGTCACATCCCCCAGCTTCTTTCCGCCACCCTCTGCGTCCGTGGGTTATGGACACAGACGCCACGGACGTAGACGGTTAACCAGTAAGCATGAGTCTGACCAGTCAGACCAATACCCATCACTGAACTGATGGCGTGGGCTCTTGCCCTCCACGGTGATGGTGTCGAGCCAGGATGGTGGCCCTGGTGCAGGCGCTGCGGGGGACTGGGGACCATGACCACAAAGCTTTGATGGAGGATACCCAGCAATGCTGGGTTACGGGTGCTAACCAGAGCGTGTGGGGAGGTACAAGGTGGAGGAAGGATGGGGGATATAAAATTCTATCATTTAACCAATTAAACATTTGGTTACCTTTTTAAAATGAAATTTAAATCCCTAACAAAGCATTGATAATGCCTTTCCTTTCAGCACCTCACGGCATAGTTCATTTAGATGATCCTGTCTGGCTCAGCCACAGGTTAATAACTTCATACCCGCTAAATCTAATGACTTCAGTCATGTGCTGAGACTCCTCCTCCACCCCAAAGGCCCATCCGATAAAAATTGCCCTCTTCCCTCCATGCTTCGTAACTGTTGCTCTGAAATAATGTCCCTAATGCATCAGCTGCATCACACCGAGCTTAACAACTCAGGGGGTCAAAGGAGAAGGGGACCACCTGGTATATTAATCAATGACCTGACCTGAACTCTCCAGGCAGTAAAATATCTTGTCTCATTCACCTTGGCCTGGGGAAAGGGCCATTAAAATCAGGATATATCTGTTCATTTTATCCAGAGAAAAGAGCTGGGAATCCACTCAGACTTACTAAAGGCTAAACCCAGAGGTCTTTGCATGGACAGAACTTTAATGGAAGTAGGAATTGTGCCTGAGTAAGCACTGCCTATGAAGATGTCCTCAAAATTCGGCCCATGCAACTAATGGGTCTGTTTCCGAGACACTGTGCACTTTCAGCATCAAGAGTCATTTCTGGCCCTTTGATCACTGCTTTTTAAAGAGATGCAAGTATGTGGGAGGGAGTGTGTGAAGTGGGAATAATTTCTGGAATCATTTGTTTTAAATGAAGTCCTCCTCTCTGTTGACATCCCGAAGGTAAAGTTGGTGCTGGACAAACAGTTAACACAAGAGTCAAACAGACAAACTGGCAGTTCCTAAACTGCCCAAAATTCAGGATTTGTAAAGTGAGATTTGACAAAAGCTAAAATAAAAGGAATTTTACCAGAACTGAACACTCTACACCAGGATAAGCAATTCCCCCAGAATCAACTCTACCAAAAACATTTCTGTTTTATAGAACATGGCAACGCCATACTATGGAAGAGAAGCAAATAAAACAAATGATTTATCACCTAACCTGAGAGAAATGCAAAAAGAAAATCATGAAAAAGAAATCAGATTGATTAAATTCCCTTCGTTGCAGTTCCGATGCGTTAGAACTAACCTATATAAAGGACTGTAAGTCTATTGAAAGTTTGTATTTTAGCTTATCAGTGCTCCTTTAAATTAAATGAGCAACAATTCCCATGAAAAGTGTGGAGAACACACACACAATTATCCATTGGAACCGTAATCATTTGGAACCCTTTTTGATTTAAGAGTCCAACTGAGCAGACCACAGATTGCATGAGAGACTGAAAACTAACACAAGTCTGTGCTGTCATCAGAAACTTCAGGCGTCAGATGTTCAGGACCAAAGTGAAAACATGCCAGCTCAGTCATTCCTAGTGTCCACTGGATCTGGAAATGCCGTGGAAGTAAATCCTATTGAGCAGATGAAGTTACCTGGCATGCATTTCCCACAGCTTGGTGCCCATCCGCTGATCCCACACACAGACCAGACCCTCCTCTCCTCCACTGACAATTTTCCAGTCATCCATCTGCACGGCAGACACTCCTAAATGGTGGGCATAGAGGGAGCACAAAGATGTGCTTCTGCGGAGGTCGTATACCCTGACCCTGCAGAAATGGAAATCAAGAACAGACAGGAGCAGCTGTTACACTCTGGTCTGCAGCTCCTGAGAATGAAAACACTATTTGGGTTATGTTAGTTACAGTTACATCACGCTTGCAAACACCTGAATACTTTTCAAGGGCCTGCAATTCACAAGCAAAAGCGGAAACCCAATAAAATTGACAGCTAAAAACAGGCAGCTAATCCAATTTCTCCCTTGGCTATATAAGCCACGTCTACCTAGTTTATGAGGCCGTAGCTATTCCACAGTGTCGATGAAGGACTGCAGCAAAGAAGGCTTTTTTGAGTCATGATAGGAACTCTCTGAACAACAGTATCTGGGTCAATGGAAGCATTTTCCATCAACCTAGTTGCATCTACACCTGGGCTTCAGTTGGCAAAACTATACGGCTCAGATTTTTCACACACCCGAGTGCTGCTGCTGTATTAACTTAACTTCTAAGAACAGACCAGGCCCAACGCCATACCTGGTTTCTAAAAGGACTTTTGGGGTCCACACCAATGCATGCTTCCATTGGGACTGTTGGGCTTTCTTCATGTGAAAACTATGTAATGTTAAGACACACGCCTCACTTTTCAATGACTATAATACCGACTACACCCTTCGGCCGAGATTTTCCAAAATGATGAGTGGTTTTGTTTGCCCAATTTAAGACACTTAAAAGTTCTGATTTTCAGAAAGTACTGAGCACGCAACCCCTCAACTTAGCACATCAGAGATCAAACATTCAGCGCACCAGAGCTTTTAATGAATACCTCAGACTACAACGGCTGGATCAATTAACCAAAATCTGCAGTGTTTTCTATCTAAGGCATATCCATGGCCACTCTTTCATGAAGTTTCCATTCCTATCTGCAGGAGTGGAAAGGTCTGCATATATTTCACTCTTATTTTTGCCTTCTTTGCGAATTTAATATCCTGTCCCACATTATTAAAATGCTGGGGAATGACGGACAGGTAGTATCTATATTATGTTCCCCTCCCCTAACTTTTTTCTGCGGCCAATTCTGATCTTACACCAATTTTGCACCGACATAAATCCTATTATTTCCATGGAGTTCCTCCTATTTTATTACGATATGAATGAGATCAGAATCAGGCCTATTAAATTCAATTTTTTTTTTTTTACAAGAGACAAACTGGGTTAGAATATCTTTTATTGTATTTTACTAACCTTGTCTCTCATATTCTGGGACCGACATTGGTATAACACTGTATACAACATTTTTTACAAGTCAGTTTGTATGCTAAAGATTCTTGTTAATTTCCTCCCACTCTGTAACTTTCCTATCTTCAAAGTGTCTGACGAAGTGGGATTTTCTCCCATGAAAGCTCATGCGATAAATAAATCTGTTAGTCTTTAAAAGTGCCACAGGACTCTGTTGTCTTGTTAATAAGGGTCCATTTAAATCCTCTGGGTCTTCAAAAAAAAGCTCATTTTCTTCTGTTTTACAATCATCTATTCATTTTTGTTCGGCCACCATCATTATGACTAGAAAAAAAGTTCTGTTAGAATACGATGGCCCCAATTCAGGAAATTTAAGAGCATGCCGAGATGGATTCTTGAATAAGGATGCTGTCCTGAATGAGGACCTAGAAACATAATGATTGAAGCATTCCAGTTGGTAAAAGAGAGAAATTTCAAACTTGTCCAAGGGAAAAGCACCAGTTACAGAAGGAGAAACCTCTACCAAGTCTCAGTTTGAGATAAAGAACTGAGTTTTTCAGCCACTTCTTTCCTTCTTACAGAGATAGTGAGGTAAGGATTACTTACATCAATTCAAATCTGTCTCTGAGTTCAGCTGAATACAAATGTTTATCATTCCTGATATGCTGAAGAAATTATCGTGACATATTAAAATCCAGCAGACAAAGGGGTGTGAGCTTTTTTAAACTCAATATTTCAAGATTAAAAAATAAAATGTAGAGCTTCAGGAAACAAAGAATATAATGAATGGGAATGAAAGTAAAGGAAAATCATTAATCTCAGAACTGAAAAGAAGCTTCATGAAGACCCTCTAAATCTGATAAATGTCAAGCATGGAACAATCTAGCAGACAAAGTCCAAATTGTTTTATGTTCAATATTCATAGTTTGATCCTTGTGTTGTTCCAAGAAGCACACCACAGGAGTTTGCAAATAACTATTCCAACAATTAAAACAAAGGAAGACAGAACTGTCCAAAAACTCCAGCAGGGCAGCATCCATCTGACAGGCAGGAAAACATGCTGGAACAGAGATGGGAGTGCAATGAGGATGGCTCTGTAGCAACACCTACAGAATATCTCATCAGAACATTTACAGACAGAGTGAAAACAGCTCCTCATTTTCTCCCACTTCAACAGTGGGAAAGAGCGTCTGGTGCGCATTCGAATGCTTGGTAAAGGGATAACATTTCTGAAACTCTCTCATTCACAGTACTCTTCCCATCTTTGGCTGTAAATGCCCAGTACAATAATTAAGGTTTCTTCTATTAGTAAGCACAGTTGGAAATGAAACTCTGACTGCGTCCCAGTTGATATATCTGCAAGGGTCCAGCTTTCAGGCACATTTCCATCCTGCGTGCCCTCAGACAATTAAAAAGAACACTTGTGTTGTTTATGTCTGTTTTCAAAAGAAAGAGCATTTTACGAACTTGATACGAGGCACTAAATAATTGGAGCCTCAGCTATCAGAGGGACTGCCTTTCTCCTCCTAGTATGCCATGACAGCCATGCTCAGTGGGAAAGCCTCCATTTTTTACTAGTCCAAACGAGTTAAGAGCAAGCCTTTGTCTTTGAGAGTTGGTCTCTCCAGAAAGAAGCCGGCTGGGGGAGACGGAGACGTGAACCAATATTCTCTCAGCCAGGTTTTCTAGCAGGTGCCAGATTCCCCTGATATTTAATTTTTCAAGGCTATCCACTATCTAAGGTACCATCTAGGAAAGCAAGACAGCCACGGTGGAGTGTGTCAGTGTGTGTGGTTCTTTTTGTTTGCTATGACGGGCACCTAGAATGAAAAACTAGTTCTGTGGATCCTGCCAGAACTACGCCTTTCCTCAGTGAAAGGGAGCCGAGGCTTTTAGTTTTTTAACAGATGATGCTGAATAAGACTTTTTCTATCACATAACAATGATGTCCCATTTTGGGCCCAGAAATCTTGAAAATGTCCATTTTAACTCCAGCAACAGGCTCCCCCACTGGCCATTACTACTGAACATTCATATTGTGAATCCTTCATTGGAAATACTGCTCTACAATGGAAATCTGGGGACACGAGGTCCACTTGATACAGATGCTGCTGCTAACAAACAAACCTTCAGGAGTAACTGGACTTTGTTTTGGGTGATGGAGGCTCTATTTAAGGGCTGAACCACTGGATTTCTGCTTTCCTGGTAATTTTGCTTCAGCCTAGCCTCCTCTCCCAGACACCTGAGCTGTAAAATTCAGAATAAAAAAAGCTCTGTATCATCATGTTCCGAGAGGGGAGGACTTCAACTTTATTCTCATATAATAAGGGGAGTCACTTTCAAGTCCTTCTGTCTCCACTGGCACACACTGACACATCAGTCTAAAAGAGAATAAAACTGCAAGCAGATTTGTTGGGATTCACAGGACCTAGCATACATGGAAGAAATGTGCTGTCTTTTTTATAAGAAAAAATTCCCAAGGATTCAGTTATGTGCATCAAACTCAAGCTGTTCCTTGTGACTTCTTTGCTGACAAAGTAGGCAGTTTGCTAATATTGCCTCTTTACTGAAACGAAAAAATATTTGACAAAATAATCATTTTTGCAAGCTGCTGTCCTGGCAGGACAGAGGTCTGGGATTTGGCAATGGAAAGTATCCGCCTCACAATCTGATACCAACCACCAAACTAGACCACCACCTGCAGCCCCATGCCCAGTAGAGAGGGGAGGAGGGGGGAGCCATTAGAGACTGGCTTCTCGCCATCCCACATCTCTTTGGTGCAGTGGAGTGACCCTACAGATAGCCAGCCAAAAAAGAAAACCTAAAAATTGGACTCAAAGGGTCTTTTTAAGCACTTTAATCCTTTCACACTGACTGTTCCCAGCGCGTCCGTTTCTGGCACCGGATATCATGCAGGGAAAATCCGACTCCCCAAGCCAAGGAGTTAAAGAGAAGGCTGTTAATCAGCTAAATAGAAGCTGGAATCTGTTCACATGAAAGTCTCTCTTCTGTCACCTGAGGGACTCTGCAGTGTTCCGAAAAACACTCCTGACATCATTTGGCAGGCGGACCCATTTCGTCCTACATGATTCATCCCTTAGGTTATTTTTTTAATATCAGAAAGTGAGCTTTTAAATGCCAAACTAATTTTGTGTTGGGGAGGAGGGGAGTGAAAGATTTTCCAAGTGGTCTCGCTGGGCTGTACACCAACTGTGTCCACCAAATGGCTTAAAAAGAAAGTCTTCCCATGGTGCTTTCAGAAACAAAGCAAAACGGCAGGCATCTCCAACTCTACTTGGTTCCTGAAGTTCCTGCAGGCTGTTTTTGCAGGACATGGGGGGAACCTAGCACTTACAGGTCCAGTTGTTGGAGAGAAATGAGAATGAGAGAAAGTTAACTCTAGTTCTAGATAAGGTGTTGGTCTTGCTTGTACGTACCTCCTGTCTTTATTGCCCGTAGCAAGCATCCACGGAGGACTATCCTGGAGGTTGACACATGAGAAGTCACCCAACGAGCTGCCTATCTTTGTTACACATTGACCTGTTTCCAGGCTGTAGAGAAGTATCTGGCAGAAGAAATAAAAGAACAAAGCAGAAGGTGAAATATAACATGGCCATGTTGATTGCCTTTTGCTGTAGCATAAACCAGAACATGGTCATTACCACTCAGATTTTATTAAGGAGATGGTTTACAGGCCTACTTCTCAATCTCCTAACGTGTAATCAGGGTACAGAGCCACCGCTACTGAGGACAGCAGCAAGAAAATGCATACAGGGTGGCAGGAAACCAGGCATTGTAACAGACTGTCATGAATCAAGGGATATATATCCTAAACACTAGCTCTGAGCAACCATGGTGGGAGAGGGACAAACTTTCAGAGTTCAAAGAAAGCTACACTGTGTTTGCTCAGGTCAATTCTTTTAAAGTTCATATTGAAAAGCAAATCTCCTCACAGACTTTGAATTGTATTTGAACTAGTATTAGAAGCTAAGCAAATCTGCTTTTAAAAGGGTATCAAAGGAAGAACTGCAAGATAAAGATTCTACAAACTATGGTAAAACAGGAAAAATAAGGGTACATAAATGACGTAACTGCAGCAACGATGAACACTACAGAAAACCCTTACATAGATGGGTCAATCAGACAGACTAAAGGATCATTTAACCTAAATCACAATTCTGTTTAATTTTTAACTATTACAAGCAACTCACAAGATCATTGCTATAAAGATTATATACATTTTCCCTCGCCTGTGTACTCTCTGTATTTGAAAGCACCATGTTTATAATCAACTTGCCGGCTTCTCATGAACATTCAGTCAGTATCAACTATTTACATGGGTCTTTTACATAGTACCAGGAGACAGAAAGCATGTTCGAAACCAGGAAAACGGGATTGTCGAACTACAAAAACTGGCAAGGAGTCTCAACAGCAGGTGTAGAGCCGTAACATAATATCACCATTTTGTGACGTTGACTAGATTTCAAGTTTGTCCCTCTTTAAATGCAAAATCCATATAACATTAGGGTTGCACAGTTAATGTCAAGCAAAATGAAAAATGAAGATTTCTATAGCAACATTAACATGACCCTGTCACACATGGGTAGTATTTTGAACTCCTGTTTTTCTTGTTACGGCTTGCGTTGCTTAATAAATGTTACTTTGTGGCTTACAACAAATATGAAATATACAGTAAGTTCAACGCAGCCAAGTTAGTAGCGTTGTAGGAACTTGAATATTTGTATTGTCTGACTTTTTCAAATTTTAACTGTGCAACTTTGATGTTGTATTAGCAGCTTTAAAAAACAGAAAGATGGAAACAAGTTTCCTGTACTTAACGCAGATAAGCATTTGGACAGATCTGACTAGACTTTCAAGTTCACACCCTACCAAGAAGAACTCCTAATTTTGCCTCAAAATAATTTTCTGCACGGTTGAAATAGTTCAGTAGCACTTCTTTTGTGACGGCTGCTTTTGCCAGCAGAGATTTTTCTTTTCTTTTTTTTTTTTTTTTAAATAATGAAAGTTTGGAAAATGTGAGGAATGCAGCAAAAACTGTAAAATTACTGCAGTTTTTCTACATTTCTCCTCTTACGGAGGAGATGGCTTTAGCGTTTGTAGGGTGAACTTTGCTACATGTTTCACTGCGACTTGTAGAGATTTTCCTCATGCAAACTGCCCTAGCTACAGTCAAAGTGCTTGACCCAGCCCTTCTCCCCTTACACCAAGCACAAAGAACATGCACCATGGCGATGTCACGTAAAGGATTGCCTTCATTAGGCTATACTACAAATATCAGAAGTAACTCTGTGGCACCACAAGGGATTTTTCTTTAATACTTTGTAGTGTTTATCATTACCCACCCAGTTCCTCCTACTCCACTCACCTTCCAATCCTGGTCATGGACACTTTTCTTAGTGAGGGTAATATAAGTTCCTCTATTAGCTTCCCTCAATGTATATCTGTCGTGCCATGTCTCAAAATTCAGCCATATTTAGGGTATATTGTTTTTCATCACCACAGAACTCAAACACACCTGAAGAACTTTTACTCAAACTTTTTAGAAGTAATTCGCTTTTAGACAAAGACCTTGCATGGAAAACATCAACCCAAAAGATGTTTGTTTGAAAATATGAACTTGTGAAAAGGGGGTTATATATTTAAACTGTTTCATAGATATTTGGGAGACAACACGGTGAGGCAATATCACTCACGTTGCCCGTAATATTCTGGGACCAACACAGCTACAACAATGCAAACATCACTAATATATCTCATGTATATCACCATTCAATTGCATCCCCTTCTCAAGTAAAACCCAGTAACCAATCAGCACACTGCACATGTCTCTGGAGAAGATGACTCATAGACGCTAAGGTCAGAAGGGACCAGTATGACCATCTAGTCTGACATCCTACACAATGCAGGCCACAAAACCTCACCCACCCATTCCCGCAATAAACCTCTAACTGAGGACTGAGTTATTCAAGTCCTCAAATCATGATTTAAATTAAACACTTTAAGATACAGAGAATCCACCAGAAGTAGCAAAGCTACGGAGGAAGGCGAAAACCCCCCAGAGCCCTAACCAATCTGCCTGGGGGGGGGGGGGAATTCCTTTCTGACCCCAAATATGGCAATCAGTTAAACCCTGAGCATGTGGGCAAGTCTCACCAGCCAGTCAACCAAGAAAGAATTCTCTGCAATAACTCAGAACCCCCCATCTCCCCTCCCTTCTTAGGCCATTGGCATATCCACCACCAGTAGTCAGAGATCAGTCAATTACCAAACTCAGCCGTCCCATCATACCATCCCCTCCATAAATTTATCAAGCTCAGTTTTGAAGGCAATTATGTTTCCCCTCCCCCCAGGTCCCCTTGGGAGGCTATTCCAGAATTTTACTCCTCTGAGGCTTAGAAACCTGCGTCTAATTTCAAGTCTAAATTTCCTGATGGACAGCTTGTAACCAATTTGTTCCTGTGTCCACATTGGTGCTGTACTCAAATAATTCCTCTCCCTCCCTGGTATTTATCCCTCGAATGTATTTACGGAGGGCAATCGTATCTCCCCTCAGCCTTCTTTTGGTTAGACTAGAGAAGCCAAGTTCCTTAAATCTCCTCACATAAGGCAGGTTTTCTACTCCATGGATCATCCTTGTAGCCCTTCTCTGCACCCGTTCCAGTTTGAATTCATCTTTTTTAAACATGGGGAACAAGCACTGCACACAATATTCCAAATCAGGTCTCACCAGCGCCTCATATAACAGCACCACACCTCCCTATCTCTACTGAAAACACCTCTTCTAATGCACCCTAGGACCACATTAGCTTTTTTCACGGCCACATTGTATTGATGGCTCATAGTCATCCTGTGATCAACCAGCAATCCCAGGTCCTTCTCCTCCTCCGTCCCTTCCAACTGATGCACCCCCAACTTATAGGAAAAATTCTTATTTGTCCCTAAATGCATGACCTTGCACTTCCCATTATTAAATTTCATCCTATTCCTAATACTTCAGGTTAGGTTATCCAAATCTTTCTGTATGATATCCCGATCCTTCTCTGTATTGGTAATACCTCCCAACTTGGTGTCATCCAAAAACTTAATTAGCACATTCTCACTTTTTGTGCCAAGGTCAACAACAAAAAGGTTAAATAAGATCAGTCCTAAGACCGATCCCTGAGGAACTTGACTCGTAACTTCCCTCCAGCTTGACAGTTCACCCTTCAGTATGACCCGCTGTAGCCTCCCCTCTAACCAGTTCCTTAGCCAACTTACTATATTCATATTAATTCCCATCTTTTGTAACTTTACTATGTGGAACTGTATCAAATGCCTTGCTGAAATCTAAGTAAATTAGGTCCACTGCATTCCCCATAGCCAAAAAATCTGTTATCCTCTCAAAAAAGGAGATCAGGTTGGTCTGACACAATCTACCTTTTGTAAAACCATGTTGTATTTTATCCCAGTTACCGTTAACCTCAATATCCCTAAGTATTTTCTCTTTCAAAATTTCTTCCAAGACCTTGCATACTACCGAGGTCAAGCTAACAGGCCTGTAGTTACCCAGACCACTTTTATTCCCTTTCTTCAAAATAGGAACTATATTAGCAATTCTCCAGTCATTCAGTACAACCCCCGAGTTTACAGATTCATTAAAAATTTTTGCTAATAGGCAAGCAATTTCATGTGCCAGTTCCTTTAATATCCTCAGATGAAGGTTATCCAGGCCTCCCAATTTAGTCCCATCAAACAGCTTGAGTTTGGCTTCTATCTGAGATATGGCAATTTCCACTTCCATATCCTCATTCCAATTAGTTACCCTACCTCTATCTGCAACCCCATCAACACCCACATTAAAAACAGAGGCAAAGTACTTATTTAGATATTCAGCCATGCCCAGATTATCCTTGACCTCCACCCTATCTTCAGTGTTTAGCGGTCCCACTTCTTCCTTCTTTGTTTTCTTCCTATTTATACGGCTAAAGAACCTTTTACTATTGGTTTTAATTCCCTTTGCAAGGTCCAGCTCTGCTTGACTTTTTGCCTTTCTCACTTTATCTCTAAATGGTCTGACCTCCAAGAGGTAGCTTTTCTTGCTGATCTTCCATGACATTTTGGCCAAGACACTTTGACAAACTTTTTGGGGGGTGTGGTGGGGGGCTATTAAAATTGCAGAAGAAACTAATGGCCAGGCTTTGCAGACCAATCTTCTACTCTGAAGGTCTCATTTCAAAGACACAGGGAATAATCAGCACTGAATTCAGTTTATCTACCTTCAGAAAAATTATTGGCTGAACTCCTGCTATCAAGATTCCTGTAGTTCCACAGAATCTGTAGACCATTCCCTTCTGACTGCACACTTATTCCCTGGAAAGAAGGGAATTATATCTTGTCGCTCTTGATAAACTCCCTGCAGTTATTACTATGAATATGTAAATTCAACTCTGTTGCCTCAGGGTTAAACGGGGACTACGGATTTTTTTCTCTTTACAACAGGTGATTTGACCTCACCTTCCCCTATGTGCAGTTCCTCAGTGTTTGAATCCCAACACCTATTTTGATTTGCTGTTACACTTCCTATGTCATACACTTCCCTTCATTCAATTTCCCCCCATTCTCTAAGTTCCCCATCTTCAAAGCGTCTGACAAAGTGGGATTTTCTCCCACGAAAGCGCATGTGATAAATAAATTTGTTAGTCTTTAAAAGTGCCACAGAACTCCTTGTTTGTTGTGTCTATAAACTATTAATTGATCTAATAGATATTAGCTCCAATTTACCCTGTCATCATAAAACTGGGAGGCAGTTTTCAAACAGGCATCGTTATGAACATCAATGCCCTCTGCAAAAGCTTGTTAATGGTCAGGTCTTTAAAGACCTTGGACTTTTACAGTTTCTTAGCAATCACTGAACACAAGTATTGTCCTAACTGCTTGCCAAGTTTCATTTTTAAAATCAAAACAAATTTCCAGATCTGTAACTGGACAAAAAGTATTTTAAAATTAACATATTTACTTCTTATTTACATTTGAGTATCTTACAGATTGCAAACGTTTTAATCATTTTATCTGTAACAAAACAAAATTATTTTAAAAAGCTCTGGTCCAACACTTTCCATACCTATTGACATTAATGACGGAGTGACGGGATAAATTCAAACAAATTTATCTATTGAAAACTCATGTGATAAATACATTTGTTATTTAAAAGTGCCATCTGACTCCTTGTTTCGTTTGCTGAACTAGACAAACATGCCTGCCCCTTTGGGATAAATTTTGTGGCTTTTCTCACTCTCTGTTTATCTCCCTTCTTTTTCTAAAGTTTTGTTTATGTTAGGTATTTTCTGACCTACTGGCTCCTTTGTCTGCAAAAATGTGCTCTTCAATGTTATCAGCCTATATTTTTGCCTTTTCCTTGCTCAGCATAAGATTTTTACTTTTTTAAACCAACCCCTTCACACTGTTTTTGCTTTTATTGTGTCTCTATCAGCAAGCTTCAAACCAGAGCACAATTTTAAAATCCTTGAAAAGAGGGCATTTCAAACTGAAATGACAAGACACTTTTGAAGTTTCCGTAACACTTCTTGTGAGCAATGCTCTAATACCCTAAAGTAGAATTTTCTTTACAAAGGCCAAGAATAAAGAATGAAAATATCTGATCGCTAGGGAGTTAAAACAAGGGTCTCTGTGTTAAAGGGCAAACAAAGCATAAACTCTCTAGGAGGTTTATAATCTTATAATGCACACTGCAAACGGATTACCCTTTTAAAGACATTTATAATCCTATAATGGAAACACAAAGCCACTGACTTAATAGGGACAAATCTGATAAAGGTAAGTGAACCTAATGCTTCTGGGTATGAAATGAGGTACCCTCAGGTAATACTGTAATAAGGTACCTCTTTCTTTCAACAGAACTTTTGGGAGAAAAGGGATGAATGGCATTACATCTAAGTAGATACTGTGTCTACACGTTTAACGATCAAAACACCCCACAAAACGCAAAATCTTTACCTACTAACAGTTTTCAAATGCAGACGTCTAAGTTACTGGATGAGAGTCAAGTGATCTCCCAGAATGTTTAATAATTCAGCAAAGCCAGAAATATCCAAAGAGTACCTTTACCATTACGTTTAGTTAAAGACCACAGAGATTAGAAAACACATTATCCATCTCAGAGGCGATTCTTTCCATGTTACAAGTCCCTTAACGACCTTTACCATCTCTCCCTCGTGTTCTCTCTCTCTCTCTCTCTTTTAATAAGGCTGAGCAAATGGGACTTCATTTTATCTGACTGCCACAGACTAGTGTTATTAATTATTCATGCTCCTATGCTCCCTTTTGTTAAGGCAGTGCATTAGACTAATTTCCCTCTTTGTTGCACGAATTGGGCAAGTCTCAGCCTGTGGCTACTGCTCTCAGATAGCCGTGTTGAGAAAGAGGCCCGCTGAGTTATCAGCAGGGACGGCAGGGGGCTGGGGGGAAGGATGTAAAACTTACTGTACTTAGGAAACTTTAAATCAGCAGGTGTGTGGAAATTTTCTACAAAGCAGTCCAAGAACCTAACAGAGAGAATACCAAATTAACAGGAAAAAAAAATTACAGCTTCTGCAGCCTGACCAACTTTGGCTGTTAGCTATGTTAGATCTTATAGCTTAGTAAAGTCGAGCATGGCATAAACACTTTGGAAGAAAGACTTAAAAAAAAATCCACACAACTCAGGTGGCTGAAGACAATGGTGTTGATGGAACTCTTCCATGCACATCCAATATCCCAGCATGCGGGTAGGGACGCTGTGTGGCTGGAGATGCCATTTTTGGATGAAACATAAAACAGAGTCCCCAAGCACTTGTTATCAAAGAGCCTGCAGTACTTTTCACCAGAGCAGAGGTCTTCACCCCAGTGTCCTGGCTAAAGGCCAACTCAGGCAATTGCATTTTGAAATAGCTGGATTTGCTCTGTAGGGAGTTATGTTTTCCCTTCTTGCCCTAAGTTGTTGTGTTTTGCTGCTAATAAATCTGTTCATTTCACCCCAAGAGGTACCTTTCTTTCAGCAGTGGGTGAAATGATCTTCATACATATCTGGCTCTTTTCAATAAGAAGCACTACATGACTGTAATTAAGTAATAATTAATAAAAACAATAAGGAAAAGGTACAATAGTCAACAATGTACTAAATATACCGGTACACATGTTCCTGGGACATCTTAACTTCCCCTTCATTTGAATGGACATATCTAAGCATAATGATATTTAGCATGGATAGAACTGTCATGAGATCACAAAGTGCTTTGCACAAGAGACGTAACATCTTGTTTTACAGAGTGGGAAACTCAGGAAGAGATAAAAATAATGTGACTTGCCCAAAATCACAAAAAAGGAGTCGGGGCCAGGGTTGCGAACAGATGTACATTGTTTCAGTCTTAGTTTTGTGGCCTATCCACTAGATAAGGCTGCACACATTGCTTCCCTACACCAGCGTTCTCCCACTAATAAGGAGGCTGATGCAATTGCTACTCAGTCCTTTAAGAAAGAGTATAACTTGTGAGGATTTTTTTAAATCCATGCGTCATTAGGCATTCCACCATCTACAACATCTACTGCAGTGGACATAGCTTTCTCACATGTTTGATTCAAAGCTCATCGTCAAGTTAAGCCCAGTCTACACTGCAGGGCTAAGTCGACGGGAGATATGCAATCTGCCGCAGAATGCATATCTCCCATCAAATTAGTTACTCTTACTTACCGCGCTGTCTTCACTCGAGTGTGTCGTCATGAAGGGCTCTCCCATTGACGCAGCGTTACTCCAATTGGAGGGGTGGAGTTACTGAGTAGACAGGAAAGTGTTTCCAGGATTGATTGAGCGGGTCTACAGTATAGACAAGGCCTTAAGCTTAGCCCCTGATGGATGCTACTGCAAGTTCTGAATTTTATTTCTAAAAAACATGTGGGAAAAAATATATAAAGCTGACAAGCCGCAGGGTGTGTGTGTGCGTGTGCGTGTGTGTCAGTTTGCTGGTGTAAATGTACCAAACTGATATTGACTCCTGTAAATACAACACACTATTGCAACACAGAACATCTGACTATTAACAAATGCATGATCAGCATTCTGATACTTGTACACATATACGTGTGCTGCTCCATACATTTAAAGATGAGCTAAGATTTAAGAAGCGCTGATGAGAGACAGAAAACGCAGAAAGAGAGCCAGAGATAAAAAGAGTAAATCATACACAAAACAGCGAGTTAAAAAAAATAAAGAAGCGGTTAATATACATGAATAATGGATGTTTGATTTAAAAGCAGTTTACTCCAATATGATGTAATTTTTGACAATCAGCCAGAGAGACTATTTTCTAAGTCTTTCCCAGATATAAGTCATTGTTCAAGACTGGTAACACACCCACGTCTGTAAGCATGTGGAAAATTGACTTTCCTGCCATCCCAAAGGTGATTTTACGCTGGCAAACCAAAACTTTTATTTCAGGTGCACTTAGCTGTGCTAACCAGCCCTAAGCAATGCTCAAGGGCCAGCTCAGAGAACCCATGAAAGCAGTGTTACGATACATCTGTAATGTGCCCGGTGGTGTAAGAGTCAGGGCTTTCTTCTTTACAGAATCCTCCGCATACTTAGACCCTGCCACAGAAATTACCTCTGAAGCGATAAGCAAATGTAGGTTTGTTTTCCTTTTAAGTTTTCATTTGAAGAGAGACCAAGTGAGAGACTCAAAGCTGTAGCACTAAGCAGAGCCAGACGTCATGCAGGCAGGCAACGTATGAGCTTCAGCAACACAACTCTGCCAATGCACCTGCAAGCCCTGCTGTTACAGATCTGGACCCTTCCTGAGCATGGACTGCCAATCACCCAGGATTGTGCCAATCTTGATGGTTCTGTGATGTGGACAGATGTCTGCTAGGGACTGGAATGAGCTCAGCAAAACTGATTTAACTTGGGGCTCAAGACTGATGTACAAGTTCAGGTATCCACAGGTGAAAGGATATTACATGTGCCCACTAACCCATCTATCCTATAGGGAAAAAACCCACTATTTTCCCCCCCTCCCACTGATAAAATAAGGATGGGTAATATGAAGACAAGCTGGTCCTCAAAATAGAACGAATTATTTGCCTGGCTTTGCAGATAATCTCCTTAAATATTCATGATGCATCCTAAGGGCAACATTTTTGATACTTGTCTAACTAAGCATTGTGCCAAGTCTCAAGGCAGGCATATAAAAAGCAGCTTCTTGTTTTCATTCGGAAATGTAAGTAAGTATCTTTTGCATAATTTTTATAAAACGTTGCAAAAAATGAATGGCTCTTTCGATTTAGCAAACCATTTAAGAGTTTTCAATGAAAAATCATGGAGGTAGATTCAATTATTCTTGGGCAGGAGACGGGTTAGTTATTATATTGTGGGTGTGTGTATAAATTGTGGCGTTTCTGACTTAAGTTATTCATTTTAGCAGTACTAAGGTTTTTCTAAGAGTTTGCCTTAGGAAAACAATTACAAGGGTCAGAAGGCAGTACCTGGGAAAGGAAGGAGAGACAAGTATACATAGGAATCAATACTAAATAATAATATTTTTGAGTGCTTTTCATCCCGAAAGTTACCCTGACACTTTACAATCAGCTCCTCCAACTGGACCCAATTGGGCAGACCCCAGTACTCCCACCTGCAGGATCTTTCCCTTTCATCCATGGCTGAAATGCAGTCACTTTCAGAGTAAAACAGAGCAGCTGCTTAACAACCTATCAATATGGACAAGTAATGAAGAAAGGAACTTTAATACAACTGAAAATCCCTGGAGAATTTAGGTAGCAAATGGCAAATATAAATGTATAGCAAAAGCTAAAACAGTTGCTTTATAAAGCTAGCCAGAAGGCTTCAGAATGCCAGCACCAGAGCCATCACCGAAAAAGAGCAGAAACTGGGGATTCCAAACTGGCCATTTTATCAATAAGCTGTTTTTAAAGCTGACATGTAAAGAAAAAACAAGTCGTCTACTCCTTTGCTTTTTCTATGATGGATAAAGACGACCTAAAGAGTTTTAGAAAAATAAAGGATTTTCTCTACCTTTAAAAAAAAAAAAAAAGAAATCAGACCTTCAGGGCTTGCTCACCCTAGAAAACCTGGTTACCCTAGATCTAGTGAAACTGACACCAGAAGAGACAGTGAATTTTGGTCAAACATCTTTTTAAAGACCGCCCATCCTCCTCCCATGCACAGAAACAAAGCCACCCCTGGTTTAAGTCTATGGGCATTAATGAAGTTACGCCAGGGATGAATTTGACTCATTATGCTTAAAACCATTACTCACACCTATGAAATCCATGCACCGTGCAGCACTCTGGAAATGCCTGGCTATTTCAAGCATACAGTATTTCTGCAAAGCAGGACATTCTGCCTTACCTTGATTGTGCCCAAAAGGTTCAATATTAAAGAAAAAATTAACACCGAGTACCTAATCGTCAAAAATATACAAATGTTACCAACCACTAATAATCTATAGTTTATTGCACCTGGAACAAAATGGGACACAGCTTTTATACTGGAATGATGTAGCCATTAGCAAACAGCACTGGAATTCACTATCAATATGTTTCTGAGATCTAAAGCTCTTCTAGAGACAGACCGTCAACTTATGACTAAAGTAATCAACCAATGCAAAGTCCCTTCACGTCAGTGTGTGGGGAATAATTATCATAATAGACATTAGTAATTAATTTCCGGCGTGATGTCAGCTGGTGTAACAATGCCAAGCGAGCGTCCTTGTCAAACACACCCCAGCCGTCTGGACTACTTCAGTCACATCTCCCTGATTAGGATGCGCGTTGATGCCCTGGTTAATATGATCTGCCATCAAATGCCAAATACTTCAGAACTAAATTAGGAAATATGTCCGACTCCACAGAATGATGCTAAGGCATCTAAGTGGATTTCTCTACTCCTTTATGAGGCACAAAGGCAATAGCCAATGTAATGGTCTTGAATGAGGCAATTCTATCTTTTAACCTTCCACCTCCAAGGGGAAAATATTGGATTAGGGGCACAAAGAAATTAATAAAGACAGTCCGGCCTCACAGCACCTCTCACCCCTACAGGTATTTATAGCTCTTTCAGTGTTTTGTGCGGAAAATGGAGTATTCGCAGGAGATTAGATGCAGATTTACGTCGGCAGTGAGAGTACACACAGGAAAGATGCCCCATTCTATTTGGCTGTCAAAAGGGGAAACCACTTACCAGAGTCCCCAGCAACTCCCCCTGTGCTCCAGGCCCATTTCACTTTCCCGATTCCTTTCCCCAATGCTTGCTACGCTCCCCTTCTCTCCTCACTACAAGCCTCGGGTATAATTAGGAGTAGTGGGTTGAAATTAATCAGTGGAAAATTTAGACAGAAAAAAGAACCAGGTAAGATTTTTTGACAATAAGATCTATTAAGTGTGGAACAATCTTCCAGGGGAAGTGCCTAGGTCCATTTAAAATAGAACTGGGAAAAGCACTAGACACTATGCTGTGTAAAGAATAATTCACACACTGCCAGTGAGATGTAATTAATACCTCATAGGTCTTTTCCATCTCTAATTTCTGCGATATTCAACCACAATGAACATACACAGTAGCGGGATGTTTCCAGTAAAGACATCAGCAGTAAAATAATTCAAAACATTTACTTGGTCTTCATGCAGTTTCAGGATTAATAGTCCACTGAGATGAATGAAGCAATCCACACCACACTATTCAGAACTATTGTTTCAGTCTCTCTGCAGACTCTGTTTCAATTCACATTTGGAAAAAAAATGCCACCAGAAGAACCAGAAGCTTTCTTCTCTGTGAAAGTTTAAATTCTGCAGCAAAATACTGGACATATGTGCCCACACTACAAGAAAAAGTCTCTGTGTCACATATGACCAGTGAACCAATCTAGACACTGGCTCAAGAAAAAAGAAAATCAATATTTTATGATGTAGCTAACGACATATGTCAATTTCGTCGAAAAATTAAAAAGTTTCATGAAGCTATTGGAGAATTGAGCCCACCTGGTCTTTGGAGCACTGGGACGAACATTTCACTAGCATTAGCCCTTTGACTAAGGTTCCACACCCACTGAAACAAATCCTGGAAGAAAAGTTCAGGTAACTCTTGGAGCATTGTGTAAAGAAACTGACCTCCCACTCCAACCACAAAAAGCAAAAAATAAAAATAAAAATTAAGAATTCCTTTGGCCTTTGTTAGCTGTAGAAAGGGACGGAGTTTCCCCATTTGAAATTCTGATCCTAACAACACTCAATGCCAACTGGCAAGGGTTCAATGTTCTGTAACAGCAACTCATATCAAGCCTGACAAACTCACTACACTTAACACACTCCTGTCATAGTATTTATCTACAAAGAGTGTTGTGTGAGATCTTGAAGGAGAGCCAGGATCATGCTAATCATTAATATCACTGTGAAATGTATGTATTGATTATATTTAAAAAGTTACGTCTATATGCTGAAAATATATCCTTATAGTTTATATCAAGCTGTTATTTTCCCCGAAGAAGCAAAGAACTAGCTTTATCAAATAAAGAGATGTATGTTCACATGTCTGCGAAGGTTCACATGTAGATAAACCATTGTCAACCAAACACAACAGGAGCCACATTTGCATTTCAAGTCAACATAAGGATGTGATTACAATCTGAGGCATACATGTGGCAAAACAAACAACTGGAGGCCATCCTGATTGTGGGGTCAAAACTATGAGTTTGGGGAAACATAAGGAGAAGCAAAAAGCCTTTTTGGTATCTGTTTCCTGGGGAAGCCCTCTGTAAGGTTTGGGGATATTCTTGAAAACTTGGATCCTGGTACCGACGGAAAATCAGCAGCTCTCAGAGACGTATGACAAAATCTACTTCATAAAATAGGAAAGGCATGTTTTGTTTTATGTGTGCATCATGTGCAAAGTGGAGATCCCCAGAGACAATCTGGGTACCCTGAACAGACTTTTGGGAAATAGACAGTTTGACATCGCTGCCCTCATTTGGAATTACAAATTGTGACTCACCTATGCATCCATTTTACCTTCTTTAACCTCTCAATAACTCTCATTTCCTTTTCTTAGCAAATAAACCTTGAATTGACTAGCAGCAGCATCTTTGGTGTAAGGACTAGAGCATTAATTGATCTGAGGTAAGTGACTGATCTCGGGACTGGGAGCAACGTGATGTGGTGAGATACTTTATGTAAGTGACCTTTCATCACACACAGTCTGGTTTGTCTGGGTGTCGAGATAGACTGGAGGGTCTAAGGGGCCTGTCTGTGGCACCATATAGTAACATTGGTATTGTGATTCTGGAGTTCACAAGTGTCCCTGGCTTGGTGCAGTCCCGGTGTTTGGGGTGGCTGTGGTGCCTGCCCTGAGACAGGCACTCACAATTGAGAGCTTCGCCAATAAGTCTGACAATACTGATTCTGTCTCCTCTCATTATTCTCTCAGCACCTCTGAAATCGTAATCTTTCTTAATAAAATGTATTTGTTCTCACTATAAAAGTCAACGACAATATTGTGCTGCTGCAAAGGATCGGACCCAGATTTGTGCCCGTCAATTTGAGTGTACACTGGCTTGTTGGGGCAGCTTACCTAGTAATTACTGACGGGTTGGCTACTGCAGGGAGTGTGCTGTGGACTAGAGAGCTGGTGTGTACCTAGCAGCAGCCTGTACCATGAGGTCTGTGGAAACCTATAACTCGGTGCTTGTGGGACCAAAGGGTGCTGAGGAAGTGGCAAGACACCTCACAACTCTGAGCACCCCTGCAGAGCCACAGAGAGGTTTACTGTTCTATGAATCGCTACTGAAATACCTTGTTGGTCTCATTCAACAGCCAGCCAAAACCTTTTACTCCAAAGGCCGCCTCGCTGGCAGATACATCGAGACACGTGACAGGCTGACCATACACAGAATGGAGAACTCTGCCCGGCTCTTCTGCTTTCAGGAGGTAGACTATATCTTCGGCAGCTGCTATAGTCACAGGTTTCCCAACACCACCTGGAACCATGTGGAGAAAATTGACCTAAAACAGCACAGATATTTCTTAGTTTTTTACGCTGCAGTTGAAAATTCCTTTACATTATCCTCAGAAATACACAGCATGGGCGTATGCTAAATAGCACTCTCTAAGACACAAATTGACACCCAGCTCTATAGGTGGCCATTCTCTAAAAACCACCCCTCTTGGAAACAATTTTTAAAAGTGTTTTATTTTTTTCTAATTGAATTTTGGAAGTTTGATTGCTACAAGAGAATAGTATACATATAGTATCTTTTACCTGAGGCTCTCAGGATGTGCATGTTTATTAAAGAAGAACGTTAATTCATTAAGTCTCCAAAGGACCTAGGAAATAGCTACACATGTGACACAGAAGTCCTCTGGTGCTAACTAGCTGCTGTGTAAAAGCAACTCTTAGGTCTGAAAAAACCCCCTCTACACTTAGCACAACAGTTTCATGCTATTTATCCATAAGTGATGTCAAGTGGGGCCTCTAATAAAAGCTTATGTCATGCTGACCCTCGTAATCACTGCGAGAGGTCTGTATGAATGACACTGAAGGAGTTGCATATATACGTACTGAAAGTATGTTTAAAGTCTGTCATCCACCAAGGAGAAAAATAGGATTTAAAACACTTATCTGTCAAAATGTAAATTAACCCCTGAAAATAAATACATTTGGAGCCCCATTTACATGCAAAGTCAACAGGGGGGTGGGAACTCATCAGGGAGACAAGACTGAACCACAGAGGTTTGCCTTGTTTCTGGGGACAGATGAGGAATTTGGAGGAACATAAGGGGAAATCAAAAAGACATCATTTTTTCCTGCACAAGAGGACAGCACTTTTACATTCATGAAAACAGGCTCTTAAACAAGCTCAAATGAAACACTGAAAAAGACATTTAGAGTGAGAAAAGCTTCTTTAGATAGCTAGCTAGCCAGCTAAAGTTACGTTTAACCTCTGAGATCAGTGTTATTAATTTGTTTAATATGCAACCTTCTTGCTTCCATTATTCTTACTCATTCTCTCTTAAATCATAACCTTCGATAATAAACCTATGAGAGATTTACAGTGAAAACCAGCTCAGTACTGTGATATACCAAGGTGCTGATTCTGAGTTGAATCAAACAGGCTGGTAAGTACACGGTTCCTGTGGGGACAACTGAGCAGGTATTTCTGGGAGTGTTCATTGGCCAAGGGACTGAATACTACAGGTGAATGCTTCAAAGGGTCTTGGGAACTGGGTGCACCTTGCCAGAGGAAATTGTTTGGGTGTCCAACAGACAAGTGGTGTCAGGGAGTTAACCAGTTAAGTGTAAGTAAGTCTCTTTCCTGCTGGAGACAAGGGGGTCAGAAAACAACTGAGTCCTGGGCACTTTGAGAGCTGGCATCACGTATTAATAGAATCATTTTACAGGGGAAACTGAAGTGCCAAGAAGTTACATCAAGTCACAGAAAGACGTGGAAGAGCCAGGAACAGAATCCAAGAGCCCCGATTTTCAGTTCCCTGCAAGAACCTCTAATACTATAGAAATGTTGCTAGGTAAAAGTAAGGTGCTGGTGAAATCGGTGAGGAGCTCTCCACCTGAGGGTCACACTCAGGTACGGGGAAGATCGTGCTCACCAATACCGCCCTTTCCATACTGCTAAATGGAAGAGGGATTGCTTTCCCTTTTTTCTACTCATTCACCACAAGCCTCAGGAATAATGAGTCATGGGAAGGGTAAAGAACCCCTGAAATAAATAACTAAATGCCTCGGTTTCTAATCCAACCCTGGAGCCAAATGACAATATCTTCAGTGTTTCCTTTAAATACCAGAAATACAGAGCAAGGGGGAAAAATACCGAAGAGGGATGTCTTTCTGTAGATCCACAGACATAAACATGATGCAGCACTTCACAACGGGTGATCCAGTTCCAATGGAGTTATTTCTTTATTGTTTTAACATTTTACAAGAAAACGTGTCAAATTGTTGACTTCTGTATTGTTTTTAAATATTCTAATGATGTTTGCATTTAGGAGAGAGGGAAATAGCATCAGGGTTTGTTCAATCAGAACACTGTACAGTCAGTATTCTTGTACGGATAAGAAATCTCGAGATTTGTACTTTCATATGCTCACAGGCTTGGCCCATAATGAACTTTGGAGTTCTAAAAAGAGAAAATAGCCTCCGAACTCCATTGACAGAAGGTGTAATCTAAAGAAGCTGTGCACCCAGTTACAGCTTCACAAGTGGCGGCATTAGCTTGCTTGTGATATCCTGCTTCAGAACTAATCAGCTAGTGTTGATCTGAAACGCTATGTGAGAAAACCTTGATCTACAAATGAGCCAACTTAGTTTAATGTTGACAAAAAATAATTAAAAAACAACCAAACCTCCCACACCATATGGGCTCAGCTTCATTTTCACTTGTGGTTTAGGCCAGGATTTCATCCTCTCTCTTCAGGGATGAAAGACTCATGCATTAATTCACTGCAATACCAGCTAGCTGCTAATGCGCACATGTAGCTCGCGAAACATTCTTTTAAGGCCACTGGAAGATTCCCCTGTTGGCCAGGAAGAATTAGGAGATCTGCAACACCTGAAACCAAACCAACCAGCAGAAAAATACTCACCAGTTTCTGGATTTCAAACTGTGCGGTAGTTTGCCAGTATCCCCTGTCATCAGGGCTTTCTACCTTGACCTCAAAGCCAGATGCAGTTGCTACAGCTGCACCCCGCAGACCAAGGGCCAAAGCCTGTATCCTTTGATTGTGCTGGTAATGATGGATAGGTTCGCGCCCTATCATCAGACTCCAAACGTTAACAGTCCCTGCGTATAAAAGGCAAAACAAATGATTGCGTTACCCTATTGAATAAAGAAATGTAGGCTGAGAATGGCAGTCTCTGTATAAATGAAATGGGTTCATACACAGGAGAGGCAGATTCTGCAGCGGATTCGCTCCTTACAGACACTTAAGCTCAAGCACACTGAACAATAGAGCAAAGTCGGCTGTAAGGCAGGTGCTAATTGTTCTGTCCCGAGCAAGTCTTACTTTCTGACTTTCCGAAAGCTCTGGTATCCACCTTGACTCTGCTTCTCTCAATGTACCAGGAATGAAACAGACCATTCACTAGAACACAAGGAGTTCCAAAAAAAGAGCTGGGAATATGAGTGTCATATTCCCCATCTTCAAGTGTCTGACGAAGTGAGATTTTCTCCCACAAAAGCTCATGTGATGAATAAATGTGGTAGCCTTTAAAAGTGCCCCAAGATTCCTCGTTTGTTTTATCTATTCTACTGTACACTTACCCTCACTTAACGAAAAGGAACTATGAAGAAGCCAGAAATATTTCAAATGATTCCCGCTCTCACAATCTCTCACTCAAAGATCTTTGCATCATTTTGAATTGTGCACAAAGGGACAGGATGGGAGATTTCAGTGCCCTTCTAAAAGTGGAATAGAAGGCCTTGCCCTACCGGGGCGGTCACAGATAGCTTGCAAGCAGCACTGCAATTCCAAATCATGATGTTTCAGAGAATGGGGGCAATGCACAGAGATTATCATTTTTTCAAAGCTGAAGCATCACAGCCTAAGGAAAAAATTGCTCCTTTCAGTGGTGCAGATCAGTGGGTAACAGGTTGGCAATTGCACTGGCTTGCTGCATAAATCAAAAACTCCACTTAAAAAGGAGAGTGCATAAAAGCAAGCGCTTTAATTTCAATTTACAAGAGTAAATTGGAATTATTAGTGTATTACAGATCAGCAGGGCTGAACACACGCAGTGAGTCAGAGCTCAATCCCAAGCTACCCTTGCATTGAAACCATGCGGCAATCCTTCAGCCTGACAGACAGGATCAGAGCTACAGAAGCCTTCCCTCTACTTGAGCCGGGCCATTAATGATGAAATGATTAATGGTGGCTACTACTTCAAAAGGAGACAGAAAAGCTCTGACAGGCAGCTGTGGACGGGCACCCATGCCAGTTTGCAAACGCCTCTTCTCGCGTCCCAAAGGAGGCAAAGCGAGAGTGTGGTAATGAAACTGCACAGAGTGGAAAGGGAATCTAAATGAGTTTAAATTGATTTATGTTGGCTTTTGTAAAGATTATTTGGTATCTAGAAAGTGCTACCACTATAAAATAATGCAGACAAGCCTTACGGCCTCTGTCTAATGGCACTTCCCCAGAATATTTATATTCCTCATCAGGGGAACGAGGCCCATAATGGAGACCATTTTTGTTTTATTAGGGATGCATATTTAAATTAATCTGCCATTTGCCTAAACAGTTCGCCGCCTCTGTTTGTGTTCTCAAAGCCAACACTGCAATTAGGCTTCCATTAAAAAGATAAGTCCCAACTAAAACTGTCCCGGTGGAGTCGTAAGGGGCTCAGAGCAGAACTTTCCAAAATGACTTCTTAGCCCAATGGTAATTATGTTAATTGCTTGAAAGGTAAATAACTGCTGAACTGGTTTTGAAAAATAGAACATTAGCCCATGCCACACGCACACTCCTGCTTAAAACAAGTTAACAGTTTTAAATGGATGGTGTGGACTACTGTTTGCTTTGGGGAATGCAGTTTGTGCATCTCAGAGGTTTAAAACTTTTGTGGGTTTTGTTACCTAACTTTGTAATAGACAGCAAATCCACATTTCCAAACCAGCACAACAGGGCAGAAGTCTGATCTCAGGCTCTTCTTTTAGATCAGATGCTGAGCAAACCAATACTGTGCTTAGTTGAGTTTTCAGTTTGAGAAAGAAAGAGGCATGTATTTCTGAGTATGAAAAGTGGACCTTTAATCAGATCTAACCTGTTTCATTTGTTCATATTTTTCTGGCACTCTGTGAGCAATAATACTAAAATGCTGGTCACAGAAGGGTACAAAACAGAAACATAGTAGAAAGAGAATTGCCTCTCTAGTCACAAAAAAAAGGTTTGCCTTAAACTTTGGGATTTCTGCAAGATAGCGTGAAGTAAGAACAGGCTTCTGTGTGGTGGGTTCTCCCATGAATTAAATGGAGAACTCTAGGATTCAGTGTCTTGGTCTGAGTTGGAGAAGCAAAAACCATTTCATTAAAATGTTTATGGCACATGGTACCCATTCGAAATAGGAAAGGGGCTCTAGTTATGAGATGCACTAGCACAAAGTATAAAAACAATGTCTCTCATTTAGCTAATCATCAATGTACACAGCATTTTACTAAATATCGAAAAGATGAAGTCCCTGCCCCAAAACACAATCCAAGTCAGAAAAATAAAGCATGCCGAAGAACAGTTCCAGCACATGGGGGTGTGCAGGCATGACTGGTAAGATCAGAGAATGAAGGTTTAGTGAAGATAGGAGGTTCCAGATTTGTTTTAACCTGTGAAGCTAAGAATAGAAGATGACAGAGGCAGGAGTTTGTAGGAAGAAGGCAGAACATAGGGAGGAAGAAATGACAGTATTTTCTTTCATTATGAGTGAATTCAATATTATGTGCATGCAGCTGTGTGTATGATGTCTGGAAAACGTGTGCGGGGCTTGCTTGGTTCCAGAGAACAGTTAGAAAACACCTCCCTTGGAGACATCAGCTCTGAAGCAAAGTTGCTATGAAGCAAAAAAATGGGAATCCAGGTTCTTCCACTCTGCAGCACCTGAGAATTTATTAATTAATGGGCAAGTTAGCCTTTGCTTTATTCACTCACATTGTGTTTGATGGGATGAAATGAGGAAAAGCCATTTTTATAGTTGAAATTACCTCTGTTGAGATACCATACATTTTTAAGAACTATTTAAAAAAAAAAAAAATACTGATGCACAAGATTTGCCAGGGTGGATGAGATCATTGATCTAGCCTGTCTTCCAGCAGTGCCCAATATTTCATTCCCACACAAAAAGCTTGCTACAGTGAAGTTAAGACTGCAAGCACAAAGCAGCGTGCGCATGTATGTTAACTTCCTAGAACATTACCGTTTAAATACTAAAAATCCCCCAAATGTTAGAAACCCATGAAATTGTAGGTAAGAATGGCCAGAGTCCCACCACAACCCTAACTCTGCTTGAGTAGACAGGCAATAGTGCGGCACTCTTTTCTCAGATTGACTGAAAAACCGCTGCAAACTTACTTTCCAGTTTGGCTTAAGACGACAGATGGATTGCCCAAGTGCATCATTTAAGAGCCAGACAGAGTAGCTGGTGATTTTTGACATTACAAGTATTCTGCTTGTATTTCCTGGTGATCACTTAGCATTAACATCCACTTCTTACATCATATCTTAAAATTGCCAAGCTATTTGGGGCAGAGACTATCTTTTGCTCTGTGTTCATATAGTGCCTCATACCCTGCAGCCCTGATACGGATCAGGACCTTTATATGCTTATTTAGACTGAGACACTACATAGCCTTTTCCCTGAGTAAGCGGTTGAGTGAGATATGCTTCCCAAGCAGCCAGTTTTATATTTAGTTTCACATATATTTGTCTCTGGTGCTAAGTATGGTGCTTTGCCACCATGTTAGCTCTTTTCAGATCACTGCTGTAACTTCATACCAGGGTAGACTGCCTAAGCTGCCAGGCAATATGCTAAGCTAATGCTAACACAGGTTGTCTGTCCGTGTGGCTTGTCTCTGGCAGCAGAGTCCCCTAGCGGAGACACAGCATAAACCAGGAGACAACCTGCACCATCTCACCAACCTACATGGGCGAAGCTTACAAAAGCACTCTGCTGTTGGCAGGGCTTTATCTGCAGAGGGGCTCCCCTGGTACAGCGATGTTGGGGAGAGGGTGTTTGTTTTTTCACAATCCTAGCTGATATAGCTATGGCAGCAAAATGTTGTAGCGTAGACTAAGCCTGTATCAGTATGTGTCGCATCTCTACTTTAGTAGCCAATCAACATAGGGGATTACTGCTCCTGACTAACAGCTAACACGTTAGTTTCAGTGGAAAGAGATCATGATTTCAATCTGATGATCCTGCGATGACCTATGCTGGGGGCGGGGTCATTTTATCAGCTCTTTTTCACTATGGAAATACTTTTAACCTTATAGAGAGAGACGTAGGCCGGTCTAAATGCATATTATCTGCAAAGATCCAAGCAGGGACATTTTTCAAATGATTGCATTTTATAACAGGGAGCCTGGATCCTGTGATAGTGGAGATCATCTTCTCTCCCCTAGGCATCAAAGAATGAGCAATAAAGGACCTACCAGAGCCAGCCTGATTTACAGTTGGGGGAGAGGAGATTGTAAATGTAGCTCCTGTTTATTTTCATCAACTCTTTTGGGAAGCCCAAGTTCATAATGTAAAACTGATTTTTAAATATCGTATTTTGTTTTTAATACAGGAAAACAGGAGAAAATATGAACTGAAAACTCATGTTATTACCTCAAATACTAACAATCCTATCTACAGATATTGCTTGAAATTATAGGGAACTAAATCAAGAATGAAAGATGGATTTTTAAAATAGAACTGACCTGAAGTCTCAAACTTGCTATAGTGAATCCTAGACTTTTGCCAAAAAGTACTCGATGTCTGAAGGACCGTGACACACAGCAAGATCAAATGCCATGCAGACTATTAGGGCTAGAAATTCACATTGAATACAACTGGAAAGCTGAGGTTCTCATCATGGCTCAGTGAACGGGACAGCAACTAACGGCTCCTGATCCCCACTCGGTGACTCGCTGCAGTTTATGAATTATTCCTTATTGCTTTTTCCATTTATAAAATGGTTATAATTATGTTTACCTCTTTATTTGGCAACTGAAAAATAAAAGTGATCTTGGCCAACTAGTTTCATGTGTTCAGTACTGAAAATGTGAAATGTCAGTTAATTTCAAATCACCAAAATGGGTGTATTTTTCAAGGTGTAAGATCAAAGTTCAATTTACATACCTTTTACCAATGAAGAGATACTGTGTATTCACAGCAGCTTTAACCTCACATATAGAGCATAGAAACCGGAAGGGATCACGAGAGGTCGTCGAGTCCAGTCCCCTGCACTCATGGCAGGACCAAGTACCCCCATTAAACCATCCCTGACAGGTGTTTGTCTGACCTGCTTTTAAAAACCTCCAATGTAGGAGATTCCACAGTCTGCCTAGGTAACTTATTCCAATGGTTAATCACCCTGAGAGTTAGGAATTTTTTCCTAATGTCCAACCTAAACCTCCCTTGCCGTAATTTAAGCGTGTTGCTTCTCGTCCTGCCATCTGTGATGAAGGAGAATAATTTTTCTCCTTCTTCCTCATAACAACCTTTTAGGTATTTGAAAACTGTATTGTATCCCCTCTCAGTCTCCTTTACTCCAGACTAAACAAACCCAGCTCTTTCCATCTTTCCTCATAGTCAAATGCTCCAGACCCCTAATCATTTTTTTGCCCTGCTCTGGACTTTCTCCAGTTTCTCCACATCCTTTTTGAAATAAGGCGCCCAAAACTGGACACAGTTCTCAAGTTGAGGCCTAACCAGGGCAGAGTAGAGCGGAAGAATCACTTCTTGTGTCTTACTCACAATACGCCTGTTAACACACCCCAGAATGGCGTTTGCTTTTTTTGCAACAGTATTACACTGCTGACTCATATTTAGCTTGTGGTCCACTATTACACCCAGATCCCTTTCTGCGGTACTCCTTCCTAGGCAGTCAGTGCCCGTTTTGTATTTGTGCAACGGGTTGTTCAACCCTAAGTGGAGTACTTGGCCCTTATCTTTATTGAATTTCATCCTATTTATCACACCTTTCATCTTGAAAGCTTATGCAAGCTACACTATTTGGTGGTGTAACAATTTTGTGGGATGGTTTGGAATTTAAAAGTGTAATACACAGAAACAGGCTCACCAAAACAGTCCTTTTCTGATACTGTAAATACAGGTCACTAAGGGAAAGAGGGAATGGTTCTAAGAGCTTCTCAATCACCCTATTGCCTACTGGGATAAAAGATTTTCAGTTCAAAAGCCGCGCTGCCTCAATTCCTAGTAACAGAACATGCATACATGCAAGTCCATCCTGATCACTGCGGAAGTCACGTTCATTTCTTCTACATCAACCTATGACAAACGCTATTAGTTGATGATGATGAAGTTTCAAAATATTAACATAAAAGTGGGAAACATTATTTCCCTTCTATACCGTCAGATATCTGACAACGTACGTCTTAAAGGACATTCTTATTTTACAGCACAGAACGTTTCCAAGTCAAACAATGAGAATCTGGGGGAGAGGGACAGTCAAAGTAGACTACAGTTCCTCATAAGCTGTGGCTTTCGGCCAGAGTCAGGCAAGCACGGAGCAGATGGAGTCCTGGCGAGGTCTCTACTGTCCCTGCATTAGCAGCATCTGCTCATTACCCAGAACCGTCGCCTGCTTTATCTAATGCTCCAGGAAAAGCATTTGGATTTGATTCATTTCAGTGCGGTAACGTGCAACACAATTAGTGGTAAAATCAAACTGGAGGACTGCCAGTGCTGACAATAGGAATCAAGGCAGAAGAAATGCGAGGCCAGTGGGTTGGAATTCAAAAACCACAACTGTGGATCAAGTTGCCAAATCTCATTGCCCCAGGTGTACAAACAGTGTGCCTGCTGGGCACAGGGTGAGCAGGGGGGATTCATTTTCTCCCAGTACAGTTTTTCCATCTACCTGTCCTTGCAACCATGTTCTTGGTGGTTGACACCCATGGAATACCCCGGACTCACAACTCAACTTTCCTTCTCTGCAGCTACAGAGCCAGAGTTGATCATAGCATGTAGGCACAAATCACTGACAGCCACCTCTTTGCTCGCTATATTTCTTATGCCTTAGGGCTGTTAGTAAGCGCTGAACTCTAACTCACAGTGCTATGAACAGGTGCTGAAGGAGCAGAATTTGCTTGCTAGTTCTTCCGTGTGATTAGATGTCAAGGACATTGCTGCCTGAGCTCTGTTGAACTGGGAGAAAGTGATGTTACCTCATTGAATCTACTAGCCATGGATTCTTTGCCTGACAGCACCACTTCCAACACTTGCAGATGATTTCTCCATAGTAGTCAAACTTACAAAACAAAGGGAAGAGAGAGAGAAAAGTACAACGAACAAAACACACATGCACTAACTTAGGGAGTATTTGTCACTTAGCTAAAAAAGGAATGCTTTGTACTAGGCTGCAAATACATGCTTTAATAAACAACTGCAAAACAAGAAAATATGCTTGTGCATACGGAAACGAAACTATTCTAACTCAGAATAACCACTGAGCTGTCACAAAACCCTTGAAATAATATACCCAGCAGAGTTAAGACATAGAGGCTTACTCATGACGTTACTCCTTCTCACATTATAAAATACAGTTCAACACAAGAACCATGATAAAACCAGGTATTTAGACCTGCAGTCAAAGAAAGACTAAAACACAAACGAATATAAAACCGGACAGCTCTGCTCTCTTCATTGCTTGCAAAAACTTACTAACCAGCCAGACATCAAACTACCTTGGGCTATAAATATCTAGTGACAAACAACCAAGCTCAATTTAGAGATGTAATCACAACACAATGGCTAATGGGAGGAAACATTCCATTAACTGTTTCTGATGACAAACAATGATGTCAGAATTCACGCTGCAACCAATATTACAATCAAAATACTTTGCTCCAGTCAGAGGTTTTGTTTGCTTGTTTTAAAGATTCAAATAAACGTATGGATTATAGATATATTTATTTTTGTTACCATCTGCCAGCTGTGAGGAATAGGTTGTCTTGGTATCAAATCACGTAATGAGTTTCATGGAGAATGCAGGATACAATGGTGGTCAGTTTTGCTTGGAATACTCTTACAGGAAAATCTCAATTACTTGAATCCACCTTATCCAAGCCTTCCCTTTTTCTTCAACTGCCACCATTTCTCCCTCATCTAGACTCCTTGTCTCAACTCCACATAACACACACATCTGGTAAACCCTAAGCTGTATGGATGATTAAGACTATACTATATTCCCATGAAACATATTAGGCCATTTTTTTTATTTCACAGGTAACAGTATATAATAATATAAGCAACTGATGTTGCTTACAAAAGAAACTTTCCTTCTTAGTCACATACTGTAGCCCAAAAACAGTGAAAATTAAGGTATCAGTAAAGGAAATGTTCTTTATATAGATCTTATGTACAGTCTGGTGAGGAACTCAAGAGTGAAGATGCAGAATTTTGATTAACCAGGCACTGAAAGTTTAGCCGTATTCCCATAAGCATGCCTCAGAGTGCCCTAATAAAAACGAGGCTGCAGGAAGAATATTTTATAGCAAACAATGTATTTGCTTAAGACGGCTTGGTTGGATCACGGCCTGGCATTCGGCTGTTCCAGTAGGAATTACACATCAGTTTTAATGGGTCCTATGTTCCAATGCCTCCTAATGCATTTAGTGTTATTGGCCAACTTTTTCACATAAAAGCAAGCCTGTGCACGAGCGTGTGTGTATACAGAGGATTATAGACACGAAAAGCTGAGCACAGCTGCTTCATCTTTGTAAAGCTTTTGTTAAAAAAAAAAAAAAAATAGGGAGGAGAGTTATGGTTACTTACCATCCTCATAAGCTGCTACAGCCAGGGAGCTGTTTATCCTCACAAAGGAGACATGTGGCTGAGGTCCAGGATCAGCAGAGCCACACGTTGGTTCCAGGATGGGGGCCGTGTAGTCCCAGGTGCGGGTGTCCCACAATCTCACATCTCCTGATGTATATCTGGAAGAGAAGGATGTTATTCATTCCAAAAATATTTGAAAAGATTTGGGAAAAGAGAGATAGGAGGAGGGGAGCGGAATCAAAAACAGCCTTAAAACCAAACACCACAGGAAAGGGACTCATCCTGTGTAAGTCCACTGCATGGCAATATCAATACAACATCTTAAATACTCAGTCCGCTTCTCCTCTAATTTACACGGGTTTTATAGTGGCATAATTCCATTGATTTCAACGGAGTTATTCCTCATCGACTCCACTGTTAAGTGCTGAACCAGGTCCATTCAGGCTTCCAAAGAGTCTAGAAATAAATCTATTAAAATGATCTCCGTTGTAGTTATAGAACAATGGCAACAACATACATTCACTTTCTAGAAGGGATACGAGGGGAGATGAGCATAGGGGGAAAATAAATCAATCAGCGCTCATTATATTCCATTGTGGATGGTAACACCTGCATTGTAGCTTATGAATCAATCCTCTTTTGTCCTTAGTCCTCCCTTCTTTGGAAGGGCCGTGTACAGAAGTTTTTAAATCCACAGCGATATTTTTACACACAAAAGACGGACACAGAGAACTAACGCTTTTTGTAGGCACAAGCTTTCCAAAGCCTCATCCATGTATCAAAGTTGCCTGAGTAAAGTCCCTGAAGACTAACTGATCTGTTCATACAATTAAGTCCTGCCTTTAAAATCTAGGCAGTCCTGTGTCCTTACAGAAAGCTCGCTTGCTGAAACACAGGACAAGCTCTAGTTTTAGTTCACTTCAAAATACAAACAGGCCTCTCAGATTACACTAATAGATGAACTGAACTACAAGCTGCGAGTTGGGCAGAACCTGACTTTATAGGATCTGTTCAAAGGCATTAAGCATACAATTGTGGGGGAAGTAATGGATGCTGTATGCACAGTGGATGTGAAAGTCTGCAGAAAGACAGTAAGATGGCTATCCCACACACCACCTCCCCTTACTTCTGGTCAAAGAACAATATTAATCTGGAATAGAAAAAATACATGTCTGGTGCACTTTAGTGTTTAATATGGAATCACAGTAGATCTGCAACAGCAAGAGCTGTAAAAACAGTTTCTGTTATCCCTTTTTATATAGTACTTGGATGTAGATAGTGTTTTACAAATTAAAGACATTTTTCACATCCACCCTAAATTTTTTTGCAGAGGAGTTTCTTTTAGAATAAAATTCTTCATTAGACTGAAAGCTTTTCAGGACAGAGGACTTGGCTTTTCCTTGTGTGTAAAGCGTGTAGCACACTTTTCCTGTTATAGAAGTAATAAAAATGCTAGTAATAAATGAGAGAAAGAATGGCCTTGTGGTTAAGGCAGTGAACTAAGATTCAGGAGATCTGGGAAATTCCCAGCTGTGTCACAGACTTATTGTGTGATGCTCGACAACTCATTTAATCTATCAATGTGTCGGTTCCAAATCTGCAAAATGGGGTTAATATATAGTTTCCCTTCTCCCACCCTGTCTAGATTACAAGTTCTTTAGCATAGCAAATATGACTTACTATCTGTTTGTACAGCACCAAAGAGAATGGGGCACTCGTCTCAGTTGAAGCCTCTATGCTGTATTGAAAAATTATTTTTTCTACTATTAATTTGTAGGCAATATTAAGAGTCCCTGCCCTGGTGATAAAGATTTAGAAAGTTTTAACATAATCAGACAGATCACTGCGGGCTATGGCATTGATAAAATGACAGTTGTCCCATTTTCTGAAAATTGTTTCAGTTCCACGCAATTTAAAAGTCATTGGATTAAAAAAAAAAATCAGACAGAATTGTTTCTCTTCGTCTCCTAGATGGTCTCCCCTGAGAGCAAGGCTCAAGCAACTTCCTCACACCACCAGAGAGAAACAGACAGCACCTACACGCACCCCTCTCCCTGAACCACTGCAATTATTTCTGCCACAGGAGTTGGAGACAAATGACCAAGGCAGAGTGTGAGGGGAATGCCTCTTGTAGATACACCTTGAAGATATGGAGGCAGCAGCTCCATGAATGAAGTTGGAGGCTGTTGAAATGGCTCTGTCCTCTCCCTGTGCCCCAAGAACATAAGAACCACCAGACTGGGTCAAATCAGTGCTCCATCTAGTCCAGTATCCTCTCTGACAGCAGTCGCCAATGCCAGGTGCTTCGGCGAGAATGAAGAGAACAGGTGATCATCAAGTGATCTATCCCAGAGGCCATTCCCATCCTCTGGCACACAGCAAACCCTGCCTATCCTGGATAATAGTCATTAATGGACCTACCATCCATGAACTTAATTTAGTTCTTTTTTGAACCCTATTATTGTCTTAGTCTTCACACCACCCCTTACACAAGGAGTTCCACAGAGCGACTGTATATCGTGTGAAGAAATATGTCCTTGTTTGTTTTAAACATGCAGCCTATTCGTTTCATTTGGGGACCCCTAGTTTTTGTTATGAAAAGGTACAACCGACTCTTCCTTATTTACTTTCTTCACAACAATCATGATTTTATAGACCTCGATCATATCCCCCCTCAGTAGTCTCTTTTCCAAGCTGAAATGTCTCCGCCTTAATAATTTTTCCTCATATGGAAGCTTTTCCATACCTCCCCCATCATTTTTGTTACCCTTTTCTGCACCTCTTCTAATTTCAGTTGGGTTTGGTTGTTTTTTTTTTTTTTTGAGATGGGGCAACCAGATCTGCACAGTTTTCAAGACATGAGCTTGCTATGTATTTATAAAGAGCAATACAATAGTTTCTGTCTTCTTATCTATCCCTTCTCTTATGATTCCCAGCATTCTGTTAGCTTTCTGGTCTGCCGCTGCACATTGAGTGGATGTTTTCAGAGAACTATCTACGACTCTAAGATCTCTTTCTTAAGTGTTAACAGCCAATTTAGATGCCATCACTTTATATGTATAATTGGGATTATGTTTTCCAATGCACATTACTGTGCATTTATCAACACTGAATTTCATCTGCCATTTTGTTGCCCAGTCACCCAGTTTTGTGAGATCCCTTTGCAACTCTTCCCAGACTGCTTTGGACTTAATGATCACAAGTAGTTTTATATCAACTGCAAATCTGGCCACTTCACTGTCTACCCCTTTTCCCAGATCATTTATGAACATGTTGAACAGTTCCAGCCCCAGTACAGATCGCTGTGGGCACCACTATTTACCTCCCTCCATTCTGAAAACCAACCATTTATTCCTGCCCTTTGTTTCCTATCTTTTAACCAAAACAAATAAGGAGTGTGGTGGCACTTCTAAAAACTAACCAATTTATTTATCGCACGAGTTTTCATAGGAAAAAATCCCACGTTGTCAGAAGATTCTAGAAGAGGAAGAAGTACATCTTCTAGCACCTGACAAAGTGGGATTTTCTCCCATGAAAGCTCATGTGATAAATAAATTGGTTAGTCTTTAGAAGTG
>ML685811.1:1865240-1891769 GCA_007922175.1 Pelusios castaneus
AATCCCACTTCCGAAGTGGGATTTTCTCCCACGAAAGCTCATGCGATAAATAAATCTGTTAGTCTTTAAAAGTGCCACAGGACTCTGTTGTCTAACAAATCATATTTATCTGTGTCTGATAATTCTGATCTTTACTACTGATTCAACCATTTATCTGGTACTGAACTTACAGGCTTACCAGTCTGTAATTACTAGGATCACCTTAAGATTGCCTTTTTTAAAAACTGGAATCATATTAGCTATCCTCCAGTCATCCAGTACAGAAGCTGATTTAAATTATAGGTTATATACCACAGTTAGTAATTCTGCAAGTTTACATCTGAGTTCATTCAGAACTGTTGAGTGGATATTAATTGGCGCTGTTGACTTACTGCTCTTTATCAATTTGTTCCAAAATCTTCTGTAATGATGCCTCACTCTGGGAGAGTTCCTTTAAAAGACTGACTCAGTTTTGGGAACCTCCTTCATATTCTCAGTTGTGAAGACCAAAGCAAAGAATTCATTTAGTAAATGCAGCATCTCCTTATCCAGTGGCCCCATTGGTGGGGGGGGCTTTCGGCCTGATGTACTTATATTTTTTTTGCTGTTACTCTGTGTGTCTTTGGCCAGCTGTTCTTCAAGTTCTTCTCTTGCCTTTCTAATTATATTTTACACTTCATCTGCCGGAGTTCATGCTCCTTTTAATTTTCTTCAATAGGGTTTGGCATCCACTCTTTAAAGGATGCCTTTTTGCCTATAAGCGCTTATTTTACTTTGTTGTTTAGCCACGTTGGCACTTTTTTGATTCTTTTACTATGTTTTTAAAATGTTTTTTAAAGAAAGATATACATTTAAATTGAGCCTTTATTATGATGTCTTTGAAGTTTGCATGCAGCTTGCAGAGATTTCATTTTTGGCACTCTATCTTTTAATTTCGGTTAAACTAACTTCCTTGTTTTTGGGTAGTACCTTTCTGAAATTCAGTGCTAAGTGGTGGGCTGCATTGGTGTTTCCCTCCCCCACAGGGATGTTCCATTTTATTATGTTATGGTCACTATTACCAAGTGGTTCAGCTACATTCACCTCTTGGACCAACACCCATGCCCTTCTTAGGACTAAATCGAGAGTTCTCTCTCCTTTTGTGGGTTCCAGGGCTACATGTGCCAAGAAGTAGCAATTTAAGATGTCAAAAAACTTTCTCTGCATACCAGCCTGAGATGACATGTACCTAGTCAGTATGGGGATACTTGAAATCCCCCATTATTATTACTGAGTTTTTTATTCTTATTGTCTCTCTAACGTCCCTGAGCATTTCAGTCACTATCACCAGGCTAAAACTCATTTTAAAAAGAGATTTAGACATTCAAAAGTCTAAATTCCATTTAATCCCTTTTGAAAATAAGATTCAGGCTCCTAAATCAGTTAGGCACTGTGCCAATAAGTGCAGCAAACCCTAGCTACCTTTAAAACTCTAGGCCCGCTGAATAGCTCAAGACAGAAAGTGTTCTAGTCAAAGCTGAATGCACATTACATGAGATTTTATTTCCAGCATTTTAAAAAAATCTGTTCATTGATGGAAACAATGTTACTGCTTTTTGCTGGCAGCACCTTTACAAGAAGGTAAGCAATAGCTTCCTTAATCTCTTTGATGGTGGTAAAAGCAGGGGATAGGTGGTTAGAAAAATACCTCACGGCCTGCTTCAGCTGGGCACTCCATGCTGACTCAGCAGTGGGCACTGAAACGTAGCACATGTGGAAGGAAGCGGAGATGTGGGAGTTGGACACTGTTCTAATGAAGTGGTGCTGAAGAAGCAGACAATTTCATAAGGGCAAAAAACTGGGAAACGGGACAAGAACAAAATCAGATCTGAAAAAGCTATATTGTATAGCAGGAGCCAGAACAAATTTGGGGAAGGGGGGGGAGACTCATCTCTCTCCAGAGCCCCAGATGTCTTTATCGCTGCCTAATGACAATTACCTTCAACCAATTAAGACACCGTAATCACAGTTAGTAATAAAAAAAAAAAGCATTGTTAGTAAGCCATTGGCCCTCAGTGTTGATGGCTGTCTAATTAGTGCTTGTGCAAAGTACAACTGCAAATAATACATAAGCTAACAAACACACAAAAGAAAAACTGCTAGCAGGATCATTTTCAAACCAGTAGTGAATTTCTTCATTTAGTCCATGGCATCCGTGCAGGCAAACTGTTTCCTTCGTAATATTCTCAGTGCTGGCACGGCAGATTTTCACTCCAAACAAACAGGTCATATAGGCCACTAGAGTTTCTGTTTCCATAGGATACTAGTATAAACCCTGCATTTGGAGCCACCCAAATGCATCATTCCACAGCAATAAACTACCTTTGAATGATTTAATACAAAGGATCTCTGATAAGCAGGCTCCCACATCGAGCTATGATTCTCATAATTCCTCTAAAGAATATGTACCAAGAAAAAGGAGAAGAATTTGCTTCACAGTTAGGTTTAATTTCCAGAAGGCAAAGTCTGTTCCGTTTCCAGATACCTGTGGTGATCAACAAAACAAAACAAAACGCCAACAACTTTGTTTCAGGCAGTCTATAACCCATCTGTTAATACTCAAAAGATCTGATTATGAAAGCCTTATTAAGTCACAACGCTTACTGAAGTCAGTGGGAATTTTCTTCAAGTAATGATCCATAGTCATAGTAACGAGTTTAAACAGGGGCCTGATGATAAGCAAGTTAAATAATCATGAGCATTTTGTATCGTCTTGCTACACTGAACATCTCAGATCTTTCATCTTTATTCCACTAACAGTAATTAACCAGTCCTGCATGAACTGTGGGTTCTGACACAGGGTTGTGGGGGGGGGGGTCTTTTTGCAAACAAGACTCAGTTAAACAGGCAAATCCAGTCCACAAAACCCTGTCTTATTCATTCAAATCACTCATATCTATATCTCTTAGGTACTTAAATGACACAAACACCACAGTGCCTTAGTGCCTCCGTTTTTAATGTATTTATCCTCAAGACCCATGAGGTAGGGCAGTGCTATTATACCCATTTTACAGATAGAGAACTTAAGCATATACAAACTGAAGTGATCATCTGATATGCTGACTCATAGCTTCCATAAGGCTCACATATCAAGGTGACAGATTACATATTCAATTCCTAATACTCCACCAAAATTATGACAAGTTAGAAGTCAGCAGCAAACACCACCCCCAGAGCTCTGGAGGAATTAAACAGACTACCCTTGTCTATTTTAGACATTTAAAACCCTCACATTTCAGAAACTGTCAGAAACAGCCTATAACAGTGCATGTACCTAAACTAAAGCACAGGTATAGCTTGGATCTGTATTCCAGTGTCTTCTGACCCTGTACAGAGTGAGGTTAGATGACAGAGATAATTTTGCCACCATAAACACAGTCTATCTCACGCACGCGCGAGTGAGAGACAGCTCAGCTAAATGATGACTAAGGGAAAGAAGATGCAAAAATGTTCTACAAATATTTGAAGGATGTAAACACCTGGGAATAAGAAGAATTATTTAGGAGAGTGTAAGATTGTGGGTATGTCTATGCTGCGAAGTGAAGACTTTTTAATTTCTGTCGGCATTTACCACCAAACTAATGAAGTCAGTCAGGCATGACCACACCACACTCATTGCCCTGGGCGTCCCCAACAGCCATGCTTGTATCAAGAAGAACAGTGCTCCATGGGTAACCATCCCACAGTGTAACTAGCTGCAGGAGTTTTGGGGAAGGTCTTTGACCTCCCATGAGGCAATGTCCTTGCTCCCTCTCCCCAACCCAATATAAATGACAAAGAGATGAACATTTTTTCACGCCATTCTTTTGACACCCTGGCTCAGCTGTGCATCCACCCCTGCTGAAGAAGCACGGAGCCTGCTCAGCTCTGCACTATCGTTGTGAACATCACAAAAACCTCGTGACTTATCCTGCATTATTTCCAAGACCAAGAGAGGAGCCGCAGCACGGAAAATTGCAAAGTTACTCAGGCTACCCTGCTAGAAGCCATAAAACAAAACAATTTGCGGTTGCTGCAGGTTGTTGAGCAGCCGCTGAACTCGGTGGAGTGCCATTTCTGATCCTGAAAAACAAGCACCGATTGCTGGGATCGTATCATTATGAAGGTCGGGGATGACAAACCTTGGCTGCACAATGTGATTAGGCGTGTCGGACAAGATGTGTTTTGTGTCCAGTGTGTATAACAGCTTGGCTGCATGCATGAATGCCTGTGTGAATCTCTGAAGGTGTGTTCCCTCAGGATTACCTCGGCTCAGATCTCTAAGTCAGGACTCCTTTAGCCCAGTGATCTAGAGGCTAGCTTGGATCTTAAGAAGGAACTGAGTTTGCCGGGTGATCCTAAGCCGAGGTACTCCTTGGGTTAACACTCTGGGTTATTTTTGGCTCAAAAATCTAGTGAGAACTCAGTTAGCTCAGTGATTTGGAGCCTAGGCATACCCTGGGTGCAAGAGGTAAACTGAGGCAACCCTCACAACTGAAGAAACCAACACAACCACAGATCTTTGTAGAAACCAAGATGCCAGGCTAGGCTTTATTGCAAAGTAGCACAATGGCAAGCGATTGATATCAACAGTTCTGCTGGCAGCATTTGTGCTCTCAATACAATGGAACAGCTTAACTGATGGCAGGACTCTCCGTCACCCCCTTTGGCTGCACAAAGTCTGAGCTCCAGGGCATCTATTTTTATATCCTTATCTGAATTTTCATTGATTGGCCCACGCATTACTGGGCATCTCCATCCACCAACGTGTCACGGTTTGACCGAAACCTTACCTCTGCATGGGCCAAACCATGCAAGATACCCCTCCTTATCTCTTTGGTGTTAGGCGGACCCAACACCACCTTCCTCCAGGTACTTTCATTTTTTATACTTCTTATTGCAATTTCAGCTTGTTTCTTGCCAATTTCAGTGAAGTCAGACTTTCACAACCTGCCTCTTGTCCGTTTGACTGTACATTCAGTTCAGGCCTACTGTTTTGGATTACTTTGTTAGGCCTTGGGCCAGAACCTGGGCACTTCTACTTGTCTTTCCTATTTTAACCTTATACTTTCTCTTACACCTAACTTTCAGATGCCGAAGACCACTTTCCTGGAAATTTGCACAGACCAGTCCCTAGCCTTGAAGAGCAGGAATACTCACTTAAGAGCTGCTTTGACAGTGGAGAAGCAAATGGCCATTGCTCTGTGGAAGCTAGCAATGTCAGACTGCTATCAATCAGTTGGGAATCCATTCAGTGTCGGTAAATCCATCATGAGAGCAGTTGTGAATAATGCTTCAGAAAGTTTCAGACGGGCAGCCATGTTAGTCTATTACAGCAAAACAAACAAGGAGTCCTGGGGCACTTTTAAAGACTAACAAATTTATTTATTGCATGAGCTTTCATGGATATAATCCCACTTCTTCAGATGCACGAAGTGGAAACCGAGTATACGAGGTATATATACCCATACAGAGAAGGGTGGGTCACAAGGTCAACTCAAACAGTTCCAGGGTAGTCTGTTCGTCTATTTCAGTAAACCAAACAAGCTGTTTTGATTCAAATAGTGTGGAAGTGGGCCCTGTCACAGCAACAGATGAGAGATGAGAATGTTAAATGAGGGGTAATTACCTTTTGTAATGAGTTAGCCATTCTAAGTCCCTATTCAGATATAATCTGATGGTGTCAAATTTGCATCTGAATTTCAGCTCTGCAGTTTCCCTCTGAAGTCTGGTTTTGAAGTTTTTTTTGCTGAAATGGAATAGTTGCTGTAAGTGTCTGGGTATAGGCCAGGTCCTTATGTTGCTATGCTGTGCTCTAGAATGACAGCAGCACATTTAATACAAGAATGGCATGGGAAAGTGTCCTATCATGGTAGAAGAAAGAAGGCTGCACTCCCCAAAAGGTCAGAGAAGTAGAGATTACTTTTAGCCCTTCTGCAAAGGATTGAAGAGTATTTCCAGGAAACTTTCCTGGAGATACACACAGAGAATTCTTGAGCCATCCCTGTGCACATAAACATTCTTTTCCCAGGGCAACCGTCTGCATAAATGGAGCACCAATGAGGAAGCCCATCCCCACCAAACCTCATAATTTTCTTTGCATTAACCTGAACCCAACAGAGGAGGTAACCCCAGCACTGTGATTTATATTACATACTCACCAGATGTACCTTCCCCGGCATCTTGGCTGGTCAAGATGCTCTGCTGTGTCTGGCTGGGCTGCTCTGGGGTTGGAAACAGCTCCTAGCTATTTGGGAGAGTGGATGCCCCACTTACCCCATCCCCTCCATTCTCCTCCTTATCCCCTTCCTCGCCCACAGTCTCATTGTCATTGAGCTGGGACTCACATTCCCCCAAGGTATCAATACTGCTCCTGAGGGCAGTGATGGGGTCGCCACTGAGAACTGCATACAGCTCCTTGTAGAAGCTGCATGTCTTTGGTGATGAGCCAGAATGACAGTTCACCTCCCTTGTCTTTTGATACACCTGCCTCAGTTCTTTGATTTTAACAGCACTGCTGTGTGTCCCTGTTCCAACATACCCCGTGATATCTTTTCATAGATATCAATATTTCTTCTATGGATCAGAACTGATCCTCAACAGACTCTTCTCCCCACAGACTGACGAGACCCAACACCTCAGGTCTACTCCAGGCTGGCGCATCAAGTAGCCATGATCAGTTGTGCTGGCAAGCTCTCCACACTAACCAAACAGGAAATAGGAATTCAAGATTTTCTGGGGCTTGACCAGGGAAGAGCCCTTTTCTGTGTAAATGGCCACAGTGCACTGGAGCTAAAAACAATATCCAGAGTGGAAACAGCGGAGCACTGTAGGATACTTCCTAAAGGCCAAAGATGTCAATTTACGCAACGCTCCACCTACGCTGCCACTCCTTTGACCCATCCACTTCGAATTTAGTGCTACACCTCTCGCAGAGGTGGTTTTATTAAGTCAGTTAGGTCGGCGGAACAAACCTGACACCGGAGACGCATACGTTATGTTGATCTAACTTTGCAGTGTAGACCAGGCCTATAACTAGAATAGGATGAAATTAAGAAGTGGAAATTTAAGCTGAATATCAAGAAAGAGAAATGATAGCCGTTCCATCACTTAACAAAAACACTAGACAAAGTTGGGGAAGGGGTGAGGAGGCAGCACACACAACAGATCCTGCAACTGCTAAAAGAGTAAGTTAAATTATCTTTTTCATTTTTAATGTCTGCAATTCCATCCCACACCTAGTTTTCAGTGGATTGTTATTATTCAAGCCAGATGTCTCTGTTTACCCCCAAACTGTAAGCATGGACCATTTTGGCCTCAAAGTGTATGCAGCTTTGTACCCAGCATCACTTTGCTCCAATCCCTAGGAAACAGGGGCTAACAGCACCCAGTGCCGTGATGTTGGAGAAGGCATGTAGTTCTTTTGTTGAGAATCAGTAATGGATGTGACAAAACAGCATTTCAAAGGAGAATGCAGAAATCGTTACAAGTTATTGAAATTAAACAACTTTTCAATCAATTTATTAAATGCATGCAGCTGACATTCCAAGGCAATTGGAACAAACGAATATTAAACTGCATCCAAGACACTTCTTGTTCAAAGCCAGCAATCTGCCATTAAAAAATATTTTACAGCAAATTTGATTCTAAAAGTAGATTACAATTCCTCCTTTAAATCCAAGGCGAACCAGGATTTTTTTCTGAGGTAGGAGGCTTGTGTACCATGTGAGTTTTGTCCTTGAGTATAAATGCTTGCATGGTGTGAGTAAGAAAGCACTCTGTCAGTCAATTTAATTAATAGTGCTGGACTGCCACAGAGCCACTGAAACCATAGCTGGCGTTCACCTCACTGCCACAGTACTTCTGGGCAGGGCTGTTGGTACTTCTGCGTAATAGTTTCAAAAGATGAGAAAAACACAATGTAAGAAACATACAATAATTCTCAGTCTGCAGTTGAGGACAGGGGGGAAATGTTAGCTCAGCTTAAGTAGTAATATGTTCTTACATCAACAAGATATGCAAATTTCAACACAGTAGTGAAGAGGAGAAAGTGTTACTTGAACTTTAAGGCAATATTTGTCCTAGCTCAGAAGGAAGAAGGTTATAATAAATTTAGAATGAAATATCTGAATTTACTTCTTTTATTTAATTTAATATTAAAGCAAGGACAATAAACCAGCTCCAGGAGAAAACTGGGCTTTACAAGATGAGTGAACTGTTGCAGATATAGGAATATTAGACATCACTATCTCAAAACAGCCATGCACTTCTTGGAATCTGATCAAAGCTTTGGGTAAACCGATAGCTTAATGGTCAGGCAAAAATGGAGCAAGAGCTACTACAAAGAGCCCGGCTCATGTTTCTCATGCCAGTTTCACCTGAAAGGTTCTTTTTCAGTACGTGGCAGTGAAGTGAATACACTTGTCACTTGTGTAATCTCAACTCCCTCATGTTTTGTAATCCTATCTGAACTCATGATGTCATTTGTTTTCAACCCTCTGAAATGCGACCTGCAAAAGGAAACGGAAACAATATTAAGCTTGGGCCCTTTTTGTTTCTTTATAATTGGTGACAGAGACCTGAAATGTTGTTTTGCTTTATTAAAGGTCTCTTTTCCTGTTTTTTCTGCATTCAAACCTTGCTGGACCTGAAAAAACTACTGAAATGGTGATATCATAAGATTAGAGAGTGAAAGTTGAGCAATTAAAAAGGGAAGAGATTTTAATAAGACAGTTTAAAACTGTTGTTTGATCATATGTATTTAAATGTAATGACTAAATATTTTGGAGAAACAACATCTTTTTTATTGTTTCAAACACAGCTGCCCCATCAATTAAGGTGTGTCAGCTACAAATATGCATACTGAGAGGTATCGACTGAACCTTATAAGAAGTCCAAAAATTAGACCAGAGCTGAGAGGAAGATAAAAAGGCATCATACAAGCTAGGAGGTGAGACAGAACGTCCTGCAGGAACAAAACCCTCCAAATAAATAGTCAGCTCAGGTTCAAGTTTATGTTTGTTGGTCTGAACTAAAAATAAAGACCAGCTCCAGGATATTGCATGGCCTTTGGACACTCGCCCAGCGTCTGCTTCGTTGGTCAAAGTCTGTACTATGCATCAAGAAGTAACATCTTTAAATCTCCACACAGGAGTATGGGTAACCCTCACAAGATAAAACTTTCCTACTCCTTCCCCTCCCACACAAAGAAACCTAACATGTCCAAGCCTCACCTGGCTCTTGGAATATTGCTCTCACTCCTTATGGCCATTTTACGTGATCTATCGTTTTTAAAAGCATGCACAACAGCAACAAATACAATGAAAAAGAAAGTCCTATTTCCACGGACACGGTGTCAGGTGACAGAGAAAAGCCCTTAACAAGAGGAAGGTTGGGAAGTTTCGTTTGTTGGTTGGGGGGGGGGGGGGGGGGGGGGGGGGGCGCGTGGAGAGAGGGGGAGGAAGGGAAGAGGAGGCAAACACCACAACAAAAGGAGTATTCACCAAGATGTGAAAGCAAAAAGGAACCTGCCACACAGTTGAAGGATGCCCACACCTAAGCATCCCACATAGAGCCTACGAGGCAGGAATAAAACAGCTGCAGTTACACTACCAGAGCAGCGCTCCGTGACAGTGCCAGGGTCCTCTGGCAGCTGGAAACAGCCCATTGTCCTAATGAACTCCAAGCAACCTGTCAGGGAGGCATTAAGTTTTTGTGCTGCAGGGATTCATTGTGTTCACAAAACGGCCCCATTAACAACTCAGTACATAGTGTCCAATAGGGTACGTCCAGAGCAGCAAAGGAGATAAATGCAGAGGTTACTGTGCAGGTATACATTTGCTTAGATGTTGGCAATGGATATTTTTAAAATAAAGCAATATAGAAAGAACTGCTGTAGAATTCAGATGCGCTACAGATATTTACTGCAGAACAGTCAAACGCTGAAAACTAATATACTCAAACTGTGAAACACACTGTCTATAAGATACACATATCCAGATACGCTTCTGCTTAGCTCAGTTTTGACCTTTACATTTTAACAAAAACTCCAATTATGTTGAAGGGAGATGCTGGAGGTGGGGGAGAAGGCCAACGTCTCTTTAAGTGGATCCTTTGAGACAAGTAACTGTAGAAAGGCTCGTCTATGCAACATTGATTGGGAGTGAGGTAACCACAAACATCACTGTCTCAAATGAAAAGGAATTCAAGGTCTGACCCAGAAAACAAGCATCGTAACCGCTGGATAAAATTTTAATGATAAACACAAGACGCTCCACACACAGGCCAGATTGAATTATCTGATGTCAAAACCCTAAATGCAAGATTGTTTTAGAAAGAAGAAATCTTAGCAGCCACCTTGGACGCACAGCTCAAGCTGCACTAAATCAATCCTTGATATTCTGCTATCTCCTAGCCTGGGCCTTGGTAGCAGGATGGAGAGAATGTGGAAGGCAGGGAGATAAATTACCGCTTCCCTATACAATAGCAAATTCTAGTCTGTTCATGTCTTGCTTCTTTACAGGAGGGAGGTAAAACAATGCCTCACTTTCAAATGACATCATACAACAGAACAAATTCAGACAGGTGGACGACAGAGTTTGCATGGACCTCTACATAACACAATTCAAGGTAACAGCAGAAAGTCACCGTCTTAGAATTGTTTGTCAATAACTTGTTCAGGTTCCTTTAGAGAGAAATTTAAAAATTCTCTATGGCAAGTTAAAGAGATGTGCTACTCCATTTTTCTGCCATGCAGGAGAAAGTATAGTGAAGTTTCTAGAGTTTGTATGCAATTCTTCCAGAGGGGTGACGAAGCTGACTAACATTCGGTATGTTAAGTACCACTGTTTTCAAAGCAATAAAATATTGATTCAAATGCCACTAATTACAAAATTAGTTTCAAGATGATTTTTATAATCTTTAACGTCCCAATCCTGTGGACAATTAGTCACATGCTGAAATTCAGGCATATGATTAGTCTGATTGACTTCACGTGTGTAAAGCTAAGCATACGCGTTTGCAGGGCTAGAGACACAACCATTAAATATAAAAGATTACTGATATTTACACCCAGAAGTAAATTGACTTCTGTTAACCTCAGCTATTAAATTACTCATTCAGTACTAGGGTGCAATATTGAAATATTGATCATTGGATTCATTATAGTTTTATGACTTATAAATCTAAACGATGTGATGCCATTAACCACAATGGTATGATGGTTTGTTGAGGGTTTTTAATGTTTGGAATCCAAGAACACCCTATTTCAGTTAATCCAGCATAGTCAGGTACTTCTGTTCACCATGTGAGTTTGGTAAGGTATTTTCTTATATAGTTAGCTAGGAACTTGTACGTTTCAGCTACTTTTTTTGTAAGTTTGTCTTGGTTTTTATTACTACCATTACTGAAGACTATGATGTCTGAGCTTGAAAGCTTGTCTCTTTCATCAACAGAAGCTGGTCCAATAAAGCTATTACTTCACCCACCTTGACTATCTAATAAAACATTTAAATAGAAACATTGCTATTAAAAAATATAAGAAAAACAAAATCAATATACAATGCCAAAGACCTTTTGAAATAAAACTTAAAAGTCAGAAGGAATTAGGAACTGTATGCTGCACAGACCCTCTGATTTAAAAGAGCAAGAGAACATAAAAAGGCAAGATACTCAGAAAACAATGCCATAGATTGGAAGCTGAAAACACCTAACAAATGTCACACTTGACTACAGGTTGTAAATGCTGTACCACTGGTCCCATTTAAAAAGCAAGAATTCTTTAAAAGAGTTGCGCAGTATCTGGATGGTATGAAATTTTGTGCTATCTTGAAAGAATCAGGACTTGGTAGAATGCAAGCTGGAGCTTCTCTTTGGAAAAGTGTGTTAGATAGCTGGAATTGTGTGTGTGGCCATTTAAATAGATGCTCTCAGGTAGCAAGTAATAAATAAACCAAAAAAGGTGACAAAACAGAGTATCAAATATATTTTAACACATTTAATTTGTTGTTAGTAACATAATTTAGTTAGATTTCACCGAATAGCATCCTCTTCTAATTATACCGTATAGCCTCGCAGGGGACCAATCAGCAGTGAATACTACACTTTCAATTTTCACAGAGGAATCTGAAAGGCAGCTTTGAGAATTATGCTCAGTAACTTAGGAAACTCAGAGCTGAATACTGCAACATTTCTTCAGTAGGCAAAAATACTCTTACCGCCAAGTCCCTGTGTACTCTATGGAATGCTGGATTTACATTTTGTTGCACTACTGCTTGATTCCTGGCACAGGCCCACGCAACACACTAAGAAAACTACAACAACGTCAGAAAAATTTAAAAACCAGGTGTTTGGACCGGATCACATGTGAAACAGAATGCGACTACCAGGAAAAGTCATTTTAAATCTATTTTTAAATTAAATTTCATCGACATTGTGTCAAAATGTTCAGTTTTCAACATGCTGCAGATACTTCTGCAGACAGTATCGAAATGCAGGATAGATGTTGCCAAAGAGTGAATGAGGAGAAGGCAAGCTGGACATCTTGGCAGATGTGCAGTAGGCTTCTGAACCCCCAAAATACAGGATGTTCTGTTTGGGATAGGAAACAAATACACTGGTCTGGGTCCTGGGGTCAGGCCAAGGAGTACACTGCCCATGTTGCAGGGTGCAAAGCTGGTGTCAAGCCGTAGGCTGCTATTTTGAAACTACACTCGTTTCCAGCTACGAGCCAGTGGTGGCTCAGAGCTGCTACGGCCCAAGGGAGCCCAAATGGCCAGTCGAGAATTGACACAAACAGAGCAGCGTCTTAACCCCACTCCACTTCCTTCAGCATCTTCCCTATATGTCCACAGCATGGGGTGGCATTTATACGGGTTTTGCACAAGAGGATCCTCCTTACACTGAGGGGACGGAAGGAGAAATCTTCCCATTGCCTGCAGTTTTATGTCTGGAATCCATCAGTGGTGCTGCGCAGAACAATGCACCTCAGGTTCTGGCCCGTTAGACGGAAGCTCCTGCTGAAGTGGGAAGCAGGGAAACAGCTATATCAGGTGGTTTCAAAGCGAATTTACTGACAAGAACATGGGAAACTCAGGCCTCTCAGAACGGTTTTTCAGGTGGTTTGCAGACTGATACAACTACATTCATTTACACTTAATTTCTATTGCTTATGGCTGGGAAGAAAACCTTCCAAACAGGCACTTAAAAAAAGAATAAAGCATAAACTTTGGAACACAGCCCAGCAAGCAGTGGGTTCACAGCAAATTCTGCAACTGTGAGATCAAAGAATACATGGGCCCTGCTAACAGCAGCCCAGCCACTTTGCTAGTGACAGAAAAACCACCGGAGTGCAACAGGACTGGAACAAATTCCAAAGGGGTAGCCGTGTTAGTCTATTGTAGAAAGACAACAGAGTCCTGTGGCACTTTTAAAGACTAACAGACATCATGAAACAAAAGCTAAAGAAGTGGAAGAAAAGGAATAAGCTACACAAGGAAACATGCAAATAGAAATGGGGGGAGTGGAATGCTTTAAATCCATGAAAAGAGAGAGAACCCCAAGTAGAAGAGGACAGGCAACTCAAAGATATTTCATCTTGCATGGGAAGCTTGTAAGAGTCCTCTGTACTCAAACCATCTAGAGCAACCTTAACCACAAGCAGTTGAAGAATTTGGGTGTAATTTTTCCATGCAGCTTTCTCTAATTCCACTATACATAAATGTACCGTTAATTTGAAGAGTTGCCATAAAGTCACACGATGCTGTGCCGCAGGACTAAGCCAGTTCAGTGGTATCAGTAACTGTTCCTATGACATCATAATTTCTATTTACTTGAGAGTCTTCTAACGTGACAATAATTATGAAACCTGTAAACTGTAACTAGTATAAATTTAAAACCACATCCATTGGGGTGGCCAGGGTAATCTTATCAGCAAGTCTGGCATGTTCTGAGAATCAGAAACATTTTTAGGGACTCTAAAGAGGAGTAATCATTACACTTGAATAAAGGGGGGGGGCCAAAAAAGTTGGAAGAATTTACTATTACTGAAATTCCTAAAAACTAAGCCTTTAGGTCTGCATTTTAAATAGGGTCACATCATGACAATGGAATGCGTCCAAAAGTAAAGAATTAGTCCCCCTGGAATATAATTACTATAGGAAACACAAGAATCTCTCCTGTAATTCAGGAAGAGTTGTTTTGGGGAAGTAACAGAAATCGCAATATTATTTTCCTATAGGTCTATTCTGCACTTTCCACATCTGGGCGATACTATAATATAAAGAACAGTTGCTTGTATTTCATCCGAAGATGCAGAGGTATGTATAGAAATTACAATAAATTAGCACAATCTTCCAATTATGCAAGCATTGCTATGGCCATTTCAAAATAGGCGCAGCAATAATGAATGAGGTTTTTCTTGCCTCAACATCCCAGTTCGCACTAAATTATGCTGCTGCCTCTTGTTGAATATGAAGATGCCGGTCCATTCTTTTCAGTCCATTCATTTCTATCTTCACTGCTGAAACCTTGTCACTGTAATATGTTCCTCTCTGGTCTCCCACTTCATTCACAACCCTCCCCGCTGCAATTTATTCCAAAAATCACTGCTGCAGTCACCTTTCTCTGTCAGCACTAGCATTACATCATTCTCCCTTGAATCCATTCACCTTTTTTACTATGTCCAATCAAACATTCGTTCTTACCTGCAAGGCCTTACACATTCTTATATCTTTAAATGTGTCTCATACGCCTTGTCTAGACTAGAAAAGAAACCCTGTTCAGTGTATCTGCATTAGAGGCTTGCACTGGCTTGATTTAACTAAATCTATTTAAACCTAGTGCAACTTTTCTAGGGCAGATGTGGCTTTATTCCCCTCTTTTCCCAACACTCCTCCCAATTCTGTCCTTAATCCTGTCTTCGCTTCCTCTCTTAGTGGGCACTTTAAAAAAACAGCATGCATTCTGCTGCACAATCAAGTCTCCTGAACCTATTTCTTCCCCTAAAAACCAAGGAATCCTTCAGACCCCATCTGTATGTGTAATCGCCTTCCATTCGCTACCCTCAATTGTAGTGCCATCTGGTCTCATATTCAACCTTGTCAACACTCTTGTTTTAGTTTGGGGGTTCTGTTTTGTAATAGTGCAAATCCTCAGTGTAGACACACTGCACTGTTATTAAAAGCTGGCTCCAAGGAAAGTGACTTCTGTTGCAGCTTATCCCCAGAAGTCACTTTTTACACCTGTGCAACTCACCTACACTGATGCAGCTCCAAGCAAAACAAAAACAGCATAAGCAAACTCTTTCAGGTGAAAACTTTTTAACTTTTGAAATGCACGTGTCACTTCTAGAAGGACTTTCAGTAGAGAATCACAACAGTCACCTAGGTGACAGTGCACCTCAACTGGAAAAGAGCTGCTGCTGGAAAATAGAACTCCTCCTTGTTACGTCAATCTGGATTTGCTTGTGAATCAGCATGCAGGAGCTCACAATGAGAAAGACTATCCAACATTAAACAATTTCATACTTACCCAGCAATGGCAACTCCATCACAAGAATGCACATCACACAAAACTTTCCCCAGCTCATACTGCAACTGACTCACAGCACCAATGCGATTCTGCACAGAAATACAGGGACACACTGTTGTTACTGCAAAATGCGGGTTCCCAACCCCTGGTCCGAGGGCCAAAACTAGGCCGGGGGAGGGGGCTTTTTCAATTGGCCCGCGCCCCCCTTCCACTGTCTGGGCGGCACCCGCCCCCCACCTGGTCCTAGCGTGCAGCCAGCCGGGAGCTGGGCTAAGGCCTCCCACCCCCCAGGAGCGCACAGGCAGGAGCCGTCCTGCAGCCGCCCCCTCCCACAGGGCTGTCCCTGGTGCCACCATTGTTTTTTCAAGAGTTTGGTTTTTTAATTTTTTAATTTTAAAGCTGTTTTTATTTTTTTTTAATAAAATTTTAAATTTGCTTTTCATTAAATAAATGATTTTCAATTTTAAATAAATGTTTTAATTCAAAGTTTAATTTAATCAAATTAATTACTTAATCTTAATGGAAATTTAATATAAATTCAATTAATTACATTTTAATTAAATAGACTCATGGCCCTACATGGCTGTAAAAATTGCATTTGTGGCCCTCAAGGCAAAAAGGCTGGGAACCACTGCTGTAAAAGAAAAACAAAGAGTCCTGTGTCACTTTTAAAGACTAACAGATTTATTTATCGCACGAGCTTTCCTGGGAGAAAATCCCACTTCGTCAGGCGCTGAAAAAGGTTTATCTAACAGATTCTCTTAGAATGTCACACTTTCCTAATTTTTTTTATAAAATGGGTCAAGAGGTTACACTGCTCATTTTATTGGAGATCAGAAGGAAGACTAGCCACCTACTGTCTGCTCATTTCCCGTATGTTTCAGAGTCTCTACTTCTCCTTAGCTTTCCCCATGTATTCTGAAAAAGGAGGACACACCTTTACTACACAAGAGAGTTGTAGAAGATGTGGAGGCTGATTGCAGTGAGGACTTTTCCCAAGAGTAAGGACTGAAGGACCTGGTGATTAAGGATCCACCCAGACATGGTGATTACATGAATAAAGGGCACAGGAGCCATGATCCAGTGTCACAGCACATTTTCAAAGTATAAGCAAGACAGGCAAGCAAGCCACCAACAGTTAAAAAGAGTGGTCATTAAACCTGCCAGGGCCTTCACCTTTTTATTGGCAAAAGTAGCCTGCCGTGCGGAGGCTCCCATTTCACGAGCAGCCAAATTAAAGGTCTGAGCTGAGTTAATCTTCCTACATGGCCATCATGGAGTACCATTTTAGAAAATTCCTTCATTTTACCTTCCAATTGGTTCTTAAAGTGCGCTCTTTGGCACGGCAATCTTGAAGGGCGAGTTTCCAGCAGGAACAATCAGAAATGCTGGTATCAGGCAAGTACCCCTCTCGTTGGCACAAGCTATACCAAAGTACTTCATCTTCTGCAAGTACTTTCCATGTTCTGCTCACCTAAAAGCAGAGAGAAATGAAATAAATATCAGATCCAGGCACCAACTGATTTTGCCATACTTCTGACAACAGACCGTTTAGAATTCTAGTGGGAAGATAACGTTAACGTTAAGCAAAGTAGATAACAGTAGATAATAGTAAAGGTTCAAAATACAATTGTGAAGATGAATTTGTTTTCACATTTGCAGGCTAAAGATAACTCCCATGTTAGCATCACGCCACTGAAGTGCTGCTACAATGGCCAATCAGGAATGTGAGAACAGTGATAGATATAAAATATTGTATTACAGCATCCATCAATAAGAATGGAGTATTAAACTAAATTTTGTAAGTGGCTGTCTATTTCAGAAGCAATTGTTTCACCACAATGAACTGTGTGCCTAAAATTATCACTTTAAAGGGTCAAAGGAAAGAACCTCTTTGAGCACCGATTGCTCTTTACAATTCTTCCATGAAAGAGAAGAGTGAGGTGTACAGTGAAACGGCTCCATGCGAGAGGTGCTACAGCAGTGATAAACTGGTTCAGACAGACAAATACAACCTGAGGGCTGCACCATATTGTAGTGACTTACTATCAAATGTCTACAAGTTTGTTTTCAATCCTAAGATTGTCTCTCACGTCTACATTTCATATATCAAGTAACCCAGAGTTTATAGCATGCAGTTCTATTAAATGTGCTGCTGCAAATCATCAAACATGCCAGATAAGAGCAAGCATGTCCAGGTTGAAAAGAGAGGTGCTTTGTACAAATGCAGTTAAAATTTTGCTCAGAAGAATCAAACAGTCTGAAACACTTTGTTTGAGATATTAACTACATATCTGGTGGCAAAAATACAGTCACCAAGTTTTCTGTGCAAAACATAGGAAAAAAATCCTAACCATCAGAGTGATTAACCACTGGAATAAGTTGCCTCGGCAGGTTGTGGAATCTCCATCATTGGAAGTTTTTAAGAGCCGGTTAGACAAGCACCTGTCAGGGATGGTTTAAGAGGGTACTTGCTCCTGCCATGAGTGCAGGGGACTGGACTCGATGACCTCTCATGGTCCCTTCCAGTTTCTATGATTCTGTGTCTAGTCAGACTGCAACCCCCCACCCATGCTGCAACAGTGAATAATATTAACTACTGCTATGTATTGCCCATGCTGAAGTGCACAGAAATAAGATCTATCAACTGAAACTCTGCTGTGGCCATAAAATCCTCGCAGCTTTACTGTAACTTGCTTGCTGGCCTCTCTCTCTCTTGGGCCCATCATAAGAAAACCATGAGGGCTTTTCAGACTGAAACCCCCTTAAGAACTACAGAAAATGTGAGGTGTATTAGAAGAGGGGGACCTAATTGCTCTATGAAGAGAGTTTAACATGCACCCCTGTATGACAGTCAGCTTGCAATACAGTCAGATAACTGGAAAAGAGCTATGTAATGACATTTTAAGACTTTTGCAACCATGACTGAGGGGGGGAGGAATTGGAGATCAGCCTCTGCGGTTGCACAGCCCACGCAGCTTTTCAGAGTCCACAGCTGTGAAAACTGTGCTTCCTCGGACACCTACAACTCTCTTTAGTGACTACAGACCTCAGTCCAAAATGGCCACCTAGGGTTACGTTTCAGTCACTGGACAAGACGGTGATCTGGATTAGAGAGGTTCACTTAGAAGTGAGAAAACTTCTATCATGTCCTCCCTGACTATATTTGTCTTAAAACTAAAAAAACAAGGACAGCGGCCATCATCACGTCCATTCCTCACGGGACACGGTCATTTGAATCAAAATGATGCCAAAACTTCAAACAGTTCTAGCCCAGTGGGGAATCTCCTTTCAATTCCAATTATTTGAAAGTAATACAAATCTTCACACTGTTGCCTAGACAAAGACAGACAAAAGCTACTTTTTTTTTTTGCTGGCACAGACAAAAAAGCAGCTGTTCTGCAGGAGTTAAAACTCTGGGCAAACACTGTGGATAGGAAACGAACCCCTCTGTCTCTTGAGCTGGAATGCATTTCTGCTGACATTGATGAGGCAGGCTGTGCACAGAGAAGTAAATAAAATCAAGCTATGCCAACTTCTGCCCTGTTACCAGCATACAGAAGAAAAAAAAAACTAAGTGTTGCCAAAATGGGCAACATTCATTGAAATATTTCCAGATTCAAGTTTTTAAGTGGGTTTTATAAACAGAGTAAAAACCCTAATAAATTACAGTATCTTTTACCTTTGATGAACACACATTCAAAGAGGAAAAAGGAATTCTATCCTACAATATTTTTAATCAAATTACATTGAGTCTTGCCAGTTTACAAGCATGGATTTTCAAAGGATGTCTAACACAGCCTTTCCTTAATTCACCAAACCTGGCACAACAATCCCTAGTAAAAGCCCCACTGAGTGAGCCTCAGCTGCAAGAAGTCTGTAATAAAAGCGTCTCAAGCATTTCGCTTCACACCACCATTGTGAGCTGCAGCATGAAAAAACCAGCCATTGGCTTGAAGTCAGCTATTAGTTCGGCCTGAGTTAAGAGTTTCAGGTGAGCAGTTGAGAGTCAAAAAACCATGGCTTTATTTGTGTACATATATACACACGCACAGCCTGCGTGCTAAAGGACAGTAAAAAAACTCAGTTGCAATGCTCAAAACACTCGTTAAAAAGTAAATTGAGACCATACTTATTTTCCAAGTTCGTATTATGTAAATTTCCAAAGCTTATCAACAGTAACATCTTGCATGGATGACCCTGCATCTAGAAATTCTTTTTTAAATTTTGTCTGTAAGGTGCCCATTATGTTTTTACAACATTACATCAGACTTCTTGCCACTGTCCATTGAGAAAATTCAGTTTCCCCTCAGCTCCACACAGGGGCATCACTCCCCCTTGCTTATATACAGCCTACCATGAAAGCAGAGCGCACAAATTCAGGAATTTTACCTACTTCAAAGCCATTTGCATATTTTATTACAATTTACAGCACTCCTTCCATCAGATTCCAAACTTTATTTTCTTGTCTTGACTGTTAAATTGGATTTTGGTCAAATACTTATTCCTTCCTGTCTCCCACCAGCCTCTCCTTCACTAGGTTTCCTCCCTTCCACAGCCAAACAGCACAAAGTCATTTCACATATATGCCCCAGGATGAAACTCAAGGACTACAATGGGAAAGTATAGGTCGTAATTTGGAGTGGAATTTGGCCCTAAGTGCTAATAATTTTATCAAGAGCTATTGACACTACTGCTGTTATTAACGAGAATTATCAGTTCTCTCCAAAAACCAAGTTCAGGAAATCCCTGACTATCTGCTTCCTCTCTCTTCCTACGGACTGGCTTGATTTTAGCTTATTAAACCTAAGGAAACAGGTAAGTCCCATCCATTCATGCTTCAGAACTGTACTGAAAAAGCTAAGAGACAATATCAAACCATGTGTAGCTTTTTACATAGTTCATATAAAGCATTATATCAACTCCAGATAGTTCTCAATTATTTCAGTTAACAACTCCAATAGCTACAGAACCACATAATTGAAAATTCTTGCCTTACAGGATTTTTCACTCTTGAAATACAAGAGTCAATTCCTCCAGGGACAGCCTCAAATACACAATTATATTGATTAGTGTTTCTAAGTCACTCTGAAGATGAAAAGCGTGACATTAGTGATAAATATGCTTAGATAAATTACTCACTGACATACTTACAGAACAAAACTCAACTCTGCTGTCGTCACAGCTTTCGATACACATCACATGGGAGCATTTATACCACAAAATAAAAGTGGCTAATGCTGTCTTATTAGTAACTACACAACATTTATATAGCACCAAAAAAAAAAATTAAAAAAAAAATCACAGAGCATTTTATTGAACACAGACAAGACACACTGTCCCACTGTTTTCAAATAAACCAAAGGCAGGGATATCAATGGGAACTACGTGCATGAGTGAAGTTACTCTCAAACATCTGCAGAATCAGGCCCTCAATATCACACTTAAAAAAACTGTTTAAAATTCTGCCACATGTGTGAGTTCCCAAGAGCCCCCTGCTTCTCATTCCTATCAGAACAGGCAGATTTCGTGATGCAGCCACCATCATGTACCAGAAAAGAACAGCTGTCCAGCATATGCCACCACAGACACTTCACAACCTCAGTGAACCTGTAAGACTTCAGGAACTGATCACACCATTCGTTTACATCATGCACATGATCGTATGGTGTCTAAAATGCCATAAAGGCGCTTTCGTCTTTCATAGCATTCATTCTAAGAAATCAAAGAGCAGCTGTGGGAAAGAAAGGAGGATGCTGGGGGCGGAGAGGAAATCAAGGTAAAATTAAAGTTCTCCCAAGCAGTCTGTGCTGTAATTAAATCTCAAGGAGACACTGCACCCGTGCTACTTTACCATTAGTCAATTACCAATTTGGCATAAAGAACTAAGCAAACAGGTTTTCTCCAAAGACACTTGCATAGCTCACGATGCCAATTCCACTCACTGGCGCAATTTCACTAAAATCCCAAGGCGCCTCAATGAAAAAACCCTTTTTACGGTAACACTGTAAAGCAGCAGGGCATTCCATTAACAGAAGAAGGTGGGGTTATGTTTCTGGTTTGTTTTGTTTGTTTGTTTTTCAGAAACAATTACCAAGAGAAAAATGAAAACAGTATTTATTTTTATTGCTTTGCTTTTTATCTGAACACTTAAAAGAAACCAGTTCTGCACTGAAAGCCTTAGATATTCACCTCACTTGGAAAGCCCTGAAAAAATACTGTCTCTTGCTCAGCTATCTGTTAGTCACTATATAATATCCAACCTTTTTCTAAGAACATTTTCCACACTTCACATTTACCTTCTGTCTAGGTGTTAAGAAACAGGTTTGGGAAAAAAAATCAAGATTGGATTTAAAAAAAAAAAAAAAAAAAAAAAAAGTTTTTTTGGAAGCTAGCACTCTCAAATACCGCTATGCTGTGAATTAAGTTGTTCATGGCAGCAGAAAAAATATTTTAACCTGCTTGCAATCCATTCTGAAATGTTCCTTTTCTATAGGATAGTTGAGAGAAACAGGAACAAATGTGAAAACTTCATGGCCCTCAACAAAGCACATTAGCATAAAGTAATGTCACGGAAACTTTTCTTAGAACTCTTGCGAGAGGAAATCTCTCTCTTCTAATGGTACTTTTTCATGGTTTTTAAGGGACACTGTCAAGATAAAATTTTTAAACAATAACTATCCTTAGTTGTGTATCATCATCAAAATAAAAAAATGTTAAATGTCTAATTTAATCATTCATGCTGATTGGTAACTATTTGCATTTAATTCAAAAAGCCAGTTTCACTTTTTGATAGTCGCGTACTACTCTAATGCTTCATTATTTCTGTTGCAAACACTTCAGAGAACGTTTTAAGTCCATCTTCAAAAAGACTCATTAGATTTTTGTGATTACATAAAGTCAGGGCATAAATCCTAAATGTCAGGCCAAAAACGATGGACAGAGTCCATGTAATAGGGTGGCAGTGAACGTCTGAAACACCCCCGCCCTATTAACATTCCCCAAGATAATTGGCATTTGTTAAGTGGGGCTGGCTGATTCGGTGAAGCAGGTGGCTCATTATTCAATCTAGGTGGAAAGGAGGCAACTCTGGCTCCCTGGAGAGAAGATCAAGGGTGTGGGCTGAACAGACTTTGGGTAAAAACCCTGCAGGCAGCCACGGTAACTTTCTGTAGTATTAGTCTCGATTCTTTGTTAATAAAACCAAACCTCAGGAAGAAGATGAGTTTGAACTATACACTGTACAGGGGCACTCCCTCAGAACAAGCTAGTAACAGTACCTGTTCACAACACCTCGAAGGGACATGGTAATGAAAAAATAATGATACAAAAATATCTGCAACTTCGGTTACCGGTACATTATTAAATTACTAAAACTGACAATTATCATTTTTCTCTAGCCTGTTTATTTACTTTCTACATAGCAGTTTGCGCAAGGAAATTAATTTCATGTTAGTTTCATTTCCAGGTTGTCAGTGGGGCACTGTTTGTGTTTCAAACACTAGGTTTATTTGTTTATAAACAACTATATTGAGCGGAATCGAAAATGCAAGCAAACATTTCTTTTGGTTGAAGTTTTGATGCTTTTCCTTCAGCGCTGTTATCAAATCTTGAACATTTGGGTTAACTGAACATTACTGCAAACTATGAATCAAGTCCATTCAATACAGCTCTCAGTTTTCTGCTTTCGGAGTATGGCTAATTTGTAAAGAATGATATTAAATCCAGTGGCGCACTGAGGGTTTCCAGTACCCAGAGCCAACACTTCCATTTGGGCCCTCACCCATCAGTAGCAGCACCCCACAGGGGGAGGGGTGCGTCTCAGGGCTCGTTTCCAACTCTTCTCCACCCCCACCCTGCAGCCCCCCTCGTCAGTGCTCTGCTCTCCCCCATTCCTTCCCCTCCACTCCCTGCTGTGGGGGAGGTGGTGCAGGAGCATCAGGGACAGGCTCTGGTTCCCACAGGTCCTTCGTTGCACTCAGCAGGTGCAAACGGGCCAGGAGGACACTTGCTCCCCACAATGGGAGCCCTTGGTTGCTGGTGTAGGACCAATATCTAGGACCTGTCAGACTGTGGGAACCTAGGTCTGGAACGGACTCAAATTTTGTTAGGTCCTAGTTATCAACGTGACACCTGGCACGGCCGCAGGGTGAGAGCCACGCGCTGCTACTCCTCCGAAGGCCCAGCCAGCACCCCACACCCAAGCTGGCGCCCTGGTGCATGGCTTCGCCCCTTTCTTGATCCCCTCTCGGCAAAACACTGATTCCATCTCCAGTGAGAGGAAAAAGCCGTTTAGGGCTTCTGCACAGCGTAGTAGCTGAAATGCTTCACGGTGACATTACATGGGATGAGACAAGCAAACCGTGGATAGCACTTACCTGAGCACACCTGCCCAGCTCAGTCCTTCCCAGGTACTGAAAAATTTTCAATGCCAATTCATAGGGCAGCTGAATATCAAAGAAAGGAACCTCGTTTATTTCATTCTGAGAAGAAAAAAGAAAATAAGACTATTAGCTTTTTTTCAAATGCATGAATAAATGGCACATTGTTAGTAGCAAGACAGTTACAAGAAAAAGAGCCTCAGTCAAATCGAGGAGAGATCCTATGTACTTTAGGCATTGTAGCTAAATCAGACAGAGACTCGCTGCTCTTTCATCTTACAACCCTGCTATAACAGAATGTCAGGCAGTTGCTCCTGCGTGACTGTACACAGCTACTCTCATCTGAGCAGTCAGAGCAGGCAACATCTCTCTCAGGCAAAAGAGAACTAAGGGAATATCTAGATTATTCACTGGGAGATTTTAGTCAGAACAAGAAAGGGTTATAAACATGAACAAAATACAAATCTTACTTTACCTGAATACCCCATCCTTTTTATACTCATATGATTATATTGATTGCAATGAGCAAGTCCATATACCACATTTTCCTTGTCATTTTTTAACACTCAGAACTTAGAGCTTTCCAGTCTTTAGAATGCTTATAGTTAAAAAATAAAAGCAATGAAATAACAGACAGCCATGACTACGTGACATTCAGGCACACTCATTTTAATATCACAACTCTAAAGCAAAGAACAGAGGGGTCTTGAAGACGGGATATTTACGTTCCTAACAAAAAAATCCTTCAAAACTTCACTGTCAACAAGTCTAAAATGAATGCCTTTAAAAAACATATACCCTCTACACATTCAGAGGTTTTTAACTAGAGTGTGTGAAAAATGTGGTGTTCTAAGATCTTTATTCATGTATAGCTCAAACTGAGATTATACTCAGTGGTTTTCTCTTTGCCTAAAAGTAACCAATTCCTGTCAGAAAACAATGTTAAAACAATAATTCTTTAAACTTTGAGTAAATACCACAAATCAGAACCTTTTAAAGGGAAAAAAAAAAGGGATTTTTCTAGGTCAGTTACTTTCTTTATGAGCAAACAAAAGAAATCCCTCTACATGCTGTAGCTACTGGATTGTGAAGGCGTAGCTCTAGGCATAAGGCTGCACTGAGACCTGCAGCTAAAGCAGGTTTTAAATTCTCTTATTTCCAATGACAACTCTCAAATTCAGTCTTCATGCTAACACACAAGCAGATCGTAACTGAAATTTCCAGATACGTTTCAGGACTAGGACATTTGTAACAATCAAGAAATTTTGCTACTTCTGAAATTTTGCTCTCTGTTTTTAGTTTCTATACTAGCTACATCTCAAAGACATCAAGATTGTCATACGTCTTCATTTCACCTCACATTTAAAACAACTGTTGAAGCGTAACTAACAAAATACATCCCATTTATTCATCATCTCTGCCAAAGTCAGGCACATTCTGATTCTTCAGCTAAGTCTGTTCTCCAGTAGTGCTGCAGCGCACAGCTTGCCTCACCACCTCTACTTCACACTAGATCACCCCCATCCTTGCCAGTTCCTTATGCACGACCATGCCCTCTACAACCCTGGCAAAGGAAATACAGATTAAATTAAAAAAAAGTCATGAAATAGGTAACACTGGGTTTACGTAGAGTAATGCTTCCCACCCCAAAACAGGCAAACATTTTCTAGGTCTAAAGTGCATATTTATGGTCACATTATAACATCAAGGTCAGACAGCAGCCAGACTACAACGAAAGAAAAAAAATCACCTTTCCAGTGACAAATAGCACAACTGTTAGTGCCTAACAATATCTGATGCCAAGCAGAATGCACGTTCAATGGTACATATGATCAAAATTCCCAAATAATTTGTCATTAGGAGAGTGCTCAATATAGCACATAAAACAAAACTCTTAAAGGAACAAAGTTATGTTAAGTCAGCACTGGTCTACCTAAAAGTCTATTGGAATAAATCCAAAACTCTAATACTGTCATCCCCTGAGAGGGATTTGCACTCCTGTGCTAATGGAGCACTAATTCTGTAAATAGATTAATGTGTGCCTAGCTGTCAGAAATATAATCTGCTCTTTTTATTTTTCTTAAAGAAAAGAGTAATTAGTCATAGCTAAATTAGTAAGAAGCAAAAGCTCCCCCCCCCCCCGCAATTTCTCCCACACTGTAAATAAAATCTCTACTCCAGATAGAGTAGAAGAATGATTTACCAAAATACCTTTTAACTTGCTCAGAACTGTAATTAGAACTACTTTCAAATTAACTGCTTCATTTATACAATTAATATTGGTTTCTTGCTGACAGAAAAGCCTCTCCACTGAAATACAGTTTAGCAAGACAATAAGCATTCACTACCTTGAGTGAAAAGAATAGATTTTATTTAACAGAAAGAGGTTAAACTGCAACCTCATCATCGCAATGAGGAGTGAATACTTTGGTGTTAAAGAAGAGCTGCTATGAACAGTTTGTGTATTCAGAAGGAAAGGTAAAATAGGTTTAAACTAACTAAAAACTCAGTAGTCAGAATTTAAAGTATTCATACACACTAGCCTTCCTAATCCCATCACAGAGAACTGGTTCAATACACACACACACACACACACACACACACACACACACACACACACACA
>ML685811.1:1902925-1956999 GCA_007922175.1 Pelusios castaneus
AGCTCCAGCTGGAGCCTGGACTCGCTCAGCACCTACATCTGGCTGTAAAATTCCCGTCTCCAGGCACCTACGTTCCGCCTCTGAGCAGGGCTTTACTGCGTCTCGTAGGCATCGGGGGCTTCTCTTCTGCAGGAGCCCTGGGGTGATTCCCAGACAGGAGATGACAGTTCAGCCCTTTCTCCCCCGGGGGCCTGGCTCAGGCAGGCATGCTCAGGTCGGCTCCCATCCCCACTCGGGCTGGAGAAGGTTGCGGTGGTGCCCACCCAGCTGATGACTTTCAGTCCATTATCTTCAGAGCGGGGAGCTTCCTGCTCTAATCCTTTCCTCCCTCTGGGGGGGACTGAACCATCTCCAAGTGAGTGCTCCAACTTCAGGGCTGGAAGTTAGACAGCAGTCGCTCACCACTCACACCTCAGCTGGCCGGTTTGTATGTGGCCTTAGACACCTGCCTAGCTCATTCTCACAAGAAACCCCGCAGGCTCCTAATCCTCAGGGCGCAGGCAGAGGGATTGGCCAGACACAGACACCTATCAGGAATGGGGTTCAGGACTCATCCCAGCTGTTGGCATCTTCCACTGGCTACTTTAGGAGGCTCCCCGACCAGTATGCCAGCCTTTGTACAGGGAGCCTAACTGAGCTTTTGTGAAACTCTTTTGTGAAACCCTAACCCTAACCCTGTGATTTTCAAGGCACCTAAAAGTTCGGTGGTGCAATACTTAGTGTCACAAATCCTCTGGAAATACAGCTCTACAATCTCATCAATATGATCTTGACCCTTTTAATTCCTGTGTTCATCAATATATGCTCTTTCTTTATTAAATAAGCCCCAACTAATTCTTTTAATAAAATCAAATAGGAAGAGCCTGCTCTTTGTGATTCTTCCCTACCCCAAACAAAAGAAGCCAGTCTCTCTTTATGCTAGACTGCTGCTTTCCTATTTGCTGATTCCTAGCTAACTTTTGCACGTTTCTGCTAAAATTATCAGCACTAACTTTGCCAGTTAAATCCTCATCATTATTCCTTGGAATTAACTTCCTGTTGAGAGGACTGGAGAACTACTCAATTCTCAGACCTAAGAGTATTAGAATTATTATATAAATAGCACCATAGATATGATAGGTGATTTATAATTCCAATAAAGAGGGAATTTTACTTTTTTCCCATTGGAGCTTAAAATTTAAGGCTTTGTTTCAGGGCAACAGTTAAGGAAATATTTAACTCTATCCATATTCAGGAAAGCACTTAAATGCATATGCTTAAGATCCATTGACCTCAAGTTACTTGCATGTGATTAAATCCTTTCCTGAACTGAAGCCTTAGTGACAATAAAAACAGGATGAGATGAGAACACAGAGAAGGGCAGCAGAAGAGAAGTGTGAAGGAGAATAAAATACTATTGTCTTTTCCTTCCCTTCTCCATCCCCTTGTTTGTAAATTGTGACCCTTGCAGTGTCATGTCAAATGAAGACTGATTTTCGAGGCAAGAATCATATATTTACTTGTTTGCAAGGTGCCTGGAACATTTTTAGGTGTCTGAAGAATAATAAATACAAATCTGATTACTTAGGAGACCCTTGTACTCATCTAGAGTGTTTTAAAGTGGGGTTTTAGCTAGATCGATCTGTGTTCACATTGTGTGTATTTGTGTCTTGCTATCGACTCTGGGTGTGATATACGGCTATATCTGTCCACCTGCAGATTCAGTCAGCTCCCATTCAGAAAGTTTTCTTGGCAAACAGGACTACAATATGATTTTTTAACTGACACTTTCAATTCTACCATTCTTGTAGGTCCCCCAGAGAGGTGCTGGGGGTGGTGTGTGACTGACCACAGCAGCTGCTAGATGAGAGTGTATCAATAGTGACTAGAGAAGGGGAATGGATGTCAGCTCTGTGCCGGACTTGCATTGTCCTCCCTGGTTCAATCTGTGATGAGGCTCAGGAATCAAGCTGTGATGTTCATGGATTTTGGAAAAGAACACCTCCTGAGATTCACCAGTAGGTTTGAGCTCACACAACTCAAACCTCCAAGAGGAACGTTACAAGTACCCCTTCTCATTTAGTCCCTCCTTTTTAACAAGACCTAGGAACTCGCCTTTTTTCTCAGGGTGTGGCAGTGTTGCTGGGAATTGCTAGTTTGTAGAGAGGGTGCCTATAGGCAGGGATGGAGGTTGTGAAGCTGGCTAGTTCATAGGGAGTATTTACCAGCCTTTGAACTGCGAGAACACACTCTGCACAGGCTCACCAGGCTGAGGTCCACAAATCCCACCAAACTGCAGATCCCAGACTCAGTTCAGCTGAGTTGGCGTTGATTGCAAATATTTGCATAGCTTAGTGGGGCAACCTGAACTCTGTTCCCACTCTGCTTTGCCATTGATTTACTGTGGGACCCTGATTTCAACTTCCCCATCTCTAAAATAGGTCTAATGATACTTACTTACTCCCTGGGATTGTTTGTAAAGTGCTTTGAGAGTCTCTGACTTAACATGTTATAGAAAAGCAAAATATTATTCTCAGCCACACAGGCACAAGCTCCTTCATTGTGCAGAGTCCCTCTCTACACTCTCCATGTCCTCAGGGATCACCTGACTGGGGTGCTTAGCTGTGCATCAAACAGTGGCAGGTGTAGCCTCTGGACTCAACGGGTGCACTACCAGTGGTTTTCAAACTTTTTTTCTCGGGACCCAGTTGAAAAAAAATCATTTGTGTCTGTGACCCAGCAATGACATCTTTGAGCGATGCATTCCAGTCTTTCAGTGGGGGGGCCGTGACCCAGTGCCTGAGAATCTGTGATGCGGTACTGGGTCCTGACCCACAGTTTGAAAACCATTGCACTATACTACACTTAGTGTAATCGCAGTATGACATGAAGCAGAGAGCAGGAAACAGGGAGGAAGGGGAAGGGAATGTGTGCTCTAGAGAGCAGCCTGGGCCCAGCCACAGCTCACTCACTCCACGCAGCTGCTCTGGGGCCAGCCTGATATCTCCCATGGCAAGATGGACCCTGGCCGGAATGCAGTGCGGGAGGCTCTCCCACTCGATATCCGGAGGTGGGTAAAGTAACCTCACCTAAACGTCACATTGTCCAAATGAGAAATGGGTAGCCTCAGTTTATCACTACACTACTGTGCCCTGCCCCCTCCCGGCAGGGCCCCTGCCATTCTGCAACCCCCCCCCCCCCATTTTGCCCCTTGGGCCTTCAGGCCAGCACACAATTCTGACATTAGTGCCCAGCGATGCGGCTGGGAGCAGCTTCGCTGCCACAAGGATCCATGTGAGGTTTCTCATGCAAAGGCATGAACATGGCTCCCTTCCCCAATGGGACTTTTCCCACCCTCCGTTTCATGTCTGTGGGTGCAGTTGATTCCATGAACGCTCACTAAAGCTGCCTCTGGTTTCAAGGTCTCAGGAAAAAGACTTTTCCTTGTGCTTTGAAACACCTTCAGGGAGGATGTTGACAGTCCAGATGCAGGGGCCAGCCTGGCCAATGACAGACTCTCCTTGCAGCTGCATGTAGTGTCAAGTGAACGGAGCGCCCAAGTGCCAGGAGATGATCTGTGTGCACAAACACGTCCACACACAGGGATAATTAAATATACCATCCACAGCAGCCCTCTTTCAGGGCATAATTTACGCCCTTTCTTTCTTTCTTTCTTTCTTTCTTTCTTTCTTTCTTTCTTTCTTTCTTTCTTTCTTTCTTTCTTTCTTTCTTTCTTTCTTTCTGTTGAAAAAGCCTTTTGCTTACATTAAAACATGTTGTATGCAATATCTGAAAAAACAAAAACGTGTCTCATAGGCAGCTACATGGATATGGCTTCATGTGACCCTTTTCATAGACAAACTAGGGAAACACCTGTGTGGGACAGTCTAGGCCCTAGTCTACACTGAGGGCTTAGGTTGATGTAACATCACCTACCTCGACTTTCTACTGCCTGCTGACACACACACATGGCTGGAAAGGTGGATTAAGTGCTGCTGCAAGTCGGCTTTGTAACTCCACCCCAGCAGGAGGCGCAGCGTTCAGTGCGATTTTAATAATGCGCTTTAATAACAGTCTGTACCGAGAGCAGTGGAATGAGATATTAGTGGATTCTGGGATCTACTCAGAATTCCCTGGTCTTTCAATAATACTTAGTCCTGCTTCAGTGCAGACTGGACTAAATGACCTGTCAAGGTCCCTTTCAGTCCTAGGTTTCTGTGCTCCTCTGATGCTGCATGGCTCTAGAATTTAGACCCAAAGAGACACGTGACAAGCAGAACATTATGAGCTCTGTAGAATGTTTGTTTTGGAACAAAATACGTATTGCTGCCTCCTTCCCCCATGTACATCCTTGCACAATAAGATGTAAACCCCAGGTCCTGACAAGTCATGTTCATCGGGCATTTCATGGCACAGTTAATAAGAACAGGGGAGTTAGCTCATACGAATTAATACTGCTCAGTCCAGCCGCTGGCTGATTGAGTATTAGTCGTATGGTCTAGTGGCTGGAGAAGGGGAACAGCAGTTAGAACAAGGGCAGATTGCAGGTTGGCTAATTGCTTACTGCCTCTTTGTATTCCGTCCTGCACTTTCCAATGGGAATGGCATTCTTCACCGTCTCTCTCTCCAGACACACACACAAGGAAGTGTGTGCGTGTGTGGCTCTCTGTCTTCCTCCTATGAAGCACAGCGATCTCTACAGTGGAACATGGTAGCTGTTTAATAATGCACCACAACATTGTAGCCCAGTTTAGGTTAGGAAATGATTCCTCTGTATTGGGAGCCAGCTCCCACTGACCTAAGGAGTCACGTTTTTAAGGGTATTTGGGCTTTGGGTCACTCAGTGCTGCAAAGCATATGTGATTGAGATACCTACGTCCCATTTTCAGAAACGGCACTGGCATTTAGGAGCCCAAAGCTCTGAAAATGGGACTTAGCCATCTACATAGCTCAGGCCTTGCAACGGGAGTGAGTGGAGCAACCCCTAACTGTGTCTACAAATCTAGGTCCAAGTGCCTTCAATGGAAGCAGGATTTGGCCCATGGAGTGTAACCCGTTTGTAATGTCTATGGGATCTCTGGATGAGAAGTACTCTGGAAGTGGAAGCTTTGTAATATATAATCTGACATCACCTTGAAAAACCCAGCCAGGGCATGAAGTGTAGTTAGCATGTGCCAATTTGGCATGCAGTGTCATTTGTATTTTGCTCCGTTCGTCTAGAAGCGGCAATGTATTAAATTAAACCCTATCTCTCCCTGCCAGCTCCACGATCCCGGTTCTGTGCTTGCTGAGTTGCCAGGAATGTCCCCCTCTGTCTGCTGCTAGGTTCACACAGAGCTGCTCTGTCAAACGTCTCTGTGTCGTTAATTAGCTGTATTAAAATTGGGTCGATAAGATTTTTGGAGATGTCACACTGAGCTGAGCGGAAGTCCAAAAAAAGAGTGAGCCCCAGAGGCAGTATTGCAGTTACGGGACTGGGCTGGCTGACCCAGCAGTAGGCTACAGTTTTGTATCACGAACTGCAAACCAAACATTCAACGTGTGGCTTCCTGTGTAGTGTGTGTGCTTCCCTGAGTCTGACACGAGGAAGAAAGCGTTGCTACTGATTTTCCCGAAAAACGAAGGCTGGAGGAATCCTCCATCTTATGCTCCCCTTTCATAAACCCCAACCCCCCTTTTCATTGTCTTTGACTCTCTTGTTTATCACATGAAATTAAAGGGGGCCATTCAATGACTTAAAAATCAAAAAGGAATCCTACAAAATGTGGAAATGTGGATGGACTGCTAAGGAGGGGGACAGAAGTACAAGCGGGGACAAAATCAGAAAGGCTAAGGCATAAAATGAGTTGCAGCTAGGAAGGGACATAAAAGGCAATAGGTGGAGGTTTTTCAAATACATTAGGAGCAAGAAGAAGATGAAGGAAAGTAAAGGTCATCTACTTAGTGGGGAAGGAGGGCTAATAACTGATGATACCAAGAAGGCTGAAGTGTTTAATGTCTATTTGGTTTCAGTCTTCACTCAAAAGGTTAATGGTTTCCGACACTCAACACAATATTAACAACAAGGAGGAAGAAATACAAGGCAGAATGAGAATGAATAGGTCAAAGAATATTTAGATAAATCAGATGTATTCAAGTTGGCAGGGCCTGATGAAATTGATCCTAGTGTATGGAAGGAACTGGCTGAAGCAATCTTTTAGTTGTTAGCAATTATCTCTGAGAACTCATAGAGGAGAGTTGAGGTCCCAGAGGACTGGAAAAGGCCAAACATACTACCTATCTTTAAAAAGGGGAACACAGAGGAGCCAGGGAATTATAGGCCTGTTAGTCTTACTTGATACATAGAAAGATACTGGAACACATTATTAAAAAAATCAGTTTGCAAGCATCCAGAATATAATAGGGGTATAAGGAATAGCCAGCATGGATTTTTCAAGAACAGATCAGGCCACACCAACTTACTTTCCTTCTTTGATTAAATTACTATAAGGTGGTGCACAGCTGGTTGAAAGAGTAGTTAACAAGGGTTCACAGGCAAACTGGGAGGGTGTATTTAGTAGGGTCCTGAAGGGGTCAGGCCTGATCTGGTACCATTCAATATTTTCAATAGTGGCTCAGATAGCAGAGTGGAGAGTGTTTGTATAAAATTTGAGGATGCCACCAAGCTGGGAGGGGTTGCAAGCACTTTGGCACATATGGCTACAATTTCAAACAGCTGATTGGTGAATTGGTCTGAATTTAGCAAGATGAAATCCAATACAGACAAGTGCAAAGCACTTCACTTAAGAAGGAAAAATCAAATGCACAACTACAAAATGGTAACAATGGGCTATCAGGTAGCACTATTGAAAAGGCTCTGGAGTTTACAGTGAGTCAAATTGAATGTCAACACTGTGGTGCAGTTAGGGGGAAAGGCTAATTTTCTGGGGTGTATTAACAGGAGGGCTGTATGTAAGACACAGGAGGTAAACTGTCCCACTCATTTAGCACTGGTGAGGCATCTGCAGGAAGTCTGTGCCCTGTGCTGGGCGTCACACTTACACTTTAGGAAAGATTGGACAACTGGAGAGTGTTCAGAGGAGAGCAAAAAAAAAAAAATGAGAAAAGGTTTAGCAAACCTGACCCATAAACATCCCTAAATGGCTAGACGGAGAGATACACATCAAAAATTCCTTTTGATTTCCATAAAAAATATAAAAGGGAATGAACATTTTTAATTTCCATAATTTTTTTCACACAAATTTGGGGGAGGCTTGTTGAAAACCAATTATTTTTTTCAGTTTTTGGAAACCCAAGAAAGCTTTGCTAATAAAAACCTGACCAAAACCCAGTACTTTTGTCAGGACATTTTTTTTGGACAAAAAGTCTTTTTTTTTTTTTTTTAAATTTAAAAAAAATGGCTATGAACATCTTTTTGACCAGTGCTACAGAGGACATGCTGGCACTCCCTCCCTCCTGGTAACCACCCCAATATTACCTGTGGGGTAGAATTTGGCTTTATACAGCCCCCTTCATACTCAAAGGTCCAAATTCCAATCTGTCTATCTGCCGAGTGCTAGTGCAGTAAAATTGGAGTAACTCGACTGAAGTCAATTTGAATTGCCCTCTATTTACAGTGCTGTAAATGAGATCAAAATTTGGCTCAAAGTGTATTCCATTAATGAGTCAGATACTGGCAGAGGAGCCAATATGCACCCAGTAATAGCTTTAACACAGCCTTGGATATTCAGTTTTACTGAGAGATGGGATGTTGGCCAGGATTTTCACCCTTTGCTCTTTGGGTGAAATTCACTCTATGCAGAAAGCCAGCAGGAAGCCTGTGCTAAACTTAATTGGCGCTTCAGCCCTCAAAATACAGCTTAGATGATGGACAAGCATTGGGACGGTTCTTTTTCTGCACAGAGGTAAATTTCTCCCTTGGAGCTTTATACTTTTTTTAATTAAAAAACTTAAAAATCTTTCTAAAGGGGTAGCCGTGTTAGTCTATTGTAGAAAGACAACAGAGTCCAGTGTTAGTCTTTAAAAGTGCCACTGGACTCTGTTGTCTTAAAAATCTTCGTAAAGGTTTTCTGCTGTTTCAGGGAAAGAGGAAAAAATGTTTGTAGAATGTAAGATCTGCATGGGACGGGTTGTCTCATATTGTGTGTTTGTAGAGATCGAGCATAGTGGGGTCAAGATCCTTGATTGGGGTTTCTAGGTGCTACAGAAACACAAGTAAAGTCCTTCATTAAAACCGAAGTAAAATCCTAACACTCTTATTTGGATTTTACTCAGGTGAAGATCCCCGGTCAGTTTAATTAATCCCTCAGACACATTTCTCTGCATCTCATCTCCTCTTATCCTAAGTACAAAAATCAATCAGATGTTGGCTTGATTTTTTCCTCACCCTTATAAAATTCACCTTTTTACTTCTGAAGACATGGGTTTTTAGATCACAGTGCCAAGGTGGCCACAGGGAAAGCCTCAGGGATTGTTTGCACACATGCAAGAAACCATGCTAAGGCTGTTTGTCTTTGCTCAGGAGAAGCCTAGAAATAAAATTTACAGGAGTTCTACATATCAGATTTGGGGTGCACTGGCTGCTCTGTGTAGGAACCGAAGGCTGGACCAAGAGTTGTGGTCTCACCCAGCTCAGAAGGACTGAAGTGAGCCATGTGTTTGGCACATTTGACTCTGAGGGGTTGGTTACTCTACACTATGCTGTAACTAAGACCCTGAGCTAGCCTGTGCTAACCGGCAGGTGAGGATCAGGCCGAGAAGCAATTTAATTGGGGTGCAGAAGCACAGGCTCAGACTGAAGGTCAGGTTCTAGGATCCAGGCTCAAGTGAGAGAGTCCCAGAGCTCGGGCTGGGTCCAAGTCCGAAGTCAACAATTCAATTAAACTGCCCTTTAGCCCGAGGCAGCTGGTACAGTGCACAGACATACCCTAACCCAGTATTATCGTACACCCATTCTCTTGGGCACGAAACCCCTTTTCTCCACCAGAGAAAATTTCCTATAGCCATAAGCAGATCTGTGAAAGAAGTGACGTTTCAGACACTTCTGCATGTGCGCGTGTGCACACAGGTATTGGGGGTCAGGCAGCTTGCCTTGCTGCTTGTGGGTGGCATGACCACAGGAGAAGTGCTTCAGGTCTGGCTGAGTCGATTTGGATTTAGTCCTTCTACCTTTGTTCACAGTTGCTTTAGATACTTTAGTCTGAGAGCAGGAGCCGTGGAAAGAGAGGGATGGAAAAGAGAACTGCTGCAGTTCAGTGTACACTGGGTACTCTGGGACTCTGCAGAAATTGGTGTTTACACAGGAAAAGAATAGGAGTTCAAGAGTCACACAGCAGAGTCATTTGGAGAATGAGAATTTGTCCAGTTTCCTTAAGGGAAAAGATCTAGGGTCAGATTTTGATCATGTACCCACCCATGTGAATACAATACACAGGAACAGTACAGAAGCCAATGGAGTTACTCTGGATTTACACTGGAGTAACTGAGACCACAATCTGCCCCTAGCGATTTGTCAGCCCTAATTACTCTCTCATAATTGATATAGCTGGATATTTTACAGCTCTGCGTGAAATTCATCCAATGTAGAGGGCCAGCATAGATTTTTCTACTGAGGTTTTTAGGAGGTTGCTCACCACTTTGGGATCTGAGAGCTATGCATCTCAAGTCCCTTACAGACCCCACAATGTGTATTAATGAGACGTAAAAAGCGTGCAGACCTTGTCCTCGCTCTCTGCATTGGGGCCAACTTCGCTCCGTCTCAGTGGCACGCTGAGAGACTGGAGATGCAAACAGGGCATGGAAAAGCTCTTAAAATAAAGAGTTTCTACAGTCTGCTCTCGACAACTGGGATTTACCCCTGCAAATGTCTGTATCAATGAATGCACGTCCCCAGGGACAATGCTGGTGCCACTCATTTGCACTGATACGGTAGCTTTCATCTGAGGTTCTCTAAGCTCTTTACAAACATTAGTTAAGAGATCTGTGAGGCAGGTAAGGTCCAAAGGGGGAGCCGTGCTAGTCTATTGCAGAAAACAACAGAGTCCTGGGGCACTTTTAAAGACTAACCGATTTATTTATCGCATGAATGTCTGATGCAATGGGATTTTCTCCCATGAAAGCTCATGCGATAAATAAATCGGTTAGTCTTTAAAAGTGCCCCCGGACTCTGTGGTTTTTGTGAGGCAGGTAAGTTATTATTGCCCTAATGTTACACTTGGATCTGAAACACAGAGGCATTAAGTGATGTGCCCAAGGCTATAAGTCAAATCAGTGACAGAGCAACACTAGAACTCAGGGCTGCTTCCATTTTCGGGCTATAATCAAGAGTCCATGGGGTCTTCCTGTAACAAGTTAGTTGTTTCTCTAAACGTTAACATTTTATTTGCCCTCCTTAGCTCAAGCTGGACACGCAAAAAGACTGACACCCAAAATTAAAGCCACACAGGAATTGTGGTAGCACTGAGAATAAAAGCCAGATCTCTTGATCTCCTGTAATTTAACCACAAAGCTGTCTGCCCCATAAATTAGATACACCTCTTAGTCAGTAAACTGTTGCATCAACAGGAAGGTTTATGCATACATTTAAAAGATGCGCTTATTGTAAACATTGCATCAGTATAATTAAAAACAAATTATTTTGCTTCCTCAGGCTGGAGAAAACCCTGCACCTTTGGAGAAAATTATTTCCCCTTTTCCTGCAGGAAGTACAGAATCTGAGCAGCAGCTGATGAATGGAGATGAAGAGGAGGAGGAGGATAAAAGAGGCTTGAGTAACGTGAAAGAAGATTTGTACCGAAGGAGCTGTTCAACTGCCCAGCAGCAAAACAGAGACACATTCTGCTTATATAGAGAGCATACGTTAATACATGCATGCCTTGTTGAGAACGTAAGCAACATTCCTTTTAGATGACAGTGGTCTGAGCATGCGTGCTCCTGCAGTTTGAGTCAGAAGAATGGTGATGTCCTTGCTGTACGGCTAACACTTCCCCCACCAGGCACTGTCTCTGGTGTGGCACACATCTGCCCCTTTAAACGGAGAAGTGTGGAAAAATCCCTTGCAAACCCAGGGCTAAATAATCCCTGCAGGTAATGCATTTGCTACAAACAGGCGTGTTTGTCTCGGTCGCTGGGCAAGGGGTGTTTAGCAGTTTTGACAAGAGACATATATATGTACATATATTAAGGTCTATGACACCAGATGAGATGCTTTTCTTACGACTGCACTTTCTCTGGTGCTATATTTAATGTTTGTCTGGGGGCTAATCTGCCTCTTTATGGTGCTAGTTTTACCAGGATGATGTTCTGAAACATGGGACTGGGAGAAATATATTTTGATTATTAATATTTATACACAAAAAGATAAGTTGAGAAGGTGCTATTTTCCTTTCTTTCTTTCTTTCTACCTACAAACAAACAAACAAAAACCCACTAGCCAACCCTGAGCTTTATAAAGTAACTCGCTTTGGGGCAGCACAGAACAACCACGTCATTTGCTAGTAGCCATGAAGAACAGGAGATTCTTTTTACCCCTACATATTCAAAAAAGGCTGAAGGAATTTGGCCCCCAAATCAGTTATGTTAGTAGTATTGCATGCCTAAATCCTGGCAACTCTTTGAAACCATAGATGTTAAAGAGCGCCAAAATGCTCAACGCCGTTTGGAAGGCCTACCAGGGAATTTCAGCCACCCCACTCGTACTGGGTTAGCTGATGGTCCATTGTAAACCAACACTTTCCAAAGTTTCATAAAACAGCTATAAAAATGGCTCTGGGCAGGAAATTCAGCAACCAAGTATCACCCAATTTGTTATTTTTCTTACTAAACATTTTAAAAAGATTGGGTCCATTAAAGAAGTGCATCCTGTTGTTTCAGAGCTGTATGCTGGATGATGAGAACAATCAAACACACAAAACATCACTGAATATAAACTCACTTGAGATAACACTGCATATTACTGCACACATGGCACCATGAAAACATGAAATCTGGGCAAAGATATTTGCCTGGAAATGCATTCAAATTTACAAATCAATGCTCACCTGAACAGAGTCATTAAACAAATAGTGTAGACGCCTACAGAAAGCCGATGGTGAGTTTGTTACTGGGTATTTATCCTAGAAACTTGATTTTACTAGTTATGGGGGAGATTTTCAAAAGTACAAAGGCATGTCAGATGCCCATCTTCCACTGACTTGAGTGGGAATTGGGTACATACTTCCTCTTGGAGGCTTTGAAAAGCTCCCTGCACTTTCATTCCATCACAGAACAGAAACGTACCATGTGATCTTTACATCCAAACTGAAGTGCTTGAATTTTGGATAGTTGCATCGAGGGATTTTAATGTAGCCTCTAGGCTGACATCTCTGTTCATCGGTTAAATTCAGGCACATACACATTTGTGGGAATTGCTGGTTCCTGAACAACTGATACACAGGGAAAAAGAATAAATTATTCATGATGAATAATTTTGCCTAGTTCAAATTATCAAAAGCAGTGAGTGAAAAATGACACAGCCCCTCCGCTGAGCGGACTTGGGTGGGATCTGGCTACCCGTGGGCCTCGGGCACTGCGGTATGTTGGTAGATCTTCCAGATTTGATTCTGAGAGGAACTCAACACTCTCAGCTCCCCTTGGGCCCTATCTCGCACCTGCTGAAGTAAATGGAAGTTTTGCTTTTGACTCCAATGGGAGCAGCCTTTGGCCTGCTGATTTCTACAGGAGTGGGGTGTGCTTAGCACACCTCTGGATCAGGCCTATTCTTTAAACAATACGTACATTTATGAAAATAAATCACAACGGAATTAAATTGCATCTCTATATATCTTCGCATGAGATTCTGTACAGAGCACTAGGAGATAAGGCCACTTCATATGGCAAATGATCTGGTTTATATTTATTTGTACAGGACAGGCGGACCCTCCCTTTCATTGAATCTCCTCCCCCACCACCATGGAATCTCCTCCCGTTTCTAAATGATCAGTTTCCCCGCTTCTAAACATTCAGTAACGTCCCATCTGAGGGATGGATTGGTTTCCTTCCCCTTAAGCTTGTGGGGCTTACATTTTCCTTTGCTACCTGTGCTCTGACACACTGCCTACCTCGGTCTGCAGCGCCAAGACCTTGAGCGGCTTTCGCCCCATTTAGGGATTTCATAAACCAATCACAGATGAGCCAGGAAGGCATGGGGAGTAGGTTCTGCTAGTGATGAGTTCCACCACGGTGAGGTTTATCAGTTAATAAATATTCTCACTCACTGACTAACCCGCCAAAGTCCCCTCTTGGCACCGACAGCCAGTGTAAAAGTTAGGAAGGATTCTCTGGAGGAGGACAGGGACAAGAATGAGGAGCTGGAGGAAGGCAGGAGAAGAGGGACAAAGGCCTCTTTGGCTTCTTCCAAGCACTCAGTCAAGAATACAAAAGACATGACACTCAGTTACGCCCAGGAAAACTCCAACTGCGTTTCACGAGTTTATAAAATGTGGCAGGATTTCCGCTTTAACTCTGACTTGCCTGGCTTTTGTAGGCTTAAATCAGATGTTTTGTGTGAACTGAACATTAGGTTTATAGAGACATAAGCAAGCATACTCTGCTAGAGAAGCCTCCTGACAGAGACTTTACAGCCAACGTTCTCTGTACATACATTTGGTGATTTACTAGAAGATATGTATTTGTCTAAGCCTTACAATTTCTGGTATAAATTGCTATACTTGAATGCCTCCACCTTTTGACAAGGAGTGTTTTGATGCTTTTTAAAAACAAAAAACCAGATTCACCTCTGGTTGACATTTGTATTTAGAAATGAATACACGTTCTAGACTCCCCACCCTCGTTCTTGTTCATTACATGGACTGGACAAGATGGTGGTGGTGGGGGATGTACTTTCCTAGTGGGTAGGAAGCCTGCAGTCCCTCCCTCTCTCTCCTCCTTTGCAGCAGCCAAGCCATTGATTTCGATTAGCTTTGCCGTCGAGCGTCTGTGAAGAGCTGGAGTGCTCTCTAAATGAAAAAAAGACCTCATCTTAGGTTTCAGCAGACAGCGTGTGCGCAAACCAGGGAAGGAGGTTATGAGATCATAGTCTGTATGGAATGCTGCATAATGTGACTGGGAAGAAAGTCTTTATTAATTTTTAAAGCAGCACTCGAATGAGCTAGATCCCATAGCACCTTGGAACGTCACATTTCAAGTTAGAAATGCAGCTGCAATGGGAGAATTACCCTTTCTCCCACTTCCTCCCCATCATAAGGTCAAATTTATTCCTGGTGTAAGCCCGTTGACTTGGGAGCCAATGAGATTAGACCCCGGGTTGAATTTGGCCTAGTTTTTCCAGATTTCTGCTCTTTTTCTTGTAACAATTTTCACCAGCTAAAAGGAAAGGTGTAGAACTTATTCTACCCCTTGTGTATTACAAGGATATTAGTAGGGACTCTCTATATTTGTGTCCTAGGCCAAGTGTTACCATTTAGAAGCGAGCAAATCCATGGTTTTGCATTGCTGGGGCTTAATTAACCCACCTGATCCACTGACAGCTTTTATACACATCGAAATGGCACCAGTTTAACACATCAATGTCGGTAAATCAGTGCACCTCCCCTGTACGGACAATCTTAAAAACTTCACTTTTCCCTGTTCTTTTGCATCTGGAAAACACTTGACTAAATGCTGCTCTGGCCATGTTCTTCACACCGTAAACATAGGAGATAAAGAAAGACGCATCTCCCCCTGGGAGCTGGTGGAGAACAGAGAAGGAGGCAGTAGGAAACGCTTCTCTGGAGAAGCTAATTTCCCTTGTAGAAAAAGTGTTGGTGACAGGAGTGGCTCCCATGGTGCCAGACCCAACCTTATCTTTTCTGATTTCTTTATGAACACCTTAAAGAGGGTAGTTATGAATTATTCTTTACAATTACCCTGAATTAAATGTAACAGCACTAGAGACAGAGCCAAGCCAACCCTCTGGATCCAAATGCCCCCAACCTTGTGGCATTTTGGACACTGAGCCGCCCTTTGCAGCTAGACCATACGTCCGTAACATATTCCCACAATCACATTCCTCCAAGTTTTGGACAAGTTTAATTCTGGAGGCAAACTCTGTAATTCAGCCTCATCTACACAGGCTACTGCTGTATGTGGTTCATCTTGTTCATCTCATGGGACAGAAGCTTTGAAAACCACTGGCATGATTGATTACGAGCATGTTAATCAAAGTCAAAACCCACTTAAAGCATGAACAACGGGTGACTTCACCTTCCTCAGAAGAATGCCAGGATATCAAGTATGCTGAACGGAGGAGAGGAATGCTGTTTCTAATCTTCCCCTTCCCCTCTGTTCTGGACTGAATTTACAACCCCACTTACTCTAGTGTTCTTCTTTGTCATAACAGAGCATGCTTCTGTATCCAGCATGAGGTTCTTCCTCCATACTAGTTAACTTCTCCCCTTCTGGTCTGAATAATGCCCCTGCCCCTTCTCGCTATGTAATGATCTCCATCTCCGGCTAGTCCAAAGTCATTTCCAACCTCAGGTCTTCTAAGAAGCAGCATCTTCCACTAGTAGCTATGGGACAGTGCTGGGAGCCATTTAGAATTAGAGTTCCCATAATACAAGAAGTTGGAGCAATTTACTAGAGCTGAGCATACAACAGAATTTTTTTCTATCAATGTTCATTCAAATGCAAAAGCAGATTTTGATGTAACTGTGTTCCTGCAACTTTGGTGCAGGCATTTGAGCATTTGTGCTTTACTGGTATACAAAGATTTGCAAAAAGTTAGTTTTTAGCTTATTGCTCGACTATTCACTAAAAGCAGACTTCAAACTATGTATGTGACTCTCAGGTCAGAGTACATCATTAATGCCATTCAATCATGGAGCAGAAACAATGACACCTAACTTAATTTGCAAGCATATTCACAACACTCTTTACGATCAAGCTGAAGACGATGATTTATTTGCTGAAGAAATTCTCTGATACTTTCAGAGAGTAAAATACATCTGAAAGTTTTCCAGTCTGTTGCCCAACTCTGCTAACAGGTTTAAAAGATGAAATGTATCAAATAGACCATTCATTTCACATTACTGGCCCAGTCCTACTGGGTAAATGAAAGACCCTGCAGACTGACCGTGCAAGTTCCCTCCCATCCCATGACACCATGGCGACCGTCAGGCACGTGCGTGCTGCTGATGCAGAGAGGTTGTTATGGTGCCTGTGTGTAACTGGACATGGCTTCTTCCCCTCTTTTGTAAAAGGGTTTCCTATGCTAGACACTCTTTGTACATATTTGTAATAACTTTATTAAAAAAATCAATTGTTCACCGAGAAAAGGTCATACTTTTTATTTCCTCTCCAAAAGAGAGATCATTTCCTATGAATTCTTTCCCCAGTCATGACCCAATAGAGTTGATAGAAGTTGTCCCACTAGAGTGGGAGCTTCTGGAAGGCTAAATGCCATGTTGGGGGGGTAGGACTCTCCTGCCCCAGGGACAGGCCACAGAAGGATCACTTCAATTAACACAAGGCGTGGCTCAACGACATGCTAATGGCATATAAAGCCTGTTGCCTCTGTGGCATTTATGGCTCTCAGCACTTTGATGGCCTACGTGAAATGAGCTGACCTCTGTCCTCACAGTGAAAAGTGTCCAGCACAGGCGACAAGCCTCACTGCCACGCAGCACCAGCCTCGTGTTTCGGTGTCCACCACAGCACAAAAACACCGCTACATTTGGCAGGCGATGAGCTGCAGAGGGAGAAGGAAGGTCCAAGGAGACTGAGCTACTCTCTCATTGCTAGGTGTGGCCCCACCACATCAGGAGGGAGCCCATCGCAGGAATCAGCATGGAGCAAACAGTGCTGCACTTGCTCTGTAGTGAAATGGGGGGTTTAACCAGCAGCTTCACGGGTTTCGGTGCTTACAAGACAATGGGCTGCTAGCGCACAGCTGTCTGATTACACACAATGGTTTCCGGGACTGAAATAGAACAGAGGAGAACCGGGCACATGTGTCTGAAGCCAGAATGCAGGCCTGTAGCGGGGGGAAACCAGAGTTAACAGGGCACTATGAGATATCACAAAGATGAAGAAAAGGAGCTCGCATCTCACAATAAATGACAGTGTTGTGGCAGGCGTATAATTGTATTGAAAGTCTCACCTAAACTTAGGGACTCCCCCACTGAGCAAGCCTTGCCTTGTGTTTTTCTGGAGTCTTCTGGCAGTAGGGGAGTGTTTTGATCCTAGAAAGTTACTATTAAGAGGCTAATTCACTCTCTCATGTTCCCAGTCAGAAGACAATAGTTAAAAAAAGCCAAGGCCAATGAGAACAAATCTTGCACTATTGCTGGAAGGGGAAGAGGCGCTAACTAGACGACCAAACAAACGGTTATTTACAATCAGAACGTCAAATGACACCAGCTGTTTTAAATCTTTCTGACATTAGCATTCTGCAACCCTTCATCATTCTCCACCACACTGCTTTTTGCAGTGGCATCCAAAGAAATAGTCACTCCTAGTTGGAGCCAGGTTTTCAGCACCGTTTTATGACTCTAGAAGGCCGAGGCTCCATATTAATCTATCCCTTTTACGCAGCGGCATTACACAGAGAACAGAAGCTGGATCCATTCATACTAGATTCACCTGCGCTTCCTTGAACAGCCTGCAATTTGCCATTCCACCCAGATAAAGGTTCACCCAAGCTTTGGTCCACGGATTGAAATTCCATGCCAATTGGAAATCTCACCTCTTTTTTACAGAATCTAAGGACCTTTCCTTTGGAAACAACAAGAGGACTGTCTGGCTTAGTCCATGCCTTTCTAAAGCGCTTTTAACAAAGGCATCTGCTCTCATTTTGTGGAGCAAAGGTTCTTTCTCCCTACCTTCACCTCAGTTCAGGTTTGATTCAGATTCTACCACCATCATTTCTCCTTTGTCCTTGCTTAGCTATTTTTTCCAAGAAAAAGTAAAGACAAAACCCAGTTGCCATTAGCTACTATTTGCTTTAATTTTTTCCCCAAGGAAGCTTTACAGCGGGAGTGGAGGAAAGTTACCAGTACATGCGTGCAGCCCTGTCTCCCTGCGGTACAGTTCTTCCTGCTTGATTATCCAGTCAAGTGAGATTGTAACCTTACAGCCGCTTCCATAGTAATGAGCATGGAAGATGCCATAATTGCTTAATGAAGCAGTTTCTCCGTGAGTTCAGCAAAAAGTAAATCGTCTAGTGAAAGAAAAAGCTTCAGCTCAAGATACAGTGAACAAACATCAAATCCATTTGCATCCAAGTGTCAGAGTTAGATCTGCCACAGGAACTGTGACTGCAAAATATAGCCTTGTGCTATTTCAGCATACAGTATGTGCATATGCCTGTTAAGGGTACAAACCACTGTTGCCTGTTTTGGCAAGATGGGGTTTATCAACCAAGAATGTTTCTCACAGACTCCTCTAGCTGATTGCAGGGTCCTCCCAACAAACAACCTTTCAAGTAAAATGAGCCCCCATGTATTTCATACAGCCCTCACAGAAGGAGAGGGCCGCTAATTGCTTTTATTAAAGGAGTAGTCACCTTGATAGGGGATATAGAAATCTTGTCTGTTTGCACTGCAGGCTGGCCACATCTAGATACATACCGTAGATCTAAGAGAAATCTTACAATGAGCTATAGGATCATCTTTGGACATCTCAAATGAAGCGCAAAAGAATCCAAATTCTCTACATCTATAACAGGAAGAATGCAGCACTCCACCCTGTTAGCAGGCATCAATCCTGCTAGGAAACAATTAGGTAGGGTCTGCTGACTCACAGAGAGAAGATCCAATGTGTGGGCTGAGCAGCTCTGAAAGAGGAGCTCCAGGAACAGCCAAACCCAGGAAAAAAGTTTTGAGCTATGGCGTGGGTTATCAGATTGCTAGTTTGTTTTTAATAAAGCCAAAATTCAGGAAACAGCATAAGGTGCCTTTGAAAAAAACCAATTAACTCTATACACTCTGTGGACTGTGTTTGAGAAAGTCATCTCCTCCCATGGCCTTCAGTTAGCACTTGACCTAGGAAAATTCAGACCTGGCTTTAATCTTTCCCCTGCCTCTCCATGCTTCCCACCTGCAGAAGCAGCAAGTAAATCTGACCATGAACATTAAAGATGAAACATTTCAAAAGTGAGAAAGTGCCACACCCTATGATCTCTTTAACGTGGCCCTCCCCTATTTCTCTTGAGATTTCATAAAGATCAAGAGGGCAACCCATGTGTTGTGTGGTTCCAAAGGGGGAGCCATGTTAGTCTAGGTCAGCCAAACAAACAAGGAGTCCCGTGGGATTTTCTCCCACGAATGTTCATGCAATAAATACATTTGTTAGTCTTTAGAAGTTTTTCTCCCAGGTACTACAAATATGACGACAATATAACTTTACGACGACGGATTCTGGGGAATCAGTATGCAGGTTTAATGGCGTAACTCCAGTCTGCCATCCTCTCATGAGTCAACTGAGGAAAGCTTTCCTCCAGTATTATGGACTACACACATGCAATGGGAAATTCTCATCATGTTTTCCATACAAAGACGCCATTTATCTACACTGAGAGAACAGAAAAAGAGGAGCCAACCTGGGGTAATTTGTGCGGTACGTGACAAGTGAGGACCTCAGCTCCACGTTAGCAGTGAAGAGTGGCAGAGAGGGAGTCTGATTCTATTCCGCTCTCCGTCATTCTCCTTAAAGGACTCTTCATGATCACTAATGGACTTCGGTCCCTGCCACAGACACAGCAACACGCCCAACTGCGCTTTCAGTTGGATGGAGATGGAGAGCTGAGTGAAAAAGGCCAAGACAACAATCCACTAAAGGTTGGAAGCAAGGAGTTTCACAGCTTTTTCTTCTGTCTGCTCACACGTCACCCCGATGCTGGTACGTGTTGGGGTTAATAAACCTGGAAGTGAGCGGAGGTGGCGCCGTCCTTCCAACAGCGCAGAGTCTCCACTGCCATGGAGCGGCAAAGAGGGCAAGTCTTCTCTCTGTCAAACCACAGGCAAAGGCATTCTTCACAAAACACATGCTGCAGAGAAAAAGGGATGCTGTCAGGTTGAGAGGAGGGGAACAGCCCAGTCACCCAGGGCACAGATGCAACAGAAAAACTTCACTACAGAAGCAGTGCAAGTTTAATAGGAAAGAGCAACCTGTGGGATCTCTGCTATCAGTCTGCATGAAAAAGAGATCCACTTATGAGTACATTGGCCTCACACAGGCAGCAACGGACACAGCTCGATATTCTATCTTATTAGGAAGCAGTAGAAACACTCCTGTCTGTGATACAATTCTCGGAAGTGGGGGTGCCTTTCTGAGCACATCACAGCACAGCTCGGGGCACCGCACTAGCTCTCTGTTCTCTACAGCGCCCTGTAACGGAAGGGCACGTCTCTGCGAGTGGCAGCGAGTTTCTCAGCTCCAGTCGACAGACTCGGGCTCACATCAGGCTCTAAAAAGAGCTGTGCAGGGAGCACTTGGAAGCTCCAGCTCCAAGCAGAAACTGGGCTGTGACGCCTAGGGAAGGGGTTGGTTGAAGTGTAACTGCAAAGCGCTGTCTGACTTTACACCACGACTTCCAGCCCGAGTCCGTCGACCCTCTGTGTGGACCAGCACCAGGGAAGGCTGACACACACCCTGGGCACAAGTGTCACAGATATTTGCTGACAACAGAGGAATGGAGACACTTGGGGATCTCGGTCACACTCGGGCTCTGCAGGGGAGTATGCTCTAGCGTTCATCCCACCCGACATCGCTCCGTTCTGCACAACCTGTTCCCACCTCAGTCCTCTCTCTCACCTCACCCCTGGCTCCTCATCCCAGGCCTATTTTACTCTCTTACCCAGGCTCGGTCCCCATTCCACAGGCTTCTGCTCCTCATCCCAATCTCCTTTCCCACCATGTCCTGGCCTCCCCCATCATGTTCCCCGTGTCATTAGCCAGCCAGTCCCAGTTCCCTCGCCTGGCCCCCCCAATCTGCCTCAGCTCCCATTCTTCACCCCCACTGACACTCAGTCCCATTACCCTCACAGACTTTGTGTCCAACCTCAGGGACCAGCTTTCTTCTTCATGGCTCTTTGCCCTGCCAGGGCCAGTTCTCCCACACACCCAAACTCCTCATCAGCTCCATCCCCCTTGCCTTGACCCAACTGGCTCCTGCCCTGGCAGTTCCAGTCTCTGCCTGCAGCTCCTATCCCCTGTTTCCCTCCTTCCCCATCTCCTGCCCGCCAGCCTTCAATCCAGATTTATTCCTTCTGCCCTCCCCTTCCCAAACCTCCAGGTCCAGCTTTTATCCCTTGGCATTTGAGTCAGGCGGCTTCCTTCTTCACCTTGCTGTGGTGTCAGCAGGAGTTTCACTGACAGAACAGGAGAGACAGATCCCCTGCTCTCATTTTTGATGCCTGGCCTCACTCTGGTCCAGAGCAGTGGGAGCAGCCATTACCGGGGAAATCTAGCTTTGCTTTTCTCATCCTAGGTTGGAGGACGCACGCTCAGTCGCCTGCACTGGAGGGATGGCATTTGCACAGTCCGATTGGCACTAGATGCTTTGACAGGCTCAAGCATGCTTAATGCACACAGAGACATCAAAGAATTTAGAAGCAAAAAATCTATGAAGTTTCTAGTGCAAACTGAGGTTTTTCAAAGGCTAATCACTTGGCTGAATTTGGGTCGATTTATACAGGAAAAGCCAAAGAACACAAAAGGTTACCCGCTCCATTGCTAAATTTGAAGTCCCTAGCTTCGAAGCTAGTGGACATTATCGTTTTCAACATTATTGCTTTTCAAAGGAAATATTTTCTGTATCTTTTTAAAGTTGCAAAACAATGGTTTTTTCCCCCCCCCAGACATTCTCTAAAACAGCTGAATTGCTTTGGCTGAAATTTTACAGAAAAAACAAACAAACAAAAAACATCATGAGAAAAACGTCAGGCATGGAAAACTTCAGCTCAAGTGGTTGAGGTTCAACAAAAATGTATAAGCACCTGAAAACAAGGTCTTATAATGGGAAGAGTTAAGCAACTTTAATTGGCAGTCTCTCTCTCTCTCTAATCTCATGGGGTGGAGTCTTATAAAATCTTGTCAGTGTTTATATATAAATATTATATTTATGATATTATTATATGAATAATACAATGCAATACTATCATGGTGTGATGTGTTATAAAATCTTTGTTTTGCACACACTGTCCGTGCTTAGGAAATATGAAATAAAAACTCCTCTGCACTGGCAGGGATGAACTGGATGATACAGCAAGTTTTTTCCACCTCTAATCCTAGGATTGCCCCCCCCCCCTGGAAATAATGCAATAACAGGACTCATGTGGCTGAGCTATAGCTAGCTATCGAGAATTGCTGGGTGCTTTGGTGAGACAGATGACCACTGGGAACCAGGCAGAGACCTATGAGAACAAGTTTTAGAAGCGATTAAGCCATGTCTGAACCCACAACTGGTTTGGCAAGCTTGACGTTCTTACCTGGCACAGAAGGATTAAAGGTTCCCTGAACTCCACTTGGCAAATAGCACAGATGTGTCCAGCCTCAGTGCACTGCTGGCTGGTGGCACGAACTCCGTAAATCTGTTAGGGAGAGAGAAGAAAAATCTCTCTCTGCCATAGGGCTTCGATTACCTGGTTTGTTTTTGTACATGCACACAGATACCACTTCCAGCTTTTCGACACCGAATAGAGCGCCCTGGAAAGAAACTGGAATGCCAGCACTGCACAGTAGCCAACGCACAGAACGTAGGGATCTGGAGATGAGGGCTCTTGTGCCAGCTTTGCATGATGTTGGGTGAGTCACTTCACCTCTTTGTGACACAGTATCTGCATTTGTGGACAGGGATAATGTTTGCTGAGCTCAGTGGAGTGTTGTAAGGATTAATTCAATTTGCAAAGCACGAACAGGGGGTGCTCAGAAAGTGCTATGTAGCATTATCAACAAGTCAGCTACCAAAGAAAGCCCTTTTCACTGACAGACCGCCAGGCTTTTTCTAAAACGGAGGGTAAATGTCATTGCCCCCACTGTGCGAATGGGGACACTGAGACTTACAGAAGTGAAGTGACCTGCCCAAAGTCGCATGATGACAGAGTCAAGTGTTCCAACTCCTAGTCCAGTCCCCCATGCACTGGACCACGTTGTCCCCAAACATACACATCGTCAGTGCTACTAAAGCACCATGCAGATAGGTCTGATATCTATGATCCACATGGCAGAAAAGCTGTGGGGTCCCTCCACTAGGAAAGATAACACGGTAAATAACACGACTGCGCACTGCCATATTTGGGGCAAATACTATAGTATTTATTTTAATGAAACTGCACCTCAGAAGATGCCCCGAAATTCTCTGTCTCCCACAGAGACGCACACAAAGAGGAACTCCCTTTATTAAACCCAGTGGATTAAACCAGTGGTTTTCAAACTTTTTTTCTTGGGACCCAGTTGAAAAGAATCATTTATGCCCACGACCCAACAATGACGTCTTTCAGCGATGCAGTCCAGTCTTTCAGTAGCAGCAGAAAGGGGCCGTGATCCAGTAGTGGGTCCTGACCCAGAGTTTGAAAACCACTGGATTAAACCATACAAGTCATGGCCTCTAACGGTCACATCTCATCTATACTTTTCAATCTGTTTCCAGAAAAGGATGCAGCATCTTCCAATAGACCAGCCATGCAATATTCCGTTAACATTGTTGGGAAAAGGCAGATGTCAGGAACTGCTTTCCCACACGAAAAGGGGGGAGCTAGGTAGGGCTAACCCTCGCTTTTTTTTCAGAAAGTCCCATAAATCCAGGACTATGAGCAATACTTTACTGGACCTTTCCCTTGAGGCAACATTTCCCATGTCACTTGGCTATGCACATTTGCCTACTTACCTGTGGGGTGCAGAGGACCTTCAGTGCCTTCCGAAGACTCCCCACACGGCCACAGATGTCAAAAGACTGCAACAAAAACATTTAGCTTTAGCTATTGCTCATGGGGTTATAACAGACATACAGTGCTGTGACTCAGAGAACATCTAGGGAGATGGTCCAAACAGATACTTGTAGGATAGGAAAAGCCTGGGAAGCAGTAATGTTCAAAAAAAGCTTCAGGGCGACAAAGAGCAGAGAAACAGACATGAGTTGAACTGCTGCATGTTAGAAAAAGGACTGTAACTGTAAGCTGGATACTCTGGTCTACACATACCGGGGTTTTCGGCAGCAGTTGAAGGGAGACACGCAAGTTACTAAAAATAACTTGCATATGCCCCTTTGAATGCCTGACGCCTACGTACTGCGGTGCATCCACTGCGTTGAGTTGAAGGGAAATGCTCTCCCTTCAACTTGGCACCACTCCGCTTGAGGGGGGGAGTTACTCAATCGACTTCCTGATCAACTGAGTGGGTCTTCACAGACCCCTCAACCAAACCGGGAAATTCAAACGGATGGGGGTGAATTTGTCACCATCAATATAGACCTGCCCAGAGAGTTCACATTAGAGGAATGAGGACACAACAGTCTTTCTCTCTCACACACTCTCTTGAATCTCTGCTGTGACTACACCTGGAACTTGATGTTCATTTCCAGGCTCTTCATTATAAACTGGAAGTGCAGAAATCAACAAAAATGGCTGGTGGCGGGACGGATTTCTGAGAAAAGATTAAAGGATCTAAATACATACAGCTGGGCTAAGTGGCCGCAAAGGGTGAGTGAGTGTGTGTGATGGGGGGGGGGGGGGGCACATGATAACTGTCTACAAATATCTCAAAGGGGATAAACACGGAGGAGGCAGAGAAATTATTTAGCCTAATAATACTAGTAAGGATAGAGCTAAGAAAGGGAAAAGCCTGATGAAATATCAGGGATAAATTCATGTTAGTTTAATCTACCAGCCTGTAGGACAATCTCCTCAAACAAACAGAGAAACCCACCCTGAAAACTAGACTAGAGAAGATGTGAGTAAAAGCACCATAGGAAACAGCTCTGCATCAGCAGGGAGAAGGGCTGGATGGCATAACAGCACTTTCCTATCTTGAACTTACCTGAAAACAGCAGGCAGGAAGGGACGAGAAAGCTGTGTCAAGAACTGCATTAGACTCACGAGATATGCACACACATCAGAAAAACTGGGTTTGGAGGGGGGTGGTTAGTGTGATTAAGTGGCCCCACTGCAGAGAACGCCAGTGAGATCACCATGCAACTGATGGGGAATCGAATGCAGGCTACAGTAATGCTTCCACTTAGCATATAAAAGGGTGCCAAGGCTCCTTCCAGTAATGCTTCCAGTGGCAGCTAGTGCTGGAGGCTGCAGACTGTCAGGGCTTTGTAAAAGACAGCCAGCGGCTCTCCCACACAATCCCATTCTCTCTCTCTGGGGCTTATTTGTGTCTCTGCTGGTGCCCCATACTTTCTTCTAGCATCCTCTCTACCATGTGGGTTTCCTTTCCCAACCACTGAAGTCGAAAATACAGCCAAGGAGTTGCTCCACCTCTCTTTACAACTAGCCAGTGCCGCCCCTTATGGAGCTGGAAGGGGAGCTATAAATCTTCACCAAGTACCCCCATGGCCCAAGGAGAGAGAGAGATTGGGGTGGGACCCTCTGACTTGGCAATGCAAATCCCTGCATTAGGCCAGGTTTCCCAACCCCTCCCCAAATAAAGGCAGTATCACTTTGGGGAGGGTTCCTCTCTGGTGGGGCAGGAAGACATTGGTGTGCATATAAGCACAAGGGATTCTCAGAGCCCCGCGTTGCCATGCAGGTCCGCACAAGCATGGAGTGATCACGGCCAGCCACTTTACCCCACCTGTCTAAACCGAGCCTGCAGGGCCTGCCCTTTGCGCCTGGCAGAGGTGATTCTGCCCAAGCTGAGCCCTGGATTTCTGCCAAGAACACAGAAGAGCTGAGCGCCAAGCTGGCTTTTGTGGTTTTTCTAATGTGGTTCGTGGCTTTGTTAATGTGGACTCCCGGGGGTATATTTTCAGTGTGTCAGGCAAGGAATTAGACCTGCAACTACCATGACTATAAATGGGATCCAAGCACTGTACTGGGAATGTACACCGGCCTATTCCCTCTCTCCGTTCACCCCCCACTCCTCTTCCACACATGCAGTCTCCAGTGAAAGAGGAGCTGAAATCCTTAACGCGACCGTCCCAGCATCCCAAACCTGGATATGGCTGTCAGACACATTCCTGGCCTCACAGCCACTGGGCTGCATCGTCTTCCCACTTACACTGGTTTAACTCGACTGACTTCAGCGGAGTTATTCCCAATTCACTTCAGCGCAGAGTGAGAGGAGAATCCGGCCGTGTTTTGCCAAACTGTCTGGCTTTCCCCAACACGAGGCTGTAGTTTAGAGGCTGTGGTTGCAGGCAAGATTTTAGATAAAAAGCAGATATTTCCTAATTAAAGGTGGCAGATATTTGCTTACAGCAGGAGAATCTGGCCAGCTCCTTCCCATCCTGACCTGTGCTGTTGCCTAGGCAGTGTCCTGTGGGACAGGACAGAACTAGGGGTCAGAATTAAGCAAGGTAAGAACCCACAAAAGATGCCACAGAAAGGCAGCTTTTGTGGTAGGGGAACTGAGCTCCTTCCTCTCGCCAGTTAGCCCCCACAGATCAACTGGGACCTGGAGTGAAGCAGGAGGGCAGGAAACTTGCATGCTAACAGCGTAAGCAGAGACTTCGACCAAAGGGTGCCCTGCAATCCCACTCCTGAGCCACAGGGAAAGGCCGTAGATTTTTCTCCCTCCTTAGGGCAGCTGCTAAATCACACAGTAAGGCGTTTCGGGACAATCAGTCGTTTCATCAACCCAGACTGCCACCTTGTCCCCTCAGAAATCAGCACCTCGCCCTGTGGAGAAGTGTCAACCTGCTCCAGGAAGAGGAATCACCCGAATCTGGGGTCCCCTCTCCAGACACCAGGGGCTGGACCCCAGCACTGGAAACTTCCCTTTTTCTTTCCCAGGAGTTGCCTATTTACATAGCAAGCGCCAGAAATCGGTGACCTGTGCCCTTCACCATGGACACAAAGGAACTGATTACGCCCCTCCTGGAAGCTACAGCGTGCTACGTATGAGGAGGGAAGATTACTACCACCCTCCAACATGAAATAGTTCAGTCCTCATAAAGCATACTGGCTTGCCTCAACAGCCAGCATGATCCAAGGGACAGGCGCTGCACTGGGACTCAGGATTCCTGGTTCTGCCACTGATCTGCTGTAACTTTGAGCCTCAATTTCCCCTCCCACTGTCTGTCAGGAATTGCTGTTTGCCAGAAGCTGAGAATGGGCGATGGGATGGACCACTTGCTGATTACCTGTTCTGTTTGTTGCCTTTGAAGAACCTGGCATTGGCCACGAGCAGAAGACAGCGTGCTGGGCTAGGTGGACCATTGGCCGTTCTTATGTCTTGCAAACTCTTTAGACCAGACACCACCCCTCATTAAATGTTTGTACAATACTTAGCATAAATGGAGCCCACTAAGGAACAGAAATACACACGCAGCAGCTATCTCGGGACCTGACAGACAGAGGCCCTGTCTAACACAGCAACTTACATTGAAGTAAGAAAATCTGCTTAAAAACCAAATTTCAGTGAAACAGGGGCAGCCCCCTTATGTGGACAGATTTATTTTGGTTTAAGGAGCCTCGCACAGTTTAATTTCATCAGCAACTTTTTCTGTTCTGACAAAGCCATAGACTCAGCATTCAGCCTGCTTCTCCTGAGGAAACTAATGGAAAGCATGCCAAGATCTGTCTTCAGTCCCATTTGTCCATCACTAAGTTCCTGCACCTTTGTCAGCCAGGTTTCAGGAGAAGACACTGTATGGAAAAGGAGTTTTGGCCCCTTGGGAGCAATAGATTCATTTTTCTAGACACTTCTTCTGCATTCAGTACTGTGGATTATTACACAGCACCATTGTCCTGCCTTACAGGAGGAGATGAGATTGATGGGAAAACACTGAGCTATGCCAATCTTTCCTCTGAGGTTGCCCCCAGAAAGGGCACGGCCAACTTCTGCTCTGCTACCAGAGGGTTCCTCTGCAAAGGCCCTCAAGGCTCTATACCATTTTTTGTGTGATGCCCTGGGGGAAAATGGGGACACATCGGAGACCCAAAATGTCAACAATACGTGGGAAATCCCATGTGTACATCTCACTCACCATAACTGCCCAACTGTCTCAGTGCCTGGAAGGGGAGGAAGGGACATGGCTGAAGCAAGGCAAAGGTGGAGAGGATGAGAAAAAGAGAAACCCTGATGAAGATCTGGTCACTGAACACTGAGCCAGTCTGCCATCAAATAGTCAAATCAGTTCCTAGCCCGAGAGTTCTCCTGGACTCTTCACAGCTTCTAGATACTTTAACAGTTAGAGCTGCTCAAACCCATTTTTCCCATCTGTCACTGGCCAGAGGCTGTCTGTCAAGGAACCGGGCAAAGCAGCGCATGCCTTTGTGATTTCTAGGGTGGACTACCGCAACTCGCTCTTCTTGGGGCTAAGAGTGCTGACCTCAGAAAAGCTCCAGCTTGTGGAGAAGGCAGCCGCCTGCTTCCTTAGCAATGGTTAGTGCGGCGGGACACAGCACTGGAACCGCTACACCGGCTCTCCGCACGGAAGTGGGTAACCGTCAGGCTCTGAGTGCTCACGGTGAAGGCCATCCACAGCAACGGAGCAAACCACCAGAGAGAAAGTACTGTCAGCCGCACAGGTCAGGCTTGCGCAGCAACTACCTGGAGGCTATGGGGAGAGTCACACTACGCACCTTTCCATCCGTCAGAAATAACGGCAAAACTCACCTCTTTCCCTCATCTGGCCTCCAGTGAAAGGGAGAGAGAAAGAGAAAAACCTTTGTCAACGCAGGTTGTCCATTGGTTGGACTCAGTCTGCGTGTGCAAGCGATCCTGCCTTTGAAGCTGGTTATTCTAATTGAGAAGAGAAGCAAATCCCAGGAAGTTTCTCATCTGGACTTTGTGCTGGTGGGGTTGCCTGCCAGTTTCCCGTGGTGTTAATCCAGCGTCTTCCATAGAATTATACGCACTTGTCAGAGCTCTCATTCTGGCTCTATTAGTAGGGTGTCCTCATGGCCATATAATAGGCATGCCTGCTTTCAGAAGCGTCAAAGGGAGGACGGTCCAGTGATAGGCTGCCAGCCCATTACGCAGGGTTCGTCTAAAGGAACATTTGTACTGCGGCAACTTGGGGCGTGAATCTTCCTCGCACTAGCCCACTGTGGCTGAGCTGGTGTGGATCCTGCTGAGGTGCATTAACAACCCGTAGTGCACACTGAACTAGATCCAAGTGCTTTGGGGAACGGTTAATGCACCTCAGCAAGGTACCCACGGACAATTAGCTGGTGGCATGCCAGTGGCAGGTCAGATTCACACCCCAGCTTGCTGTAGTTTAATTGTTTACATAATTACACCCTTAGAAGACCAGGAGTTCAATCCCTAGCTCCACACAGACTTCCTGTGAAGCCGAAGACCATACATTTACATCTCTGGGTCTCAGTTTTCCCATCTGCAAAATGGAGATAATAGTATTTCTTCACTTCACTTGACATTTGGTAGATAAAACACTCTGAAGAGCATGAAATGCTCAGATACTTACATGGCCCGCATCCGTACTGTGTCTAAAATAGTACATTTTTAAAAAAACGTTCAATTTTTAATCATCAAAAATAAAGTCAGGGATTTTGCTGCCTTGTACGGAGTTTATTCATCATGCATCCCCTTACCTTGCAGAGACTATACAATATGATCAGGATCCCGCCTAGGAAATAGCCGCTGGATGGATCATCCCCCATGATGTATTTGTACCACAACTGGATGGGGACAAGAGAGCGGAACAGCTGGCTCAACTCTTCAATAACCAAATAAAACTTGCCCTGCAAAACATAAATGATACGAATTCTCGTCATTGTCAGGGGCCCAAAGGGGGAAGAGAAAGGCTCAGTCAGGAGAGTGACTGCTCTGGTAAGTCCTGCGTGTCCGTTACCCTCGCAGACACTTTGCTAACGGTTGCACCGGCCAGTAGTGGTGCCCAGGAAGGCCAAGGTAGCATCTCGTTGCTTCCTTGTTCTCCCTCAGGCTGTTTTAGCCAGCTGTTGTCTATGGTCCTTCACTAATACAGCTTGTGAGAGAGTCTCTGCTACGAAAAGCTACTGTTCGTATAGTGCCCATGGGACTCTGCCTTGCAGGCGTTTCTGTAGCACAAATCATACTGAGAGACAAGAAAAGAAGTGCAAGAACTGTTTGTGTTTCCCTGGTCCCACCTCTGCGCTGAAGGCAGAGAATTAGTGTCATACAGCCAGCTTGGTCTCCCTGACTATTTCATGGAGCATCCTAGTGAATCAAATTGCAATAGCCCTTCCTTGCGTTCCAGCATTCCCTTCTGTGCAGTATGTGCTGGCGCTCAAACACAAACTCAGAGACACAGAAAGCAGCTCCGAAATGCAATCTTTAGTTTCAAGGCCGCTGGCATTGTATTGGTAAAGAGAATTCGTCCAAACGTCTGGTTTACAAGCCATGCACCTCGCGGGAATGAGCCGTGTGCCCTTTTTAACCCTCCACTGAAACAATCCTCTCATGGTGGTATTTCCCCTGGATTTGAAACCCTTTGTTCTTACAAAGAACACCAACATGGTTGTTGTTTACTTCCAGGTTTAGCATAATCCTGGGAGGTCAGCACCAGAAGTCTGTTTCTTAACTGTGTTTTCTTTCATTCTAACGCTGCCAGAGTTAGCATGGAGAAGCTGGCTGCATAAGAAGAATCTAGTTTTGGGTCACCCAGTCTTGAGGAGGATCCGTTTTTGTTTTGCCATTCGTTTAGAAGGAAGAACTGATGTCAGGACAAAGGAGCATAAACATAACCCAAGGGATCAGCTGTCACGGCATTATCTCTTCTAAAAGTTTTACATTTTAAGATATCAAGATTCTGGATCTGATAGGGACGGGGAGGGAAGAGAAAAATTCCCCTAGAATTTTGCTGCGTGCACCGCAGTCATCGATGATGTCATCGCAGATCACGGTCGCTATTGCCATTGAGGGGCACAGGCTCAAGTCCGCTGCAGTCCAGGAGGAAAGCTGCAGCCAGCACCCTCCCCCTGGGTCTCAGAGATGAGATCACTTGGCAGGCTGTCCTGCTGTGCTGAACAAATCGAATCCTTCAGAGAGCTCTGGCATTCTCATGATCTCATATCTCCCCCGGGACAGCGAGTGAGGTCACATCATCGGCTGCTAAAGGACCTGAGCGTTCCCCCCCGCCCAACTCTTCCCCTCCTCCTTTTAATCCCATGCGGCATCACATAGCAAAAATGTAACGGCAACAATCTGAGATTCTAAATGTGAGCCATTTATTAAATTAGCACGAAGGGCTCTCTAGCCAGACTCACGCTTCAGTATAATCATCATTTATTTCATAAGTCCCTGTGACAGAGGGTCGCAGTTTGCTAATGACCAGTCTATCATTCCCTTTAGCATAGGCAGCTCTTCTCCCTCCCACTCCGCATCCAGCCCTGATGAAAACTGCCAAGCAAAATGCACTGCAAATTCCTAAAGCAAGTTCAGCAGGCATTAACAGACAGTACAGGTATAGGTCAACTCTGGGACTCCACAGCCTCCTAGAAGACACCTTGAGATCTCTGGCTGATCCAGGGACACTCCTCTCCTCTGAGGCTGGGGCTAAAAGTAAGCTCCTGCTGCGTTTCTGAGCATCCCAGCAGTGGAGCAGAGGGCAGGGCAACACCCATGTGAGCTCTCGCATGGAAGCAGAAGCAGAACTGTGCAGAGATGTACTTGCAGCTAACGGCAGATTTTGGGTTTGTTAACTAAGGTGCCTCCGTTCTGTGAAGCTAAGACGCGTTAATGTCATTCCAATTCAGTTGCCTCCCCTAGGATAGCACTTGCCGCAGGTTTTACTGGTAACTGGAGGACTTCTCAGCAGCCTGCAGGTGTGTTGACAGTCCCCAATGAATGCAGTTACCAGCACCAACTGGGTTGGCCCCATCCTGGATAACTCACACCACCAGAATGACCACCCAAGAGAGCCCTGCAATCAGCTACATCATCACATCCATGATGGGTACAGCTACAGTGGTCTCAGCTAAATGAAAGGCACCAGTTTCTAGGAGCATGGAGCACAGAGCCTATACCCTATACCCATCAGCAAGTACAGCAAGTCGCAACCCTCCAGGACATTCAGATGTGACACTAGCCATTTTTAATTTAGGAAACATCTCAAAATAGACCCCAAACACTAGCAGAGCCATTAGCTTGAAAAGAAGTGAGGTCCTTCTCTTTTAGCAGGTGTATAGTTTCCTTTATGCTCAGCTGCAAGATTCAGCATCTCTGATGCCCATCACTTATTACATGCAGCACTGTAAGCTTTACCGGTTATTCAGGTTGGCTGACACATCCCACGATCAGAGCCTATTTTCAGTTGCTTATAAAACGTTGCTGGACTTTAACCATTCAGGCTGAAATTTTCCATGCCAGGTGTCCTCCTCAGGCTCAATTTTATTTACTGAATTATTTTTTAAGTTACAGTCATTGCTGATAATGAGGTGAGGAAAGAGTACATTGCTTGCTAGAGTACAAAATAAATCAATCACACAACCATTTTGTTAAGAGCATCCAGCGCCCCCATGCTATGGAGCAGGAATCCAGAGGTGGCCTGTGTCCCGATATGCCTTTTGCTATTCCCATCTCAATTTTTCCCTTATTCCAGCCAAGATAAAAGCCTTTGAAAAATCTCCTTTTGTACATGCTCTTTAGAGACCTGTTAGAGCTTCACTTCAAATCTGAAGATGTTGTCTGCATCAAGCCTATGCCAGCCCCCCTGCAGCTCCCGCATGTGACTGGATTTCACATAACATCCCACAAAGCAGATGAGTATGCTCCAAACCAGGGCTACAAGGACACTTTCCCTGATACTGCAGGTTCCAGCTGCTGCAGGACAGGGTGGGGCCAAGAACCAGAACTGAGAGCACAGATTCTGTCTGTCCTGTGCTCTCACTGACTCTCAGCTGGTGTCCAGACAGCATGGAAGAAGGGGGAAGTGCAGGGGCAGAACACAGAGGAGAAAAGAAATTGACAGGAGGGAAAAAAGAGAAAATGGGACGGGGAGCCAAGGTGGGGCAGGGACTGGTTGGAAAAGGAAATTACATCTGAGATTAAAAGCTTAAGAAGTTGAGACTGGGGAATGGGCTGAGTAGTCCGTGATGGAGAAGAGATATGACTACAACAGTGACAAATTAGATGGGCTAGGAAGGTCTGTGACCAGTAAACACACTCTGTTCCAGAGCCTGGAATGGAAAGCAAGAGCCCAGAGTCTCACCATTCCTCTCCTGTCAGCAATGATCTGTGACACTCACTGGCAAAGTGTGTGCCTCGTTCCCCTCTGGTGCTGGTCTACAGGGAAGACGACAACCTACTACTCCTAGAAGTCACTCGTTCAAGAGGCAGTGGTCTGTGTGGTGCATCTGAAGGTGACAACACTCAACAGAATTTGTTTTTTCACTTTTTTTTCCTAAACAGAGGAAATTACACACCAAACTAGTTAAAAACATTAAAGTGGCAATGCTAAGCACTCAGAGGCGAGGAAATGCCGGAGTTAAGGCTTCATGTACAACTTTAATTCAGCCCACTTGTGAACATACAGGAAAAGACTGTACATGCATAAAGACTTTAATTATATGATCACATACTTTTTCCTCCCCCCCAGACTTTTGCTTCATTCAGTACACAGGATCCATGCTGATCATTTAATGAGCAGCTATTCAATATTTTGTCTTCATGTTGGCCCCACGTCTCAGATAGTGCACACTGTTGAAATCCTCTTCTGAAACTGGAATTATTCATTTCCTCACAGGCTTTTTGATGGCTCTTATCTTTATAGTGTCTGAATGCTTCACAAATGCTAATTAATTTAGTTTCCCAACGCCCCTGTGAAGTTAAGATGTGTTAGCCTCATTTCACAGATGGGGAACTGAGGCCCAGAGAGACTAAGGTCAAAAGTGTCAGTTAATTTGGGGTGTCTAGTTTGCAATGCCTAGGACCCAATGTTTCCAAGTTCCTCCCACTATGGAACACTTTATATGTTCAGAACACAGCTCCCTCTGATTTCAGTTGCAGCCATGAGTGCTCAGCACGTCAGGACCCAGTGTCTCCAATCAGGCAAGCCAAAAATGAGGAACACACACTTAATGACCACCTGTGAAAAATCTGTTCAAGTGACTTGCCCAGCATCACATAGGCACTCTGAGGCAGAGCCACAATCCAGTTCCCCAGGGCAGCATTCAGGTGCCTTTACCATGAACCCACACTCTCTCTTCCTGTCAACCCCTGCCTCATTCACTACACACCTCCAACTTCTCTGAGAAATGAAGCAAGGGACTTAGAGAGAAACGTGCCCTTCTCTGTGCAGCACTGATTCATGCCCAGAGGTGAACCAGTGCATTAAATGTAAGTGGTCCTGTGGAGAAAATAGCACGTGCTCCTGTAATTAAAGACTGTCATAATGTAAGTGTGCAAACGGGCCATAATGAAGTTATACGGGCAACCTTAATTCTGTTATTTCCTAATTTCTGAGCGTTTGACTTTGCAACCCTAATGGCATGTGCATGCGTGGAAATGAGAGAACTGTAAATTGTGATGGGCTCCCTACAGAAGTTCCAAGTCTCCTTTGCCCGGCTGCCAGCCAGCATCATTGGGGCATATCATAGAAGAAGAGGCTGCTGAAGAAACCTGTAGTAGAAACCTGTGGCCTTCAGACCACAGGACAGCAAGGAGACAGGTGCCAAGGGAGAGTGCCAGAGGTCCCTCTGCCAGCACAAGAAAGGAATGGGATGAAAAGGAAAGGACTGTTGCTAATATCTAAAGGCAGGTGAAAACTCACTGCAGGTTAACGATGAATATTTCAAAAGGGGTTTTGTTTATTTTAATTTCAGCAAATGTGAGCAATCTTCAGTGGACCTCTGCCTAGTCAGCAGGAGTTGCAGATGCTCAGCACTTCTGAAGAACAGGCCCCAGATATCTCAAGTTGGGAAGTAAAAAGACTAAGGTACTCAAAAACAGTGGCCACCTTTGGAAATGATGGCTTTAGTGATTTTCCAAAGATCGCTCAGGGAGTCTGCTGAGACAGCTCCAATTCCCAGTCTTGTGTTTTAACCACTCTTTCCTTCAGAGAGAAAAAGATGAAATGGCATCGCACCTTCTAAAGTTGAGTCCCTCCTGCTCCAGCCACAGCTCCTGAAGTGGGGAAGGTTGCTTGGAAACTTCACAGAGTTACAAAGAAAGGAGAGAATGATCCAGTGTGTAGCACAGTAGCCTATGCCGTGGGAGATCTGGGTTCAGTTCCTGATTTGACACAAACATCCTGTTCTCCATCTGTACAATGGGGATAACACCACTACCAGGGGTATGATGAAGGTAAATACTCAGATGCTACTGAGCACCCTAAGTACTTGGCTTTCGGGGAATCAAGGCACCGTTTGTTGCCAGCATGTCTGAGTCACTTCTTCCTTTGGAGAGACAGGTGTCATCAAGGGCAAGAAAGGAACAGCCACCCTCAGTTAGCACCACTGTAGGAACTGACCATTGTTTCTTCAGTCACACTGCTGGGGAGGTCTGGGAAGCGTTTAGTCAAGGAATGTGAGTTACACAAAAGAACCCTCAGCATCTCCCAGACTCTGTCCAGGCCAAGCCACAGATCACGAGCTAAAATGATGGCCATGCCATACAGAGGGAAAAGAGTAAACAGAGACTGAATTGAGGGTGGGAAATCCAGGCACGGGCTCCAATCCTGCACCTCTGAAGTCAGTGGGGTTTCAAGGTCAGGACTATAACGGCAGAACGCAAATTACCCACCATACTAAAAGGGCCTCTTTTTCCACCCATAGAAACCCAGTGGAGCAAAGCAGAAATTTAAATAGCAGCTGGGTTCCTAATTTCTACAGGAGGGGGCTTGGCTGCCAACCCACATCCTGAAACTCTCCATTAAAAACCCACCAAATATCATTTGGTTCAATATAAAATGAATTAAAGTAAATTAAACTGCAGGAGCCATGTGGCCTGCGAAGGCCTCCATTGTTGTTCATCTGTAAATGGCAGCTTTTCATTTTCATGGCTAAGGGACGACAGCTTGGTGGGTGTGGAATTAAAAGTAAGCAAACAGAAAAGAGGCAGGACAGAAGATTGCTGTTTAGGAAATCCCAGGCGCCTGAGGGACACCTCCCCCTTCCATCTTCTCTCCATGTGGTTATCAAACAATCTTTGCTGCTCTTCCAGGGAATGGAATAAAGGGGAAAAATAGAAAAAAGATAAAGATGTCAAAACCTGTGAGGTAAGAGAGAAAGAAATCTGGCTTCTACCAGGGGCAAACAGCCATCCAAGGGGTCTTGACCACTGAGCCTTTAACACAATTTGGCATTTTGGGCTTTCCTGGTCCTGTATCCTCTCACCCATCTCCCCCAGGAGAATTAGGGAAACCAGAAGCTCCATTGCAAGGAGAAAAAAAATAAACACCGGGGGAGAAAATCCAATGGCTTAATTGTTTTAAAGCAGTTTAATGAAATAATAATATTACTAAATTCTTATCACTTCTTTTAAAGATGTGAACACAAACAGACTCAAAATTTCCAGGGCATTTAATATGGTGACCTGGGTCCTAGTCCTGAGAAGATTTATGCATGCACTTAAATTTGTGCCCTTGTGCCAATAGTAGGTATTCAACACCTCAAAGTCAGGCCCGAGCCATCTCAAGTTGGCCACTCAGAACAGAGGCCACTTTTGAAAACTTATAATGAAAACTTATGATGTGTCAAAGGACACAAAGTGTCAGATGAGACTGGAATTCAGGAACTCCTGGCCTGGGTCAGACCTCTAATCCATACCTCTGAGCAAAGCTCTCTTCCCAGTCTCCCTTCTCCCTTCCAACCCAAGGATCTTCTACATGCCCAAGAGAAAGAGGACAATGAGAGCATTGAAGAAAGCCACATCATGTTCAGAAAAGGCTGGGAAGTTGGGTGAAGGTTTTGAACTCAGAAAGCTGAATCTGCAGGTGACTAGTCTAAGTCCAACTGAGAAAGATAATACTCCTAAGTGGACAAGAGCTTGGGTCCTCCTCTGAAAATGGAGCTTCCAGCATCCCACTGCCTCCTAAAGCTACGCTGGGGCATCTGCTCAGCGAGAAGAGCTTTCTGTACTTCCTGCAGTGCGCTGGGTTTTGCTTTGAGGTCTCCCATTCAAGTCCTATATTGCTTAGTTTTTGAGATCAGAACAAATCACAGCCTGAGGTGGCTTGATGGAGGAAGAGAGGGTAAAACGATATAAACCTATGTCAAGGGCCAGAGAAACCATCGACAACATCTCAAGACAAAGAGGACTTAAACATTTTTTGGAAAAATATCACTGTGCAGAAAAAGGTATTAAAAATTAAGCATCTGTGCTGCGAGCCATTATAGGCCCTTGACAGATGTGATTTTACCAGCCTCCCACTGTAGCTGCAAATAAAGACCCGGTCTCTTTCTTCTCCCCCGACAAGGATTAATGAGTACTTGGGATAGCGCTTAGACAGGCAAGCAAAGGCTGTGAACCTTTTCCAGAGCAGCCATTTATCTTGGGATGACTGTTCACATCACTTTTTCTGCAGGCTGGATTAGGCTCTGACCCAGCACATTAATCTCCCAAAATAAAATAATAATAATAAGAGGGAAAAAAAAGAACTGGACAATTGCCAGAAATAAATTAATAACCATATTGAGTACCTCTGGTGAAGAGGAAGAAACATCTCAACTCCCCTGCCACCCATGTTATTTGTAAGCATAACTATTCTCAGTTTAAAAATTCCCTTGAAGTGCTTTGCCTGAGACTTTCAGGGAGGAATGGGGATAGTAATATCTTGCATTTCTAGAGAGCCTTTCATCCCAAAGGCTGCCAAAGTGTCCCTTTACAAAAGTTAATTGATGTACAAACTATACCTGCCACATCTACCACTGATGGGGTCTGAGCAGGGGAGAAGGGGAACATGGCATCTCTTTAACAGTGAGCAGGAACTTTACTCAATAGTTTAGGACAGGAAGTGAAAAACATCACACACTGAGACTTAGCTTACATCCAGTTTTTGTATCAAGTGGAACAGTTCCGGTTAGACATCCAGTTTTCTACTGAAACGGATCAATAGGTACCACTCCTAGTGTGGGTGCAATTATCCCAATATAAAGGTGCCGATATAGTTTTCCCCTTCCCCTATGGGAATAAGCTATACCAATATAAGGCCCCTTCATACCTATATATCTACATCTGAAGAGGAAAGGAAAGGATACTGTACTCCTTTAACCTGTGTGCAAAACCAAACATTTAGAGCAATATAAAGTAATTTATTAAGCAGGAACATTCCCAGAATACCAGGTTAGCATATCTATTCTTGTAAAATAAAATAAAAAGTGTGTCACAGGTCTGAAATGAACACAAGAGCTCAGAACCAGTTTCACATCTCACTCAAGCATCCTAAACAGGCTGGAGACTTGGTTCAATCCTGACTGAAGGAGAAGAACGCCAGCATCTCTGAAGGTCAGCCCCTGGGAAGGGGGTTGTGATCTTGGGTACAGTACCCAAAATTAGAAACCACTTTTTTTAAAAACAAACATTCACTTGCCACAATGAGAATCTAGATGAAACAGCCCAGGAATCCTGCCTGTGCACCAGGAACCCAAGTGCATGAAGAAAAATGGATTCTACATTCAAAGTGATCTTGGTGCATTTAGTTTCATCGCAGATGCAGAGCGATGCTAGAATTCAGGTTAAAAAAAAGAACGGTGGGGAAGGGAACAGAGATTGTATCAATTTATAAATATACAGATCAGAAAAGTTTCTATCAGCTTTACAGTTGTTAAAGTAAAAAGCAAACAAACAAAAAATACTCAGGAAAAATGTTGAAGAGCTTTGGTAACATTTTAAAATGCCTTTCAGGTTTTCACCAAAATGTTGATATTTGGAAAATTATTGTGGGTTTGGTTTGTTCACAAAAGGCTAGTGCAAACTGCCCACAGCCTAGGGCAATGCTTCGCACTCACCTCTTGAAGGCTATAGCCCCACCTCCTCTCTGCCTTTTGGGCAATGTGCAGTTCTGGGAGGTATCATAGAATCATAGAATAATAGGGCTAGAAGGGACCTCACGAGGTCATCTAGTCCAACCCCCTGCTAAAAAGCAGGACCACTCTTCCTAAATTATCCCAGCCAGAGTTTTGTCTAACCGAGGTATCAAGGGAGCGAGCCAGCAGCACCCATCCCACCTGGTACATAGGAGTGAAAATCTGTCTGGTCCTTACACATATCATGCAAGGATTTGGGGAGCTGGAGACTCCATTTTCTTTGCACACCCAGGCAAGGACCAAGCAGAATCTGTATCTACCCTCCAAGGCGTGGTTTCATTGGGTGGTTCCGATCAGGCAAGGATCAGGAAGAAAGTGGAGTCCTTTACCTTTGATTTGACAGCCAGAATGATTTTAGGCAGGGCAACGATCAAACATTTCAAAGAGATGGTGAGGTACTTCAGCACGAAGTCCGTGATCCCCACGGCCCACATCAGGTCAAAGAAATCCAGCTTCTCCAGGTTGGGTTTCAGAAAGATCAGGCTGAAAAGCAGGACAGTGAGACCCATACGTTAACGAAAGGCGCATCAGCTGCCCTTCATCGAAGCGCCAGCACAAAGAAGAGGCCCGGGGATTCCACCAAACATCCCTCGAAGCCTTGGACCCCACGCCTGCTCTTATCCAGTCCCACTGAGATTAGTGGACTCAGACTTGCTCATCTGCGGGGAGGTGAACGGAGTCACTCATAACACCTGTTATGGAAGTTAACCCCTGCACGCTGTGCCAATAAAAGAAACTCCCCTCCAGGAGGGTGTGCCCTCAGTCCAATAGAACCGGCTGTGGTCCCCAAGTTTTTCCCCTCAATCCAATTCCTGGAGGAAAGGCTACCCACACCTCTCCATCTGCGCAGCTGAGGAAGGATCTGAAACGTACACTGCATTGCGGTTCAGAGCCGCGTTGCGGCCGGTTGTGACCGCTCAGTGGGAACAGCACAGGCCAACGTCTTCTGCAGACCTCCTCTTACAAGAGCCTCACAAAAGCAGAACTCCTGCAGGTCCATCGTGCCCCCCAACGCCAGGCTACACTGGGCAGGCAGGGGACATGGGCAGCAGACGCTCAGGGCACTCGGCATTGAATGACTGCACTGAGACATGGCTCACAACTGTTGAGGCAGACCAAGGGTGGGGCTCCATGAATCTATCTCCTGCTGACGCGTTTGTTTCCAGACCTAGGGGAAAGGGCAATGCAGGCTCTGTCCTGGATTCCTACACAAAGGAACAGGCAGCGGCGAGCAGTGACACGGCAGGGCTCAGCGTGCAGACCCTGGAGCTGCACAGACCGATGGCTAAATTCCAGCCTACTGTGCAAGGTGTATATGCTCCATCTGTGCATTCAGCCCAGCAGCTCGCACAGAACAAGAAGGAGCGGCAGGGTCAGAGTAACCATACATGCTCTGATCAACCCCCTGCACCCGTGCTGAGGACACATTAGGGGTGTGCAAGTCTACTTCACCCATGGGGCTAAAAGAGCACCCACAGAGCAGCAGAAAGCTGCCTCTCCTTTTGCTCATTCAGAGATTCCTCCATCCAGCAGCTAGATCTGGGCACTGAGCTGAATATTTGCTCCTTAGGTCGAAGAAGAGCAGCGTGCCTGTTCTTCCTGGCTGGAAACCACTGTACTGGGTACCAATGAAATCAGGACCCCTTCAGCATTCACAAGGGGCTTCTTTTCACTATTACCGCCCATTAATCTCTGGCGTGAAAAGCAAAAACTTAACAAAAAGAAAAACCCAAAAGAAAAAGCCTGAGCATGAAATTAAAATACTCACAACATTGGCACAGCACAACGGGTAAAATTAAACCCTAAAAACAGAAACAAAATCAGAGACTTAAACATTATTGTGGGCTAAAAAAACCTCATACACACACATAAGTAAATGAAAAATAACTGAAAGAACAAAAAGTGAAGAGAAAGTTCCAACCTCACAAGCCTGGGCAAGATTCTGGGCCCCAGCGCTGCCAGGGTCTCCGCACAGAGACCTCTCCATCCTTGTGGAGCACAGCTGAGGTCAAAGGAGCTCTGCCTGGAGCTGCTTGCTGGATCAGGCCTTGGTGGGGAGTTGTTAACATCTGCAGGGTATTTAACCTTTTTGCATCCAGACACTGCTTCCTAAACAAAGGGGCAGAATGCTCCCATTTTGCTGAAACCCTTTGAAGTAACCTGCCCCTCTCCTAGCTCACCTCTCCTGTTCCTTTCCAAATCCGTCTGGCCTCATCTGCTCCCCCAGGCTCCATCTCCCTTTCCACACCACTCCTGCTTCTTGCTGCCTTCTCATTCTTACCCCTCTCTGGGCAGCCTTTCCAGCATTCTCCCCACACGCTGACCCAATCCTCCCGAACCTCTGAACTGCTACTTTCCCCAACACATCCCATCACTCCTCTTCTTCCAGTCTGATTCATACTACAACAGCCTCACCTCTTCACTCCAAACACACAGGCACAACCCCTGATGAGTCACTTTAAAAATAAATAAATAAATAATTCAGAGGCGTTGGGGTTAAGCACAGCTTCTTCCTCCAAGCAACAGTTAAAGACCCAGGTATTTCTAATAACTACTCATCAGAACTTTGGTTTCCTACAGCAAATTCAGAAAGGTACCATGGATCTGAGCGTACAATCGTTTTACAATCCAGGGAAGAGATAGGGCAGTCATAATAGAACCATCGCAATTAGAAATGGAAAGGCTTTACCTGTGATGTCATTGAGCTTTTTTGCTCATCTGACGCAAGGCTGTTCAATACACTGCATGTTCCAATGATTTCCTGACTATATAAAGTTCCAAGTCTCAGTCAGTACGACTCCCCTGGGAACATTATTCCACAGGGGAAGAGCTCTCGCTGTCAGACCAATTTTCCTAACATTTGGCCTAAATTTGTCTTTGCATCGTTTCATTCCATTTATCCTATTCTCACTTGCTTTGCCTAACCATGACGGTTTCCTCCATTTTTGGCATTTAATTCTTCCTTTATCATTATAATAGGAGATTGTCCCAAACCAAACCCCTGGACATTAACCTCTCTATTTTGTACAAGTAGAGCTCCATATCTAAATTTGGAGGCTGGCCCCTATTTGCACTTGATCAAACCTTCCCCAAGTGCTTGGAGCATTTGGATCTGGATCCGAATCCAAACGTTACTACTCAAGTCCACCTCTAGTAACAGGGTAAAGGCCTGATACCCGGCAATGGAAAGGAGACACTGTGGAAGGGAAAATGAATGTGTCAGATTACCCCTCTGGTTCCAGCACCATGGCTCTCGACAGCTCACCAATTACACCAAGACAGGAAATCCCAGTTTCCATAAGAAAAAAGTCATCCACATGCTTTTCCTCCATTTACCATAGCAAAGGTGGGAGATTCCACGGAACTACATAAACGAGTGAGAAAAGCTGGGCTCCCTCTGTTCCACCCTGGCAGTAACTGCCTGCGTCCACCCCTTAGGGTTTACCATGAGCCTACCTGTTGTACAGCTGCTGGGAGCTGAAAGTGTAAAGCAGGTATAAGGTGTTCCCCAGGAGGAAAGCCAGGATCCAAAAGACAATCAGCACCGACCTCTTCTCCTGGGCAAAAATAAGAGGTAGACAAGACAGATTCAAAGTCTAAAGGGAAGATGCATATTGTGCACCAAGGCTTTCACTGCTGAAAAATGTGAGACCGGCCCAGGGGACAGACGCACACCTCTAAGCATTCACTAATTAGTTATTTACATGGGCGAGAGACATAAAAATAGGCAGTAGGTACAGACATAGATAAACAGGACCACAATCTGCCTTCATTTACTTTGTCAAGCACAACTGAACCCAAAGGCGTTACACTGGCAGAAAGGAAGAGGGTCAGGTCCACAAAAGCCAGTTTTCAGAGGGGGGTACCTACACAGGACATCCACATCCTGCATGCACACGTGCAGGTATGCTTTACTACAGGGCTGAACTTCCACAGAAAGGATCTGGGTGGCCTCATAGGGGGATACAGCTGATAACTGGACCTACCACACCCCCACATAGCTTTTAAAAAATATTATCTAGATCAGTGGTTCCAACTTTTTGTGGATCGTGACACATCACAATCCTACAGGACACACCAGACCACTCCCCACAGGCCAAAAGCAGCCATATCCCCGGCTCTCCGCGACACACTTATTGCTGTGAGGCGACACAGTAATGTGTCTCGACACAGTGGTTGAGAACCGCTGCTCTAGATTCTTGTAGACCATCGTCATCTATCGAACACACTGCATACAGCATGAAAGGCTATTGTTTGCAGGCGGTTTCAGAGCATGTGATGAAGAACAACTGAACAGATGAAAGAACCAACATCAGCTTAAATTCTACATCCGTGAGATGGGGTGAGTTACACGGTATTAGATCCTAAACCCAGCACTTGTGGAGGCCTGAAGGATGCCTCTTCTGAGCCTTGGACCAATGTAATTTTGAGAAAGAAGTTCCACATTTGGGAGGGAAAACGAGGAAGTATTTTTCTGGCAGGTTTATTTCGTAAAATGGTGGCTCTCTGAAGCTGTTCCAGGGTTAGAAATGCTAGGTTGAGTCTTCAGGCAAATGGATTAATGGGCTGGATACAAGGTAGGCAGAAGGCAGAGAGAATCTAATACACAGTTGTACAATTCATCCCATCAGTCTACATTTTGAGGCATTTATTTTACCACCACGTGTGCATATTTACGCCACCACGTAACATCTGTACAATAATGCAGCCCCAAGCCAGCATCCCAGTGAGACCCTAAACTGCGATACCTGAGGAGAGCGACTGGTTTATTTAAGATGTTAACGAGGGCACCAGATAGCCCTAAATCCATTAATAAGTAATCCTTCGACAGCATCTTTCGTTAGAAAATCTCTGTGCTCTCTGTGAGCGTCAATGAATTAAATCTCACTGCACCTAGTGACATGGGCATCATCGCCTTCATTTCTGCATAGAGGGAAACTGAGGCACAGATCTCTGCTTGAAGTCTCACCGCATGTCAGTGGCGGAGCTAGGAATAGAAATCAGTTCTGATTTTTCCTTCTCATTCTCTAACCACTGCACCATGCCTCCTGCAAGTCAGCGAGGCTATGCGTGGCAGGCAGGGAACCAAGTATTCATACACACAAAGAGATTTGTGCACACATTGCTTCTTCCTCAGAATGCAGGACAATATAGAGCCTCAGTGTTATTTTGCAGATTAAGAGCAGTGTCTCGGGAACACCAACGAGCAAGATACCATACCCACCTTCAAAGAGACCTGTTTTCGGAGAGTTGAATTAGCATATGCAAAGGTGCTGGCCATCCCAATACACACAGCAATGCCTACAAGGAGAGACACTGTCAAAGGGCTGTTGGGCTGGGGAACAGTATTCACATGGCTAAATTATTCTGCCCCAACACGTTAGGTTTAAAACAAACCACCCCCACCCAACACCTGCAACTGCTGGATGTATGGGGATGCTAAACTCTGGAGAGCTGGGCTCAGATCACAAGCCAAATTAATGTGAATGAGGCTGTGCCATTTCCGGTGCCTGTTTGCTCAGAAGCACAGGACGGCCACGGTCTGATACAATTCTGAGCGAACGGGAACCTCTGTTCACGAGAGACCCAGGAATGCAAGAGCAAAGGTCATGGATGAGATGCACTGATAGAGCTAAAGGGAATGGGATGAGTGGAATAGCAGCTGGGTGCAGCACATTCTAGCTAACGATATCAGTGTCTCACTTCCACCAAGACGGTAATTCACCAGGCGGTCGCATACTCCACCTACAATGTAGCGTTTACTTGTATTATTGGTGAATACAATAAAGGCAAGTGAGTCCAATGGGCTACAAGGAGGGTAGTCAAAGATTTTCAAGGTCATTAGAGGATCTGGATGCACAGTTCCCATTAAAATGAAAGGAAACTGGACATCTGAATCCTTTAGGCAGCGCTGAAAGTTTCAGTGGTGACGTTTAACGGGTGATCCCATCGGATCCCACCTGACAACTACCATCCTTCCACCCAGGCACGACTCGAATCCTTCCAAGGCTTTCAGTGCCACACAAGAGCCGACCGTGAAGTCCCTTATCTCCCCTAGAGGGGTCTGAGAGAGTTCTCAGTTCCTGGTAGAGGGGACAGGGAGACAGACCAGGACAAGAAAGAGAACCAGAGTCTCCTACATGGCAAGACAGGACATCAAAGATGGGCCTCAGTCAGCTGTACGACCTAGCAATCAAATTAAATGGGAAGAAGGGGCAGGATGCCCAGAGATGGGTAGCTTCACCCCTCCATTCTGACTGCCTACATCCCCTTTATCCACTGACTTTGCTGCCTCTAAGAATTCTCCCAGAGGTGGATACAGCGGACATGGCAGCAGGCCCAGCTGCTGGACCCACCCTCTCCCAGCCTCCGAACCCCATGAAAATGATGAGCTGGGGTCTTACCAAGCTTATGCTGGAAACAAACTTTAGCCAGGAGTATCAGGATGAAGGGAAGCCCTTTCTGGAGCCAGGAGACCACAGCCTTCAACTCGGAGAGGGCAGGGGCTGGAGTCCCAGGCTGGTCCTCAGGACTCTCCTCTGTGTGTCCATGGCGGTCCCCACTAGCCATGTGCAGCAGAGAGGAGCCCCGATGGGGGCCATGGTGGAAGTGACGGGGCTGCTGCCGATGGTGGAAAGAAGCCCCGTCGGTATGGCTGTCCCCTTCTTCCTTTGGGGCAGGCATCTGAATGAACACATCCCCACCTCCTGCTGAGGAACTCAGGACCAAACCCGACTGGAACGGAGCAGCTGGGATGGCACCAGATGGGATGCTTCCCAGCCCCGAGAAAAGCTGCTGAGGGGAGGGAATTTCGGTCTTCAGACTTTCAAAAACCCCTCCTTCATCCACGCTGGTCTCAGAACTGACCGTCTGACTCCGACTTCTGCAACAGGGAGAGACCCCCAGAGTGGGGAACATGGGGCAGAGATCAAACAATGGGGTATTGGAAACAGCACCCTCCCTGTTCTCCAGAGTACCAAGGCGGGACTCGATTCACCTTGGCAGGGCTGGAGTAGCGAGGCAAGTCAGGGACACTGGTCCAGTACTGTCTCTTCCTCCCACCCGCAATGGGCCATACAGTTCGTGAATGCCTTGCTCACTCCTTAAATCAGACTTAGAGGGATTCCAAAAATCAGCAAAGTTAAAAACTCTGCATCATCGCTGCAATGGTTTTGATGATAAACATGTTATGAATGCAAAATACAGTGGGTGCTATGGCATACGGTTTTAATCGATATGAATCTGGGGCGGCCACATTACCCACGAGTGAATTAACTGGGTCACCCCAAATCGGGGACCTAAGAGCTGCAGTCGCCAAGGGCTTGTCACTGTACTTAGGGGCGGCCAACTGCCAGCCAGGCAATATCGGGAGCAGAGGTTCACAACCTATTTACCCTGGCGGGCCGCACGTGCAGCTCTGTGTGTGTTGCGCGGGCCGCACGTGCAGCTCTGTGTGTGTTGCGCGGGCCGCACGTGCAGCTCTGTGTGTGTGTTGCGCGGGCCGCACGTGCAGCTCTGTGTGTGTTGCGTGGGCCGCGTATGCAGCTCTGTGTGTGTTGCGCGGGCCACGTGTGCAGTTCTATGTGTGTTGCGCGGGCCACGTGTGCAGCTGTGTGTGTGTGTTGCGCAGGCCGCATCCACACAATATATGATACCCATAATGTCCTGAGGATGTCACATGGGCTGCAGCTTTGGGCTGCAAGCAGCCAGCAAGCTGCGGCTTGAGAGTCACTGGTCTGGAGGGAAAGACAAATGAGAGCGAGATGCAGTAAAAACAACCAGATATGGGCTAAGAGCTGCCTCCTTATCCCATGACCCACAGGGGATTTAAGGAAGAGACGGTCCACCTTCACTGGGGTTCATGTTACACTGTTTGACCAATAAATTATGCCCTGAGGCCAGGGTGTGAAACAGACTTGGGCATAGCATTTGTTCCTTTCTGGGCAGGGGACCCAGCCCTCCAGACTCCAGCAAGTTTCCAAGAGGAGTTAGTACTCATTATTTCATCCCAATGCCACATACCACTAGAAAACATGCTCTGGTTGCCTGGGCTCAGTCGCACAGCACTGAACCAAACCTATGGAAGGTCTGAGCCCCACGGCAATGGGGACGGCGCAGACAATTCCTAAGGCAAGTTGCTAACCAAGAGAACACCCACTGAAAAGATAACACTGATCTAAACGATAAAGAGCGAAGAATAAACAGAAAGACTAGTAACAGGTTGAACCCACAAAGAGACACAGCTCTACAGTCTCTCCTGATCCTAATCCCTGAAGCCTCCAATTTTAGAAAGAGCGATCGCCAGCTGAGACAGCACAGCCACATACACGCTGCTGGCACATTCCCGTAGCCCATCTCCCCCACGAGCCCACAATCCTCCCTAGACCTCTTACTTGGCACACAGCTTTGCATTTCATCTCGCTTTGGAACCAGCTCCAATTCCCACTTGTGCACCCCTCCCCTCTAAGCAAGCTCTAAACAAGGCTTTTTATAGCCATACCTCACCCCCAGAGCCTCCATGAAGTCACCTGCAAGGAACTGAAGCAACAAGACACTGTGCATTTTTCTACGGTTCCGAATTAACCAAACACATACTGGAGGACACACTTAATGCCATGAATCAGAGCGGGCTACACCAGTAACTGTTACGTACTCAGCTCCAGAAACATAACGAACATGGACAATATAACACGCATGCTGCAGCGCTACATGCCAGCTAAACACACTGATGTCGATTGGAACACTGCTGTTCGGACACAGGACTACTCCTTCAGCAAAGAAAGGGTTAACTAGCCACATACTTACAAAGGGATACGGGGAAGGTAAATATTATGGGTGAAATCTTGGCTCTGGAAGTCAGGAGGAGCTTCGCCATTGACTTCAACGAGGCTAGTATTTCACCGTGTATTTTTAAAAATAACCCTTGCCCAAGTTAGCAATAATACTATATTGTACTCAAAATGAAAGTGCTGTGCAGTTCAGCTTGTATTTGAGGATGACACGAATCCTGACTTGCAGAGCACTTTTCTTCCTAATTGATACCACAGTGTGTTATGAAGCTTTGCCTCACCTCAGTTCAGAAGGTCCATGCAACATCCTATGAACCACTCAGTGCCCAAAACCTCCACTCCAGTGCTCAGCCCACACAGAACTACAGGGGAAGTAGCAACATGGGACGTGTGAGTTGAGATGGACATTTCCCTCAACTCCACAGAAAAACAAGACTGTTTTGTTTCATTTGTTTCTGATTGCTTTCATTTTCCCATTCTCATGCTCTAACCCAATGTGGGTGCACAGAAATATTTACCATTAAAAACCACAAACAACAAACCTGTGTTCACTAAAACAAACAAGGAATCCTGTAAAACAAACAAGGATTCTTGCGGCACTTTTAAAGACTAAGAAATGTATTTATGGCATGAATTTTCTTGGGAGAAATCCCACTTCGTCAGAGGCTCCCATATGGAGATTAGAAATATCACAAGAGCGAGAGGCTGAGTTAATATAATCTTGAGGGACTCTGGTTTATCTGAAGTTTGGTTATCAGGAGTTTGAGTTAAACATTTTTCAAATTCAGCCTAACTGTGTGTGGGTAAAAAACTAAATGTGGGGCCTAAACTATGTCAGCTGTGTCTCTTTAATAAATAAATGATAGGAACAATGGCATAGCATTTGCTATAGTGGACTGGCCCACGTGGCCATCAGATCTGACATTCTGCACCTGGTAATGACAAATCGATCATTTGTCTATGAAAGATCAGCTAGTGGACTCAGCAAGCTTTGCCACGTCAGAGGTAACAGAATATGTTCCTTCTTTAACCCTGTAATTTTTACCTTCTAAAAAAGATCTGAGATGCACCAAACAAATTAATCCGAATGTTGCCTTTGGGAGAGGAATGCAGAAGAAAGATGGGAGGAAAGAAAACTTACCTTTCAGGAGGAAGGCTATCAGTGTTGCTGCTGTGCCGTCTCTGCATTTTCCTTAACACCTTGAGACACAGCACACTCAACATTAACACTGTAGATCAGCAATCCCCAGAGGGACTAGTGACAAAGGCCCACAGGGTGGGAGAGCTGTGATACCCATTCACCCAGTGACATGATTTCCGAAATCACCTGCTTCTCTGAACAGCGGTTCAGAAGTGCATTTGTTTTTTTGTACATTAGAAAAAGAACTCTCAAAAGTTTCTTCACTGACATTTGGGAGAAAACAGAAACAGCTCCCTAGGCAGGGCAGGAACAAGCCAGATCTCTTTCTATAGCACCAAGAACAAAGTTGAAGGTCACATAGACTTTACAACCCTACGATGAGGTGATCTGAAAAGGGATTCCGGGACCACCAACAGTAGCTCTGGATGTGACTGCGAACTGGCTCTTTGTTCTCCAGGAGTAAGACCTCTTCTTCCTCGTCTGAAGGAGTCTGCAGGACAATGTAAAGCATAACAAGAGAGGGAAGGGGAGTAATATTTTATGAAACATGCAGCCAATAAAGGGCAACACTTTTTTTTTTTTTTTTTGCTGCATAGTACATTTCTGGTAAATCACCTAATTCCAACTAGCAAACTTTCCAAGCCTCTCGTTAATATGGGTGTGTGTAAGAGATCTGATCCTTTGCTGGGCACTGTCAAGTTATTTAATAAACTTACATCTGGAGTAAGAGAAGATAAACACAGATATGTTAATAACCTTAGAACCCTGGCTACAGCAACCTTTCACAGAATTGTGATGAAGTTTTACTTATTATTTTTTCACCTCTTTCAAGCAGCAAATTTTGAGTCCATGAAACTATTTTTAAAAATAATCATTCTGAAAGCAAAATGGATATGTGTCATCCCTCTAGTATCAAAGTGCCACATGGACATTAATGAATGAAACCTCACAAAAGTCCCAATCAGAAAGTTTAGCATTATCATCCCACTTTATTGACGGAGAAACTGAAACAGAGTTTTGTTTTTTTTAAATGACTTGCCCAGGGTCACACTGGCAGCTTAAGATAGTTAAAATAGAATCGTTAAATCCTTATTTCCAGCCCTATACTATCTGTGACTGAGATTTTTTTTAGCATCTCTTCCTTTAATTGTTTTTCCTTAACTTTTCAGGGATTTATTATATTAGTTACATATAAAATAGCTAAAAACTGATGATTTAAAAAAATAAATTTAAAGATCAGATTTTTTAAAGTTGAAATTAAATACAGGTTTATTTAAATAAAACACCTATACACTTGAAACTAAGAATTTATGTTAAGCCCCAAAATTATTATAATCTACCAAAATATTTACATAAAATAAAAAATAAACAGGACATGTGTGCTGTCATGTGTTAAAAGCAGTAATGCTGCTAAATTGGCGGAAGCCCCTGATAAACACCTTGAACCTGCATTTGTTGAAAGGCTTGTTTAGTTTTTGATAGCAGCAGCTCTTTGGCAGATGCAGAGAGAGTGTTCTCTTCATTTCAATTTGTTCAACTGGTTCAGTCGAATGACTAATTCATTCTGAGCTGAGAGACGGACTGGGAAGATGAAAAAGCAGGAAAGCTTGCTTTGCTCTTCCAGTCTAAGAATAAAAACTAGGTGACAAAGGGAGGGCGGGGGTGGGGAGGGACTAGTTCTAAAATCTTGAAGGATACGGTGAACAGAACGAAATCCATTCAGTTACGTAATTATAGGCAGTGCTTCCCTTGTTTAATGAATCAGTTAGTTTTAAATGCAAAACATGTTTTGATGAACTTCTTGATAAACTCTTCCCCTTTATGTATCCAGCACAAGTATAGGTAGCTTTATTTAATAAAAAAAATTAAAATGCTGTTTCTGTGCATTTTAATCGAATATTTTCAACCAAATTGAAACAAATCACTAGTAAAATGAACCATTACGGAGTAAATAAGGCATGCATCATTCACCATTTTCCAATCTAATCAAAAAGTAAAAATTAAGAACCTGAGTTAAGTTAAACTATACGGTTGCTCAAACGAATGCAGGTAGACAGTGCGTATCCTCCAGACTAGCAAAAAGAAACAACAAATTTAGTTGTAAGGGCTCTATTTAGCTGCAAATCAACATGTTTTAATGGGAACCAAGAAAGGAGAACGAACCTTTCTTTAGACTCATAGACTTTAAGGTCAGAAGGACTACGTTGATCATCTAGTCTGAACTGCACAAGAGAGCCACATTCACCATTTCTGGTAATAAACCCCTGACCTATGGCTTAGTTATTGAAATTCCTCAAATCAGGGTTTAAAGACTTCAAGGTGCAGAGAATCCACTAGTGAATCCACTAGTAAGTGGCCGCACCCCATGCTGCAGAGGAAGTTTGGAAAAAACCCATCTGCCAATCTGTCCTGGGGGAAGATTCTTTCGCTACCCCAAAATGGTGATCAGGTAAACCCTGAGCTTGTGGGAAAGCCTCACTCACCAGCCAGACACCTGAAAAGAAATCTCTGTATTCAAAACCCAAATAGGAAAATAATTAGAAAGTACAAATGCAAAATATGATTAAAATCGATCATTTAAATTAAGGTTTCTGCTTGCTGATTTAATCATGATTAAAACCTGCGATTTAAATCACTTTGATTTAACACATCCACCCTGCTCAGCACGTACCTTTATTCTGAAAAGAAACAGTTGTTTTGGTGATACTTCAGTTTGTTTGAAGTGTGGCCTATGGGTCATAGGAAGCTGTGGAAGAAAAATAAAAAACAGATTTAATTTAGGCAAAAGGAGCAGAACCATTTCTTTGTTCCCATATGCCTCATTCTTGAGACCACAAAGGGCCATACAAATTGTAGTGCATAATGAAGTCCTGGCCTTGCCACTTACAACCCGTGAGCAAATTGATGCACATCTAGGGAAGTCAGGAGGGCTAGCTGCAGGCACAAGAGTCCACCTGAGCATTTTAAAATTCGAGAGCTAGGTCAAAATAAATATTTTACATAGCACCTTTCCTCCAAAAGAGACACAGACCCACACAAATATATATATCCCAACACTGAAATACAGCCAGCTCAGAGGTGGAGCTAAATGACAAATCAGTGAGGAGAGATGGGATCTTTTGGCTAGAACCAGAGAGGACCTTGGTTTGTAAAGCCTGAAGATTACAGCCCATGTATGTATGTCTTGTCCTATAGCTCAGAAGGATGAAGGGATGAGTCAATACTGCCTGGATATGAATCAAGAGTGACAGAGGTCCCCAGCATTTCACTCATTCCCTCTGACATTCCTTTATTTTCATAATTAGAGAGAGAGTTTGGACAGCCACAAATTGCATACAGCACATTGATGAAAATACATTATACAGACTGGACACAGAGGCCAACAGATTCATAAAGCAATTCCATTCAGGAGCTTTGATGACACTCTAATCCAGTGCCTCTCAACCTTTTCAGATGAATGTACCACTTCCAGGAGTCCAATTTGCCTTGTGCACGCCCAAGTTTCTCCTCACTCAAAAACGACTTGCTTACAAAATCAGACTTACAAATACACGTGTCACAGCACATGGTTACTGAAAAATTGCTTGTTCTCTCATTTTTACCATAAAATAAATCAATTGGAATATAAATATTGTACTGACTGTTCAGGTACAATACACAGAACAGTATAAACAAGTCACTATCTGTATGAAATTTTAGTCTCTGCTGACTTCACTGGTGCTTTTTATGCCGCCTGTTTTCAAAGAAGGCAAATATCTAGACTAGGTGATGTACTCCTGAGAAGACTTCTGCGTAACCCTAGCAAGCACTCTGCTGATTATAAACTTTTTCTTTGCAACTCATGGCAGCTCTTCTGTGTATAGAGTTTTGAATCCAAGCTTGTGATTTGGGTTCAGAATACATTAAAAAAAAAAAAAAAAAAAAGACTCACCCTGCCCCACCCAAATAAAATAGAAGCTGCAATCAGAGTAAAAATTTACTTTTTCTCCCCCCAGATGCTGTGTAAATGTTAAATCGTTCTCATAACACCCCTGCAAGCAACACACACAATATCACCTCCATTTTACCAGTGAAGCGAGATAGAGAAAGGTTAAGTGACTTGCCCATGGCCCCACTCTGGTCTTCCATGCAGGCAGACCCTGTAACTATGCATGGCCTGACAACCTCTCTGCCCCCCCCCCCCCCAGCTCTATTTCTTAGGACTCCACTAATTTGGGCCTCAGCCATAATGGGGGTAGTGAAGAGCACCCCAAAGGATTAAGGGCCAAGATTGTCTAGTGATCCAATATGACAGCTGATTTTTGTCCTGGTACACAGTACAACAACCTTAAATCCCTGTATCATCTGAAAAGACACCTAACTACCACACCGAATGACTGAGTTTGGCTGGATTTGGCGGTTCTGTATCATGCTTTGACAAAACGTAATTCTGCATCTGCAGCATGCAACCGGGCTAGTCACTAGCATGTATACCAGGGGGAAAAAAATCCGGCTACATACATCTTGCTAACCGTGGTCAGGATAGTCAGAGAGAGGCCAGTAGTCAAAAGCTCAGAACACATCAGAGGCCCATACTAATCAGAACAGAAAGCTGGAATGGGCTGTATTTCACAAAGGCAATGGTTTTATTTTCATTAATTGCTTGTTTTTCTGTCCAAACTAAAAGATCCGGTCCGGGCTGAGGACCCCAATGCGCTAGGCGCTGTACAAACACAGAACAAAAAGGCAGCAGATATTCCTAGCAGGTACACAGCAGAACAGGCCTTTTCCTCCGGCTCACCATCATCACGGGCTGCATTTCCTTTGGCTTGAGGTGGACCCCGGACTATTTTCTCGGGCTCCACCGGCTGGGCCGAGGCTGGGAGAGGCCGAAGGGTGCCCGACGGGCAGAGCTCAGAGCACGGGGGGCGGAGGAAACCACAAGACAAACCCAGGCACCAGCCAGTCCCTCCGCACCCTTCCCACCGCCACCTACCTCCCGCGCCTTCCAGCCATCAGCCCGGGGCCATCCTCCTCCTCCTCCCCGTCCGCAGCCGGCCAACCCCCGAGCCG